>CM021697.1:71804779-72293207 GCA_011074415.1 Stictonetta naevosa
TATGAATCTCCCATCCCATTACCAAGAAATGTTTCTTAACCCTAACAGTGTTATTTGGCTATATGCATACAGATGGGTTTTTGGACTGCTATCCTATAATATAATGAATCCCACTATCTGTGACATAGTGTCAGACTGAACAAAGTTGATCTGGAGTGGAGGCTGCTGGCCTGCTGCAGGAATTGTCAATACCTCAAAAATGAGTGAAATGTTTGTGTGTTCAGCTGCCTGTCAGGATAACAAGCGACGTACTGATCAGCAAAGGCACTATTGATTCATGTGTCTCTGATTTGCAGTGCTGAGGGCCTGGTGCAGGGGACAGCAGGCAGCGGGTCTTCCAGCAGCCATTCCCCAAACCTATGCCTACCCCAAGACTGCTGGTGGCTTGCAGCAACATGCGTTGTATGGATGTTTTGTGCAGCATGGCCACAACTCTGATGGTAATGGGTTTCACCACCCTGGACTATTTCCTCATTGACAGGTAAGAATGGGAGGTGGTTAGCTGCTATGGAAGAGAGTGAAATGAGGTGCTGAAGTTAGATTGACATGGAAGGCCTTGAACGTGGCTATTTTGGGCCCTAGCTAATCTATGGTGCTGTTGTTAGCAGAATGCTAGAGCAGCTACTCTCCAGAGCACCCTCCAAGCTGAAAGAAAATCTAAGAATTATGGAAAATTTGTCCTAACTCTGGTTGTTCCCTACATGGCCAATTACACCTCAGAAGAGTTGGGGAGATGGGGGTGTAACACCTTGAGACCCTGGTGCCCTCTGATGAGTAGGAGTGCTGAGGGGCCAAGCTCTGCCACAAGCCCCCTTGTCCCTGGTCACATACTTCAGTGCTAATGCTGAGAGGGAACAATGAAGAAATTTTTAAAGAGTGCTTGAAACCTACTCGTTGGATAAAGCATGTTATCCAAGTAGGCACGTTATCACCTGCTCCACGTCACTTTTTCCCAAACCAGGCACCAGCACAGCTGTTGCTCATCCACGTTTATTTTTCGCCCCGAGGCGCTGAGGCCCCTCAGGCCCTACCCCGCCCCCGCTCTGTCCGCCATCTCGGAGAGCCCGGCCTCTCTGCCTGTACCCACGGCAACCGCCGCCTCCTCTCGCCACGCCTGCGGCCGCGGGCAGGCGGCTCCCCCGATTCCGCCCGGCGGGGCGGGGCGGAGCGGGGCGGCTGGCGGCGGAGCGGGCGGCAGTGACGGCGGCTCCTCTGTGGCGGTCCTCCCGCCTGGACCGCCGTCATGGGCGAGCCCAGCAAGCAGGACATCGCCGCCATCTTCAAGCGGCTCCGCTCCATCCCCACCAACAAGGTGAGGGCGGCGGAAGGACGGGGCGTCGGGGAGCGGGGGGGAGGCGGCGGCAAGGCTCCGTCGTGGCGGTGACACGTCGCACTGCCCGAGGGCGGGGCAGGGACCGGGCGGGACGGGACGGGGCGGGCGGAGAGCCCCGGGGCCCCGGCGGGGCGGCTGGGGCTTGCCGTGGACGCGGAGGCCTGCTCCTCGTCCCACCGAGCCCCGACACACACATCTAATATATGTATATATGTATATATATAAAATATACGTGCACCTCTGTGCTGCGCTAGGTGCTCGGTGGTAGCTCCCAATGCACGTGAGCCTAGGGAAAACGTTTTTCATTTAAATAAACGTGCAGTTTAATGTGTGGATTATAGCATGTTTAAACGGGCGTTTGAATATTTGTCTTGAAAATAGCGTACCTGTAATTCATCCTCTGGTTTCCTTTGGTTAGCATGAGAAACAGCTTTTTGGAGTTTTCATGTCTTTGTGTATTATGTAATACAGGACTGCCTGACAAGATTTAACGAACACATTACAATTATTAAATTGGATATATTTAGTACACTTAAGAGACATTCATAGTCCTTAAGCTACCCAGTACTGTTTAAACGTTTGTAAAGCTTACCAGTTCTGATAACTTGTACCCTGAGACTGTAGCGTATAGACTATTTCAATTTGCACAAATCTGTTCCTCTGAAACAGGTAGTTTTTGTTTCCTGCTCTATGGTTCTTTCTCTTCTCTTGTTGAGGATACCATTTGTGTCTCTGCTTGGAGACCCAAATCAAGGATCTGAACTGCCTGAAAACTAAGTAGGTGTGCTGTGGTGGTGGTTTACTAGTTCTGCAGTGTTGTTATTAAAGTGCGAATTGTGGGGGTTGTGTGTCTGTTGGGAGGTGTTGTGGTCATGTTTGCCCCTCCCCCCTACCCCCCCCAGCAGAATATACTATAGTACATCTCGCTCAAGTCATTTTAAGTTTACAGTGCTTCCAGTCCAGTTTCCTTCTGTTGGCAAGTGCTCCTGTTCCCTCCCTTACACTGGTATTGCTGATGATGTAGCTGTGATGTGAGTTGGACCTACCTTTGCTCTGAGTCAAAGCGCTTTTGTAGCATTGGTTTCCAGTAGGATCAACAGGCCTGATTATTACTGCTGATGCAGGAAAAGAAAGCATATCAGGATGCAGTAGTTGGAAAGGAAGAGAGTGGCTGCTCGGATGAAGATGACCTTTGACCAGTCGTGAAACCGCCACCTGAGTAGTAGTGGGTCCAGCATTCAGGCAGCTGCGTGCTGGTCTTGCACAACAGGGTTAGCGAGTGTGGAGATGTGGAGCTACCCATGGCAGCAGCAACACTGCGTGCTACGTTAAAAGTGCCTTTGTAACCCTGACCTCAGTGACAGGTGATTGCTGAGCCCTGCCAGCTCTTTGGAAGTGACAAAGCTAGCATTTCCAGAGGCTGTATATTACTATGTTGCCATATCTAACAACAATGTGTATGTACTATGAACTTACTTACCAATAGGCATAAAGGATCTGTTAACTTCAACCTCTCACACAAGATGAATCCTGTTTGTTTTAATGACGTCTTGCTGTGGACCCAAGTCTTTGTGTTTATTCTGGTAAAAACATCTCGATTGCAAATTTTACTTTTTTTCTCCAAAGTGACTGTTCCTGGATCTAGACTGTCCTGAAGTGTTTGAACACTAAATGAGCAAAAATAATACAAGTGTAGTTAAAAAGCAATAGATTATTTAAGTGTATCCTTCAAATTAGTTTTTATAATGACTTTAATATCTTAGTTGTACATAACTTACTCCAATAAACACAGTCTCCATATTTAAAATGGAAATGATTTCATAGGTGGGCTCTGAAATCCCTTTTAATTTTATTTTCATTTCTTGTTACAATTTATGTGGTGGAAAGCACTCTAAAATTGAGGAAGCCAAGCAACATGAGTGTAAGTTAACTTGTACTGATTAGTTTCAGTAAGTTAACTTGATAAAATGTTTCTATATCTGTCCCATAACATGATGGAAATGACAGTTCTTATGTTCCTTTCAGAAGAAAATCAGTTGTCATTCTGACTTGCATCACAATCCTTAAAGCTAAAATTTTTGTCTATATGAATAATTTTCACAGGTGTCTGATAGATAGTTGACAGAGTCCTGGATAATTGAAGCCAGTGAGCTGCTTTGTGGCAGCTAGCTTCTAAGGTGATGCAATTAACTTTTAAGAGGCTGAAATTAAGAAACACTTATATTTGTTCCAGGAAACAGATTTTAATAACAGAACCTTTTTAACCATAGGATTTTCTTAAGCACCTGGTAATGCTTAAGATTCTCTTTTTCCCATTTCTGCTCTGAGGAATTTCAATGAAACTTACAGCTCTAAGTCTGCTCTTCTCTCCTGTGTTAGAAGCAGGACCAAGGCTGTTGTCTTGGCTTTGATCTCCAACAGAATCTTGTCCTATTTTGATGTCTTCGTCCTACTTTTAGCCTAGTAAGAAACTGTTTGAAAACAGCCAATTTAAAGTGAAGATGAGGTTATTTATTTATTGGAATTAGTTCAAAAAATGAGGGAATTGAGGAAAAGCGGATGAATTCTGACTGCCTAAGGCTCTATGTTTTCTTGTGATATGGCATACCTGAAGAGTTGCTTGTTCTTTTTCCCTAACTCCTTGCGTATCATTCTCCTACTTGTGCTTACTTCAGGGACTCTCTCCAGTCCCTCCTTCTGTCCCTCGTTCTGTGTAGATTTTCTCTTATTTCTTCTTTCTGCTGTATGTCAGTGAATGACCCTGTTTGCACATACAGTAGTGGGATACATACATGTTTTCCAGACTCCTTTCCTTCCAGTAGTGCTCTGTTAAACCTCTACAGAGAGAGGAAGAGTGGACTTACACATGCAGAAACTCCATTCTTTCCATTTGTGTTGCAGGTTATGGGCCTAACTGAAGCCCAGACTTAAAAATGTTCATATTGAGGATGAGCCAGTGTTGAATCTGATGGTGAACTTGTGCCTGATAATGTGCACTGTGTAAGATACACAGATGCATAGTAAAGCTAGGAGTTTAGCCTCAAACTGCTCTTGGGCATCTACTTGAAATTAATTTGGTTGGTGCTAGGTTAGCTGACTTGAATGTAAACTCAGGGCTTGTTTGGATTAGGTATGTAGACAAAAATCCCTAGTTACATTAGTGTAGTTTATAGCAAGGAGACTTCTTAGTGTGTTTGTTTGTTTTTTCTTCCCAGCCTGTCAAGGAAGTGAAAACATTTCTTAAAAGCTGTTGTATATCAGTAATGTTGGAAGTACTGCGTTAAATGTGTACTTGAACTAGATTGATGTGGGTTCTCTACCCCACTGTTTCTCAACCTGTGATCCATGTATAAACTGATTATGGACTGAAACCAGGAGTTTGTGTTGTCCTGTCTAGTTTGGGTGAAGGCATATGAGTTTGGGCAGATTGTGCAACTACTCTTTATAAAATTAGGGTTATGTGAAGTTGTCATGTAATCCGAGCTGGAAGGATGACATCAATGCTATAAGGATGAATTCATTAAGTTCTGATCACTACAAGTATGTTAGAATGACCTATAATACAACTTTAACAAGTGGTTATGCGTAAGTCACATTAACGGTTTTTATTTTCTTAAAGGTATGTTTTGACTGTGGATCAAAAAACCCTAGCTGGGCAAGCATAACATATGGAGTTTTTCTTTGTATTGATTGTTCAGGGACCCATCGATCCCTTGGTGTTCACTTGAGTTTCATTCGGTAAGTAGTTTGTATATTTTTTATATTAAAAATGGTATTTTTTTAAACTTCTAATGTTTTTTGGTTTGTTCACATGGCTGTTCAGAGAGGAAAACTCATTCTTTTCTTAATTTCTGATTGAAAAGTTTTTTAATGTTTGTAAGAGCTTTGATTTATCTGGTAGCTACTTGGGAATGAGGTAAATAGGTATGGTTTGGTAGAATTTGGACCTTGCACCCATTCCCATTACCTGCTTCTAGTGTTTGCTAGTAGCGCAGATTTGTTTGTACATTGTACATTGAAGGTGATGGCTTCTATAGGTAGGTCAGTGGTAAAAGGAAGACTAACAGAACTGTGGGCCCTCTCAAGAAGGAAACAGGAGACCTGGTCACCCGCGATATAGAGAAGGCAGAGTTACTCAATGACTTTTTTGCCTCAGTCTTCTCTGACAAGAGCTCCAACCACATAGCCTAGGCCCCAGAAGGCAAAGACAGGGACTGGGATAATGAAGAAGCACGCATTGTAGGAGAAGATCAGGTTCAAGACCAGCTAAGGAAGCTGAAGGTGCAGAAGTCCATGGGACCTGCTGAGATATGTCCATGGGTCCTGAGGGAACTGGCAGATGTAGTTAGTAAGCCACAATCCATCGTATTTGAGAAGTCGTGGCAGTCCAGTGAACTGGAAGAGGGGAAATATAACCCACATTTTTAAAAAGGGAAAAAAAGGAAGACCCAAGGAACTACAGGCCAGTCAGTCTCACCTCTGTGCCCAGCAAGATCATGGAGCAGATCCTCCTGGAAACTATGCAAAGGCACATGGAAAACAAGGAGGTGATTGGTGACAGCCAACACAGCTTCACTAAGGGTTGATCGTGCCTGACAAATGTGGTGGCCTTCTCTGATGGAGTTACAGCATTGGTAGGGGAAGAATAACTGACAGCATCTGCCTGGGCTTGTGCAAAGCATTTGACGCTGTCTTCCATGATATCCTTGTCTCTAAATTGAAAAGACATGGATTTTATGAACGGGCCCACATGGTGGGTAAGGAATTAGATGGTTGCACTCAGAGAGTTGTAGTCAACAGCTCACTATCCAAGCAGAGGTCAGTGGTGAGTGACGTTCCACAGGGGGTAAGTACTGGGACCAGTGCCGTTTAACATTTTTGTCGGTGACATGGACAACGGGATTGAGGGTACCTTGTCAAGTGTGCTGATGACACCAAGCTGTGTGGTGTGGTCAACAGGCTTGGAGGGAAGGGATGCCATCCAAAGGGACCTGGGCAGGCCTGAGTGGTAGGCCTGTGCGAACCTCGTGGTTCAACAAGGCCAACCATGAGGTCCTGCACCTGTGTCGGGGCAATCCCCAGCAGAGAATGGATTGAGAGCAGCCCTAAGGAGAAGAACCCGGGGGTGTTGGTTGATGAGAAGCTTAATGTGAGCCAGCAATGTGCACTTCCAGCCCAGAAAACCACCTGTATCCTGGGCTGCATCAAAAGCAGCATGGCCAGCAGGGTGAGGGATGTGATTGTCATGCTCTGCTCTGCTCTCATGAGACCCCACCTGGAGCACTGCATTTGGCTCTGGGGCCCCAGCACAAGGAGGACATGGACCTGTTGGAGTGAGCCCAGAGAAGGGCAACAAGGATGATTCAAGGGCTGGAGCACCTCTCCTGTGAAGATGGGTCAAGGGAGATGGGGATGTTCAGCCTGGAGAAGAGAAGGCTCTGGGGAGACCTTATAGCATCCTTCCAGTGCCTAAAGGGGGCCTACAGGAAAGGTGGAGAGCAAGTTGTTAGGGAGTGTAGTGATAGGACAAGGAGTAATGGCTTTAAACTCAAAGATTTAGCTTAGATTTAGCTTAGATTTAGCTTAGATATTAGGAAGAAATTCTTCACTCAGAGGGTGGTGAGGCACTGGCACAGGCTGCCCAGAGAAGCTGTGGATGCCCCATCCCTGGAGGTGTTCAGGGCCAGGCTGGATGGGGCTTTGGGCAACCTGGTCTGGTGGGAGACGTCCCTGCCCATGGCGGGGGGGGTGAAACTGGGTGATGTTTAAAGTCCCTTCCAACCCAAGCCATTCTGTGAGTCTGTGATGAAAACAAAGAAGTGAGTAAGCATGTTGAAGCGTTTTACCATTTTTCCAGTCAAGACTGAGGCAAATACCACTTCATTCTCTTCAGCAGTGCTACAGTATATTAATCATAATGATAATCTGACAGCCTAGCAAGCCAGTTTAGAAATCTAAATTTTTTTTTGCCAACTTTGCTTCCTGAAGTAGTTCATTATGTTGCCACCACAGTGCTAGTACTGGGGTAGGAAGTGAGAGGTCTTGTGTAAAGGACTAATCCCCTTTGGTGGCGGCACTTGGATAGGCTCAGTCAGTTGGTACAGTTTTAATGTGCTTCTCATATTTCAGGTGAGTAACCCAATTTATGTCCTATAGATGTTTTTGGCCTATTAAATAGAACCTTCCATTTCAAATATGTAACTATTTGAAGTGTGTGAGAGCAATGCATCTAAGAATGGACTGCAGATAAAAGCAGCTGTTTTCCATCAACTAAAATCTGTATTTTTCCTCTGTTGCTTTGTCACTGTATAAAAGAATGTTACGAGGGGTATTTCAAGAATGCATTCCTGATGATCACAGTATTATGACTATTAGAATTCTCCTCATACTCAGTGGGAAAGAAACTCTTTACACAAACAAGGTAGATTTTAAAAGTCTGTGAATATAACGTTAAAAATGTTTCCTTCTCTTCAGATCTACAGAACTGGATTCCAATTGGTCTTGGTTTCAACTGAGATGCATGCAAGTTGGAGGAAATGCAAACGCTGTATGTACTCTTTAAGTGTTCACTTTGCACATAGAAGCTTGTTAGGCTTGGAAGCTATTGTCTTTCCTCACTGCCTCACATCTTTTGGAATATTTTTGTTTCCAGTCAGTTTCTCTCCTTTTTCTTGTTTTTAAGAATTCTTTTGAGTCTAATTTACCCACATCTCATACACCTGAAATTCATAATGACATCTTTTGGATTACCTAGCAGGATAAATGGCTGAAACTTTAAAGACCTTTTTAGTAAACTGCCTCAACATTTAAAAAGTAAAAGTGACATCTTCCCTCTAATTGCATTAAAAAACAATTTCCGTTTTGTTCTAATGAAATGCTGAATTCTATTTTTACCAACTACTGCTTAGAAATATTCTCAGATTAACATTTAGTATTTCTGTTCTGTAATTTCCTGGTGATACTGAATCTTGAATCAGTTATGAGCTTTATAACTGTGCATGAGATTGCTAGAAAATTTGGTGATGTGAGTTCCTTTTGTTTTCAGAATAAACACTTACAATGATTGGAATTAGGGTTTACAAAGAAAAGCTCTGAATGTCAACTCCATAGGGGTGTGTGCGTGTACACGCACACACCTAAATGCAAATATACACAGTCCTTTTGACACTTGTGATGTTTATAACTGTTTTTGTTGTAATCACAGAAATGTATTGTAGCTTAACTTTTATATGAAGTCTGGTACTTGTATATTAGATTTACATTTGAGGTTATAGGCTTCAGTTGTCTGGATTTGCTGACCCTATCAGAAACTTGTTTACTATATTTTACTGTAATAGTCTATTAAGTTCTTCTGTGCAAGAACGTGTGACATCATTTGCTATTTAATTCTAGGTACTAAAAAAATACCCAGCTTTTCCATTTCTTAATCTTTAAAACAAAGTTTTTATTTGTATGTGAATAGACACATATAAAGAGTGTGTGTGTGGATATATATATATATATATATAGGTACATACATATATATGTGGATACACACTTTAAGGAAGACCATTTTTATATAGCCATTTTGATGCTATTGAGCATACATTGTTCCTTCTAGCAAGCTTGAGATGAAAGCAAGTGATACCTTTTAGAGTATCAGAAATGTCCTTTGAAGCACAGGTGTTGGCAGTTAGTTAAATCTTCCTTTCCTTGTTAGATTCAAAACTAGGAATCTTTGTATATGATTGGAAGCTTGTATCTCTGTGTTTTTAAAACATACCACTAATCTATTTTTTTAATTTATTGTTGTTGTTTTACTTGTACATATGTTGCCATAATAGAGTTTTCTTTTTATTTTGGAAATGTACACAGACTACATAATTTAAAATATTTAGATACAGGAGGAGAGTATTTTGCTGCATTGCATTATATTTTTATGTTAAGTGGCATTAGTTTTTTTTTCTCATTGCATCTTGTGTTCTTCATAGTCTGCTTTTTTCCATCAACATGGATGCACAACAAGTGATACCAATGCAAAGTATAACAGTCGTGCTGCTCAGCTTTACAAAGAGAAGATTAAATCCCTTGCAACACAAGCAACAAGAAAGCATGGTACTGATGTGAGTATTGTGTGTCTTATGTAAATTAGATTTCTCAAACTTTCTATTCTTTGCAATCCAGAGCCATTTTAAGTTTCTAATTAATAATGTAAAAGATTATCTGCCTGATGGAGCTACTGGTACATGTTGCAGTGAGGTTACAAGCTGTGGAGTAAACTATTTGCATCTTTTTTGTTGTTGTTTGAAAAAAAAAAAATGAGGTTCAGCTCTATCCTTAATATATTTCGGGATCGCTTTTGGGTTACTCAAAACACCGTTTGCAGCATTTTCAATAACTCACAGGAATCCTAGGCAGAAACTTCAGGTATTATTCAAAAAGGAAACTACTTTGTTTCTCAAGTGTGCTGAAAAATTGTGTTTGTGTTACTGCATAACAAAAACACTAGCACTTCTCCATGAATTATATATTGTATTAATTTTTGCTTTTCTATAACTGAATTATTACTGAGAAGGTACAGCATGTAAAAATGGAAAAGTGCCAATAGAGTTAACTACAAAATAGTTGAGATTTAAGTGGGTTTTGTTTTGAACAGGTAAATGTTTTTTTTTCCTTTTTTTTCCTACAAAAAGTATATTTGAAAAAATAGCTAGTTATAAATATTTATGTCCTGAACATGCTGTTCTGTTAAAGACCCTGATGCAGTGCAGGCATGCTGTCAAAGCTTTGAAGTTAGGTTGCTGACAGGAAGAAGTTAGCAAAGTACAAGTCGTTTAGGTCTGCTGAGGTGTTAAATAAGTTTGACAATGGCTCTCTTCTGTATGTGTAGAATGAATGTTTTGATAGTTTAATTCAGCATGTTTAAGTCCATGACTAATTCATTTGAAGTTGATCAAATGAGTGAGATTTTTAAATAAATTAATTAAAATGTCTTGCTTTCGTTCTAATCTGTTTATCAAATACTATACAATTTAATTAATTGTAATTTTGTATGGCAGATATTATGGTTCTCATCACAATATGGTTCTCATCACTAACTTGAGAGAATATTTCTTTGACTTACTAGACAGCTTTAGATGTAAAACAAGTTCTAGTAAAAAACAAGTTCTAGTAAAGCTCTAGTGATATTAAATGTTGACAGTATTACTGCAGCAGAGCTTATAATGAGTATTTTGTTAGGAAGAAAATGGGTAATGTGAGGGAAGACATCACCAGACATTGAATCTAAAAAGGAATGTAATGTATTAAAGCTCAAATAAATTTGTAAGGAAAAAATACTTAGGAAAAGAAAATCAATACATTTTTAACTTGGAAAAAAAAAAAGTATTAAGATAAGTGCATTTTTTAGGATGCATTCATGCAATTGTCCTGTAAAATTAATAATCTCCTTCTCTTCCTTCTTTTCTTTCTACCTCTCTCAAAATACTTCTAGCTGTGGACAGATGGATGTGGAATGCCACCTGTGTCACCACAGCACAAAGAGGAAGATTTTTTTGCATCCCATGTTTCTCCTAAGGTATAGACTGCCTGCATTTAATTCTTGTTTGCTTTCTAACTTCTTAAGAGAGCTGTGTGCTCTGATTAAATCTAACAGAAAGGATAGGTCAGTGAGTTAATGTTTATCTGCTTTTCCTTCTGTGGGTCTCAAAATTCTGCCTGGATGTGAACCACTTTCTAAGATGATAATTTAGAATGACCCAAATAGTAGCTAAATGTGAAATGAAGCTCTGTTTTTCTTAGGTGTACAATTCCACTTCAGCTCATGATTTCTGGCTTGCGAGTGCCCTGATCTAAACTCAGTATATGATAACTGTTTTTTTTGATGAATAAAGTTTAATGGTAAAAAATATATGCTAAGCAGGTGCTTTTTTTTCTTCCTCCAGAATTCTTCCATCCTCTTTGAAAAAGTTAAAATAACTTTCGGAAAGCTATTGCTACCGCTGGTTTTCATTTATTTCATCTCACCTCTGCTCGGCTTTCTCAGTGCCTTATAGTGACAGATGCTGTGTTTATTTCAGAGAACAGTGTTTCAGAGACTCTCTTGTGTCTTAGGTTAAAAAATACCATTAAAAACAACTTCAGTAGCTGTGATCTTAAACAACTTCAGTAGTTGAGATCTTAAACTTGGAATAATTAAGCTACTGCTATGCATAGTATTCCTAAATATTTCAACAATATTAAGTGTTCTGACATGATTGCTTTCTAATACGGTTGCAGTCAGTGAATATCTATAAGTATCATCATGAGGTATGTTTTCGGATAGAGAAGAATGCAAAGAACTTGGCATATCATATTAGGCCTTGTGAATATTCTTCAACACTTTGTAAACATTCATTGCATTCATTCCCCAGTCATAATATTGTGGAGATCCATGTATATCATCATCAGTAATAAAAATGTATGCAAGCTCATATCTGCACCCTGGTAAGGAACACAGTAAAAATAACAGGTTTTTAATTGGCTTTCTAATATATCTAGGGTGCTTAAGAATGGGAAAAGCTGTAATTTAAAGGAAAAAACTCTCCCCTCCTTTAGTTATTAAATTGTGACATTTTAAAATATAACTTTTTTGTTGTTTTTGTAATGTTTCAAAAACATATTTTTAAGGAAACTTCAGCCTTTTATCTGCTTGTTTTATTTTAGGAACTTCTACTACGGTCAATATTTGAATATCTTATAAAAATAAATGTTGACATCTTTGAACCAGGGAAAGAATATTTATGTTTTACAGTTTGGGAGGGATGCTATATTACTCAAAAATGCTTGTTGCAAAGACAAAAATAAATTATTTTTTGTGAGTTGTAGTCTATTATTTTCACCAGAAGATCTGTTCTGATAGTAGAAAAATAAACAGATTATTTCTGTTTGCAAAAGGCAATATGGAAGAATACTTGAAAGTGAGTAGGAAAAGCATAAACTGAAGTAAGCTAGAGAGTAAGTTAAGCAGAGAAGAGTTGTAAATATTTTTAGGCTGAAGTACAAGAAGTAGGAACTTGTTACAAAACCCCTTGAGAAAATTTATCAATAAGATAATGTAAATTTTCAAAGCAGAATTTTTGGATAGCTGCAGAAGTAGGGGAACAGAGACAAGCTGTCTATGTGCTTCAGGGCAAGTGTACTTTGGGTATGGTTATGAGAGAGAAATATCGGGGAATTTATGAGATTGAGGTTTTAAGGAAGAGAAGCATGGACTGGCAGTGGCACAGCACAGGTGGAAAAGCTAATACTAAGTGGGTATTATTGTGAGCAGGTCACAGACTTACCTGCTGAGGAGGATGTGTTTGAGAGGATGTGTTTATTTCTGAGAGAGGAATACAGGTGCTCAGCAATGCTTTTTAATAAAGGTAAACATTTCCTGTAACAGGTTTTAAACACAGAAGCTGTAGTTGTAGGAATCCAATTTTAGCTAATTAGTGGTCTTTGAGCACACTGTTCATATTTATTTGATGTATTCTATTTTGTGTGCACTTTTGACCTTTGTGGTTTTTTTTTCCATGCAAAGAATACTGAATGGGTACTATCAGAGCCAGAGCCAGTTTCTCTACAGCAGAAAACTTCAGAAAATGTTCCAGAATGCTATGAAGGTATGACTGATTCTTTGTTAGCAATAAGCTGCATTTTCTGATAGTCTCTTTGTTTAGACTCTCTTTACCTTACTTTAATAACTAAATAACCTTATCATGCTAATAACTTAAGTATTTGGGGGAGGAAGGAGTTTCTAGAAGAGTTATGCTAGACTGTGTGGGACTACATATTCCTTTAATAATGTTTAATAGGAATCCAAATTAAAATCTGATTCAGAAGATTTCAGATGAATCTTTGGGTGCATGCTGCTCTGTTAGTAACTGGAAAAGCTGTGACAGAAATAGCACATTATGGTATTTATATCAAACAGTATCCTGAGGACAGTGAGTTGTGTTTTGGTATTTTAAACACTCAAATGAGCCTTCTAGTATTCTTAACCTTGTTACTCATCATGCTTTCAGGTGGACCAGAACATGGACCAAGTGTTGATTGCCTTAGTACGTCACCAAAAGCTGCTTTAGGTAATGAGCATAAGCAGAAGAAGATAGCAGCCAGTATAGTGTACTTTTATATTAATTCTTACTAAGAATGTATGACTGGGAAGAGATGTGAAATTCTTAGTTTAATAGCAGTATGCATGAGTTACTTTTAAACATCTTAATTTGTATTACAACTTCTTTTCTTAAACAGTATCCATCAGTTTTAGTCAATTGCATTCTGGTTTTATCTATCTTGTCCTAGCTGACTTGATGAATTTAAATGCTATAGATATCAGACCTAATATAGGTGACCAGTAATGCTTTACACCTTCCATTATGCTGTTTCAAGTTGTGCATCTACACACAGGGTGGAATAGAGTGTTGTGCTGTGATTATTCTGGGGTGGCCTCATTGCAGCTTTTCAATACTTAAAAAGGGCTTATAAAAAAAGATGGAGAGCAACTTTTTACTTGGTCAGATAATGGTAGAGCAACATGGAATGACTTTAAACTAAAAGGGGGGAGATTTACTTTAGATATCGTAAGAAATTCTTTACCATGAGGGTGGTGAGGCACTGGAACAGGTTGCTGAAAGAAGCTGTGGATGCCACATCCCTGGAGGTGTTCGAGGATGGGATGGATGGAGCCTTTGTCAACCTGGTCTGGTGGGAGGTGTCCCTGCCTATGGCATATGGGTTGGAACTAGGTGATCTTTAAGGTCCCTTCCAACCTAAACTATTCTGTGATGAATGGCCTGCTATTTATGCGAAGCAAGCACATTAGGTCCCTATTTCTATTTAGACAGATTTTGCTTCCTTTCCAGAAAACTAAACATAAAAACTTAGTTTACAAATCTTATATTTGTAATACAAAATCTTAAATGTCCAGAATCTTAATGTACTTAAAAGTGAGGAATGTGTCATATTGCTTCATCACTGTTTTTTTTATTCACTGTTTTTTTTTTTTTTTTTTTGAGATGGAGGCAAGTATATTGAAAAAAGTTACCCACATGTGCTTTCCTGGTTTTCTCAATTGTATCTATAACACATGTTCTCATAGAACTAGTGCTTTTGTTGTTTGTTTTGGACATCAAAAGTTCTATCTTACATGAAGAATCTCTGTTCTGTATATGCTTGTTCAGCTTGTTTCCAACTAAATTTCAGCTCAAATCAGTTTCCATTTATGTACAAGCATTTTGTAGGAGTTGATAACTGAAACTTTTGATTCTGGGAGTTTTGCACCTTGGCTCAATGTAGCTGTCAATAAGGCACACTATATTTTTCCTGTTATTAGGTCTACTAAGGTCTCATTAACAATACCAAGTTTAGGAGTTCTGTCAGATTTCATGATGAGCAGAATGTAGGTTCATTTACTGTGTTTCAATATTTAATACAAAGCATTAAGGCTGCAACTTTCACACTTTGTATGTTTATGATGATACAGGTATGTTTTATCTGTATCACTGTTTGTTTTAAACATAGCCAATACTTTCTATCCAGAAAACAATTTATCCTGGAAGCGGTATGGGATCAAGTGGACATCTAGTCTGATGCATAATGGCAAGTCTGTGTACTAGTTGGTATCCACAACTGGAAACTGAGCCATAATTTTTTTCCTATTAAGAACTGGCAAGAGGTACCTTACCCTCAGAGTCTTTTTCTTACCTTTTCGTAGTCATATTCACCGCTCTGTTCTATGTAACTCAGTTTAGTTTTTAAATCTCTTCATGCAGAAAATGTAATACTTAAGGCATTAGAAAAAGAAATAGAAAAACTGTTTTGAGGCTGAAATTATGGAAATTAACTTTTGCAATTCTGAAATTAATGAAATTGTTATGTCCAGTAATGTATGTTTAATCATTGCAGAGAACACCACCTTAATAAAAAAGAAGCCAAATCAAGTTAAGAAGGGGGTAAGTCTATATAGTTAATGCATATTTTTCTCTGTATTATAGATCTCTGGAAGTATGTAGATTGCAATTTGGAAATGTATTGTGTACACTAATACTAAACAGTACATATATCAGTAACAAACAATGAAAATAAAATGCAATAGAAAATCTGTTCTATATCAAACAGCCAATGATCAGTTTCAAAATGGATTATTAAGATGAATTTGTCTAATAAATTGCTAATACTCTGTAGTAGAGTGCTTAAGATTAATTGGTTGTTTTCTGACCTCAGATAAATTCTAAGTGTGTTTACATGTATGCAGCTCACTGAACTGTTTAGACTTGCATATGTATATCTGAGCTTCATTTTTTTTTGGTGCTGTCTGGACCTGAATCGCAGATTTGTTTAGATTGAACAGTATTATTCCTTGCTCCCACTAGAGGGCCCTAATATGCAAGAGGAATTTCATATTTATTCTAAATGGCTTACGCAGATATGTTCCCTCACAGTAAGAACATAACTGGGTTCACAGGTGCATGTACAGTTTGTGAACTGTAGTGTCAGAGACTAAAACTGTACAACTCTCTGTACATAGGCCAGAGCTCTTACATGAAGCCATTAAAGTGTTAATAGGTTAAGATAAAAACATTGTGAAAATTCATATTGCTGCAGTGTTGCAGATGACAAATTAAATGCATGGGAGACTGAGAACAGCAGTTTGAGGGCTTTGCCACATCTGAATCTCCATCATTGTGTCAATTCATATTTGTAGTATTCAGTGTTTTTTTAAGTAATCAATAATCAGAATGAAATAATTTTTTTCCTGTGTTGAAGTAATGAGCTAGAAGTGGAACCGTTTTAAAAGAACCAGCACAAAACTGTAACTTCCCAGACGGCATATTTATCTTAAAATGTTTACTGTGCTTTGTCACATACAAAAGCTAATGAGTATGTTTGAGTTTTGCATACGCGTATGTACAAAACTTGTATATTGCTGTACTACCTTAAATCATTAAATTCTTATGTACACATTTATTAAAAATAAGAATAAATCAATCCTTAATAGTAAGATAAGACACTAGCACTGGCCAGTGAGAACTAATAAAATAAATAAGAACTAATATATAAAATTTGTTGCCACTTCTAAGTATAAATTGTGATTTAAGTGAATGAGAAACAAATGGTTCAATTGCAACAAATTTACATTACATTACTATACAACATAATCATTATTAAAGTTTTGCTGTATACTCCCTAACAGTATGTAGTGTTTGCTATGGCTTTCAAAGTTGACTCTTAACTCATTTGAGGTGATTGTCTCAGTTATAATGTTGGGACTTCTTTTTTTTTTTTTTTTTAATAAATCAAGCTTGGTGCCAAAAAAGGTGGTTTGGGGGCACAGAAAGTCAGCATTCAAAGCTTTAATGAGATTGAAAAACAAGCACAAGCTGTAGATAAAATGAAGGAACAACAGGATCTTCATAGCAGTAAGAAAACTGAGAAGGAAGAGCCACTGTAAGTATGAATTGTATGTACAACAGTAAACCATGATACCTAATTTCTTGTTAATGGAGTAATTGTCAGCATTTTAAGTGTTACCATAGACTAGTTCATGCAAATAAAACTTCAATTCTTGCTTAATTATCTTGCTTAATAAAAATCCCTAAAAAAAATCCCTAAATATGGATGAGGTGGGACAAAAAGTAATTGCTTTCTTTCCCCCCTCCACACACACATTGGGTATATGTTTCTACAGTTGCTCTTATACCTTAGACATAACCCAACCCTGTCTTTAAAAATAACCTTAATGCAATTTTTATTTAAAGCAGAAAATAAGGAGACATTCCACTGACACATATGAATAATGCAAAACAAATGATAAAATATGCTAAGATTAATACCACAGAAGGTTTTTCTTCTTAAACTCTTCTTTACCCAGTGCTAGTTACCTAGTTCATTTTGAATTCAGTTCGCTACACCAAAACAACTTAACCAGTCTGTCTCTCTAAGAGCTTAGGAAACATGCAGGTACTCAGTTTTATTCATATACATTGGGTAAAAGTTTCACTGCTGAAAGCAGGTGGTAGTTTAAGTATGACTAGAAACGCCTGCTTAAGTTTTAACTCTTTTATACTGGAGCTGCTTTCACCCTTTGAATGTTTTTGTTGGTGTACTCAAAGCTGTTAGTCCGTTCTCAATAAATACTCGTGATATGGTTCTTTGTTCTCACCATTACGTTTCTCTGCCAGATGTTTTTGGTTTCTAACATTATCATAGCTGTCATCAAAATTAGATCATTAAAGAGTTGGTTATGTACACTTTTACTGTTGTAAATTTTAACATCCTCTCTTAGTGCTAACATATTTTTTTATAACCTATTAAAGAAGTTTCTGAATATAAATGTAATTATAGTATTACAGGATCACATGGAACTCATGGTACCAAGCTTTTAGGCCTGTAATCTCCTCCATGCTACTTTTGCTCACGTTGTGTTCTCTGCAGAAACAGATGTTTTGTGTGCATCAGAAATATTAATTGCAAAGAGATTGGTAATTTTCGAAGTACTTTTACCATGGAAATTGCATTTCTCACTGATTGCCAAACCTGAACATGCTGCTATATTAAAAAAAAAAAAAAAAAGAAAAATGTATCATTCATGAGTTATGATTTTTCATTAATGTTACTGTCTTCAAAGATATTCAGTTTAGAAGAAATTCACATTAGTAATATTGTTTTTTTCAGAAACATTTGTCAGTACATAATCTGTATAGGTTCAAGGCAATTTTTAGTATAGGTCAACTGCAACCTTTCTGCAGTGGCCAGGACCCTCCAAAAATGTCTGCAAACATGAGGAATGCACAAACACTTCAGTTTATGGATCTGATCCCACTTAAGGCAAGATTACTATACTTCTCTGGAGATTAACTTACTGGATTTTTAACTGCAGATGGCAGCATATATCAAAATTAAAAAAGGATGAATACTTTAAAAATTGCTTTTGTCTCCAAATAATTTTTGTGGTGGTTTTAATTTTAAAAGCTAGAGTAATGAGCCCTAATAAATTAATTCAGTGCGACTTTGTTACATGGATGAAATGGAAATTATGCATTTTTGTGCTTGCTTTTTAGAAGTAGAAAGAGTCCTGAGACTTGAAATGTAATTTTATAATTGGTACACAGTTTCTTGATTTTTTTTCTGTGCACTGACAAAATAATAGATTACTGGGGTTACTTTAAAACAAATAAAGATACTGATGATTTTTTTTTAATCTGAAGAGGTAAGAGATTTTTTGATATTCATAAAATAGATTTCATAAAACAGGCTGCTAATCATTTTACTTAAATTGCTGGGTAGATTTCCTTCAGTTGCAGCTTTAAGCTGAATTTTAGAAAACGTTTTCAACTTTCTGTAAGAGTTGGTCTTAAACTGTAATAATTGATTAAAAACTTCTCTGGACATATTCTGTGGTTTGAAGATATTTTTCTGATTTTTTAATTTATTTCAAAAACCATTCAGTGGATGACTGACTTTTATTGTAAGCATCTGGACGTAAGACAATGAATTTTTGGTTCTGGACCCAAGTTCTAGGTCCCTCTAAATGCAACAATTAGAGGATATCCAATCATCACATGATTGAGATCACTCACCTTTTTGAAACGCCTCTTCAGTGGAGGAGCAATGTCCCACTCCTTACAGGAGGATGGTACCAACATCCCTATCTGTTAAGGAAGATGACCAAATGCTGTGCCCGTCTTGTCCTAACTGGTTCAGCAACACACCCCTGCCTTGCAGGAGAGTGTACTAACCAGCAGGGTGTGAACTTTGGTAGGGGCATCTTGTACTCTTGTTTAAAGTTAAGTATGTATGGGGCCAGAAGAAGAGCAAGCCAGGAGAAGCCTACCTCAGTAATCAAATGGTTAGGACACAGAATAGAAGAAAATAATCCTTGGTCCAAAACTTTTTATTTTCATTCCTGCTTCTGTACAAAATGGATGGAAGGTTACAAGGGAAATGTCTTGTTTTCAGTTTTCGGTACTTCTCATCTACTGAAGAGCACGAGGTCTACAAGCAGTATCTAAATCTTGTTTACCTTGATTCTAACAATGTTAATTTGCACTTTATGCCAGTCACAGTCTGTGAATTAAATATTGCTATATTCCTCATTAAAATTACTATTTGTATCCCTTTTAACCTACCAAATTAAATTTTAAGCAGTGTTTCTACAGTTCTATAATCAGGATTAAAAATCTCCCTGTCTCCTACATTGATATTGCTGGAAAATAATAGTTAAGATTGAGGTGTAGGAAGGCCTATGGCATCTCTGAGCATTTACTATATTTGAATTAGGAGGATGCTTCAGGTGACAGAATGTGTTGCTAGCTGTGCAGAAAATAGTAAGTTGTGAATGCTTCAAATGTTTTGTAATATAGATTGTCAAATCAAATATTTGATTTTGTAGGTACAAAGATTCACTTCACCTCTTCTGAGACACTTTTTCTGGGACAGAGAAGAGCAGCATTGATTAAAAGAAAGCATAGTCTACACCTAGTAAATGTCACTCAAGAATACGTAACACATGATAAAACCATTAGGAGTAGGGGATGAAGATGTAGCAGGGCCAATGAGTGCTTTAGGGGAACATGTCACTAGTATTTGTATTATGGATGACACTGTATTGTAGTAATCAGAACTGGGTAATTTTGATAATCATTTGGTAGCACATACAACTATGACAGTGGGGAAAAAAACACCAAACTTAGGTTGACTTAATGGCGATGCAAAACTGTGTCTTGAACTGTAATAGTACAATGTTTTATTTTGAAAAACAAAAACAAAACAAAAGCAAACAATATGATCCTATTAATAATGAATGTTTTCAGTAAACATAGAAAACAAAAAACAAAATATAATTAGATACTACTTATTTTCTACCAATATGTTTTGTTCTAGTGTATCATCTTTACGATTGGCCTACAGAGATCTTGATATTAAAACAAAAGAAGAAAAGTTAAATCTGTCTGGTAGGAAGAAAAATGAATTAGAGAGGCTTGGCATGGGATTTGGCAGCAACAGAAGGTATGTGAAGTTCTATAAACTATTCA
The DNA here is from genome assembly GCA_011074415.1 of Stictonetta naevosa. Taxonomy (NCBI): domain Eukaryota; kingdom Metazoa; phylum Chordata; class Aves; order Anseriformes; family Anatidae; genus Stictonetta; species Stictonetta naevosa. The sequence goes on from CM021697.1 coordinate 71,825,150, forward strand.
AGATGCTCTTTGGTTTTATGCAGATATTCTTGATTTTGGTTGGGAATTGAAAAAATATACTGAAGTGTGAAGTGTTATGGAAACTTAATCATCAAAGATTCTAGTATTTGTTAGGTAAGAGGACAGAACTGCTTCTGATGGATTTAAGTTTTAACCTGCCAGACAGGTGCTAACTTAGATTGCAGATACATGTAGATTTTTTGCTTTTGTTAGCTGACTATGAAAAAAGTAGCTGGAATGTTTTTAATGAACAGTACAAACCTAAGTGTAGCTTATCTACTACAAGCCAAAACTCTGAAAAATCATGACTGTTTAACTGTTGTTGGAAATAGTCTGTGTATTCAGAAGTCTTGTCACTACTTCAGAGAGCTATAGCTGAGCTTTCCAGGGCTTTTTTTTTTTTGTTTTAAATTCTGTTCTTTCTTAGATGTTTTTATTTAAAAAAAAAAAAAAAGGCTTTTAAAACACTGTAAGAGCTTTGGCATTGTCAGCAGGCTTCAGAAACTAGGTTAGGCCTTTCATTTTGTTTATTTTTTTAAGGTGTGGGCTTTGTCATCTCTTTACATACTTATTTTCTTCTTGTCTTCAGGGGTATTTCTCACTCAGTCACCTCAGATATGCAGACAATAGAACAGGAAACACCAACAATTGCAAAACCAAAGAAAAAATACACTGATGAGGTAGAAGACTCTTATTTCTCTTCATCTAGTTCAAGGTAATGTATCAGCTTTTTGTTTTGGGTGGGGCAGAAGTATATGCAAGTTATGTATTCAAATCTATGCAATATATTTGAAACAGGATAAAAACAGAAGGCAATTCCACAGGTCTACATACATATTATATTTTCAGGTTACATCTGAATTAGGAAGTTGTGAAATAGTTGACATTATTCTATGATTATCTCAATTACAGGAATGTATTTAGAATCACAGAACCATAAAATGGCTTGGTTTGGAAGGGACCTTAAAGACCATCTGGTTCCAACCCCCCTGCTATGGGCAGGGGCACCACCCACCACACCAGGTTGCTCAAAGCCCCATCCAGCCTGGCCTTGAATACCTCCAGGGATGGGGCATCCACAGCTTCTCTGGGCAACCTGCTCCAGTGCTTCACCACCTTCTGAGTGAAGAATTTCTTCCCAGTATCTAATCTAAATCTACTCTCCTTTAGTTTAAAGCCATTACCTCTTGTCCTGTCAGAACACTGCCTGATAAAGAGTCCCTCCACATCTTTCCTGTTGGCCCCCTTTAAATACTGGAAGGCTGCTATAAGGTCTCTAGGCTAAATAACCCCAACTTTCTCAGCCTTTCTTCGTAGGAGAGGTGCAGTAGTCCCTCTGATCATAGTTGTGGCCTTCCTCTGGACCCTCTCTAACAGGTCCATGTCTTTCTTATGTTGGGGACCCCAGAGCTGCTTACAGTACTTCTAGATGGGGTCTGAGAGAGCAGAGGAAGGTGAGAGAATCACCTCCCTTGATGTGCTAACTACACTTCTTTTGATGCAGTCCAGAATAGGGTTAGCTTTTAGAGTTGCAAACTCACATTGCTGGCTCGCTCATTCAGTTTTTCATCTACCAATACCCCCAAGTCCTTCTCTACGGGGCTGCTCTCTATCCACTCATCATCCAGTCTATATTCATGTTTGGGATTGCCCTGATCCAGGTGCAGGTCCTTGCACTTGTCCTCATTGAACTTCACAAAGTTTGTATGGGTGTACCTCTCAAGCCTGTCAAGATCCCTCTGGATGGCATCTCTTCCATTCAATGTGAGGAAAAGGAGACACTTTTTCTGAGAAAATAGTCTGAATTATTTGCTATTGATGTGTTTTGTCTTATTCACTGTCCAGTACTGTACTATGTTTGCAAAAAGCATTGGTATATAAGCATCCAATGGCCAGCCATATCAGGGAATTTAGTGAATTTTTTGACAGAATGATTTCTGTTCTTTTTTATTTTGTGGCACTTTGATGTGTCTTCAATGTTGAGTTTAAAATTAAACAAATAAATATCAGTCTGATGCTAGATTTACTGCTGTCTGCATCTTTCTATTACCTAGACACATGCCAAATACAAGAACATATGTTAGATGAATTGTGTAGATGTCTGCAGTCTTATTTTGTAGACTTTGTCTTTAAATATAAAATTTAAGAAAAAACTTAGGCAATTTTTTTTTCTGTCAGAGCACAAATTCAGTGCAAACTATGAAATATTGATGTTGGGAAGGAGACAGAAGAGTGCCTAAAGGCATTAACTGGAATGAAACAGCTGTTTCTGGACTGATAGAAACAGGTGGTGCTTTTGTAAACTTCATTTTATTAGATTGCTGCCAAGCGTTTTATTGGATTGCTGCCAAGGAAACGTGGAAAATTGTACCTAATTACTTGTAGATAGGCAAATAGAAACATGGAGGCTTTTATGTCATTACTTTGTTGTGTAATCACTAGTGACAGAATTGCAAATACACCAAGTAAACTAGCAGCAGACTTCTAAAATAAAACATGTATCATCTCAGTGTTCCCCTATTTGTACCTTGAAAAGAACTGCTACTGCTCTCAAATTATTTATAAGTCTACTAGCAGACAAATTATGAATTATGGAAGAGGTTTTTTAATGTGTTTCAGATCAATAATTAAAAGATAAATTGACCTAGCTGTTCCTGACTCTTGCTCTTCTAGTTGTAGCAGCGTTAGTATGTAATTGGACTTGATGCACACTTCCATTATCTTTCAAGAAAGTATAAAGTCATGTTGTTGGACTTGGTAAGGTTTATAAGGTGGTTATTGTCTGTTCTTCCAAGCTCTAACTTTGAAATAGAGGCAAAGTAACTTTAGTATCAACTTAGTATATACCAAAAAGAAAATAATCATGCTGGATGAGTGCTGAGTGCTGATACATATCTGTAAACATCTAAATGTTTAAATATATAGAATCAGACTCATTTAGGTTGGAAAAGACTTTCAAGATCATCAAGTGCAACCATCAGATTCACCTGACAAGTCCCATCACTGAACGATGTCTCTTATTGCTGTGTCCCCAGGGATGGCAACTCTGCCACTTCCCTGGGTAGCCCATTCCAATGCTTGATCACCCTTCCTTTGAAGAAATCCTTCCTATTGTCCAATCTAAACCTACCTTGATGTAACTTGAGGCTGTTTCCTTTTTTTTTGTGTGCGATGTTTTTAAAAAAAGTTTATTAACATAACTATGTAACATTTTATTTTTTATTACATGCTGCTTTTTTTTTTTGCCTTGAATACTGAAGAAGTATTTTTCAAATTTAGGAAAATCTGTAAAGGAAAGATGGAGAACATAAGCCATTTTATTCAAATCAGGTCTTGTAGCCCTTTCCCCATCCTGTGGTTTTGATGGTCATTGTGAGATTAGATTGCTTCACATCCTACCCCACCTCACCCCTTGTTTGTAATCATGCGTCTATATGGAACTCCTGAAGATTGCTGTTGCTTGTTGGTAGGCAAGAATAAAGCCTTGCTACATTAGGCTTCTATTAGGCTTCCTCGCAGATTTTTGTACTATGCTTCTACACTATGCTACCAAAGGAACATAGGACAAGCTGAGCATTCAGGCAAAAGAAGATGACCCTGGTTGTAAGAAAGCATATAGCACCTTGTCATATTGCTAAGCTGTTATAAGTGAGATTGTCAGCTGAGGGAAGCACTTTGGAAGACAGAACTACTTTCTGATGCTGTACCACTTTAGTCTGGGAGTTTCTGCCTTCCTTTTGTTTATTTTACACATCGTGTTGCAATGAAAACAACCTAAGCTCACAGGAGCAGGAGAAGATTTAATTGGTGTAGTGACTTAGTATCAACTTATATCTGTGACTCTTCCTTCAGATTTTCCACCTGTATCCCAAAGGTGGAGAGAGTAAAAAGCCTCTCTTAGCGGAAAAAAATCCCTTCAAGAACCTACTGCAGGTAACATCCCCTCTGTGGGGTGGTGAGATTGTGAAATGAAGATTGCATTACAGTGAGTCTCCTTTGCTCAAAGCACTAAATGTACTCCCTTTTGTCTGTTGGGAAAGAAGGGGAGAGACTCTTTTTGCAGAAGTTCATTCGAGATCTCTGTCTTTACTGTGGCAGGAGATGGCAAATGAAAATTGTGGTGCCTTTTTTCATAGCTGATACCTTAGTGTGAAATGTCAAGAGCACTAAGCCTATATGAGCAGACTGGCTCCTAGAGTTGTCATAATGTGAAAACCTTGCTCACAGGGTCTATCATGAATTTTTTTCAGGGTTGCTCTTAAATCAAGCAACTGTCTTGACAATGTTTTTCCCAGTGCTTTGCCTGACACTAAAGAAGATGTAATATTTCAAAGTAATGAGAACTTTGCTGTGCTGTCTTTTGATGGGACAAGACCTTTTGGGCAGTCCGCTACACATTCATGACCATATCCAGCCTAAAGAAAGATTGAACTTTCCAGTTGGTTAAATATAGATAAGAGTTCCTGCTATTTCAATATTTTTTTTTTTTTTTTTATTTTAGGTACTGTGATTCCTCAGATTTGAGAAGCAACACTTTCTCTAAATGGGATGACAATTCAGATTCTTTTTGGAAGAAAGAAGATAATAGTAGAGAAGTTGATGTAATGTTAACTTCAAAAAGTACAGGATTTTCAGACAGGTATGCCAAGAAAAGCTAACTGATCTTTGTACAAGAAGTCCAAGGATGTTAATAGAATTTGAGTCCTGGTCAGAGTAGTGGGATTTTTTTTTTTCAGACTAGGGTGAGAATTTGGTCATAGCTTTGATCAGCAGGCAAGAAACTTACTTCCTAGCTGATTTTTTTTTTTTTTTGCAAGCTGACTTTCCTGTTTAGTTTCTTACATTTAAGCACTGTCTGTTTTGCTTATTGCTGTGCAGTGTATCTACTGGAGGCAATTTCCAAAGTTTTTTCAGTAAAAGAAATAGTAGATAAAAGATACGGAGAGAGCCTCAAGTATTTGTACTGCTTTGAGAATTTGCTTGCTTTATTTGCTTTGTTTGTTGTCTGATGAACTAAGTAGAACCCAGTTACCAAATGAATGAAACTGTAGGGTAGTCAGATCTCAGGATTAGGATATTGAGTATGCATGCCAACAGCAGGTCTACTTGTGATGATAAAAGATGAATATATTTCTTCTAGTGACAACTGTGTTTTTATCTTTGTAATGAGCTGGCAGGATGTAAGAATATGGGGTTTTGCATACTTCCCTGGCTTATTTGCTTCTGTTCTTATTTAAAAGGGAATTCTTCATCTACCTGTACACTTCAGTACAAGTTTTTACTACTAGCATTGTTTATTGTTTTCTAAAGATTTGACCAGTAATACATGCAGCACAAAATTGGTGTTGATGTCCATAGTGCTATTACTTCCTTATTTGAGCACGTTTGTTAAAAAATAAATAAATAGTTGAATATGCATGTTTGTTGAGGTAGAAGGAAGTGATACTTCAAAGGATGCTGAACATTTTGTACTGTTAGGTTTAAATATGAATTGAGCTTTGGGGTGGGATTTTTTGAGGTTTTGTAGGAATATTCTATTCTTGTTGATATAATTTTGGCTTGCTTTTTAAATGAACTTTAAAAATAAAGATACAGGATTAACGAATTTCAAATACTGTATGTTCATCGTCTTGTAAAACTGTTACTGAAATTTTATTCGTTCCATATCAGATTAATTATCTGAATTTCTTTGTCCTATGTTCATACTGATTTAATTTCAACTTCAAAAAAAATCACAAAGGCTTCACAAAATGAAGATCATAGTACTTCTTCATTTTTTGCATTTCTGTGATATAAATGTTACACTGCTAATGTGGGTTATTTTTTTCTTAGGCCTGCATCTCGTCGTAAGCTTGAATATGAGCCATCTTTAAGCACAGATGAGGCACAAAAAAAATTTGGCAATGTAAAAGCAATTTCATCAGACATGTATTTCGGAAGGCAAGATCATGCTGATGTAAGTAGAAAGCAATGATAAATATTTGTGAATGGGAAAACATTATTTGGCTCTAGAGCATGGTATAGTATAAAGTAGTAGCCAACAAATGCTTAAAATCTGTAAAAAATAGTGAGTTTGTAGAATTTTGTCCATCTGCATATTTGTTTGATGGAAATGTACCAGTCTGCAATAACTAATAGTTCATTATGTCCTTTCAAGGAGTTACGGCTGCTAGTAGAACCTTACCTCCAACATCGTTCTTCTCTGATAGAGATGGTAGGTTATGACTGAGTAGTCTTTGTTTTTTGAAAGAAACAGTCTGATGTTGGACGAAGGTTTACTTCTTCCATTCTAAATAACTGAACTGAAGCAAAAAAACTATTGATAGAAGTAGCTGTCCCGTATGTATTTAAGTGGAAACATTATTACTACTGTAAGACAAATTATGCACAAATTGTTCAGCAAATGGCAAGTAATTGGATCAGCCTAGAAATAATAAAACACAAATATTATTTAGAATTTTGAAGGCAAGGGATCACTTAAAATCTATTTTAAATGAAAAATTCACAAATATAAGCAGTGTTGTAAAAAAAAAAAAAAAAAAAATTATCATCATTCCCAAGAACTAAGAACTCGCAAAAAGTTTACGTAAAAGCATCATGTGATTAGAAAAGTTAACATGATGCTAAACTGGTGTGGTTTTCCTTAATGCTACCTAGCCACTGTTTCACATTTTGTTGTTGTTTTTAATGGTTGAATTGTGCATTATCCTCTGCATAGTCATCAACGACCAGTTTTAGGGGACCTAATAGTGAATGGGCCTCTCAGTCTTGCAATGGTAAATGCCACATCCTTTGATCCATTCAAAAATGAGCCGAGAGGACAAGCTCATGCTGCATAGGTTATGTGAAAACTAATGGTAACAGCTTTCAGAATGGTCAACTTCATATGGATTTGTGTATTTTAAAACTGAATCTATAATCTCAATGTTAATTATCTGACATAAACTCAAAAGATCAAAACATATCGTTACAATACTTTTTTATTCTCAATTCTTTTCTAGTATGAAGCTAGGACCCGCCTAGAAAGACTTTCTGGAAGTTCCTCTATAAGTTCATCTGACTTGTTTGAAGATCAGAAAAAACAACCAGCAGGTACATATTTAAAAGAGAGACTCTAGCATGCTGTGGGATATACTCCAGTACTCTGCTTCTAGTCACAGTATCAAAAAGCTATCTGTTTCGGTAACATTTCTGTAAGATAACACCTAGATTCACTATCAGGTAGTCTTAATAAGTTACCATAAGGAACATACGTGTATGTACGTTTGTGTGAAAATAGCTGCAGTAATTGTATTGAATCTAAGAGGATCTTTACTGAAATGTTAGTGGGCTTGAACTCTGTGACTTGTTTGTCAGTTCAAGAGATTTGTTGGAATACCTTATACTGAAGAGTACAGATCATCAAGTTAGGAAGTAGTACTGATTAGACTGACTGAAAGGTAGTGCCTTAGGCTGTTAAAAAAATAAAAAATAAAAAAAATCTCGTGTTTGCTTCCTAACACCTTTTCTGGATAGTGTAATAACATTAAATAAAAAAGTTAAGTAGTACTAGAACGTTTTATTGAGCTGATCAGTTGGGTTTCATTCTGTAACTGGTGAAGAAATGTAGAAAAAGAATTACAGAGGAACTTAAAACCTCTGTGCGTAATTACATAAATAGGCTGGAAAAGCAAACAATATGTAGCATCTGTGGAAAAAGTGGAGGAAAAAAATGTGACTGTTCAGTTTCAATCCCCTGAAAGCAAGTTTTGATTAAAAAAACATTGGCTAGTAGAGAAATAACTCCTGTTACCAATTTTTTAAGCTGGGTTTTAGTCAATTTAAATTTTTAAAAGAAACACCACCATTCCAAAAAAAAAAAAAAAAAGGAGAAAAAGTCAAGGAGAGGAGGAAACAAAGCAGAAATTACAGCAATTTTTTAAATCTAGTTGAAAGAATATTTGCAGCATGGTGTCATACCTGTGCTTAAAAAATGGTGTAGGGGGAAAAAGAAATGTTGTTTATTTCTGAATTTGTAAGCTATAATATTTTCAATACTATATGTCTAAATATTAGGCAGTAGTACTTCCTTTTTATTTTTTACATATACATTATTTTATATGGAATTAATTACATTTTCCTTCCAATTTGTGTAGTCTATGTGGGGTTTTTACACAGTAGTTAATAATGGACTGGGAAAAGGTAAATACAACTTAAATGTGGGGCAAAGTGTTAGTGTTTTAGATATATATTTTTTTTTAGCAGGTTAAACTTAACTAGAATTTCAACTATATTGTGTCATTTCAAAATAGGCTGTAAATATCCTTACTCAGAATGTGGAATTTGAGGCTTCTGTAGCATATATGTGTATATATGCTGTACATACGTGTGTGTATATATATATGAATGTGCCTTTCTATGTGCACATGATAAAATTCTGACCATATTCTGAATAAGGGTACTTATATAAAGCTTAATTTATGCACACAATTTTTTCATTACTGACCACCTGGAAAGTCTCTTAGGGCTTGTGGAATACAGATATATATAAAGGAATTAAAAATATTTTCCTACATTTCAAGGTAAGTTACTGTGACTGGCAACCATGTTACATAGTCCAACAGTAAATTTGAAGTAATATTACAAAGACCAAACTCTGAGTAAATTTCCTGGGCTGTTACTTGTCTGAAATGATAGCCAGAAAATAATACACCAGGAATTACCAGTTTTTGTGTTTTAAATTCACATTCTATTCAGGCTATAGGATTTGCCTTTCCTGCATGTTTTTCCTGTTATAACCCCTGTATTTTTTTATGATGACCATTCTTTGAGAAATTTTACTACACTGATAACTTGTCTGGTGTTGAAGTAATGCCAAGGCCATCATCAGTTCCATAAAATGAACATAATCAGGAGACCAGCGGTTGGCAAAGATATGCTGCTGTAATTCTGGAGTCCTTGCCAGTATAAAATGCCCTTTGAAACTAAAGTTGTTTTCATGAGATATTACATTGGAACAGTTTCAGGGTATCTGCCCTTACACAGAACGCTGTAGGATCTATTTACCAAAATGAGAAAACTGGAAGAAAAAGCCTTTACTTTGGATTTTTTTTAGGTGTATTGCTTATGAAAGATGGCATGTCAGATACCTAACTTCTAGATGCTGATTTTGAAGGAAATCGCAAGAAAAGTTGTTTTCCTATATAATTTACAAGAAGTTTTTCAGACAACTATACAAAACCAGAAACAGGAGAAAATTCATTTGGTTGAGAAAAGAATAGAGCTTTACTCAGCTTACTTATACCTGGTTTATTATTATTATTATTATTGTTTGTACTTTAATTACAAAAATGCTGAAGCATTTGTTAAATGGAATGGATCATAAAGTCAAAATTACAATTCAGAAATAGGGATATCTCCTTAATAATGAGGCTTTGAATAATAATTTTGAAAAGAATCTACGGACAAGTGTGCCCATCCTACTAGCTGCTTTAGAGAATGGGGTGGGAAGCTCACTGACAACAGTGTGTCTTTCACTATGAACCAGTCATTTAGTTTACACAAATCACTCTAGCCACAGTAATGTCTGTTTCAGCCTGCTCTTAACCTTAAAAACCTTAAATATACCTTAAATTGCAATGAAAAGTGGAGCTGCAGGTCTCCCTTGGAAGGAAAAAAGAAAAAAGGCAGTCAGTATGTAGCAATGCAGTCAAAAGGAGTTACAGTTCAGAAGAGTGCAGTGTCTGTGTGGTTGGATGAGCTTGTGTGCAGTTGATAACTGTGTCATTTACAAGAAGTGTTCTGACTGATTCTGACTATTCTGTTTGACTTTACAACAAGAAGTGTTCTGCTGATCATGACTACCATTTGACTGCATGCCTAAATTAGGGCTACAGATTGCAGTCTCTGTTTTGAAAATGTTCTGCTTTGGTATGCTTCCTATAAGGAACTTAATTTATTTCCAAGATGATAGTTCTGCAGTACTCTTTCATTGCCATTTGTGTCCTTTACAATATCAAGCATTTAGCTTATTTCCAAATAGTTTGCAGTATTGAGGCATGCCAGTAATTCTTTTCACTAATGAGTGGTTTATTGTAATTGTTAGCATGTTAATACTTAAAATGCAGTTAGTTTTTAAACACCTTTGACATCTGTTATTTTTGGGCCTGTACTACTTATAATAGCAGTAGAGGTAATAACTCACTGGCCAAAAACCTACATTGTTTTAAGGAAGGGTGGATTGCCAGCTTTGTTTTGGAGTCTTAATCTTGCTATGTAAATGACCTTGACTATAATTCTATGGAATTTTCCAAGCCTTTGATGTAGTAATGAAAAATGTGTGTATATACAGCAAGCAAATGACCATATGCACACAAATAGGGTTCATTACTTTAGCTACCAGTGAAATGCATTCATCTTTAAATTGCAACATAAGAACAGCTTTTGAAGATACAAGACAAATGTCATTGCAGCAGGTTGAAAATGCAGAGTAAATCATCTACTATCTGAACATAATTTGCTCAGCTGGGAATACAAAGTGTAGAAAATGACAGGATGGGTAGAAATATGAGCAAATAAAAAAAATTAAAAGCAAAATGTATTTAAGAAATGTGAGATTTAGGCCTACTGTTTTTCTAGTGATTATCTTCATGGGGGAAGAAAAAAGAGACTGCTTTTTACAGAAAGTTTTCTTCATGTGTATTCTTCCTTTAGGAAGCTACAATATTACAAATGTCTTGCCTTTAGCTCCTGATATAGTCCAGTTTAAACAAGGAGTGAAATCAGTGGCTGGAAAGCTTTCTGTACTTGCTAATGGAGTCATGACATCTATACAGGTTAGTAAAAAATATGATTTATTACACATCAGTTAAATTATTTTTATAGGGATTTAGTGTCATAGATCTTCCTAATGATTCACTGGCAGGAAAAGAATGAATTTGGTTTTGAGTTTTATAGACCTGTTATGATAGACAGTAGATCTTTATCTTTTTAAAAGTAAATCTGCAGCTGATAGCTCAACTTTCTTAGAATGTCTTTTTGTTTTTTCCTTACAAAGTTTTTTTCTTAGAATCCAAACAAATTCTATCATGGGAAGTTACTTGCTCTCATATTATTGTTATCTTTCCTAGCTCTTGTATTGGTTCTTGAACTGATTTGACAGTAATACCTTGGATCCATATTTATGCACACAATTAATACATCCTGTTCTAAATAGTGTAAAGCTTGCTTCCAGTTTGCATTTCCCATATGAGGGAAGTGGGAGCTCTTGTATGTTTGAAAGTGAGGCTAATTATCCCACAGTTGAGCTGTAAGCTTCAGTTCTTTGAAACAATGGTCAATTTTTGTAAAGACTTTAATAATTAAGCTACTATTTATTGTACAAATGTAAACTAATTTATTTCAATGGAAAAAAATACTCATGCCTGTTTTGTTTGTTTTTGCTTTTCTAGGATCGATATGGCTCATAACATCTTGTATATCAATTAAGTACACTAAAGAAGAATTTCATTTTGGATACACAAGTAATCACACTGCTGATTTGAATTAAGGTTGCCTTAAGACTGTTGATGTTTTCAATTGTTCTAGCATATTTGTTGTGGAGCTTTCTGTTTCAGACTCTCTTTACTTCTATTTCATCTTTACAGAGCAGAAATCTTGTAGAAACTTGTTACATTGGATATGCTTTTTTTTCTCCCTGTTACAGTCTTGTATTTCTCTTAGTGACCTTAACGTTAGATGTTGGGATCTGTCGTTTATTACTGTTTTTGGCTGTGAGGCAGGGAAGAGAAAAAAGGATGAATGTGTGCTTTGAAAATGAGACTTCGTAATAGAAACCTCTGTGCAGTTGCATCTTTAGTTGCCAGACATTACTTTTCTTCTGACTGTCTTACGAAATGCAGAGAAAATTTAGATTAAGCATATACTGAGATGGTATTTAGTGGTCTGTAGCAAAACATAGAATTAAATTAAACCTGTGCTTTTCAGGAGGAAGAAGCTCTTGCAGTCGTAAATTGATGTGCATTAAAATGATGGGGACTTAGTGTTTTAAAACAATATTCCTACTAGAAAATGTTATGCTTAATGTGAAGTATAAAGGAGAGAAGATACCTGGTATATTGAATAATAGATTTTATCTTATCATGGGAACAATCTATTTATTCCTAGTTTTGAAAGTTATAAAGAAAATGCAATATAGAATCCTTAAGTGCTTTAAAAAATCTGTATTGTGTACAAATTGAAAAAAAAAAAGAAAATATATGAAGGGCATAATATAGAGTGGTTAGTAAAAAACTTGTTAAAATGTTTAGAACAATTTTAGTTTTTTGATAAGTTATAAAGTATTGAATGAGAAAATCTAGAGAGGCTGTGTTTTAGACAGTCTAGAATTTTTGTTGATGACATCTTCTATAAAAATAAGACCTTAAAGAAAAATCCTCACAACCAAGAATGAGCTCAAGATAATTCTGTTCTGTAACTTTATTTCTTAAATCAAATTTGTAAACTGCTGATATCTAATAAAAACAATTGATATAAACAATTTTTTAAAATTAAATTTATATGTGCAGATGCCAGTCTCCAGCTTTCTAAATACCGCCATCTGTTTTCTGTCTATACAATGATCTGGTAAAATTAGCCTTTAATTTCAACTAGTGAAACTAGCTTTCTTATTAAATTGCTGTTGTGGTTTAGAAGTCAAAGCACTAAGAGTGGGATAGAAAAGCAAGCTACTGTATTGAAATACTATGTGGAAATACAGTTCACATAGTGTAGCTGTATTTCTTTTTTTGTGCTTCTTATATCTAACTCTCACTTCTGGTAACTTTCTATTGTGGCTTTTCATAGAACCATAATATATCCTGAGTTGGAAGAGACCAGCAAGGGTCATGGAGTCAATTTCCTCTCTCTACACAGGACCACCCAAAACCAGACCCTATGTCTGAGAGTGTTGTCTAAATGCTTCTTGAACTCCGGCAGGCTCGGTGCTGTGACCTGTCCCAGTGCCTGAGCACTGGGAGAGCCTATCCCAGTGTCTGAGCACCTCTGGGTGCAGAACCTTTTTGTAACACCTGGGAGGGTCAGCCTGACCCTCCCCTGTCATGAGGAAGCTGCAGGCCACCATGAGGCTTCCCCCTCAGTCTTCTCTGGGTTGAACAAACCAAGTGTCCTCAGCCGCTTCTCATGTCTTCCCCTCTAGACCCTTCTCTATCTTAGTAGCCCTCCTTTGGACACTCTCTAACAGTGTGTGTCCTTCTTACACTGTGGGTGTCCCAAACTGCACACAGTACTCGAGGTAAGGCCTCACCAGTGCAGAACAGAGCAGGACAGTCACTTCCCTTGACTGACTAGCAATGCCATGCCTGATGCACCCCAGGACACAGCTGGCCCTCCTGGCTGCCAGGGCACAAGTTGCTGTTGACCAGAACCCCCAGACTTCCTTCTGTGGGACTGCAGCCCCAGACTCTGACCTCTTGTCAGCCTGTGATTGGGGATAGGGAGTGATGCTGCTACAAGTGTCATAGATTTTAGAACAGATGATAAACATATGTAATAGGCCTGGAAGTGGAAGTTGGCATTAGTAATCAGCTGCATTTTGTTTCAGTTGCTCTTCCCTTAATCTTCTCTTAACACCATTGCACATCTTGCTTTTCAAAGCTGGAACTGAATGACAGCAGCAGTGAGTCTGAATCATTACACTTCCCTCTTCTCCTGAAAGAACATATCTCTCTGCATATAAGGGGAGGGGAAAGCGGATTATTTAATACTTGACATTTCAGAGAGTTTATTTCTTGTCCTGGTTTCAGTTAGAACAGAGTTATTTTTCCTCTTAGTAGCTGGTAGGGTGCTATGTTTTGGATTAGGATGAGAAGAGTGCTGATAACATGCTGATGTTTTAATTGCTGCAGAGCAATGCTTACACTAAGCCAAGGACTTTTCAGCTTCTCGCTCTGTCTTGCCAGTGGGCAGGCTGGGGGTGCAGCAAGAGCTGGGAGGGGACAGACCCAGTACAGCTGACCCAAACTGGCCAAAGGGGTATTCCATATCATCTGACGTCATGCTAAACAATATATAGGGGTGGCTAGCCGGGGTGGGGGGCTGGCTGCTCGGGGTTGGGCTGGGCATTGGTCAGCAGGTGGTGAGCAACTGCATTGTGCATCACTTGTTTGTACACATTATTATTATTTTCTATCTTAATAAACTCTCTTTATCTCAACCCACAGGCTTCACTTTACTGTTTCTCTCCCTCATCCCAGAGAGGGAGGGGGGAGGGTGAACGAATGGCTGTGTGGTGTTTAGCTGCCAGCCGGGTTAAACCACGACATTTCTGTATATTAAACTGCAAGGGTTAGAAAAATGTTTAAAGGTAGTTGTTAGAACACCAGAGCCAGCAATAACTCAGTGCAAAGACCTGTACTGTTTGATGCAGACATGTACTGTCATGAGTAAACAGTGAAGGGGAATCTTGTTACCATCTGTTTCTCTTGCTTCTCTTTGCAAAATGAGAAATACTCAATTCTGGTCTGTTCAGCATCAATTTGCTTCTTTGGGAGTGGCAATACCAGAGACACTTGCATGCTGATTTCAGCTTTTTGTTTGAGAAAAAATTTGTAGTATAGGAGTTGCCTGAGTGACTCCATAGCATTATAAACATTACTTTAGCTGCATACATTTTAACATTGCTCCTGTCCTGCTCTTCAGTCAGTCTATCTGTCATAATCAAGACTGAAGCTGTAGACCATATAAAAAAGGTTATGTGCCATTTTTGAGGACTTCTACACAAAATAGCATGTTTTGCATATGTAACTCATGCATGTGAGACTGAATTCTCTTTGATCAGTTATGGCCAAACCAGTGTCCTACAGACCTGCTCACAGCTTCAAAGACAAACAGCAGCCCTGCCTTTGCCTTCTTACAAGGTCAGCTACAATGGTCAGAGTACATTAATTCCAATTTTGACGCTTTCATTTTTAATTTGCTCGTAGTCTCTTTTTTAAAAATCTTCAAAAGGAACCTAGCAATGTAAGCAATTCCCACACAAAGCAATATGATTTCATGGTTCATTTTAGACTTTGATTTCTGAGATATATTCCCTTTACATAGTAAGCATTGTTGTTGTACCAAGATGTGAAAATAGAGAAATATAGCCCTGAGGAAGCCTTGTGTTGTTTGTGTCCTGTTTGCAAACCATGCAAGAATAGTTCTTCATCCACTCTTAGGAGTCTCACAGAGTCTTCAGTAGCCCCACGGTTTTTAGAGAGAAAAGAAGGAAAGGATCAGTACTTGGAAATTCTCTCCACCTTCAACTTTGCTTGCTGCTCCATACTGAAGCTCTACAGCTCTTTAGATTTGTAGCTTTGGATTTTGTGTGGTTAGTCTTACCTTCCAATTCTCTTTGGTTGTCTCTAAGAGTTCTTATGAGATCTTGAAAGTAGCTATTTCTGTACCTTAGCTAATAAGTTCAAATCAGTTACCTACTTACATCTGTTGCTGTTTGAGAAGTCTTACCTAGCCTGTTTGCGATCTGCAACACCAAAAGGTACAGATCTTTGTAGTGGTGTATCGTTAATCACATACACAAGGACATCTAAAGTATCTACAAGTGGGCACCTGGACTGGGCTACTCTATCTTTAGCAGTATAGGTATCTACTCCCCAGCATTTGTATTGAAACTCCATATGTTTACAGCAAGGATGTTTTCTCTTAGCTGGGAGATTGGTATGGTGTTCCTTGATGAAGGGTGGAGAAAATAAGTGTTGTTGACGGGCTGGTTCGAGAAGGCATAAAACAGGAGTGTCCATAAGGTGCAGATAATGTGGGGTGGGTAAGCAGGAGGGAGGTTTGGTGATGGGAACATGGAGATCCTACACTGCAGGATCCTATAGTATGAGAATAGAGGATTCTGCTGTCTGAAGTTTGTAAGTCACGTTCTTAATTGGTTCATCAAATTGTGAGTCAGTCAATACAACAGCATTTATATCTGTATTTATGTCGATGGGGTATTCTCTTGTTTTCTATAGCTGAAATGATTATCTCCTTAGGGAGAATAACATGGTGTACAGTGCTTTGAGGCCTGCTCATGGAAAAGCTTGATCAGAAATGCTATATATACCAGAATGAAATTATATTAATGAACATGTAGTTGTTCTGTTACTTTACCTCCACTCAAAGGTTTGCACGTAGAAAGGGAAGATGCTAACACAGTAATGTTGCTAGAAGCTCCTTTTTCACTATCTGTAAAGACCAGCTACACGATAAAACATGTGACCACAGCAGGAAAAGACATAGGACCTATTACTGAATATTAAGAAAGGGGAAGGAAATTGAGGTTGCTAGTGTTTTCTTAAAGAAAGATTTAATTTGTTATCCAGATGTACTTGTTCTTGAAATCTACAGTCTGACTAAGCAGTGGATTCTGTCAATAGGCAGCCCATGAAGCTCACAGTGCTTGGGCTCGAGATAATACTTTCAACTCTGCATAGTAATCCCTTTGAGAAACTGATTTAGAGCTGGATTTTTAATGTAGAGTGGCCAGCCATTGAAAAGGCACCTGCTCTCCTTTTCCATTTTCTTGTTATACGGGTATAAATTTCTGCATTGCTTTCTGGTAGTACAAAATGTGCTCATCATGTCTCCTGTTTCCTGTTTATCTCAAAATTACTTGGTGCTGTAATGATTCATGATTGATACAATTACAAATGTGAGTAATGCTGGGAGATCCAGAATCATTAGTAGGGTGCTTCTGAGATGCACAATTTGTGGTAGGTTTTACAGTGTGGAAGTGAATTAGGCTGTATTTTATTGATAACTGTCTGGACTGCATTTATTTTCCAGTCCACGTGTGCAGCTACTTGTTTTCAACTTGTTTTCAGTATCTGAAGGTAGCTGCTGTGTAAAAATAAATGCCACCCTTTTCTCTCTCCAATGCATGCTAACATCAGAAAACACAGGAAATGCAAAGCTCTAGGTGAATTTTCTAGATGGAGTCTTAATTCAGACCAAACATCCACTGAGGAGGAGTGAGTTTTTAATACCTGGTAGCAACAGGGAAAAATTGATATCAAACTGAAAGCTGGTATGGTGCCATGGTTTGGATTTAGGAGGAGAATGATAAGAGGGATGTTTCAGCTGCTGCAGAGCAGGGCTCACACAGAGACGAGACCTTTTCAGTTCCTCAAGCTGCCCTGCCAGCAGGGAGGCTGGGGGTGCACCAGGAGCTGGCAGGGGGCACAGCCTGCACAGATGACCCAACTGGCCAGAGGGACATCACATCCCAGCAGGCATTGTGCTCAGCAATAAAACTGGGGGGGGAGTTGGCCAGGGGGGCTGTTCTTTCTTAGGGAGTGGCTGGGCATTGTTCAGTGGGGGGGAGCAATTGTGTTGTGCATGGCTTACTTGGTGTATTTTTATTTTTATTCTCCTTTCCTTTTCTGCCCTGTTCCACTGTCTTTATTTCAACCCATTGGTTTTGCTTTATTATTATTATTATTTCATTTTTCTGATTCTCCCTCCAGTCCTAGTGGAGGTGAGTGAGTGAGCAGCTGTGTGGTGCTTAGCTGCCTGCTAGGTTAAACCACAACAGTCCTTTCTGGTGTCCAATGTAGGGCTTGGGATAAAAATAGATCCGACCAGAGCGTCAGAGAGAACACATTTGCTTATTATATTTGTTTAATAGCTGCTGGCTGTGATGTTGATTTATTGGATCTCAAAGTCACGTATTATAACCCTTTACTTGCTATATATGCTATATGCTCCCAGTTGTGCTGTTTATCATCGCTGGGGCCTGGTTTAAGGTTGCTTTTAATTTTATCACTTTGCTGTACAGTGTAACACTGGCTCATGATATGATAAAATTTCCAGTCATGAGCCTAATCTGGCATTTGTATTCAGCATTGCCGTCATCTTCATACTTTAAGAATGATCTCTTGGAAACTATTAACAGTTATACTCTTCACCTTTTCTCCTTAGAGGGCCAATCTATGGAGGGAGAGAAGGGAGGACACTTTGCTCTGCTCTTTCATCTTCCCTTACTCCTTCATCTTCCTCTACTCCAGGCTAGTTGAGAATTTTGAATATCCTTCAAAGCAGCATGATCATACTGCTGTGTCTCTAGAACGTGTTTTTGTCTAATGTTAAATAACTATTTAAGAATACTACCTAGAGATCTGCCCCAAGGCTGGATGGTTATGGCAAAGTATGTGTGAGGGTATAGGCAGGTACATATCACAGTTGTCACCTCTGGTTTGGGAATTTACCCCCGACCAATTGTGGAATTATAAAAAGCTGGTAGAATGTTTTAAAAAGGTGTGCCCCAACCCCAGCAATGACAGGGATTCACAGCTCTCTGCATTGTGCTGAGATCTGGCCTGCACCTATCAAGCAATAGTCACCACTATTACTTCTTCTGGTCTTGATAAAGGAACCTCTGATTTGCATTTACAAGAACTGAGTAACGAATGCTGTGAGAAGGACTAGAGGGGCCCTGCCTCCAGCCAGAGGAAAGGGACGACTGGATTTACTGGACCATGTGTGTTTGTTAACCTGTCACATCAGACCCACAGGAGTACAAGGCTCTAGTGGACACTGGTGCACAGTGTACCCTGACACCATCAGGCCACAGAGGGGCAAAATCCATCTTATTCAACAGTGTTGGAGGCCGAAGTGAGCCTAACTGGGAATGGGTATCAAAAGCACCCCATTGTGACTGGCCTGGAGGCCCCATGCATCCTCTGCATAGACTGCCTCAGGAGAGGGTACTTCAAGGACCCGAAGGTACCAGTGGGCTTTTGGCATAATGCCTTGGAGACAGAGATCAAACAGCTGTCTGCCTTGCCTGGTCTCTCGGAGGGCCCTTCTGTTGTGGGGTTGCTGAAGTTTGAAGAAGAGCAGGTGCTGATGACTACCACAACAGTGTACCGGTGTCAATATCACACAGAGACTCTCTGATTCCCATCCTTAAGCTGATTCGTGGAGGCTGGTGCCTCCTCTGCTGGCATGAAGAGCAGACATCTGGGCTGTTCATGTCTGTGCTGCTGGGGCCTCCTCTGGCCAGGAAAGGAGCTTGGACACTGGTGCCTGTGCTGGCACACAAGCGGGAGTGTCTTCTCCTGCAAGTGAAGCTCCCTCCCTGTCCTGGTGGCGTAAGCCTCTGCACCAACAACCGTGCTTTGTGTTTGGTGCCCAGTGCCATGGCTCTGCCTGGCAGGAGGTCCCCACTGCTATGTCTCCAGCAGGGCTTTTGCAGCCTCCTTGTGGGGAAAGAAAGGCTTTACTGGGAGGACTTGGGGTTTTTTAAGTGTTTTTCTGGGCTGAACCCAGAAATGACAAGAGCTTCATTTTCAGCTCTTTGTTGTGCTCAATTAGCTGCGTCTTCAGAGAGACCTCACCATAAAACCTCAGGAAGCCCTCATTGTAGAGAGCTGAGTGTCTTCCTGCACAGCCATTAGTTGTGTGGCTTTGAACAGCAAATGTTTCCACAAGGAAGCAGGCATAAAATCATATAGGGTGCCTGGTTCTTACCTGTTTTTAGCCATGGTGAGACTGAGCATGGGCCTGTGCACAGCTGGGGTATCCCACAGCTTCCAAACCTGCGGCTCACTGCACCCTATCTCTCAAAATCTCCCAATATCTCTTGCCCATGTTTCTTGTACCCTGCTGGTAATTACTTTTATGGCATGGGCCTTCCAAACTTTGCTTTACCGCTGCCATGCTATGCAGGAATGGAGCTGCAGCATTAAGCATGAGAGCTTTTTTGGATGAGTGACTGAGGCTGAGGACGAGTGACTGACTCAGCACAAGCATCTTGTTCCCCCAGCTTTAGTGGGCAACAGCAGTGCTTTCTGGAAGTGATTGCAAACCCAGCTTGCAGAGCTCAAATACACACAGGATGTGCATGCTGTGGAATGCTCTACAGAAGCAGGCATGCATGCCCAGGGCATGGAAGAGGCTTGAGAAAAATACAGAATGGGCAGAAATATTAAGTGATTCATGTGCAAACTGTGTAGCCAAACTGTATAGCTGAACAGCCATTGGCTGTTCTGCTAAAGGTAGCTGAGCGTGGACAGCTGATGGAAAACAATAGTCATTTTTTACACTATTTTTTGCCTCATCTCAGCCATTCCCCTCTCATGCTGGCTTTTTTCTTTATGTATTCAGGCATCCCTGGAAACATAGTTTAATCCTTCTTTTCCAGAGTCCAGCAGCGGGGTGGGTCCTTGTGCGTTCTCCTGGCTTTTCGTTGGTCCTCTTTCCTTCTCCTGTGCCGCTCTTGATTAATGCAGTTATTCTAACTTCCTGAAGGAGAAAGTTGGTATGAAGCCAGCCTTGGAAAGTTGGAAAAACTGTGGCTGCTCTGGTTCAGCCCCTGGGCACACTGGCCTGTCCTCATTGATGGGAGAGAAAAAGAGCCCTGCTTACTTCAGAGTGCCAATGAGATGGCCTAAGCACAAGAAGAGCTGCAGCTTCCTTCACTGGTGGTGCAGGAGATGCCCAGCATTAGGTCCCACGGCAGTGAGAGGATATGTACGGGTCATCTACCTCCAGCTGCAGCCTTTTTTGCAGATATTTAATACCAGAAATACTAAGGTAAGGAAGGGGGTTTCTGAAGCCCTATAAAATTTCAAGGAAAACAGAACATTATTTTGCAGAAACATCAGAATTGCAATTGCTGATGATAATGAGTGAATGCAGGCTCATGTGGAGACATGGGTCCATCGTTGGGGGGTTGTAGAACAGTGCATACAGAGCCATGCAAATTATATCCTCTTTAAGTCAACTTTTAAAAAATGGAGAAAAGCTTTGCTCTGATTCAAATCAGTTAAAAAATACCAGGTGGAAAAATAAAAAGTAAAGAAAAATGTTTTAGATCTAATTAAATACTTTGCTCAGCCTGAAAAACAATGCTTGTCTTCTCTTTTTTCTCTCCTTCTTTTCTCTCTTTTCTTCCTGTTCTTGTCTAAGACTTTTCAGCTGAAGGACATCTTAAATGCACGTAAATTAAAACAAAACAAAAAAAATCATAAAAATGCCCAGAAGAAGTTTCATTTTCTCATATTCTTTTCTTATATTTTCCACTTTGTTTTTGGCATGAAGAGCTTGAAATCCACAACATGTTTTATTGGCATCAAATCTGCACTTTGTGATGGAAAAAGCATACTCTGTGTTGTTGTTTAATTTTATTTTTGGATTATTTTTTCCTCCCAGCCTTTTGCTTGCTGCATGCACAGGGTGTGTTATAGCCTGTCTCCCAGACTGCTTCTAGCTTTCCTCCCTGCCGGTTCACCTCCATGGAGCCAGGAGTTAACTGCAGCAAAGCTGCCCATCTTTGCCCATGCAAACATCCCTGAGCCCTCTGCAGATGCAGCCCTGGGCCCTGCACACATTTCTCATGAGCTGGTCAAAAGTGGGGCCGTGACCCCACTGCCTACCTGCTGCTCTCATGTGCCTAGCACTTTCACTTTTCTGATTTATTTCTTTGAATTATTTTTAACATTATGAAGCCAAATCTTTAAGGCTCTGTGTGTATTTACAGTGGTTTGATTTCTCCTGCTGTTCAATGGCATTAATACTCCTTAGTATTACCGGTTTTGATTCTGTGCTCTATGCCTCTTCATTTTCCCAGATCCAATAGACAAGTGTAAAACTTCTTCATGAAACTTGCCACCTATGTGTTTCAAGAAATACACAGGCTGTTTCCACAGGGTCAGGCGTAAGCCTCTAGCACGTTAGTCACAGAGACCTCCTTTTTGCCTTGCCATTCCCAAAGTTAGAAAATGTGCTGCTGCCACCCATGTGGCTGGCATAGGGCAAGATCCAGGCTGAGGCAGGTGGGAGCCATCAGTGCAAGGACCTTGATGGTGACTGGGTCTGAAAGGGCTCCTCTAAGGCACTGTTTTTGACCACAAAATGCGTTCCCCAAAAACTCAGACTAGACCAGTACAACGAAACTACATAATGAAAATGTCTGGTAAAGCATCTTTAGGAAGATTCCTGTTTGCATGAAAGTGTTTGCATTATGCAAAATTCGAGTTTCACTAAAAATAATTTTAAAAGTTATTTCTTCCTGCCACGAGAGTCTGCACGTGCTGAACACTGCCATCCTATGGGGAGAGGGGAGCAGAGGGGTGACCATCTGTGATGACTTCAGGTTGCATTTTTTACTTCCCCACTCTCCTCCCCCCCACACTTTTTTTTTTTTTTTTTCCCATCAGAAGCATGGCCTGATGGAGTGTGGTTTTTCATCTTTGTATCATGAGAGTCTCCAGGTCAAAGGACAAATGGCTCCAGCCCCTGCTAATTGCAGGGACATGGCCACCATACCTAGGCTGAGACACTCACTTTCTCTCACTCACTCACTCACTCTCTTTTCTCCCCAGGAAGAAGCCAGAGAGTTGAGCACGACGACTTTTTGGCCAAACTTGCTTGTCTCCTCCAGCTGAGGCATAGGGAGTTGTGGGTCCCACCTTGCCACAGGTGGAACGTGATTTTGAGCAGCTCCAGGAAAGAGGTGGTGGCACAGCCAGAGCTGTGTGAGACAGGAAAGTTGTGCTGGAGCTCCAGGGGTTGGTGACAGGCAGGGTCTGCCCGGGTGGGTTTTCTGTGTGCTTGATTTCCTGGAGAGTGTTTGGGAAGGTTCATGCACATGGTTGATTGCAAGTCTGCCAGGAACATGTACAATAACACCGTAGTGCCTTGTATAAGATGGCTTGCTCTTTTTTACTTAATTTTGTTGAGGTTTTAAAATATTTCTGTAAAGCCTCTTGATGCAGCTGCAGCTTTCTATTTCCTTCTCTTGATAAACCATTGGAACTTTGCACAGAAAGCATCTGTGTAGTATAGCCACAGAGATGACCAAAACTCAGGGGGATTAATCAGATAAAGCATGTGACTTCCCTTGAATGAAGATGAGGGAATTTATTGTCTGCTGAATAGATGCAACTTCATCTGTTGTTTCTTAAAACACAAGCCCCTGACAGCCTGCTTTCACATGTGTTAACTCAAAAACTTTCCTTAATCTGTCATAGCCCCTCCTACACATGATGTTTGTCTCTGTTCCTGTGCAATGTGTGAAGCATAGTGTCCTTTTATTCATCAAGCACTCGAATGTTATGTCAACGTTTTGGGGTAAAACCAGGTATTCTTGGTTTGTGTGTCTGAGAAATAAGACTTTCAGGTGATTGTGGAAGCTGTGTGCATTTCATCTTGGTCTGCTGGACTTACCAGTGTGAGACTTTTTCAGTTGGGCTGCTCCTTTGTTTCTTTGCCACTCATTTAAATGACTGCATTTTCTCTCCTCTATTAATCTCTTACTCCCATTTTCCATCCTGGTCCCCTCTGTGGTGCAACTGACATTGGTACCAGATGTGATTCGCAATAGCTTATTGCTGCGGTGTGGGTGACCTATCTTGGGGTAACCTTCCCCACCGACTGCCCATAGAAGTGGCCAAGCTTTTCATGAGGTGGGAGGTTGGCTAGGCTGTGGGATTGTTTTGCCTCTGCTCTGCAGTGCTGAAGTTTCCACTCTTGCTGAAGTTTAATCATTAACCTGCCCAGTACCATGCTTGCTGGCTGTTTGCTTTCCTCTCTCCATACCAAAATGCAAGGCTTCACTGCATGCCATTAGCACTCACTTGGGGGCTAGGCTTGACAGGCTCTGCTCCTGCTTACAACTGTAGCTGTGGCTGAGCATGGCAAGAGACTGATGTCTTCAGCTGCTTGCTCCTGTCCTCCTTGGCTCTGCCAGCCTGAGTCCCATGTAGTCCCTCCCTGTCCCTGCTGAGCTGGGACAACCAGGCCTGGGACAACAGGGGTGGCTGGACTGCTGGATGGAACAGCTGGGGGCTACAGCAGGGCTTGTGTCTTGGATGGGAGTCCTCAGTGCCACTGGGGCAGTGATGGTGGTATGTCAGAAGTTACCTGTGGTGGCATTGGGTAATGCCAGCCACACCCCACCATAGCAAGCTCTGAGTGGCTGTTCCTTGTTGTGATCATCCAGTGCACCTCTTTCTCCAGGAGACCCTCCCTTTCCACCTGCTTTCCTCCCATTTTGTTGTGTTGCCCAGCTAGGACTGCAGTGGCCACATCTTGTTGTTACCCATTAACCCTACTTCCATCTCTTACTCACTGTGGCCTCCTCAAGCAAAGGTGGCCCTATTCTGAAAAATGGGGTCTTGGGGAACAGTGGGTGCTAGTGGCACCCAGCTCATATGGTCATCAGTATCTGCCCGTCTTCCAAAAAAGTTGTGTGCTCTTTCTATTCCTCTTTGCCTCCCATAAGGGTTTGCACTGAAGTTTTCTGCCCTATGGCTATCTTGCAGCACAATGTCCTATGCTTACTGAAATGAGATAAAGCCTCAACAGAAAGGAAATATAGGTTAAATAGCTACCTGGTGGTTTTCAGGTAACCACAGCTGCCAAGAGCCATGGGTGTTTGGGGAGACCTGGCCTGGTTATTATGGGTTAGTGGTGTGTTCTTCAGGTTTTTTCCTGGCCATAACGTCACATCATGGAGCTGCTCTAGGCAGCACTGCCCAGCGAGTGGTATCGATAAGTTTCACAGTGGGCCTGATACCATTTTGGCAATTTAGATCTGCAAACATCTGTCTATCTAAAGCACGTGTTTGTTTTTCCATGAATAAATTTAGGCAGCCTGTAACAAGAGCCGGCCTGAACTCAAAGAATGGTGCTTTCCAGAAGATGAAGGTAGTGGTTTTGTTAAATTTATTATATTCAAATGTTTAATACTTCAAACTGCTCAGATGAGGGGAAGGGGTCTAGTTTTTGTGAGAAACTCCTTAGAAATTAAGTTAGTGTCCAAAATACACAGTCTTCTGAGTGGTACAGGGTTGGCCAGCCCAGCTGGCGTAAATATACATGAAACATAGCGAATCTGGGCAATGAAGCAAGGTGAGGTCTGGATGTGGTGGGGACGCCCAGCCCCTGGCTGGGCCGGGCAGCTGGCACCTCGCTGTCAGCAGGGTCCCCACATGGGGCTGATTCTGCAGAGCCAGAGAGATGCTCTGCTCCCGTGGGCCCTCTCTGACGTGTCTCGATCATGACATGATTTATGCTCTCTATAAATGTCCCTGTGGCAGAGGAAATAATGCGCTGGATGACATTTTCCAGATGGCCTCAGGCTCGCTGGTAAGATGCTTCCCTGGCAGCATCTTAGGGAAAGGAAAGAAAACACAGTCTGCAGACCCACACAGGGTTTTACAAGTGACTTCACTTTGTGCTGATCCCTGTTCCCAGGACATGGCAGAAAGAGGTGGGTTCCCCTCCTGCTTCCCGTGCATGTTGCAATCCCCTGGCTGAAACCCAACACCCCTTGAAGCCCACATACCACAGAACCAATGCCACTCTGCATAAATAAAGGAAAAAAAAAAATCAAAAACACCACAACAGTAAGGATGTGAAGTCCTCATTTTTCTTCAGAAAACTTCTGAAGATGTGGGGAGGACTTGGGGGTGGGGGGGAGGTATGAGAAACTGAAAACTTTGCTTGTGTTCCTGGGTACGTTTTTTTTTTTTTGCTTTGATTTGCGGAAATCATACTCTATAACCTCAGAATAGTTATAAAGCTGGTATGTTTATTCAGCACTGCGCACACATGCTGGGTGCAAGGGGGATAAGCTCCACCTAACCGGCCCAACAGCTACTTGGCAGTGTGCTTATATTTGTAGGATATATATACATATTCTTTTCATTTCCCATAAGGCTCTTGCATCAGGTCTCCAAAGAATCAATAACGTAGGTTCTGTCACTATTCGTATCCATACTGGAGTCCTCCAGTGGTCATCCGGCGTACTCTGGTGGTGGTCTTTTGTTGAAGGTCGGAAGTCTTCCTCACTGCTAATATTCTGACCTCTCCTGCCTTTGACAGGCTTTAGCAGTCAAGCCAGTTCTTGCTGGTTCCTTTACCTATGCATACAGTCTTTTACTCCCTTATCTTTGGGGTCATTAACATACAATTGTGCTAGCTAAGATCTAGTAATCAACATCCTTTATCTTGTTCCCTGTCTCAGCTTCTTACACTTGCTGCAAGATTCAGGACTAAGGAAGGAAGTCATTTAAAAGATACCATCACAGTCTGAAATGCCTTGTGTTTCCCCAAAGCCCTTGACAGGAGTGTCCTGGCCAGCCTGGCATGATGGCCCCTCTGCAGTGCACTGCCACAAAGCTGCTGAGCGGAGCCACCTGCCTGCTGTGGTGCAAAGCAAGGGGATGCATGGTGGGTGAGCCGTGGGCTGCAGCGGGTTGGAGGGACAGGCAGACAAGAGATTCCTTCCTTGTCCTCCTGTGCCCAGCAAGCGATGGATTTTTTACCCCCTCTTTCCAGTGCAGTGCCAAGGGCCAAAGCCAGACCTGCACAGCGCTATTAAAACAAACAAACAAAAACCTACAACCCAAACTGAAGCCCAACACAATGCATGGAGAAGACGCTGGGGTTATTGGAAGACCACCAAACTTCAAGGAGAGGATGAGACGCAGAAAATGCTGCCAAATCCCAAGCAGGTTGTCTGCTGGAGACCAGGAAAACCTCGACCAAGGCAAGCAGTTTTGTGTAGTAACAAAAGGGCTCTGTTTTGCTAGTTAAATACTTACCTTAAACTTGATAAGTGCTTTGTGTTGGCATTGTTTGCCTCAGGGGGAGAAAACGTCTTCCATAATGATGTTTTCCCTGGCATTTCGGCAGGTCTTTTTGCAATGTTGACATGCCTCATCCCATGTCTGGGTCTGTTTCACTGGGGGCAGGTCAGTCCTGGTTGTTTTTGGTGACGTGGGGGTTCTGGCTTGCATGGCACTGCCAGCATGTGGCTAGGGCAATGCTTAAGCGCCTGGTGGTCTTTAAGACCGAGGTCCTGAACTTGTGCTAAAGAGGCCTGGGCATCATCCCAGCTGGAGCAGGAGGGGCTGAGCAGGGATGCTGAGAGCAGGAAAAGTGGGTGGCTCATCTGGAAGTGGCAAACACCAGAAAGCCCATATGGCTCGTAGGAAGTTGGCATGGCAAAAGCTCTTTTCATACCAAAATGGTGCATCTGCTTCGAACTGACAGCGGCAGCAGATCATTGAAGAGCCAGGCTGATTTTTGAAAATGGACCTTCCGCATCTGCCTAGGTACATAGTCCTAAATGTATTTTACTTCTCAATAGCCTGAGTAAATAATAATTTGCATTCTAAGTGTAATATTAAACTCAACAAAGATCCTTAAAGAATATATCCAACAAACGGCTTCATCACTGGCCTTTCCACCTGGAGGGGGGGGGGGCATCATTTGTCCTCATTTTATTCTGTGTTAACCCTATCTACATCCCAAAGAAGTTTAAGCTGTACAGTTCAACAGGAGTGCTTTATTGCATGCAATGCTGGGAATGGAAGATGCTTCTGCTGCTTTTCTCAAATTCGGGAAAGCCCTGCGTCCTGCCCCTGGGAGGAGGTGTCCAGCGAGCAGTGGGTGGCAAATACTGACCCTGGTGGCTCTGTGACCACCGTACAGCTTCACAGCTTTGGACACTTGTTATCAGCTACAACACTGGTGGAGTCATTTGGGGATTTTCTGTCAATTTTGGCTTTTACAACCTTTTTTTTTTTTTTTCAAAGTGGGCTGCTAGCAGGAAAGAGTAAATTTTAGTGAATATCCAAATTAAAAGAAAGCATAATGCAGAGAAGTAAAGGTTGGCCAAAAAAAATAATTAAAAAAAATCCAAATTTGACTTCTCCTAACCAAAAATTTTCCCTGCAACTGAAAACAATTATTCCTTTTGAAACATTTCTTCATTTTTGTTATTTAAATGTTACACAAGTTGAAGATTTTTTGATGCAATTGGCAGAAAATGTATTAGTATGAGTCAATGCAATTTGGTGCAGATTATTAATTCAACTCTCTTTGGTCTCAGGCCAGGGAAACCTTTTGCAATCTCAAACTCTCACAGCCGGAAAACATCTGTGATTTCCACACACCCCATCTATTTCAGCTCTTCCTGCAGCTCCCCACAGCCAAACATAGATGCATTGGTGTTGTTCATACTTATTCCTGTCCTGAGTGAGCATACCAGGGTAAAAGCTGAAGCAGATACGCACTTGGGCCATTTTTGTGGAAGCCAGAAGGCTTCTGGCTGTTAGTCCATCTGGAGGCTCTTATGCGTGCAGTACCAGAGCTCCCTTTGGGTTTAAATTATGCAGCAGACATCCTGCCTTCTTACCACGTTTTCATTTCTAAGCTGCTTGCTGGACACATTGCTTGTAATCATGGTTGACTCAACTGGCAAAATTTATCTGGTGAGCACCAATCAATAAATGTGATACTCCCCTAAGGGCACTGAGCTAATGCTTCTAAAAGGTTTTCTTCCTATCTGCCAACTATGCTTATCTCTGCAACTTCGTTTCGAGGGGTGAGCACCTGCTAGCAGAGTCATTCAACTCTTTTCTTCGTTCCTTTCTGCAAAAATCTGATCATGAAAGCCTGGCAGTGGAGATGTGCTCCAGTTCCTGTCACATTGTGGCCAAGCAGGATGGTGGAAGCAGGTGGCACGGTTTGGGCCTGCTGTCTGGAGAGGTGCTGGTGGCTGGTCCCTCAGCTACAGTCCATCCATTGAGGTCCCTATAACAGCAGTGACATCCACAACCAACACCGTGAGGGCTTAATGACCCCGCTGCTGCCCTCCATGCATTTCTCCCCGCCTTCAGCAAGTTGATGACTTATGGTGCATGCTGAGAGGCCAGGGTCATGACTACTTCCACAGAGACAGACTTGGCACAAGCCCTTTGTGAGGTTGGACCTCTCTGCCAGCAGGGCTATTGCTGGGCCAGCACACTGGTTTTGAACGAAGGATGAGGGTGAAGCCAACCCTGTTGCCGTGCCTGTCCCTTCCCTTTGAACCCAAGCAGCCAAACTGGCTGGAAGAGGAGGCAGGAAACTGAAGTCAAGTCAAAACCAGGCTGAAAGCCCTCAAAAACTGTTGTGTTCACGCAGGTGAGTTGCGGTTGTGATATGAGCTCACAGGAAGCAATTCTGCTCCTGTCCTGTGATGTGCTTTGGGAGGGTTATTTGCATGGTCCCATGCTGTTTGCAGTGGATGTGGGGGTGGTAATTTGCCTTCTGCAGCCTCTGTTGTTTCTCTGATACATGGCCAAGCTCCAAGTTGCATCCAGGCCTGGGCTGGATCATGGCCCCCTCGAAGCACATGGGCAGCTCTGTCCCTTGTGTGTTGGCACAGGGAGACGATCACAGGAGAGTGAACATCCATTGCAACTCTATCTCCTTAAGCCTAAATTCTGCCCAGTGAGGATGGTGAAAAATATCTTGAAATCCATTTTAACATCAATTTAATTTCAGGCCTGCTGCTATGAAAGAAATGGTTTAATGTTACTTCTGAAAAAAAAAAAAAGGCAGCAGTTTCAGATTACTTGACTGTGAGTAAATTTTGTTTTATTTAAGGACAGTGTCAAAATTTTTTGTTGAAATGTTTCCCATGGGTAAGCTTTTGTAATGTATAACTAGTGTGCTGTATCATGGGAGCCATGAAAAACAGGGCTAGGTGGCATCTCTAAAGTATTTGTGTCCAAACCCTGCTCCAGGTAGGATCACCTCTGTCACATTCATGCTTATTGTCTAACCCATTTCCTAAAATCTCTGCTGAACTTCACACCCAAGCTGTTCCATAGCCTTGCAGTCAAGCTATGAAACTCCCTTGCAACTTGCAAGTGGCTCATCCACAGGCTTTTTTTTTTTTTTGATTATTGCAATTTCATCATTTTTTGTTGATTTGCGTTGCTTTGCAATCATCTCCCGTGGCAGCAGGTGGCACGGGAAACTCCCATCCGCCTGGGCTGCAGCCCCTGCCCGATAGGCACGGCGATGCATTGAGGCTGCCTTATCCCAAAATCGAGGCGAATGCGGGGATAGGATTACGGGTGAGAGGAAATAAAATAAATAATAAAAGAAAAGAAAAATAATAAAATAAAAATGATAAAATAGTAAAATAAAATATTAAATTAAAAAAAATCTGGAGGTGGGGCTGAAAAGAAAAAACAACAACAACAAAAAAACACGCGAATTCAGTGGCTCTGCCCGCCGCTTTCCGGTGGGACCTGACGGGTCGGCCCCACTCCGCCCGGAGGCGGCTCCGGGGCGGGGCGGCGGCGGGGGCCCCGTCCCCGGTCCCATCCCCAGTGTTGGCCCCGTCCCGGCCGCGCTGCCCAGCAGCAGAGAGGTGAGCGGGGTAAAGGGGAAACCGGGCCTGGGAGGGCTGCCCGAGGGGCTCGTCCGGAGAAGGGAATTGAGGGGAAAGGGTTTTCTTTTTTTTTTTTTTTTTTTTTTTCGCGGCAGACTTTTCCATGAGCAGTTTCCCTTGAGCTGGAGACGAGCTGCTTTTGGAAATTCATCTCCGTGAGGCTCGGAGCAGGGAAGAGCTGGCCTCGGACCCCATGGGAGAGCCGCCGAGCGTCCGGCGGGAATGAACGGCTCCCTTCCCGCTGCGGCACGTCCTTCTGGCTGGGCTTTCTGCAGGGGAGCTCCCCTTGGCTCCCTGCGCGGCCTCCTGCGCAGGCATTGGCTTCTGAAGGAAGGTGGCGAGGGTGCCAGGGGCTGCAAGTAGGGTGCCTGCCTGTACCACAGCCTGAAAAGGCTCTGTGCAACGTGAGAAGGAAGAGGTGAGCGCTGAAGACCTGGGTCCAGGTGAAAGACAGCAGTGTAAACAGGAGGATGGGGAGAAAAGGGTCAGCTGGAGCGCGGGGATGTGCCGATCCTGTGCCAGCAGCAATGGGCTGGCTTGGAGACGAGTGGAAAGGCCAGTGTCAGGAGCCAGTCTCAGGAGAGAGTGCAGCTGGCCCTCATGTTTCTCACAGACATACCCTGAAAAAGGTAAGAGTTTGAGCAGGGATAAGGTTTGAGGTCTGAGGGAGAAGGATGGACACTTACAGTGGAGCTGTGGAAATGCTTGCTGTGGCAGCAGGGGGAAGAAAGCCCCAGTGAAAGAGTTGTAAGGAACCACGTAACTCCTAAACCCAGTGCACTTGCTGAAAGGTGCTGACTCCCACAGCCTTGGCTAAAAATGACTTAAATCAGCACGTGTTTCCTAATGCATGAGAAGCTGCTCACCACAGGCTCGCTGCTTCTGCGCCCTGATGCATCCCACACCAGCTTCTGCCGAGTTCCTCTGCCTTTGCGCTGCTGCTGCTATTTTTGTTACTGTGGAAGCCTGAGGAGCAAATCTTACGGGGCTCAAATTCCCCTTTTTATGGTTCTTGTAGAAATCCCAGCTGTGTCTCAAGGTACTGGCTCTGTGGGAAGAAGTGATGACACACGCGATGGCCCTTCTTTCATTCTTGTGCCCCTCCTTTGGCAGCACAAAAGCGATAGTCATCCTCGAGGGTGTGATGCTGGGTGAAAGGCAATCTGCCTGGTTTTAGGTGTACAGCTCACTGCTGTGAGCCAGGTTTGCCTTCTCACAGGATTCCCACCACTTCTCAAGGCTTCTCAAGGCATTGATCAGTGGCACTGATTAAGCCTTTCATGCTCAGGGATCTTGCAGGGCAAAGGGATCTCACAGCTGGGGACCATGAAGCTGTGGACTGTGCAATTTGGTGTTACCCCTGAGATGAGTTGGGTGCCACCACTACAATGATGCAGCCTCCTGGCCACCTCTCCCTGCATCTCCCTCTGTGCTACCACCTGTGCCTGTCTTACCCTGCAGTGGAGCAAAACCAGCTGTGGGACCTAAACCAGTAAGAAGATGAAATACTTCAGCAGAATTAGCTTTTTAGTGTTTTAGCTTTCAGGGCTGCTTACAGCAGGGGCAGAGGAGCATCAAGGAAGAATCTGAGGAGGAAGGGAGTGGGCTTAGCAAAAATTAGGTATCAGTTTGGTTTTGTTGTGCCATTGACCCATACTGTGTGTGTCAAGAGGTACTTATGAGTAATCCTACATCCAACATACTTTTTTTTTTTAAAAAAAAAAAAAAAAAGATAATTGCTACAGAGACAAGTTGCTGCCTGCCTGCTGCAACTACCATATAAAACCATACTGATATGCCTATTTCACACAGAGGTGAGACCACATAGTAGTGTTTAGCATTAAGTCTTGCCATCAGCACCGTTGTGGTTTGGATCAGGTTTCAGTATGTACTGGTAGGAGAGATTGGGTTCACCCTTATCATCTTTTCTGGTAAATCAGCATAGCTGTGCTATCACTTAGCTCCTGAGGGGTTGCCCTTCCCAAGCTCATGAAAGTCTTGTAGTGTGTCTTCTGGCTTTGAGATCCCTTTCTCTGTGCTCATCTGGGCTTACCTTTTTTCCCCACAGGCACTCCTGCCCAAACAAATGCTTTAATTCCCTTACCTTTTTGGTTGTTCAGATCCACAAATCTTATTTTGTGTGGTGCTTTCACTTAGAGGCAGGTATTTTGTTAGCAACTGTCATGATCCAAAAGGGGAACAAAGTAGTGGACAGAATCTTGCTTCAGAGCCAATATGCATCATGGGGTGTGGTGTGCTGCAGAGTTCAGGAGTCAACATCATTATGTCACCAGTCAACCCGATGTTCCAGCGAAGCTTCAGCCTGTTTAAGGAGGGAAGAGGAACAAGACAAGCAAGAGAGCACGTGAAGCTCTGTCTTGGGCAAAAAACCATCATCCCCTTTTATATCCTTGAGACATGAGAGGGTGTAGGGCACCACTACATAGGCAACCAATGGGAAAAGTTAATTTTGGTCTTCTTCCTGAGACAGCTGATAGATGATGTTTCTTGCTTTCCATTGTTTTGCTCTAGGCTCAAGGGCTGCAGCTGAAGTGGGGAGGAAGGTGTGGAGCAGGGTGATGCAGGGAAGGGTGCACCTGCTGTGAGGAAGTGAAGGGGTTTTGCCTCCCCCTGTGAGGGAGGAGTGCAGGTTAAAAGAAAGAGGGGTGCTCTTCGAATTGGCACAGGTCTTTTTGTGTTAGGAGGCAGGTTACAGCTCCCACATCTCTGTTGTGCTGGGGTCTGCAGTTGGGTGCACTGGCCAGCTTTGCAACAGCTGGCATTGGGGGCTCTGCAGCGTGTTTGGTGGTTGCATCTATCAGGTGCGAGTAAATCTTATCAGTTTAGTATTTTGTTCATGAAATATGCATAGAAACCTCAGGAAGATACCAGGCTGTAGTGTTTTAGTCCTGTTTATGAAGCATCACTAAGAAGTGCTCAAGATCATTTGATATCCTTGCAAAGATGTGCAGAGCTTTATATCTCCTTAAGAAGTCTAAAGACTAACATTTTTTTTTTACAAAGAAAGATAAATTTAAGGAAAAAATAAATTTTCATGGTCTTTTTGGGTAACCCAGGCCTCGGGTGTGCTGAGCAGTTGGGGCATTTGGGGGTGAGGAGCACATATCCACCCAATGGTCCTACCTCCCCCCCCCCCCCCCTGAGCCTCTCCGGCAGCCCTGTCATGGAATATCTGCTCACTGCTGCAGAGGACAGGTCTCAGAAAGGAAAAGTGAAAGTCAGAAATGGCTGCTTCTCCTTCAGCCTTGGATTCATTTCATCAGGCAGATTTCAACATCAGAAATCTCTGCTCTTGATCTGCTAGTTAAATCCTCAATGAGAAAGCTGTGTGCAGCGTCAGTACCATTGGGTTTTAAAGGCAGTGCATTCAGGGAGATTAAGTATGATCCAGATATGCACTGGCTGGGCAGTTATGAGCTAAGTTCTCAGATACATGCATTTATAAGCATGCTCTCATAAGGTGTGCAGAAGTGAACAGAATCAAATGTATTGTCTCGGCATTTTACATGGACAGTGCTTGTATTGGGGTAAGCCTTGATAAGCAAAAAGCTTTAACTTAGGTTCAGTTTGTGTAAAAAGTCAAGACATTTAAAAACTGTTAACTACAGTACCTGTTAACTATGCTTTTGAAAAGCCACGTTTCACTCCTAAGCTGTGATCGTGTGAATGGCTTCATGCAAGCTGACTGCTATCTGCTTTCATGGCATGGGGGCAGAATGTAACAGCACAGCTCCAAACACGAATCCCATGTCCACCTTTCTGCCGCAGTCTGACTTATTCCAAGCATTTTTGAAGACCGGTCTCGACCATAACTCTCCACAGCACATTGTAACAGTTCACAATGTATCACTTCTATGTACTGAGCTTGGTAAATGTGCTAAACTTGAAAGAGCAAAGGGATAAAAGCTGAAGGGACAGAGCAGCGTAGTGTACAGTCTTTACAAGACGTGGCACACTTTGCTTTGACAACGTGCGTAGTCTGTAGGTCTGTTTTTTTCCCAACTTGTTGCTGATAAAAGCTTTGCTAGCTCTGATTTTCTATTGTGTTTGAAAGGAAGGAAATGCATTTCTCTAACTGGTCTGAAACACAGCAACTGAAAGCTGATTTGTGTAAACTTTCAGCAGCTGCTTTTGGTTATACTTACCAAATGCCTTATCACCAAATGATAAGGCAAATTGATGCAAATTACACCCTGATTCTAAATTCTCACAACTCTAGTTTCAAGCTTAATATACTTAATTTGGTGCTCCAAAAGTTACCTAAGAGTTTACCTTGATGGCTTTCCTCTGATTGAGGTTTTGAGGTTTTACGCATTTTCTTGTGACATGTTTCCAGTGTCTTTTAGAGGAAAAGATACAAGTGCAGCCCCCAAAAAACTTGTCATGGCTTTCTGAGGAAAACTCTATAAGCAGAGAGGAATGAATTTTGGATAAGACATCCTCCATTAAGCAGCTGCAGAAAGATCCTGGATCTCTTGTAACATTAATCTGGGAAAATATCCTGTACTCAATATTAGGCAGCATATCAAAACATTTTAAAGCAGCACTTTGTGCTGCTAGAGAAATGCTCTAGACTTCTCTTGTACCACCGTCAGGTAAGTGCAGCCCTGTCTGCCTCATGGCTGGGTGGCATTCTCTGTACCTTGTTCGGCAAACAACATGCTGCTTCAGCTGTGCTTAGCTAGCCATCAGGTCTGAAGCATAAGGAAGTATCCCACAGCACAGGGAGGCTACTTTGTAGGATGGGTGCTGTGATTGACACCAGGCTGCAGCACACTGTCCTGCACAGAAAGTCCAATACTGAAGGTGTTTCACAATAATCAATGAGTTTATTCCTTGGCACGTGCAGTGCAGTAAATGAACTCAACAGATCTGTCCCCAGCCCCATGGGAAAGTGCAGCCTGGTTTCTGTGAAGGAGGACGTGGCTCTTGACTCCGGCTGCTGTGGGAATTGCTTGCTGGAAAGCCATCTGTGCACTGTCACAGCAAAGCCTTAAAGCTTCTCTTTCTGACAAATCAGGAAACTCCCTTGCTCAGAGTTTATCAATGATTTCTTTGCTTTTTGTTATAAAGTGCCTCAAGTCAAAACATGAGTGTATTCTAAGCAAACACAGCTGCATGTTTGCATTGGTGTGGAAGTCACTTCTGTGCTTGTGGTCACTTGCTTTGTTCCATCAGTCAAAATTAATTACTTGATGGGACTTGAGTGTCATTTCACCATCAACCATCTCATAGGTTCAGACGTGCCAGACTTCAGCAGACATGATAGGAAGAAACAAAGCTTTTGCTCTAACCCTGGAGGTGCTTGCACTGCCCTGGAGGAGGAACCCAAGGTTTTCGTGGTGTTTCACTGTTGTTGCTGGAACAACTGTTGTCATCTGCTGCTACTATTTACTGCCTGAGATTTACTGCCTTCTCTCCTCTTCTGAGAGAGCTGCTGAGTGTCTTTCAAAGAAGACAAACTGGGACAGTGCTATTTCCCCAGTGCTCACTGGGGAGAGGCACTGGGGGAGCAATAGTGTTCTCTTTAGCCACCCTCACTTTTCCCAAGATTTATGCTTCAACTATCTGGAAGCTAAACCATCAGAAAAGCTTCATTTGGCAAGCTGATTTTTCTGTCCTAGATACCTGAACAAATACACCCCTTTGGTAGAAATTTGTCCTTAGATTGGTGTAGCTGGCAAGCCTTTTTTGTTGAAAGTAGATAAGAGACAATGTGTTACTCATGACCTCTCATTTTATTTGTTTAAAGGATTTCCATTGTAGAGGAAACATTTGTGCAGAATTGCTCAGCAGTTCATAATCCAAAATCCGAATGCATTTTTACCCTGGTAGGGAAAAAAGAAAATAAAATGCTAGGAACTTCTCTTTATTTAATTGTTACAAGGAACACTGTATTGGGCATAAGTGTCGGGCTTTGGGGCACTGGGACTGTCAGTGTGGTCTGTGTAGGAAAAGAAAGCCATGAGCGTGAAAACAGCTTATTGCAAACCAAAACTGCAATCTGTCAGAGCAGCTAATGGCATCTCTGCTCAAATGCTTTAAGAAAGGGTGGTAGCCTATTGCTAGGGACAGGAGTCATGGAGAGGAGACACGAGAGGAGTTACGAAAGAGCACATGGGAGGACAAACATGGGAAGACGTGAGGAGTCACAAAACAGGAGTTGAAAAGGTGACATGGGGCAGGAGGCCCAAAAAGGCCTGCACGAGGACAAGAAAAAGGAGACAGGAGCAAAGGTGTGAGGAGGTGGAGGGGATGTGAGAGGAAGCACAAGAGGGTGAAGAGCTGTCTCTAGAGCGAATGGAGGATGTGGAGGAGTCTGTGGAAGGGGATGTTGTTGGGTACATGGCTTGAGCTGCTGTCTTGGAAGGATGTGTTCAGTGCTGGAGAAGGTACCCTTTAGGGACTGTGGCCTGTGGGCAGTCCATGATGGCATAGGGACATCCCTGAGGAACTGTGACTGGTGGGTGAGCCATAGTAGGACGGGGACATCCCTGAGGGACTGTGGCCCAAGGAGAGCCTGTGCCAGGACAAGTATACCCCAAGGGACTGCAGGCTGTGGAAGACCCATGGTGCAGCAGAGGAGCAGTAAGAAGCAAGGAGCAGTGAATCAAAAGAGTAAGACACAGGGAGCAGTGAAAGGAAACTGCTATGTATTGCCTGAAGGAACTGGGACAGATTGGGTGTAACCTGAAGGGAAAAGAGGGAAGTTGATACTGGAAGGGGAGTGTTTTCCTGAAGTGCTTGTTTAATTGCTTTACTTTTTTTTTTAATTGATAACTGAATCAGTAATTAAAAGTTTCTGTTAACGGGTAATAAATGAATTTCCCCAAGTCAAGACTGTTTTGTCTGTGACAGTATATTCATTATGTTGGGATGCAAATTGGTTTAGCAATGACACCGTCTAACAGCACAATCCCCAGGTGTACGTAACCTGGGAGGCATTTCCCCTCTCTGTACATAAAACTGACATATCCTTGCAGTGCTGGGTTGGCACTTTGGCATTTTCCCAATTACAGCTTTCTAGAGAAGGACCAGCACAAGCTAGTTGCAGGTATTCACGAGTAGTGGAGGCAAAAGCCACAGAACAAATAAATCTCCCATGCTGACAATGCTCTTCTTCCTTCCAAACCAGACTGGAGCTGCAGAGAGAAATGGGAAAGAACAGGGTGGGGTCAGATGGCAGGGTCGTGCCATTTCTTGCAACTACGTGCAAAGAAGAAGTGTGTTGTTCTCTTGAAGTCTCAAGCAAAGCAGAGGGGATGGAGGAGAAAGGCAGTACACTGTGACATGGCTGCTCCCAAGTCTGCCAGGTCCTGGTGCTGCCAGCACCGAGTGACTTGATATGTGTTGCAAAATTACTGGACTTTTTTGGTTCAAATAGACAAAAAAGTGAGAGATGAACCTCAGTGGAGATTTTTTTTGTCAACTGAAGTATAATTAATTTAAAATGGGAAATCCTGTACTATTATTAAACTGACCTGTAGCTGTCTGCAGCAGCCATAATGGAGTTCTCTATTACATTCTGCACT
Organism: Stictonetta naevosa; assembly: GCA_011074415.1. Taxonomy (NCBI): domain Eukaryota; kingdom Metazoa; phylum Chordata; class Aves; order Anseriformes; family Anatidae; genus Stictonetta; species Stictonetta naevosa. The sequence goes on from CM021697.1 coordinate 71,862,908, forward strand.
TTTTCAGTTTGTGTCATAAAACTTCTGCTTTTACTGATGGATTGTATTGATTGTATTTCTTTTAAATCATGCAAAATCTTACCACAAAGGAAGAAACGGGTTAAAACAGAGAAGACACAAATGTTTTGCATCCTGCAGACAACTTCACTTTTTTTCTTCTTCTTCTTTTAAAGAATATATTATTTGTGAAACCTTATTGGTTTTCTATGCTAAAAGCATAGCACTGCTTGGAGTATAGAGGCTTTGAGGAAAGTGTTGGTACGTTGTTCACGGTTCTCTCTAACTAGACTGTGCATTGCAGGTGTCCAATGCATCTTATTTCAGGCTGCTAAAAACTGTTGGACTTTCTGGGAGATAAATTCAGCTCTGCTCTTGTAACTGCTGCAGCATATCTCTTTATGGTTAAATCTATGCTTTAGACTTCAGAGAACTAAACTTGGTGTCTGGCCAGGACAGTAAACGAGTCTTGTAAAAGCAGAAATTGCACTGTATGTCCCAGCTCCCCTGCCTGACAGGAGGAGGATATGGTATATATCAAGTATAGGTCACTGCATGTTTATTGAGGAATAAACAGAAGGGAAACAAATATCCTGTGATTCTGGGAGCTGAGACCTCTTGACAGAAACAGATGACAGCACTGAGATTTTAGATGAGTTTTCAGGTTTGGGGAAGGATAGTGGATGGTTTTCCTTTTTGGGAAAACAAACGAACAAACAAAAACACTGTAAAAGCTGCTGTCCCACTCAGTGTCAGGTGCCACAGATCACTAGTATGGCAGCAAACTGGAGGACAAAAGAGAATCCAAATTCTTAGTATCTAAGATTATTGTTGTACACATCTGATATTAAAATAATGGACCGATGAAAATAAGATGGAATAATCATTGTATTTCCTGACAAGCGCCAAGCACAGGATGCATCAGGGAAATGAGGGTCAGTCCTGGTTTGTGATAAACGGAAGAGACAGCCTTGTCCTTATTTTGTTTTAGAAGGAGCATGATCTGTGCTAGAGGACAGCGTATCACACTGTATCATCAATGATGTCCTTAGTCCCAAAGGTGATCCAGAGAGCTGCTCCTAATGACTCCTGGTGATTGGTTTCACACCTGGAGCTGAGGCTGAGGCTCTGCTAGAACAGTCCCAGAAGGGGCCCAGATAAGGTGTGCAAGTGTCCTTCTTCCAGGTTTCTGCCTGCCATGGTGCTTTTCAGTTGCTCCCAGGTGCCAGAATAAACAGCAGTGGGGACCAACTGGCAGACAGGAGGTTCCCTCTGAACATCAGGAACCCCTCTGTGCTGTGTGGGTGATGAAGCACTGGCATAGGTTGCCCAGAGAGGCTGTGGAGTCTTCTCCTTGGAGATCTTCAACATCCAACTGGACGCAGCCCTGCGCAACTTGCTCTAAGTGGCCATGCTTAAGCTGGGGTTTGGACCAGACGACCTCAAGATGTCACTTCCAGACCCAGCCATTCTGTGGTTCTGTGCTCCTGCACTCCTCAGAGCTTATGCAGATGCACCACTGATGGCCCCTGTGGTGGGCCTGGGAGTGGTGGGCCCAGCATAATATTACTTGGGCTCCCCCTCCTGCCATCATCCCTTTGAGCTCCTTTGTGGGTGTGCAGGTGAGTTTTATTGCACCCTGTAATGCACCCCCTAACAATCTGAAAAAGGGCTATGGTTTCTGATGGGGGCCTGTGGACATTTCTATGGTATGGAGAAGCCAGGACTCTTTTTAAGAAATGTTCCAAAAGTGTAATTTAAGCATGCTGGCATGCTTAAATTCAACATGTAATTTAAATTCAGTGTTCAATGTGTCATTCTGCCATAGTGCTGTACTATGTCTTGTGGTCTGCTGACCTGCCTGTTAATGTATTTTTCTGCTTTCCTCACCATCAGATCACAACGTGTCTTGTGGTAGAACAAGCCCTGATGGGAACAAGAATGCTCAGGATGCCCAACTGCCTGCTAAAACTGACCCGGTTGGTGCTGAGCCACAAGCTGAGGGCCCTCTTCATCCTCACCTTTAAGTTCATGTCCTTTGTCTCCATCCTGTTGTACTGGAGAATCACGGAGGACGCTAAGGTCAGGGACCAAGTCTACAGCTTGCCTACTGAAATCCACTGTGCTCACTCTGTGCCATCTCCTCCCCATGCCATTGCTGATGGGCCTCCTCCTCCACCCGGGGATGTGTTTTTTGTGGAGACCTCTGAGCGAACCAACCCAAATGACCTGTTCACATGCTCTGTGGAGTCAGCTGCACGGACACACCCTGGGACAAGGGTCGTGGTGCTCATGAAAGGCTTGGCCAAAAGAAATGCCTCGTTACCCAACCACTGGGGCTTCTCATTGCTGAGCTGCTTCCCCAATGTGGAAATCCGGCCCTTGGATTTGCCAGAGCTTTTCTCTGGGACACCTCTGGCAAAGTGGTACTCACAGGCTCAGCAACGCTGGGAGCCTTACTTCTTCCCCATCCTGTCTGATGCCTGCAGAATTGCCATCATGTGGAAATTTGGTGGCATCTACCTGGACACAGACTTCATTGTGCTTAAGAACTTAAAGAACCTCACCAATGTGCTTGGTACCCAGTCCAAGTATGTATTGAATGGGGCCTTTCTGTCCTTTAAGCCCAGACACAAGTTCATAGAGCTTTGCATGCAGGACTTTGTGGAGAACTACAACAGCTGGATCTGGGGACATCAAGGCCCACAGCTCCTAACACGTGTCTTCAAGAAGTGGTGCTCTATCAGGAGTCTTCGGAGCAGTAAGAGCTGCAAAGGTGTAAGTACTCTTCCCCGGGAAGCTTTTTATCCCATTCGGTGGCAGGACTGGAAGAAATACTTTGAAGTGGTCAGCTCCTCGGAGCTTCAGGAACTCCTAAAGAACACCTATGCAGTGCATGTATGGAACAAGAAGAGCCAAGGGACAAGGCTAGAGATCACATCACAGGCATTGCTGGCTCAGCTGCATTCTCACTTCTGCCCTGCCACGTATGATATCTTGAAGATGGATTCTGAACGGCAGTGACTCCAAGGATCAGCTAAGAGAAATTGCCTGGGAGCCCCTATCCTTTGAGCTGTTCTATCACAGATGAACCCTATTTTGAAGAGAGGCGGTGGGAGTTCAGGAGAAAAGCTATTTGTGGGGTGTAGGTGGAGCCCATGGTTTCAGACCATCTGTGCAGCCCTTTTTCTTGGCTTTAACAACATTTTGGTCCTCTGCAGGACCTTTCTTCTGCTCTGCTTGGTCTGGTGGAGAAATTTCAGGAGGGAAGTGAGTGCTGGTCCACTTGTGGCAGCCCCTTCCTTACTCGAAGGTCTAAGATCCCTTGCTATGACTTTAAATCTGGAAGGGGCCTTTGTAGAAATGTGTATCTCATCCTCTGACACTGACTCTCAAAGCACCAAAAGGATGGGAGAACAAAGAACAAGAACTGAAGATGTTAAGGGTGTGCTAGAGGTGAAAAAAAAAAGTAGAAGAAAACAAAGGAACAAAGGAAACAAAGAAAGGGGAAATGGCTAAAGCAACTTCACTTCACTTCACATTCCTTTCACTTTTGAATGCTTTGGTGGAAGGGACTTTTTCATCTGTGGTGTGAGCAGGGAACAGAACAGTGGAGCCTCTGTTCAGTGTCAGATCCCAGGACTTGCTTGGAAATTTGGTGTGAACAAGAGGATCTGAGGCCAGTTAATCATTTATAAAGAGCTCTTGCACAGCAATGTTTTATTTTATATTAATGGCAAATTAACACCCTGTGATGAGTAGGAGAGCTCTTCCAAATCACACCTTAAATTTCATGTGACACAGGGAGAACTGAACTCTTTTATACACTGGGTTGTAAGTGTGATCAAATGCCCATAACTGCATCTAGTATCTTTCAGCACTTGGACTGATCCTACAGGAAAGAGATGATATTTCTAAATATTCCCAAGACTAGAGAGTTTGGTAGGAAATGTATACTGTCTAAATGCAAGTCAAGGAACCGAGCCATTTATGGTGGACCTCTTCAAGTAGCCTGGAGCACTCCTGTAATTCACTGTGCAGGAGTGGAAGTCTCTCCTGGGGAGGTCTTGAGAAGTGCAGTCAAAAGATTTACTCTTCTCCTGTGTTTCACTTAACTGCAAAGGAAAAAGTTAATGTATTTCTTTTAAGGTGTTGTTGTGCCTTAAAAGAAATTGAGGGTTCCCAACATAGAGGATTTTTTTTATTATTATTTTTTTCACAAATGGTGGCAGAAAACCCAAAAGGATATATTGATCCTCTTACACTTCTTGATTCTCTTACAGTTCTTTGTCTGAAAATAATAGAGAAAGAGCTGCAAGAAGCAAGAGTAAGGTAGAGACTAACAGTCTCATTACATCTGTTCACCACAACAATCTAAGTAGGTTTTCTGAGGCACATGAGCATAACACTACAATGGGGTTAACAGAGGTGAACAGAGTATTGGCCATCCTGTCTCCTACACTATTAAGAAGGTGCTCCAGTTCCCCTTCTGATGACCACAAGTCAATCAGATCTCCCATGTCACCTAGCCTCATAGCAAGAGCTTTTTCAAGTGGTGCTAGCTGCAAGTCCTCTGATTGTGACTCAGATGACTGCTAGGTCTGCATTTCTCTGAGGCCTCTTCTGTTTCCCACATCATATGTAAGAAAGGTGAGGTTTGCTCAGCTTAGCTCAGGCAATGGACAAAAAAGTAAAAGACTGTGCATGCAAGGACAACGCTTATCTGTTTGTCTTAGGTTTATTTGTCTTTTCTCTGATAAAAATGAGAAAGCCAAAGTGTCCATTATTTTTTCACAACAGCTCCCTGTTCCCTGGGGAACACGGCTGTGGAAGCTTAGGAGGGTGTGCACCTTTTGTTTATTTGTCTGCTGAGCTGTCTGTCTGGAGGCTAGTGCTGCTCTGCAATGAAATCTGTCTGCCTACAAGGGGGGCAGAATGGGAGCTCAGGAACAAGCAGCTGCTCTGGAATGAAGAAGGTTCTGGAAACATCCCTCCACTGGCTGGCACCTCCTGCACGTACATATGTAGGTAATGCCATGTGCTGGGGCTGGCTAGGAGGGAGTTAACTTCCCCCACAGGACCCATACAGCAGTGCAGTGCTCTGCACCTGTAGCTAGAACTGCATTGGTATCACACCAGTGCTTTGTCTGTTGCTCAGCTGTTCCCCACAGCACCAAGACTCTCTCCAAACCCCAGAGCCAGCAGGCTACGGGTGGTCAAGGGGTGGGGAGGGGACATCACAAGGGCAGCTGACCAAAACTGACCAAAGGGATATCCCATACCATGTGGTGTCACACCCAGCAATAAAAGGTGGGGAATGGGGAGGAGATGGGGGGGGAGGGGGGGGGGAGGAAAGGGGGCTGGGGCTGGCTCATTATGAAGATACCTGTCCTCCCAACCAATTGCTGCACATATTGAGGCCCTGCTGCCCAAGATGTGGCCAGACATTACTCACTGATGGGATGTACTCTCCTTTGTTCTGCTCAGCTTTATGGTATATCCTGGAGACATTCAAGATTTTGAATGTTTGCAGCTCTCCTGGCACTGAAGGGATTTGACTCAATGATCCTTATGGGTCCCTTCCAACTCAGGACATTCTGTGATTCTATGAACATTTTTAAGAATGTCTTCTGCTTGTGAGGAGCAGTAGTTTTTCCTAACTGCACTGAGTGGTATAAGTGGATGCTATTTTCACTTCCTACTCTCTCTGTCACTAGTCTTTTTTTATTTTTTTTCTTCTTCCCCCAACTGTTTTATTTAGATGAAGACAGAGAATCATCAGCCTTGGCCTAGTCTGTGGGCACTGGGGCATAGTTGGCATAGTTTCTCCTTCTACTGGTTGTTTCTGTTTTGGGCTCTTTGGGCTAAACAATGGAAAACTCAGTGAACTAGAAACCCTTACCAGGGATGGTAAAATGGTGGTTTGTGATCATAAATGCCTAACAGAATGTCTACTGTGGCAATACTATGAACAGAATACAGACATGTTTGGGACCCACTGCAATGAATATCTGGCTTGGTGTACCATTTCTTATTCTAAGAAAGTGCCTTTTTGCATACATGGAGTAGAGTTTTCTTGTTTTTGTTTGTTTTCCCTTTTGAGTCAGTGTTCCAAGGTTTGATAATCAAAACAAAGCAGACTTTGGCCTCTTTCCCTTTGTCTTGTAAAAGAAAAATAAATACATTTTTTACTATTTCTTCTCTTTGTCAAGATGTTCTGTTTTGTTCTGAGAGGCGTTGGTGACAGGTCTGAGCAATCTGTTCGTTATTATGCTGAAAAGTATTTTAAAGTTGTGTCCTGAACTGACTCAATAAAATTAGGAGTGTGAAATGAATGTGAGTCAAGATGAGCATAATCACATGTGGAAGGAAGGATCTGGGGACCATGACTTTGATGCTGTTTACGGGACTTGAGGGGAGGGTACAGAGGAAAGCACAGTGCATGGTACTGATTCCTACTTGAAACAGGCTGGAATGTCTGGTTAGTTTGGGTCATCTGCCTGTTTTTGTCCCCTTCCAACCCCTTGCACACCCACAGTCCGTTTACTGGAGTGTAGAGTGAGAAATAGAGAAGGCCATAACACTGTGCAAGAGCTGCTCAGCAATAGCTAAAACATCAGTGTGTTATCAGCATTGTTTTGGTCACAAATCTAAAACACAATATCACAGGAGATGTTATGAATAAAGTTAGCTCTATCCCAGTCAGACCCAGTACCAGTAAGTAAGAGACTGACATACGAGGGGAGGCTGGGAGAACTCAGATAATTTTGATGATCCACTGAATATCATCCATGAACATCATCCATTTGGTGGGCATAAACTGAAATACAGGTAGTCCAACTGAAACAAAACAGTGGTGAAACGTTGGAACAGGTTGTCCAGGTAAGTTGTGGAGTCTCAGTCTTTGTACATAGTCAAACCTCAAGAGGACGCAGACCCAAGCAACCTGCTGTAGGTGACTCTGCTTTGAGCAGGGTGACTGGGCTAGATGATCTCCAAAGGTGCCTTCCAACCCTAGTCTTTCTGTGATTCCATGGCTAGATGGAGCCTGACCTGAGGCTTGAAGAGCTCCAGTGATGGGAATAGCTATAGGTGCTTTCCTAACAGCTTCCCCAGTGTTGGCACCTTATATGTGGGTCTGTGGTGATGCAGTGCTTGAAAGATCTGGGGAGGGGAGAATGAGTCTGGGAAGCTACAGACCTGATATTTGTTGCAGGCAACTGAGTAGAAACTGCAATAAATCCTAAACTTAGTGGCTGTATGTGTAAAGGGTGGACATTTTATGGACACATCAATGTGCCTTCTGTAAGGGAAGGTCAGCAGCCAATGAATACAGAGACAAGGAGGAATTCTGTTAGAAAATGAGGGCCACCTGAGTTGAGAAAAGTTATTCAATGAAGTACCTGGCATGAGGATTCCCAAATGGATGAGTAAATTAATTGGTGTAAAGTAGTGTATGTTCAAAGAGCACTCAGGACCTCAGGTCTTTGGGTGAGAAACTCGGTTCAGTTCTTATGGCAGTCACCCAACAATGTGAGCACTGGGAATTATTAGCAAAGGAGTAAAAAGCAAAAGGACAATTTGCTTTCTCACACGACATAAAGCTTAAAGTTTAGTAATAAGGTTTTTTTGTTTGTTTGTTTGTTTTTCCCTCCTGATTCATTACTAATTAGAAAAATTCTTTGCAGCATAGCTGCAAGGCCCATCAGCTGCATGATCTTTGTATCAGCCACCATATTACCTGAACAGATGATGAGATAATGCAACATCCTCATTGATCAGCTTGTTTTCTGTCTTTGTTCAGGCTCCACAGTTCACCAGTAGAGCTACGCTTTCCTGCCTTGTCTACAGCAGATGCTCTATCCCCTTCAAGCCTCTCATTGCTTTCTCTTCTACAGTTTGCCCAGCTAAAATTCATTTACAGGATTCAACAGGCTATGTTTTGGAGGGTTAGAGAAACAGGTATGTAAAAACTGCTTTTTTTTTTTCCTTTTTTTTTTTTTCTGTATATAACACCAATAGCACATGCTGGCATTTCTCATAAGGAGAAGAAAATGCTCTGCAAATCCATAGTGGATGGTTTGTGCTGTTTCTCCTCTATCCCCAAAGGCCCAGTGCCTGGTGGAAAACAATCACTTTGTGCTGTTGTGTTCAGAAACCTCCCAAGTTGGCTGACAACTGATTTTCTGGCTGCATGGAGAGTTTAGTATGTGATTCAGTCACAGTTCCCAGAGAGTGAATGAGGAGCAGTGCCAGATGGGTTCTCTGTTCTGTTCCCTTCTCCCTACTCTTATGTAGTTGCATATTAAAACTTGCTGTTTCCTGAAGCTGTCTGTTCCAGAGCACAAAGATTTAGATTTGGAGATGGAGCAGAGAGAGGCAAGAGAAGTACCACAGTCCTCCAAGCTGCCTTCCCTTCATTTGCATATTGACCTGAAAGCCCTATGACAAAACAGAGAAGCCAGGAGACTGTTTCAGAGATGACAAAAAAGCATGCTGCCCTGAAGTGAAGGAAGGAGAGTCCAGCTCTGCCGCAGTTCTGTGGTCTGCACATTTGTTTCTCAATGTGCTTTTCTGCTTACAGGGAAGTAAGCAGATCATGATGTGTCTCCTGGGAGAGCAGGCTCTGATGGGAACAAGGATGCCCAACTGCCTGCTAAAACTGCCCCAGCTGCTGCTGAGCCAGAAGCTGAGGGCTCTCTTCATCCTCACCTTTAAGTTCATGTCCTTTGTCTCCATCCTGTTGTACTGGAGAATCACAGAGGACTCTAAGATCTGGATCAAGTCTACAGCTTGCATTCATATGGAAATTTGGTAGCATCTACCTGGACAGGTTTCATTGTGTTTAAGATCTTAAAGAACCTCACCAATATGCTTAGTACCAAGTCCAAATATGTATTGAACCAGGCCTTTCTGTCCATTATGCCCAGATATAAGTTCATAGGGTTTTGCATGCAGGACTTTGTGGAGAACTGTAACAGTTGGATCTGGGGGCATCAAGGCCCACAGTTCCTAATGTGTGCTTTCAAGAAGTGGGAGCTGAAGATAAAAGTTATTTGTGGGGTGTAGGTGGAGCCCATGGTTTCAGACCATCTGTGCAGCCCTTTTTCTTGGCTTTAACAACATTTTGGTCCTCTGCAGGACCTTTCTTCTGCTCTGCTTGGTCTGGTGGAGAAATTTCAGGAGGGAAGTGAGTGCTGGTCCACTTGTGGCAGCCCCTTCCTTACTCGAAGGTCTAAGATCCCTTGCTATGACTTTAAATCTGGAAGGGGCCTTTGTAGAAATGTGTATCTCATCCTCTGACACTGACTCTCAAAGCACCAAAAGGATGGGAGAACAAAGAACAAGAACTGAAGATGTTAAGGGTGTTCTAGAGGAAGTGTTCTGAAAAAAATGTAAAAGAAAAAAGAGGGGAAATGACTAAAGCAACTTTTTTTAAAAATTATTTTTATTTTTTCTTGGAAATTTGATGAATATCAGAACAAGAGGATCTGAGGCCAGTAATATCCAGAACAATATGAGCTGCAAAGGGGCTTTTTCCCCAGAAGCTGTGAATTATATTCCCTGGCAGCAGTGGAATAATTTATTTGCAGGAATCAGCTCCTTGAAGCTTCAAGAACTCTTAAGAACATCTATGTAGTGCATGTAGGGAACAAGAAGAGACAAGATACAAGGCTACAGATCATGTCACAAGGTTTGTTGTCTCACCTGCATTCCAACTTCTGTCTTGCCAGATATGAGAACATGAAGAAGGTCTCTGAAGAGTAATGAAATCTTATAATGGGATCTAATGGCCCTTGTCTCCTGGGAAGTTCCCAAACCTGAAGGAAACTGGATGCTTTTAACATCCCACAGAATTGGTTTCCAGCCCATGGAGCAGGAATTCTGTGTGGCATCTCTGTGATTTTGTACCACTTCTAATATCTGCATTAGAGCCTATGTATTTCAAATATAAACCAGAATCTCAGTTCTGACTCTTTTCTTGTCCTTCAGTAGCCCTTGCTGCTGCAGAGAGGGATAAACATGTTCATTAGGGCCTACCAGTTGCTCCTCTTTTGCTATTCTAGCAATTGTTCTTCCCATACTTTAGGTCTGAAAAGCCTCTCATGTAGTTTCAACAGATGTAGGAACCCTTGGCTTGCTCTGTGTAACATTTTAAAACATGTAAATAACTGCCAACCAGTGCTATAGAACATGTTTTAGAGGAGCTTAAGACCGAGTTTCCAGGCTGCAAAAATTATTATGGCTGATCAAGTTTGGGGATAGACTGGTAGTATATTAAAAAATCTTTAAGAAACTAAAAATATTTTTAATCTCTGCTTGGCTCAGTGTTAAGTTTTTCTTGCTTGCCATTGGCACTTTATTTAAATGATATTTTCTATTGTTTTACATTCTACAACAATAGGCTTACTTTTCTGGTCCTCTTCAGAAAAATAAGTAGGCAAAAGCAGTTCTTTTACCAGAGCGGAGAAGTGTGAGCGATATTGAGAACAATACTCTCCACCTGAGTCACTGCTTGGAAGTAAATGTGTCCTTATCGAAATTCAACACCTGCAATACTTTGTAACGTATTTAAAATAGCAATGGTGGTACAGTCAGTGATTAGAAAGTATTTTCTTGTGGTTTATTTGGTTCTTATTGTTAGAGAGTAAAGTAATAAATAATTAGCAACCTGTATTAATGCAGCTCATACTTAATTTATACCCACCTTTTCCATTGTGTCTAGAAACATGTATTTTATGACTTAATCTCTTACTCCTGTAGGTACCTGTTCTTGAATTCAGAGAAATTGTCATGTTGTCTATGTCTGGACTGTGAGTGTACAACTTTTCTCAATGCTATGCATTTGTTTGATTTAGAAGAGTTCTTCCATCAAAGTATTTCTATCAAGTGTTATGATTAGTCTGTGAAAGACCAGGCTGAGCAAAGATACAGGATGTTCAAAAGTACAGCTTGTCACGCATGTCTTGTAACTCACATTTTTGGGCTGGGTAGTGAAATATCAACCTCTTTATACAGTAACTTGCCATGGTTCAGATATGCGAAAATGATTAACCACTAATAGGATGATCTCATTGGCTGTATGTCTGAATTTCTTTTTCTCTGTCATTACTTTGTACTTGCTGTTTTTTCACAACATAGAAATCCCACTGCACTCACTGACTGTGCATGTGGGCAACTCTGCTCCCAAAGGGAGCCCCCAAACTGGCAACCCTGTAGGATTATCATCACCACATGCAGGCTCCTGTATGGTAAACATAAGCAGAATGAGCCTGTGGCTTTCTAGACTGAACTGTTTATTCTTCTTTTAACAACCACTCTTTTTTTTTTTTTTTTACCTACAAAAACGAGAACCATAAATTTACAAAAATCTGTTTACACCTAACAGTTTACATAACAGGCTAAGTGCAACGCTGGACACAGGACTTTTGGGTTAGCTATGGTGTCATTTTGGGGCTGGGGCTGCTGTGACTTCAGTTGGGCCATCAGCCAGATGGGGGCTCAGCATGGTTCCAAGATTTTGAAGCCCAGATGAAAGCTAATGCTCCAAACTAGAGATGAGACTTGAAGTGGACAGCGGTTGCTTTGGTACCTTTCCAGTAACCCTAACCCCAAAGAAGGATAAGAGGATAGCACGGGACAGAAAGCTACAGCAAGGGTCTGAAACTGAGCTGTGACATGCTTTCCTATGTTGAGCTCTGACATGCTTTCATGTGAGACTGCTGCTGGCAGCTGACTGAGTGCAGCTGGTGCCAGAGAAGTCCCTTTGTATCCTGCTGCATGCGTGTGAGCAGAGCTGGTCCCTGCTGCAGGCACTGGCGAGTGTCTTGCTGTGCCTGTCTTGCCCCTTTCTCCCTTCCTGGCTGCAGCTCAGGTGCTCCCTACCCCAGAGCCCATCGCTTTCAGTCTTGACACACCTTATTAAGATAAAGGCACAATCGCTATTAAGTGTACCATCTTTATAATTAGTCCTGGTATGAGTCTAATTGCCTGGGGGAAGGGAGAAGCAATTCCAGTGTGATGTTGTAGTTGAAATGGGATCTTTACAATTACATTTAAAAGAGTACAAAGTTAGTGTTTCCTCTGTGACCAGTTTTAGTGGGACCATCACTATTTTGTTATCATTTCTGCAACCAATATTGCCTGTACTAAATTATTTTGATTCCAAGATCAAGAAAGAGCAACATAGGTGACGGAAGCCAAAGGAACATAGCTGTGCTGTGCTCTTTACATGCTTGTACTTGGCTGAGATGTTTAAAGGCAGAAGGCAGCAAGGGTCAAATCAAGTTCCAAATAAGACTGCATCAGCTGATTTATGGTAATTATATCCTCAGTTTCTCGTAGCTTTAAAGAACACAGAGAGCAATCGACATAAATTCAGTTACAAAGCAGTCACTGGAGACTGACCACTTACTATGCGAGATGGAGGGTATTTTAGGAGGACTTTTTTTTTTTTTAAATATTTTTATTTATTCCACATACCCTGGCCATTCACAGTCCTTTGTAGAGTGGGAAAAGATCTGGCTACAGCTTCTGTAGGCAGCAACCTGTTCCTGGTTTTCTTGCTTAAGGCCTGGGTTAGAAGAGAAGTGGCCTAGATTTTAGGAGGTCCTTGGGCACCCTACAGAAAAGCTTGAAGCAAACACTACATCACCTTGTCATTTCCTCCTTTATTATTTCCTGCTGTTACAAAATGCCCTCAAATATGTTTTGGTACTCAGTTCACTTTTTTTTTCCTTTCCCCTTTATTTACAGTAAAGTTGTCCTTTCTAATGACCTTCCTTAGAATTTCACCAGGAAACTTGAATCATTTCACAGAGTGTTTAAAAGTAACACTCCTGTACTGCTTTTAGAACCCCACACATTGATGAAATGAAAAGAAGGTGCCTATTTATCAAAATATAATGAGATAGCCCATGTTCTCCCTTATTTCTGGAGTTCACTTGCATTGCTGTTTTTATGCATTATCAGAAACAAGGCAGCAGAACTACAGCTGTATCTAAAGGCATATATGCGGACTCTTGCAAGATTTGCTTGAAAGCAATGGGTTTCTTCCTCTGGAGGGCCCACCAGGAAGAAGCACACAGCATACAGCTGAGGCAGGCATGTGAGAAAAATGCTTTTAAAAGACCACTGCTTAATGGGGGATATGAACCTACTTTGTAACTTCAGCAGCTCAATGCAAAATGTGACATAACCCTCTCTTGGTCCTGAAGACTTTGTTGTAGCAGAACATGAGTCATGGCCTTTAGATTTTACACCCCCCACTCGAGATGGCAGCAGAGCATGCTGATTTCCAGGGAAGAAAAAAAAAAGTATCTCCATGCATTCCCCTTAGGTCAATTCTTAGTAACAATGACCACAGCATTTTTTTAAATATTCAAGAGGCTTAACTGGCTGAGAGTGGTGAAGCTGTGAAAACTCTTAAACTGTCTTGACCAAACAGCTTGCAGGCCTGAGAAACCAAAACTGCTTTTAGTTCAAGTCAAGATGGAGGCTACGCACAAAAAGCAAAAGCTCCTCTAGGATTAATTTAGCTTTGGGCACAGCTCTTTGCTTCCTGAGGCTTTTTTTTTTTTTTTTTTTTTTTCAGAACAATTCAAGGAACGGGTTTTTTTCAAAGGAGATGGCATGTCCTGATGTCCTGGGCAGTGCCCTCAGGTGGCTGACAAAAGGCCCTTTGCTTTTGCTGCCCTCCTGCTGGAGCACTTGTTTGTGAGGGGCATCCTGGCTCCCTTTGCACATCTCTGTCAAGGTGCCTCGGCCAGACCAGTGCTTATGTCTGGGAATGAGTGATTGAGCCTCGTGAAATGCTGGGATTTGCCAGGCTTGTAGTGATATTGTATAAACTCATTTTAGGATAGAATAAATCTTGTAGTTAAAATATAATAAGACATCCTCATGTATATTGTGTCTGCTAGCATCTTGTTGAAACTTGAGTTGAAACACATCAAAGGGGGAAAAGACAGATAACGGGATGCTGGCTGAAATTGGAATTAGGGCTGAGGCTGAAACTTGAGATAAAAACACACCAAATGGGGAAAGACAGATAATAAGTTGTCAGCTGCAGCTTGGAAAACAGCCAACCCTTCTGACTCAGCATTTTTTAGCAAAAGATGAAAAGTGCATTATGAGGAAGACCTACGGTCTTCCTCCCAAAGACCACTGCCCACGTCCCGAAGACCCCTGCTCACAAGTCTTGGAAGAATCTGCGCAAGCGCAAAGGACTGATAAGCAAATTAGCATACGAAGCGAGAGTAGGTGGGATTATATAATGAATATGTATGTGTTAATTGAATATTCATTGTTTTGCTGTATAAATACGAGATGTCACTTCAGGTATGCACGTTAGGCGGAGAGATCCCCTGTGCATCCAGCGCTGCCAATAAAGAATACTTCGTCACTAAGAAAATTTCTGACTTCGTTCTTCAAATCAATCTGGCACCCCAGATGGGACACCCTCTCTGTCGGGCTGCAGGACCCGCTGGGAATAGGACTCCCTAGGGTACCCCCGGGATTTCTCTGAGGGACTCCTTGACTCAACGGATCACTGCGGACGCAGACAAGGACCCCATTGCTGTAAGTGACAGTATTATTTATTTATTTATTGTTTGTTTGTTTGGTAGACCGGTCATTTCGGAAGGTAAAATTCGCAGGGCGGTGTATACTTTCGTGGCTAGCACCTTAAGTATACGTTGGTTTTGTTTTGGTTTTGTCGGCATTCAGTTGCCATTTGGAACCTGGCAAGTTTGCCTCTAAGGTTCATTTGTTACAGTGTCGCTTATTTCGGTTTCCTGACGTACTGAATGTGGAATTTGACACTGATTATTGTTATTGTGATTTTGGCTATATGCTTGGTAAAAATAGTAGGTCCTTGTTGTTGCTGCGGAAAGATACCTGCGTGTTGTATTTTTAAGTGATAAGTGTATTCTGTGAATGTGAACTGGGAAGATGGGAGGAAGACAAAATGGTGGGATTTTAAAGAAAAGCCCTTTAGGATGTGTTTTGAGTCATTGGGAGGATATTGGAGGGTCTGCTGGTGGAAGTATGAACAGGAAAACATTGATAAAATATTGTAATCAATGGTGGCCGCTTTATAAGCTGGAATGTGGAGAAAAGTGGCCTTTTAATGGAACTTTATAATACTTTGTTACAGCTAATGTTGTTTTTGAGGAGAGAAGGGAAATGGGATGAAATGTTGTATATTGATATGTTGTTTCAGCATCTTGGAGGGAAAAAGTATGGAATTAAGTTGGCCCCTGACTGAGCCTTTGGTGCTGGCATTAGAAAAGTACAGGATGGAGAAAGATAAAGGAAGTGTTAATAGTGTTGTTGAAGGTGTTAAAAGTGTGGCGTGTAGTATTTGATAAAGCTGTTTGAAGTTGAATGAGCAGGGAAAGAGGTTGTAGGAATGTTAATAGTTCTGCCTCAACCCGAGGCTGAGATCTCAAAATCACAGAGGGTGTGAGCCCTCTGGGGCAGAGGGACCATGATGGGTCCGAAAGAGTTGTCATGGAAACAGAAAAGCAGCTAACTCTTAAAACAACCTGAGTTCATGTGTGAGCTCAGATTGCCCATGGGCAATCTGCTCAGGGAACTTTCAACGATTGCATTCCCCTGACCGACCCCCCCCCAACTGAGACTCTAATCACCCCGGAAATTATGAACGGCTATACTGAAATCTGGTTAAATTGGGAATTGAGAATTTGTTCCAAAAAGGTCCAAAAGAAACCCCTATGGATTTTTTTGGACCATCTTTTGAAATGCAATGAAAAAAAAATGGACAATTGGCCCCCTGATATCAGAAAGAAATTGTCTTAGGCTGCAGGATAAACTTAAAACAGTCAGGAATAACGGGGACCTGGGGCATCTACCCTAGCAGGTCCACTGGTTGAAATAAAGCTAGGGAATGAAGACCGAGCCTTAAATTTTTTGTTGGTTACGGGAGCTTCTTTCTCTGTGTTAATTAGTCTGTAAATGTAATAGGAGCGACTGGCCAACAGGAAAAGGCATTTTTTTGCAATGCTTGAAATTTAAATTGGGAAAAATGATTGGAATTACAAACTGAGAAAAATAGTCAAGTTTGGTTCATGGTACTAGATTTAAAGGATGCCTTTTTCTGCCTGCCCGTGGCAAATGAAAAACAGAAACTCTTTGCCTTTGAATGGGAAAATCCAAATAGAGGATAGAAAACTCAGATTACTTGGACAGTGTTACCACAGGGGTTCAAGAATAGCCCCACCATATTTGGGAAACAACTAGCCTGTGATCTTGAAGTTTGAAAGACCCCTTCGGGAAAAGGGGACACTGTTGCAATACGCAAATGATAGCTACTGAAGAAGAAAAGGAACATGTATCGTGGACTCTTAGTTTACTAATTTTTTTGGCACTAATACTATGAACCCAGCCTCTTTCCTCAGTAACAGAGTTTCCAGATCACCAGATCTTGCATCAAGACCATGGACATGGTATACTCCAGCTGACCAGACTTCTAGGAAACACCCCTAGAAGATGTGGAGGATTGGTATATAGATGGCAGCAGCTTCACCCGCCAGGGATTTCGCCTCACAGGATATGCGGTAACAAACATTCACCCAAAAGGTGGAAATCATCGCCTTGATAAGAGCTCTTGAGCTGGCAAACATTTGGACAGATTTGTAATATGCCTTTGGTGTGGTGCATGCACACAGGGCAATTTGGAAGGAGGGAAAAGAGGTGGAACTTACAGTGGATGCAACATATTCAGTTTTATATAAAGCATTAGTATCAGTAGGGGAATGATTACATTGTAGTGAAGGAGGGCAACTGGCCAGTCTGAAATAGCATATTTCTGCAAACCATTGAAATATATATATGGGAAACAGTGGGGCATTCACAAATTCCTATACATGCCCAACTCCCCAGAGTCACTCCTAGGGAGAGATTTACTGGAAAGATTACAAGTAACCATTTCATTTAAAAATGAGGAGATTATTCCAGAGGTAAATGATCAAAGATATGTGGAAGTGTTGAGTTTGATATTGACAGCTATTGAGACCAAGGAGGAAATTAGTTAGGAAATCCTAAGTGTTTTCCGGAGTATGATCTTCTAATGTACCAGGGAAGGCGAAAAATGCACTTCCTTCCTTAAGTTTAATTTATATTGGAAAACAGCCAGTCAGAATTAAACAGTACCCCTTGAAAAAGAAAGACAGAGAAGAAATTAGCCTGATAATTGATTAACATGCTTAACACCAGAGCTAACTTGGTTTACCGTTTTAGACCTGACAGATGCCTTCTTTTGCCTCCCTCTCCATGAAGCCAGCCAGAAAATCTTTACATTTGATTGGAAAAGCCCTAAGAGTGGGCACAAAGCACCGCTCACATGGACAAGGTTGCCTCAGGGATTTAAGAACTCACCCACCTTGTTGGGAGAACCACTTGCAAAGGACTTGGAGACCTGGGAAGCCCTATCAGGAAAAGGAAGGCTGTTGCGGTATGTAGATGACTTCCTGATAGCCACGCAGACAGAAGAAGCATGTGTGGCCTGGATGGGGATTGCCCTGGGAATACTAGCACAGGACCTGGGCCCATATCGAAGGGCAGTTTCTTATTTTTCTAAGCAGCTGGATGCTGCCGCCAAGGGATGGCCAGGATGCCTCAGAGCCGTTGCAGCAATGGTGCTAAATATCCAGGAAGCATGCAAGTTCACCTTAGGACAGAAAATAACTGTGCTAGTGTCTCACACAGTGTCTGCAGTGCTGGAAGTGAAAGGCGGTCACTGGCTTTCCCCACTAAGGTTCCTGAAATCAACAGAAACCAAGGGGAACCAGTACACCATGACTGCCTGGACACCATCGAAGCTACCTACTCCAGCCATCCAGATCTGAAGGACACTCCTTGTGATGATGTGGAAATGTGGGAGTAGCTACGTCATCAGCGGAAAACAACATGCTGGGTATGCAGTTACCACTTGCAAAGACGTAATAGAATCTGGACCTTTGTCAACAGATACCTCTGCACAGAAGGCTGAGATAATTGCTCTGACCCGTGCCTTAGAAAAGCAAAAAGATACACATTTGGGGTTGTACATGTACATGGAGTCGTCTGGAAAGAATGAGGACTGTTGAACTCGCCAGAAGAAAAGAATCAAACATGCAAAAGAAATAATGAAATTATTGGATGCAATTCAGCCACCTGAAAAGGTAGCAATTATGTACATTAAGGCACACTAGAAAGTGAGCTCAGAATTGGAGGAAGGAAATGATCTGGCGGACAGAGAGGCAAAAGAAGCAGCAAAAGGTGGGGTAGCAACTGAAGGAGCCCTGATTCCAGATGGGCAGATTCCCCTTGAAGGTAAGCCTGTATATAACAAAAAGGATAGAAAAAAGGATAGAAAATTAATTGAAAGTCAAAAGGGAAAATATAACCAAGAGGGATGGGCTATTACCAAAGAAGGGAAGGGGAAGCTAGTCATCCTCTCCATTGTAGTCACTGGTAAAGAAAAAAAACACCAGAAAGCACATTGGGGAATAGACGCTTTGTATAACTATCTAATTGGAAAAATTATTGCCAGGAACTTATATGCTACCATCACTCAAATAACTTAATGTGATCTTTGTCTCCAGACTAACCCCAAAAATCCCCCCAAACCAAAATTGAGTCAAATTGGAAGAGGCCATGGGCCTGGGCCACAGTGGCAAATTAACTTTTCTGAACTTCCAAGAAAAGGGGGGTGTCGATATTTACTGGTGTTAACACGTACCTCTTCAGGATGGCCAGAGGCTTTCCCTAGTAGGACTGCCAAAGCCCGAGAGGTAACTAAGTCTCTTGCAGAGAAAACTTTGGGAAGGACTATACCAGGTGCTCCTTACTACCTTCACTGCAATTAAGATCAATGAACGGAGTGCCTGGATTCACCATTCTCAAGTGAAGAAAACTCCAGAAGCCCCCTGGACAGTAACACCAGGTGACGGTGAATTGAAACTAAAACTCAGTCAAGCAAAATGAGGACAGGAGTATTTAGTAATATGGTTTGCAGAAATTTAGTTAACAGAATTGTTTTATTTTTGTGGCTTATAGTTGTAATTGTGATTCAAGAATTGGAAGGTGCCTCTGTGATAATAGAGAATAGTGAGTGGCCTTGGTCCAAAGCTGTAACAACAGAGGATAAGAGCATTAATGGAAAGTTAGCAGTAATGATTTTTTGGCGAACGAATGGTGACTATTTACATACATTATCAAAATGGCAAAAATTAGGGGAAGAATGGACACACCAAAAAACTAAAGGGGATGAAATTAAAATAGGATGCCGAATGATTAATGAAAAGACCCGTGAGAAAGTAATGGGGATTTTAGTAAAACCGATTTCCAAAAGTGGCCAACAAGAAGGTTGTATCCGCCCAGGTAAATTAGATCGTTGGTATAATTTTATATTAACGCAGACCATAGTAATTAGCTGGTTTTGGACTAATAATGGCTGGACAATATGGTCACAAAAGCAAGCACACCTCAGGGGCAGGACATGAAGAGACTTAACTGGAATGCTAGGAACAGGATTAGGAGTTTTAAATGGAAGTTGATTCAGAAATATTAATGAATAAGCTGGCCACAGCAACAAGTGATTTGACAAAACTAAAACAGCCCCTACAATCATCCTTATTGGCATTGGGAACTAGTCAATGGCAAGTGTCAAAGGTGTTACCGAGATGGGAAAAGGCTGAAGATCAAGACCACAAACTGATAATAGACGCATTTAGTATGGTTCAAGATAACGTATCTTTGGCTCTTAGTTGTATACAAGCACAGTTATGGATGCAGGCAACAGCTGCCTTGATTATTAGGGAAGGAAGTGAAGGTATTTTCCCTGCTGAAGTCCAGAAGACTGTTTGGGACAATGCCAATGGTTTTGAGAGGAAGTTCCAATCTTGGAACTACGGTCTTCCTCCCAAAGACCACTGCCCACGTCCTGAAGACCCCTGCCCACAATTCTTGGAAGAATCTGTGCAAGCGCAAAGGACTGATAAGCAAATTAGCATACGAAGTGAGAGTAGGTGGGATTATATAATGAATATGTATGTGTTAATTGAATATTCATTGTTTTGCTGTATAAATACGAGATGTCACTTCAGGTATGCACGTTAGGCGGAGAGATCCCCTGTGCATCCAGCGCTGCCAATAAAGAATACTTCGTCACTAAGAAAATTTCTGACTTCGTTCTTCAAATCAAGTCATTAATTTGTACACGTTGATATAAATCAGAATTTTAGGAGGTCTGGCTGAAACATTCATGTTCAACAGCTCCATTTGTGTGCTTTTCAGATAAATGTTGTTATGATAATCCAGGCTGTTAGCCATCTAGCCTAGGTAGTATGGACGAGATTCATACCAGGACTTGGAAGCCCCTGCACTGGGCATCCTGGCACCTGGGTTCACCACTCCGGGTCCGAGGTTCTCTGTTCACTGCACAAGAGGTTCCTCCAAACACCATTTACAAAATAAGCCGCCAGGGGGCTACATAAGTTTGGAAATAATGTGAAAACAAGGAAATAACTAGAAGCAAGTTGAAAAATCCATCCATCTCTACTGCCTTACCCTGAGTGAGTTGTTGACCCTGTAGAAGTTGTATTGGGTTTGTGTGGAAAGGTTTTGGTAGCAGGGGACTGCAGGGGTGGCCTCTGTGAGCGGAGTCCAGCAGCTACCCCATTTCAGATAAGGAGCAGTTCCACACAGCTCCAGAGGGACCTGTTGCTGCCCAGAGGTGAGCCAATAAGTCATACTGTTTGCACCTCTGGGAGAGCAGATTTAAGAAAGGGAAAAAAAATCTCTGCTGTGCAACAGCAGCTGGCAGAGTGAGGAGTGAGAACCAGCCCTGCAGCCCCCAAAGTCAGTTCAGAAGGAGGTCAGGAGGTACTCCAGGCATGGAGCAGAAGTTCCCTGTGGCCTGTGGAGAGGATCCTTGTGGAGCAGGCTGTCCCCCTGCAGCCCATGGGTCCCACATGGAACAGATCTCCACGCTGCAGCCTGTGGAGGAGCCCCCGGTGGAGCAGGTGGATGTGGCCTGGAGGAGGCTGCAGCTCATGGAGAGCCCCCGCAGGAGCAGGCCCCGGGCTGGAGCTGCAGCCTGTGGAGAGGAGCCCACGCAGGAGCAGGGCGTCTGGGAGGAGCTGCCACCCACGGGGGACCTATGCTGGCGCAGTTGGCTCCTGACAGATGTGTCCCATGGTACAGACCAATGTAGGAGCAGTTGCTGAAGAGCTGTTGCCTTGTGGGCAGCCCATGCAGGACCAGTTCGGGAAGGATGGCATCCTGTGGGAGGGACCCCACGTGAAGCAGGGGCAGAGAGTGACCCTGAAGGAGCAGCAGACAAAGCATCAGGGACTGACTGCAGCCCCCATTCCCCTTTCCCCTACTCTGCTTGGGGGGAGGAGGTAGAAGAGGGTGGATGGGGGGAAGGGGTTTGTAGCTTGCTTTTAGTTTCTCACTGCTCTAGTCTGCTAGTGATAGGCAATAAATTATAATAAATTATATTAACCTCCCTATTCTGAGTCTGTTTTGCCCGTGACAGTAATTGTTGTGTGATCTCCGTGTCCTTATCTCAACCCTTGAGCTGTTTTCATTGCATTTTCTCCCCCTTTCCCTTTGAGTGACAGAGCAGCTTTGGTGGAGCTCAGCTGCCCAGCAAGGTAAAACCACCACAAAGGTATGAACGATGGACATTCAGGCTTGGGTGGTTTACTTGGTATAGTGGATGGTGATGTTGATATACAGAAGTTACGCTCTCCTTATCTTGAAAAGGTGTTGGGACTTTGGCTGCTGGTGAAGAAACAAAAGTACTGGAGGTTTATTCAGTAGACTCCTTGCTCCCTCTCCCCTTCCCTCCCCCCGTTGTTACAGATCTTCCTTCTAGTACCTAAAGGTGCCAACAGGAGAGCTGCGGAGGGACTCTTTGTCACAGAGTGTAGTGGTAGGACAAGGAGGAATGGCTGTAAACTAAAAGAGGGGAGATTTAGATTAGATATGAGGAGAAAATTCTTCACTCAGAGGATGGTGAGGCACTGGCACAGGCTGCCCAGAGAAGCTGTGGAAGCCGCATCCCAGGAGGTGTTCAAGGCCACGCTGGATGGGGCTTTGGGCAGCCTGGTCTGGGGGGAGCTGTCCCTGCCCATGGCAGGGGGTTGGAACCAGAAGGTCCTTTCCAACCCAAACCACTCTGTGGTTCTGTGATTATATAATCTTGCTGATAATGGGCAAAAAAGCCGTATATATACATCATAATGCAATAAGAACGAGCTCACGGAAGGACGGAACTAACCAAAACCAGACTTGCACGCGTTCTTCGCTGAGGAGAGGCACTCAACACAACACCGCGTTTACAACATTTGGTGGCTTTTATTTTCGCGAGCACCACCCGCACCGCTGCCCCTGCAAGCCCCAGTGGCAGCACCCAACAGCCCTGGAGTGGATCCCCGACGCCTTCCGCCTCCAGCCCGCCCCCCTTCCCCGGAGGCTCCCTCCCCGCCGCTGCTTCCGGCCCCTCCCTGCCTCCGCCGTGGGTGCGGGCGCCCCCTGGCGGGAGAGGGGCAATGCTCGGCGCTGATTGGCGAGGCGCGGCGGGGCGGGGCGGGGCGGCGGGGATTCGCGGCGCTGATTGGCGGGGCGGCGTGGCTGTCGGCCGGGGCGGAGGGCAGCGATGGGCGCTGGGCTCAGCACGGTGAGCGAGGAGAGGGGTAGACGGGTCCTGTACTTTGGGGCGAAGGCTTTGGGGGCGAGGGGAGGGGCTGCGGCTGCGGCTGCTCGCGGCACTGGGGGTGTGGCGGGTGGCCAGGCGGTGGTGCCCGGCCCTGGCCCCGCCGATGTAGGGTCCGCAAAGCCTCCGGATACTCCCCCAGCCGTTAGTTCTCCGTTTCTGCCCATCAGCTCCGTTAGGGCCCAGCTCGCAGCGCATCTGGGCTGTTTCTCCCCGGGCTCCTCCCAGGAGGTTTTTTCACGACCTGACCGCGAGTCACGAATTGCCTTCCCGGAGGCTAACGTGGTGCTAAAGCCGTTCCTCAAAATTAAACTTTGTTCTGCTGGAACAGACTCTGATCTGGTCAATGGCTTCAGAAAGGGAAGGATGTGATAGCCCATGGCCGCTTCTTTGCTCATTTCAGATAGCCATGTGTTTAAATCAAATTAGCTTATTTTAACATGTTCATATCTCACCTGAGACATAATCTGTTGCCGATTCAGCTTGCTGTCTCCACTGGACTTGGTCACCAGTTGCAGTTCCCATTAGGGGTTCATTTGCTGCTCTGTCATTGTCCCAAGTAACCTCTCCATCCTTTTTTTTTTTAATGGCTCAATAGCAAAAATTCTTCCTAGAGCTGAAGTAATGTGATGGGTCTGCGGAAATTAAGGAATAAGTTTCTTGTAAACTGCAGCTAATTTAGAAATATCTTCTGTCTGGCTATTTCAGTATTTTCAAATAAAAGTGAAAAATGCAGTGTGTGTGTGCTTTCAAGTTAAACCAGCTGCTGATACCTTTTACATCTGTACAGCAGAATTTTAAGAAGAGGGATTTTATGCTGTCTTTCCTTTTAATTTTGCACTTGCCATAGTTTCAGTAATTACATTGGACATCTTATATCCTCCCAACAGCTGTGTCAGGCTCAGAGAGATGTGATTCCAAAATGCGGGCCAGGTCCCTCTAAAACAAAAATGAAAGTAGAAGCTGGTTGTACAGGACTTCCAGCTCTTCCAAGAATCAGCAAGAGCACCACACGCAGTCAAAGTATTTTGCAAAATTTTTATTTTCAGTTCCATCTCTTGTCGCCCCCCTTTTTATATATATATAGGTATCGTGGAAAAATGCTGCTGCAGTCATGCTGTTTCACTGCCCTGAGTTAAAACCTGGAAAAGCAAATGAGGGTCAGAGAGGATTTTTACCCTGAGCATTACCTGGATGCGGTCACTCCCAGCCCCGTCCTGGAGAGCGGAGGGCTCGTGAAGGCTTATATCTGTGTGCACACTGGCAGGCGGGGAGCCCCAATACCCTGGCCTGAGGAAGGAGCTGCTGTCACAGGGGATCCCTCTGCCCCAGGGGCTGGGGATGATCCCCGTCGGCATCACCTTGCAAGCCTGGTGGCACGGGATGCAGCAGAGGAGCATTTGGGGATGTCACGGGCAGGAGCCACCTGTGAGCATGTCTGTGTCTTTGAGAGATGGGCAGCTAGCTGCTGGGTGCTATTTGTCTGTCTGCCTATGCTCATCTGTTGGTCTTGTTAGTGGTTGGACTTGGGGATGTGTGGTTGCGTCTGACAACCCTCTGCTGGCATGCCGAGTGTCACAATGTGGGAGCAGCTCTGGGTGTTCACAAGGCAAACTTGTATTACAGTGACTGTTTTTTTGTTTGTTTGTTTTTGTTTTGTTTTGTTTTGTTTTGTTTTTTTTGATACTTCCTCTTTCCACTCATGTTAGCACAAAGAAACAGAGTATTATTTTGGGTGGTTACATTGTCACGTCATACTAATATTTTCTTCCTCACCAAAATAACCTTCTATTGTTGTGCACATGTATCTAATGAGCTCTCTGTTTTGCTGCAGCTGCGTTGGGTTGTGACATACCCTATATGGCTAATCTACAGTACCATCCGGAGGCTTTTTGGGAATCCCTATCCTGCAATCACTCTGAAGGATCCTGAAGTGAAGTATGCATTGAGGCTGATAGATAAAGAGGTAAGTACATGTACAGCGCTGAGCATCCTCTCCTTGGATACTGTGAAATGCTTATAGTTTCCTAAATCTTGGGCAACGTTGCAGCAGGGATTGCTTGGGAACAGTAGATGTTTTGAAGGCTACTGAGCTTGTTTCCAGTAAAATCAATTAAATATCTGTATTTTAAGTAAAGAACTTATTTATATCTGCTCCTTGCCTAATATGAGTGAGTTCTGCAGCGTGTATTTCTGCAAGCCAGCTGAGTGGTGAATGCTGCTTCAGAAATTACCATACTCATAGTTTCTGTCATATGAGCCTCATGTCACAGAGTACATCAGCAGGAATTCCTAAAATCCCCACTTCCAGATGGGCTGTGAGACAGACATCATGCAGTCAGGCAGAGCAGGCAGTTCTCATTGTCAGTAGCATTTGGTACAGTAGCTATCAGAAATATATTGATACTGATTGCTGTTATTGGATTTATGTACACTTACGTGTTACGGGAATAAATACCTTTAAATGGTGTAGTTCTGACAGCAGCTGAGGTCTCTCAGCTTCTCCTTCTCTATGTTCAAAGTGGAAGGTGTCTTCTACCTCCTGGGGTGCTCAAGTGGGTTGTCAGAGGAAAGTAGTCACCTTTTCAGTGCTGGATCTTGCTACCAGAATTTGGTAACTCTGCTTGGGGAAAAGGAAACAGCCTCAAAATTTCCATTGGATAAGCTGGCCATTAGTAAAAAGTATAAGACAGAAATCTTGCCTTTCAGGTATGCATGAAGTCATACCTGAAGATATTTGTAGTGTTGACTTTTTAAGTCAATGGGCTAGTCAAAATATTATGAGAAGAGTTCTGTTGAAAAGGGCTTGGCACTGGAACAGAGCTCTCTTCAAGGTATGCAGAGTGTGCTGATAGCTTGGCTTTCTTTTGTTCAATCAAAGAGAACAATTACTGTGTTTCTGAGCCTTGGTTTCTTGGGAAGTGAAAGCTTCCCCATGGCTTGGGTTGGGCTGCCATACTGGATTTGTTTCCCATGCATACTATAGCAATGCAGTTACTACATACTCTCCATTTCCTTATGGGATCTGTAGCACATGGTGGCAGGTATGATCTGCTTGACAGATTCTAACAGAAAATAATTCGCTGTTCACATTACATTTTTTTGCTAAATACTGATTTTTCTCAGTCCATTGTTGTATGTTGTATAGTCTGTTTTAATCTTGGTATGAAGGAACAGCTCTGCTATAACCTGCTCAAATGCTGCTGCATGGGGTAGCTTGGTCAGTGAGAATATTTTAGTGATGTACATATAGAAATTTTTGCCTGAATGGGAAATGTATTCTGGAAACAGAAGTTAGTTTTGACAAATAGTAACCTGGTACTGTAAATACTGTTTTTTGAGAGCTGTAATTCTATGTTTTCAGTAGCAGTTTCTAACATCCTGCCAAAAATCAGGTGCAAACATTCTGAACATTGTACTGCTAAACTTCTCAGCATTGCCATACCTGACTGGCTGGGGAGGAGGAAATTAGTCTTTCTGACAAGCTACAGTTTGTATATTACAAGCTATTAAAATTAAAATAGGTGAGAACTTTAATTGAAACATAACTGTCATTACACAAAAACATTTTAATGTTACTTGAAAAGGTAATTGTGGCTCTCAGTGTGGATGTGGAGCTAACTCAAGACATGCATGGTAAATGTCAGTAGGCAGGTTTTTCCTTGGAGTGTTGCATCTTGTTGCTTGTGCAGCCCAACCAAAGATCCTCATATTTTAAGAGTTTCCATTATTCCCATTACCAAGTTGATATTCACTATTCCTTTTTTTTTTGTAACAGTAAAGCTCTTGGTAGCTTCACCATCAGAGCACCAAAATGATTTGTTTTTAAAACAAAAATATGAACTCACTTTTTTGGGGAGTAGCTGGGTCTTTTCATTTTTAGCCAGAAGTGTTTTGATGATACAGTTGAGAATATGGCTGAACATACCATTTTGTTGGGCTGTTGCAAGGACAATTGTTTCGTCCTCCACCCTGTCTGCCTTTGGACATGGTGACGGAGGTGCTGTGAGTTTCTTGAGCCTTTTAGTGTTTCTCACAGTTGTTTCTTATGATGCACAAAAGGTTTATGTTGAGATCCCTTTGGCTGAGCTATCTTGAATTTAATTGATGAGATGTTTAACTGAGAATTCAGGAGTTCTCAACATTTTTCTTTCTGCATGCTATTAAGGACAGTATCTTGAAGGATTACTGGCAAAATCCAGCTTTGAAGCAGTGAAACTGGTGCTTAAATTTTCATGCAGAAACAGCAGTGGACAATGCCAGAGAAGCACTGTTACATCTACATGTCAGTTGTCATTCTAGTGAAGTTCCAGAATAGTCACAGGTACAGAGAAACACTTTTTAGACTGCTTCATAATTAATTCACTTCTTTCTTCAGAATTTACCTTAAAGTGATTTATTGTGAGGAAAATTTTGTCAGTGTGACCAGAACTCATAATTGAAGACTAGGTGAACTCTGGTGAGATGGAAATATCTGTTTCTTAAAAACAAACAAACAAAAACTGTAATATCTATTTAATAGGATGTTCATGTAAGTTTCTGTAGAGGGGATATAATGTCTCGTAGGGCTTTAAAAAAGAAAGTCATTAAATGAGCTGTTTGGCAGTATGCTGTTTCTTTCTTTTTCACTATTTTAATTCCATTAATGTGAACTGATTTTTAAGAGGTAAAACTTGTGTACTATGAGAAACATTTATCGTTTTGACATCCACTAGTGGCTTCTGAAGTCATCTTCTCCATGGAAATGGTAAATTTATTAGACTTTGAGATGTTGACATATATATATATATATTTTGCATTGAACTCCTGTGTGTTTAACCTTTAAATGAGAACTGGAATACTGATTAGTTTTTAGTTTGCAGCCTCCTCAAAGAAGGCAATGTAAATGTTTGTACCATTTAGAAACTTATTTAGTCTTAATCTACATGAGCACCTCAAAAGTTTTGCAATTAACATATAAATATATACCAAAACAATATTTGTGTATGTCTCTTTAACTTAATTTTTAAAAATTATTTTTATGTTGTTTCTAAAATATTTTGAGGAAAAGTTTTCAGGGGATTTGAGTGAAAAGTTTACCTCTGAAAGATTGTCCTGTTCAGATGAGTTCTTACATTATGCAAAATTTTCAGTTAGGGTGCTGCTGTCCCCCAGATACTTAATCCTGAACAGGCCAGACTTGTGTGTTGATTATACAGGTGAAATTACAGTCATAATATCCCAACAACATAGCTGATGATTATTTTTATTTTGCTCTTTCAGGAAGTTAGTCATGACACAAAAAGATTTCGATTTGCTCTTCCTTCAGTAGATCATGTTCTGGGTCTACCAATAGGTACGTTCTGTCTTTCCTTGCTGTGGATCAAATCCTTGCTAATTTAGAGATTTTGTGGGAGGGTTTTTTGTTTGTTTGTTTGTTTGTTTGCTTTTTTTACATTTTGAACTGTTGAACTTCAAATACTGTCCATGTGGCTTGAGCTGTTATTTAGGGCTCTGCAGAACAGTCCTTGTGCTGTGAGTCATCTGCAGCATCTGAAGGCTTGTGTTCTTACAGAGAGCATACATCCAGCTTGTTCCTAGGAGGATAGTTGAAACAAACATTGGCCTTTGCTTGTATTTCTCTAATCTTAACTTTCCAATGTGCAGTATTCCCATGGCACTTTGTCTCTGTGGCTCCTTTCCACCTCTCGAGGCAATGTTACCTCTACCTCTCTGCTAAGGCGTGCATTGTGCATTTCCCAGTGAGACGGTAACCTTTGACTTTGCAGCCAGTCTCATGGAACTTCTTCATCACCATGAGGCAGATGTTTCCTGAGGCCTTGCCATGTGGCATATTGCCCTCAGTAATAGTTTAGTGCTGTTGTTTCTTACTGCTTATGTAAAGAACATTTGACTGTGATGTGTGTTTGATAGGGACTTTGGCTTTAATCACCTTTTGCGATGGTCTGTGGTAGAGGTGCTGGCTGATGGTCCTTAGGCACCTTTTCAGCATTACAATCTGACCTGATTTGTTTCTCTTTGGTTGATATATTATTCTCTTGATCCTAGTTTCCCTCACTTTTCCATAATTAACACAGAGGACTGAGCTGTCTCACCTCTGTAATTGTTTTTGTCCTAACAGAAAGGAAGCTGTCTGGGGTGAATTTGGCCTGCTGGATGTCACGTCTTCTTCCAATATTTCATTAAGATCAGGACAAATCAGCAGATGGTTCCAGTATAGCCCAAGAAGGGATGTGCCTCACATTGCACGGTCCCAGGAGCATTGTAGTTGTGCTCACAAAGGTGCTCTGCTTGGGATAATTTTTTTTTTTCATAACTGGGGGAGTGGTTTATTGGATGAGAGTTGGGGAGCAAAGCAGCTGAAAGTTGGTGAGGGAGGTAAAAGCAGCTGGGAGCAGGAGGTGTGGTAGCCATGGGACAAATAATGGAATGCACTCTGCATGTTCAGTGCAGCACCAGCATTTTGCTTTTACCAGCCAACTTGGGTGTTACAGGAAAGAACACAATTCACTCAGAGTTGGATTGTGCAGGGCTTCATATGGAGGCCTCCCAGCAGCTGCTGTCCCATGAGAGAGGAGCTAAAGCTCTAATAGGTAAGAGCATAAAGTATGTTTTCCCTTGGAGGAGCACCTTTTTTTGTATGAGAGCTAATTCTTACAAGGCTTGTCCTCAGAGCAATCCATCTGTCTGCAGGGTTAGTGATGGGTCTGCTCCTGTAGGCAGGGATGACAAGGCTGTTGCTTGCCTGGGAAGATGAACAGGAAGCTGGTGCTGTTGCTGCCTCAATAATTCCCCAACAGGAAACACATGTGCTACCAAATGTACATCGACTCACCCTCATATTTACACACTGCTTCAAGTCAGTTGTGGTTGCTCAGTTCCGAAGTTACCAGGTTGCACATCTTTATCCATCCTCTGGTTTGCCTCACTGGCCCTCCAGCTTGACAGACCAGCTTCCAATAAAGTACCAGCTTTGTGCCATTACAGGCAGAGGAGCTGTACCATCTTCGGAGAGTTATGTTCATCTTAAGAGACAGTGGTGGTGAAATAATGGAAAACAAATCCTCCCTAGATATTCTTCACATGTGCCTCTTAAGAGTATTGGAATTTTGCTGGAAGACCTTTTCAAGGAGTTAAATTCTAGTTTTTTTTTTTATTTTTTATTTTTTGTTTTTACTGTTTTTCATTAAAATACAGACCTTGAGAAAAGGAACTATGGCAGAGAGTTCAGCTGATGTGTGAGAGATTGAAACATGATTGCTATTTTATTGTTAAACTGGAGGAATAGCAGGGTGCAAAATGTGCTTTACGTCTAGGCAGTCTTAACAATGACCTCCTGATAGACTGGAGTGATCTGTGGTCAAAGAATTTTCTAACTATGTTGCGACTAAACTATAGCAGTTTATAACAAACACTTTAATGAAGTGGTTTGAATAGCACTTGGCAGTTTCCCCCTCCCATGTTCTTCTTATGCGTCTGTAATGGAGAGAGATCACACTGTTTGCAAGATCTCACATGCAGTTAGGGCTTTGATGAAATATAAATGAGTGAAGATATTGAAAAGACATGATAGACACACAAAGTTAGCAGCAGGGTTAGCTGCCCTTCCAGGTAGAATCTGTGTCTGGTTAAGAATAACTGTGGCAAGATATTACAGTGTCAGGAAAATGAGAAAGGAAAGAGTGGTACCTCCAAAACAAGGTAAACTGAGCTTTGAGACTGCTTTCACAATTCATGTCAACCTGATAGATCCATAGAAAGATAAGTCCTTTGAAAGCAAACTGTTTTTTTCATACCCGCACACAGGACAGCATATCTACCTGTCTGCTCGGATTGATGGGACTCTGGTTGTTAGACCGTACACTCCGGTCTCCAGTGATAATGACAAGGGCTTCGTGGATCTTGTTGTCAAGGTGAGAATGTCATGCCGCTTTTCCAGGCTGGGCAGCTGCTGAGCCCACCTGTGCTCTTGCAGTGCTATGTGAATTTTTAATCTTTTTTAATATTTTTAATCTTGTGATAATGTACTTTTGTTTTCTCTTGGTACTTATACTAAACAAATATATTTAAAGATGACAGTAATTTAGATGGGGAATGGTTGAATCTTCATTTAGTTGCTCTCCACTCTTTTTGTTACTCTGGCTTTGAGATGCAAACAGTTGGCATCCTGAGAAGTTGTTTTGGGAACATCCCTTTGCATCTGACCTGTCAGGGAACTTTCACAGAAGTTTTTCCATTTTCAGTTGCCATAGTTATTATATTTTTAACTTGGGTTTAGATCATGTTAGGGATACTTTCTACGTACAGAACTATAATGGAGAAATTGCCAGTCTGTGTCCAGTCTGATCAAAATCGGGGCAAGAGCGTCATTTTAATCTTTATCAGGAAATGTAATGTTTCTCTTTCATTTTCAGTCAAATCTGTCTTGATGTTATTTCTTTATGTAGTAATTGTTTCCTTTGAAAGAGGAGTATGAGTCCATAAATATTTGAATGGCAGAGAGAAGGGCAAACACTCATCTTAGAGCTGTCAGATTAATTGCTTCATTGTTATTTTTTTAACAGATTTACTTTAAAGGTGTCCATCCAAAGTTTCCAGATGGAGGGAAGATGTCTCAATACTTAGACAGCCTGCAAATAGGGGATACTATTGACTTCAGAGGACCAAGTGGCCTGCTTGTCTACAAGGGAAAAGGCAAGGCTGACTCATAAATATAATTTGTCCAGAGTAAACAATACAGAAAAAAAAGCCATTATAAAATAGCAGTAATCCTGATCACATTTTTTTTCCCAGCTGAGTTCAGGTCTTTCTCTGCACAAAAGAAAGTGCTAGAGTTATAATTAAGTCAACAGCCATCCTGAGGAGAATTGTTATATGATTGTAGAAGTGCCTGTGTTTTGTACTGTTCTTAAAAAAGGGAATTCTCTCACTGCTTATATGGGCATAGTTTCTACACTGATAAAAACACTTGGTATTTGTGCTGTCCACTGCTAATTTCCCAAGTGAAATTTAACTTTATCAGCAGGAACTACTTTTATGCCAGTATAAAAGATCTTGCTTTGGTATAGTGCAGCCATAAAGTTGTCATAAAAATCCTCTGGCAATTCTGTGTGCAGCAGAACTTAAATATGGAGTCTTCCAGATCTTTTTGTTCACATTACCCTGTATGTAGAGACGTGAATGGAAGAAATACAACATTTTGGGGAATTTCAAGAGCTTTGTCTGATTTGGCTGAAACCATCAAATCAGCTCAAAAGAGTAGATAAATATACAAAAAAAAAATACCCTGCATATTTCAGGTTTTCCTTTAAAATAATCAGCATGGGGAAAAAATGTTCTTAGCAGATAGATTCTGGAAACACTTCTACATAAAGGAATCAAGGGTTCTGAACATTGTTGGGGCTATGGGACTCAAGCAAACAGAAATACAACTAGTAATGGCTTGATGCTGTAGTCACAGAATCAGGAGTGGTATCCCATGTCAGTGTCTGATCTTATTGCCATGTGCCTTAAAATCTCTAATAATCCTTCAGGATTTGTTTTTCTTTTTGAAATCTTTGGTTCACCTTGGTCTTCTGCTGCTATTTTACAGACAGGAAAGGGTGACAGGGCTGAAACAAAGTCAATTAATTAAAAATACCGTGAAGGGATCATAGGCCATTTTTCCCGTCTTCTTGAGTGTTTTCCATCTCTCTCTCTTTCAGGTGTGTTTGCTATTCGGCCTGAAAAGAAAGCTGAACCAGTTACTAAAAAAGTCAAATACGTGGGGATGATTGCTGGTGGAACTGGTATGTGCATATAAAGATTCATCCTTGGTTTCTGACAGCTGCTAGATGTGTTTGTTCATATTTTATCTCATGTGTTTGCTTGTGCTTCCTCTTGCTTCTTTACTTTCTCACATCATTAACCAGCATTTCTCTTTCAGGGATAACACCTATGCTGCAGATCATTCGAGCAATCATGAAAGATAAAGATGACCACACGGTTTGTCAGCTACTGTTTGCTAATCAGGTAATTCTGTGTTTATTTCTGCTTATAAAGTTTTACTTAACAAACACAACTCCACTCAGCAAATGAAATTCTTGCTGAGAAAGCATGGTACAAAAATACAAACCCTGGGGGGGGAGAAATGAACAGAAGTGTTGAAAACTTACTATATAAAAACACTAATGAATTCCTTTGTTAGCATTATCACTTGCTGAAGTGATACTGTCTTCCCAGCTAACACTCTGTCCTGTCTCACTGCTTTGCTTCTAATCCAGTTTATAAATGTTTTAAAACTCTGGATTCATCTGTGCAAGTTGTTAATGTTTTGGGCAGACTTTTAGAGCTTTCTTAGTGGAAACATAGAAGAGGTGGACATCTGCCTCCTTCAGCAATTGCAGGTCCCCAGCTTCAGAGTAGGGTTTGTACGTTCTTTGAGAATACCTTAGTTAAGAAAAAATGAAAATTGGTCTCCAGCAGCTTCCTTGACTACAAAGCTGTGATTCTTCACAGCTGTCTAATTTCTAGTCCCTCCATCAGGTCCTCCATCGGTGTTTCTTTTGCTCTGTGAGCTGTATCATACTGTAGTGCTGGAAAAAGGGAAGATTCTTATCCATAGAGCATTTGTGATACAGAGATATTTCTTAGATGATCAGTGCAAACCAAGTGGCAGTGCACTGCTGAACTACACACCCCTTCTTTGCCTGATGTTCTTCTGGTGTTTATATTCTTGCTTTAAAATTTGTCCCTCACGATGAATATCCATTTCTGGATTATAAGACTCCTCTTCATGCCTGTATTTTTTTAGCTTCTTTAGGCTCCCCTTCATCACTCCTCTTTCCTGTGATATTCAATATTCTCATTTCCTTTGGACCATGTCTGAATCATAGAAGTTTTTTTTCTACCCAGAAACAATGATCCAAGTGCCTACAAACGCCTTGTTCTGATGCTTTATTAAAGACCTTAAGAGCACTAGTATTGCCCTCTGGTGCTGGTGGGGCAGCTTCAGAAGTTGATCTCTGCTGCGTGCTTGGAGTTGGCACAAACTGTAGTAGCTATCAGGGCAGGAGGGCCAACATTTGCTGAGTAATTCTGAATGACTAATATAAGACTAGAGCTCCTTTAGCAACCTAAAAAAATTAACTGCTGCTTGTGAGGAGGATTCAGGAAACACTTGCCTATGTATTAGCAACAGCATGCGTAAACATCAGTACCCAGTAACTGCACAACTGTATAGCAGTCTACTGGTGGATGGACAGACAAGAAAGCCTGCAGACTACATTTTTTTTTGACATTTAATATTGCAAAGTACTTTATGTGTTTTGTTGATGTTTTATTTTGACCCTCCTGAAAGGGCTGTCTTGGATTACAGACCACAGCGTTTGTGGGCTCATGTGGTGCTTCAAACCAGCCTGCCTTGAGCTGGTCAGTCCCAGTTATAGCCTTCCTGGAACACAGGCAGCTGCAGGTCCAGAAATAGGCACCTGCTTGGCAATAGTTGCTGGCACATTCCTCATCACCCCCACAGTTACAGACATAGTGGTAACCTCAGTGCAAAATTATTAGGGCTGTGGAGGATGATGCCAGTTTTAGTCTCTACCCTTTCCTTCCTTCCTGAACTGCCGCTGCTTTTATGGGAATAAGGCTTTCTTTTGGCCTTTAACAGTGTTGCATCAGGGAGGAGCAGAACTTGCCTAACCTTTGTTGTTACATTCAGAACGGGATACCTTTTTGGGTATTTGTTCCACATCTAGTTTAAAAACTGAACCATCTCCATATGGTAATGCCAATGATTTGAAGTGGCAAAGGTGAAAAACTTGCCTTTTTCCTTATGGAATGGCAAAGTATGGAGGGTAGGGAGATACTTGTGCAGTCATGGTTATTTTTTTGATGAAAATTGCTTATGTAATGGTGGTGCTAAAAGAGGGCTTCACTCTTATGATGTTACCACTAATTCCCTAATGAGTGAAGGTTCTATGTTTTGATACAGGCGTTGCTTTGTTTTGTTGTTTAGAGGGAAGGCATTGTGTGGTAAAGATTTGGGGAAGTTCTGAACTTCTTGTTCCTTCTCCTACGGGACAGTCATGGAAATAATTTGTATTTATGTTCAGCTCCTAAAACATAATTGAATAATCTGCTCCATTTCACAAAACTGCAGGGGTCATCTGAGGACTGCATTCAAATGCAGAGCATATACATTGTTTTCCTTGTTTCCATTGTTTTCCTTGTCCTGCAGACTGAGAAGGATATCCTGCTACGTTCAGAGCTAGAAGAGATCCAAGTTCAGAATCCCACTCGTTTTAAGTGTTGGTATACACTGGACAGAGCACCTGAAAGTAAGATCTAACATGCTATCTCCACCAAAGTAATGAGAATTAACGCACATTTGACAGGAGAAATGCTATGTTGCATGTGTATTTCTGGGCTCCTTCGTTGTTTAATGACTCACGGGTTTATGCAACTCAGAATGCATTCAGCAGCATCATTCCTCACATAGTGATGCACAGAAGCTTGAGATATTATCAAACAGTGTTTCCAAAGCTATGAATCTCACCTCAAGTGAATGGTAGTTCCTCCCATGACTAGACTTGAATATTAGCCATTTACTTTGATCCAAGGTGACCTTCCTTTCTCCTTCCCCTTAGCCATAAATGTAAGATGGCACCATATGGTCTCATGTTCAGAGCATTCAATAAGGCAGCTGTGAGAGGAGTGGCAGAGGCACTGTATCTCACTCAGATGTGGCTGAATGCAGACTCCTACCTAGCTGTTACATGGTGGTTCGCACTAGCTGATCTTTCTAGGCAGTGGATTTGCCTTTGTATTAACAGTGTTTCTCAAAGACAACGTGGTTCCATCTTGGTGCAGTCCAGTTTTAAAGGTAACGTGATCTAGTTGGGTGCTGTAGGTGAGAGGATGAGCTAGCTAAATGTGCCTCCCTCAGCTGTGCAAGTTGGAGGAAGAAAAGCCTGAAGAGTTATTGCCTAAGGTTTCCATGTTACATCAGGGTAGATTAATGCCCCTATTCAGTGGTAGTTTGGAGCAGAGGGAAAAGCCACATGCTCTCTTACCTTGTGACCAAGAATACACCTCCCATAGAGTGGTGGGGAGGGTTTTACTGTCCCCAGAGTCTGTGGCTGTCATGCAATCTTCTTCAATTAGTGTTCTCCCTGAATTTCTAAGGCAGCTTGGATTCAGATAAAAGTGTTGTTCCTTCTCTTCAGTATTTGTGATTTGTGAACTGATTTTAGCAGTTGTGACAAAAGAACCTTCTTAGACCTTTTCAACACTATTCTACAGAATTCCACTACCACACCTGTAAACAGACCCGAATATTTTTGTACCTGGATATTTTTGGATGGGCTGTGGGAGAAAAATGTCTCAATTTTATTGTGCCTAAAGATTTGGGTCAGCAGTGTTTTGCACCCAGAGCTGGGGATATGATGGGTAAGTGTGAATCCTAGTATTAACTGATTAGCACAATGAGTGTTCCTACTGGGAACAACATCAGCTAGAGTTCTCCTAATGAAGATGTAAACTGGTGGAGTAAGGAGAATGGATGTTATTTTTTCACAGCAATAGTGAAAGCCTGGGGGCTTTTATGAAGTTTTTAATAAAAGTTAGCCTGTTTTCTCCATGCATCAGTTTTCCATCTTAAAAGCAGGAGTGGCAGATTTTCCTTGTAGCAGAACTGTGTTGAGGAACTAATGTGAACAGAGTGCACAGATGCTACAGGCCAGAACAGAACAGGCCCAATTAAAAAAAAAAAAAAAAAAAAGCACACACTTTTATAATAAAAGTGATTTGTATCTATCTTTTCATCTTCCCCCCCCCCTTTTCTTTTTTTTAACAGATTGGGAATACAGCCAAGGATTTGTGAGCCAAGATATGATCAGAGATCACTTGCCCCCACCTCAAAACGATGTTTTGATCCTCATGTGTGGACCTCCACCAATGATCCAGTATGCCTGCATTCCCAACCTGGACAAACTGGGCTACACCAAGGACATGAGGTTCTCCTTCTAAAGAAGACTGATACCTCGGTGATCTTGTGAGGAAGGGAAGAAAATACATTTAATGGGGAACAAGACAGTTAGAGAGGTGGGTGATGCACAGTGCTGGGAAGCTACATTTACATTAAAAATAATTAACATTTATCTGAATCTCTGGCAAGTTAGACACTTAAGCTTAACTGTATCATAACTGTACTGTACGTTGCACAGAAACAACTCTATTGCAGAGACATAGCGATGCATTGTACTTGCCACGTCTGTCCTGTAGAAATATTACACTCCATCTCAAGGCAGGAAAGTATAGCTTCTTAGGGCAGCAAATACTTGTTTACACTTAGCACTGTAATCAAATACCAGTAATATCCTATTTCCTAACACTGTGCATACCCAGTATTTTATTTGGTATGATGTATGAAATATATAGAATGAGCTGGATTATTGACCTTGCTTATGCCAAACTTCAATCCTTACAGAGCTTTTATTATATGAGGGCCAGGAACCTTTGCCTTGTATGTATAATCTTTGCAACACCAGAAGCTTAAAGATTCTTGTTCATTTGAAGGATGACAATTAACCATTTATGACTGACTGAAGTTGTTCAAGTTGCCTTGTTAACCAAAACAGGAGTAGACACCAATATGAAATTTGTTTCCAGTGTATTTTGGAATAGCCTCTCTTCAATGCAAACACTTTTCCAGCTCGTCAAAGCCTTAGGCAATGAAGGAAACTATGGAAAGCAGGAGGCTTTACACACAGTTCTACAAGTAGCTGGAAATCTTTGCTTGTATGTGTGTTGAATACTGAAAAAAATACTAATTTTTGTATTTACTTTTGAATAGCAGACAGTGCCATAAGAGTAAGAAAACAATTGTTCTGCAGGTTCTGTGCAGTGAAAAAATGCTGGGTGAAAATTAGATCCAGTTTTAGTTTCTTGTTTCCCAGAGTCTGATTAGGAATGAAGGGAGCTCAGGTTTTTACCACCAAGTTGGGTTCCAGCAGGTAGCCCAGCTTTGCATGCAGTATGCCTACAGTCAGGAGACTCACCTGCATATCTTGCTCTGGGAAAACTCCAAAGGGTTGGTAAGGATTGCATGGAACAGCCTTAAGTCACCAAACTGACAGCAAATAGAAATGTCTCACTGAATCTAAACTGTTCTTGGATTCTATTTACTATAGCTCCAATTTATTTTTTAAATGTATTTTTTTACAGCAACCTTTTACCTAACCTTTAGTAAACTCGATGCATCTTGCATGCTGAACCGTCTGCTTCCAAAGAGATGCTACTGATATTAGAGCTGTCCCTGCAAAGACTCTATAACTAAAAATTGTGGTCTGGTGATCAAATCAATCAAAGTGATTGAAAAGATGTCTAGTGGTATGTGAAGTAACGTGGATGCTAGTTAGCTACAAGTATCAGTGAATAATAAATATAACTTTTTAAAAAGATTTGGCTAGGTAGTTGAAGCTATAACTTGCTGTGCTTTCTTTTGTGCCTGTACAACACGTGTACTGTGCATTTAAAAGGTTTCTCAGCATGAATTAGAAGGAAAAAAAGATACTGCACAGTTAATTTGAGGAACCTGAACTGGATAATACTATTGTTAAATTTATTTTATTGACACTTTCCTCTGCAATCTTGAATTTTTGATGTGTGCTTCTGCAACTTAGTCTTTAATACTATGCTGTGGAGTTAAAATAATGCTCAAGTAAGTTTCAGTCCCTTTTTTTGTGAGGCAAAAAGCAGAAATTTGAGAGAAATTATCTTGGCTGCTAGTTTGTATCACTAGGGGATAAACAAAGATTTTTTTTTCATGACTGTATTTAATGAAATTTTCATATCCAAAATAGCTAGCTGGTAATGCATCAATTTTTGTATTATTCTGCCTATTTAAGTATTGGCTTTTTCACATCTATGTAAGAAGAAAGAATTTTGAGAAATAATTTTGCAGGTGACTCATCTTTGTGTTACACAGCACATCATCTTCAGCCTCATAAGAGAAAAACACGTAGAACACTCCAGAAAGTGAATGTTCAAAAAAAAAAAAAGGGGGGGGTGGTGGAAAGGGGGCTGTTTGATTTGTTTACTTAAGTGCTTTTGTTTGAGTTTTGTGAGAACTGCTGTATTCAGATGCTGAATCAAGGAGCAAACTATTGCTGTTTTTTACTCCAATCTCTTAAGTTTTATCTTTACATCTTCTGTGTGAACATGGGGCTCTTTTAATAGAAAAAATGAGGGATTTTTATATGATCCGCTGAAACAAAACAGTGTCCCAATCCCTTTTGCTTGACGGTCCTGTACTGTAACATTTAAACAAGTAATAAAAGTTGGGTTTGCATCTTTTTTGATTATTTGAGCCAATTCATCTGTCTGTCTGACAGAAAATACTGTGGTGGATGTTATTAGGCAGCTTGTTCTGGCCAGCTCTGAGAGCAGGCTGGTCGTGAAGGGTTTCACCCAGTTCCCAACTGGACCAGGGCAGCTCTGTGCATCTCCCAGGTATGCCCTTACTGGAGGGGAAAGAAGGAAGAGCTGCCAGAACCACATCCTGTTGGGAGAGGCAGAAGCAGCTGAAAAAGGGCTTGGGGTGCTGAAACTGAGGGGCAGCTGCAGCCAGGCCCTGTGAAGAGAGGAGATGCCTCATCTGGCTCCCTGCCTACAGGCTGAGAGGCTCCTACTGACTGCAGAAACAAGTCCTCACAGCAGCAGAGGAGAAACATCACTACAGCAGGGAGTCAGAGGCTTGTGATAGGAGGTAAAAAGAATGTTTTCACATTTCGTTGAAAACTGTGTGAAACAGCTGGAAACTTGCAAGCAGGGTCCTGTTCCCTACCCAGCAACTGCAGGTGTTGCACATACTGCAGTTGTACACAGTGGCAGTACAGTTACAGACA
This sequence comes from Stictonetta naevosa, assembly GCA_011074415.1. Classification (NCBI taxonomy): domain Eukaryota; kingdom Metazoa; phylum Chordata; class Aves; order Anseriformes; family Anatidae; genus Stictonetta; species Stictonetta naevosa. The sequence continues at coordinate 71,902,523 of CM021697.1, forward strand.
CCAATGCAACGCTGCTATGTATGTGGGGGCTCACATGATGTGGCTTCGTAACAAAAGCAGACTATTCCAACACAACACTGATTCAGCTGGAAAAAGACAAGCATTTGTCTGCATAAATAATCTGCATAATTTGATGGAGAAATGCTAGTCAGCTTTCTTAATTTACAGTTTCTTAAATTAAAAAGGGGTGGGGTAAGGTTTTCTGATGCTTTTTTACCTGAAGAACTACCTGGTGAAACTAACTGGCCAACAGCAGCAGGTGCTGCATGTTTCCTGTTTTGGCAGAAGCCTCTCTGATCTACACTTTCGTGAGCTCATCCTCATGAGTTTCATGCATTAACCAAGCTATACATGAGAAAATGATGGCAAAGTGAAGAACAAACAAACCAACCAACCCCCCCCAACTTTGCTTCTACTGACCATTTAAGAAAAACAACAAACAAACAACCACAAATTACCTAATTACCTTTGGATTAGACTGAGGTCAGCAATTTACCCAGTAAAAATGTACACTCTGTTAGAAAAGCCTGTGGTATGACTGAGTCACCAGTTCAGCCTGGCTAAATAAATGAACAAAGTCAAATTTACAACATTAAATACTCTGTTGTTTGTCCTCACCTTTATTATCCACAGCACAGATTCTTGGCAAATTCCCACCATTGCTGAGGGGCCAGGCTCCTGAGCTGAAACCCACGAGGCAGCCAGGTGAAGGCTGTGGCACGCCCTGGGAAATGTAACCTGGATCCCAGAATAAGCACCAAGGCAGCGTAAGTAGCTCTGGTATCTCAGGTACGCAAGACTTACATGAGGTACCAGAGCACCTCTGGAGGAGTCAAATTAAATGGTCAACTGCCCCAGTGTCTAATTTTCATAGTTCAAAATCTGTACATGCAAGTCATTTGGATTTGTTTTCCTTTTCCAACTCCAAAAAGGTATGCAAAACATCCAAAGGAAGAAAACACAATGTTTGCAGAGACAGCACTCCTATGGAACTCATTTGCTTACAAGACAATGCCCTAAAAACCAGAAGCTGTAAGCTAACAATTTAAAGCAAAAATAAAGCTTTTCTGCTGGCCTTTTATAAAACAATCAATCCAGCTGCAGTACTGCTCATGCTGTTAATTTAAACACAAAAACCATCCTGTGAATGGTTCTAGACCTTGCTTTTGCTGCACAGCCCTGTAACTATGCACATTTTCTTTGTAAAAAAATAAAATACCAGGACTATCCCCTCTGTCTTATCAAACCCGTTATGCACAAAAATTACAATGCAGCCAGCTCTATAAAAAGCAACTGTTTTTCAATGAACTAGTTTAAAAATAAAAGCTTCCCTTCCCTGGCCCAGTTACCTTTGTGACATGGCAAAAATTTACTGATGTCTGCGTGTTTGGTTTTGTTTCAGTTCACTTTTCAGCCTCAGTTCAGGCTTACCTCATGGAAAGCTTCTGGCACTGATGCCAAAGCTTCTTTATGCTCTTTTAATATGACTGTGTAAATAAGAGCCTTTATTTCTCAGAGGTCATGGCTTCCCCCATCTTAAAACTCAAACACCAAATAGTAAAAAGTGAGATTGTTGAAATTATTTTTATTCTGTTAAATTATAAGGAAAGCCACATGCAGAGGAGGGTGATGCTTACAAAACTACTCACATGTACAAAAGTTGGTCACGACAGTGCCACAGTGGCCTATAAACACAGTGGGTTTGCAAGTTTGAAACTTTTCTTCCTTTCACTGGTTAACAGTGGCTGAAAGAAAGTAACTACAACTGTGCAACCCAAAGTGCTGTCAAGTAAAACCTGAGGAAAATGGAATAAATCAGTACATAAATACAATTAGCTGCTAAGATACCGAAAACAAAGACAAAGCAAAATACTTCTGCCCCTTCCAGACTGCTGCTTGCTGCCGTAAGTTGTCAGGAGCTAACCTCTGCAGCTTTGAAAGATGAAGACTCCAATCAGCACCCCCAGTGCTGGATCTTTGTTAACTAATCCCCATTTGTTAACTTTCTCACATTTTCTTTAACAATTGCCACTGCCTTTTGCCACACCTTGACCTGACACAGCTACTTAGCAAGAACAGGATTTGCAGCTGGGATCAACCCTGCCCATGTGTTTCACAGTGGCTCACAGCACTGGGGCTCTCCTGTCCCTGAATTCACAGCCCAGCACTGATTTACTTCCAACAGGCAGGTGACTAATAGCTTCTTCATATAGCCCATTTCTATCCCAGGGAAGGGCTTTTCCTCCTCCTCCTGAGAACCTTCCTCCTCCTCCTGAGAACCAGCTCCATTCCTCCAAAACAATGTTTTGAAGTCCTTGTGTTGTCCTCCACACTCACTGCAACTTTTACAACTAGTAACAACACATTTTCCTTATTACAGACTCATCCTTCTGTTTTAAAAATAGTCTGCCTTTTCTATAGACACAGCACACAAATGCTAAGTCAAGTCCAATAAGACCTCCCAAGGCTCCCGGCGATAAAGCTTTCATCGGCCTCAGCCAATACTTGACAGTTGGCGAATGAAATGTTCTGGCAAAATTACGAGCCTTCTATAAACACATTTTCTGGCAGGTACGTCCTGTTGTTTTAAAACCTGGAGAGACTGAATCAGCTTTGGCTACTGCAGGATCTACAGGAATGTGCTGGGGGGGGGGGGGGAGTTGGGAAATAAGGGGGTGGAGGAATGGCATGCAAGATGGGAAAAAGGCAAGCTCAGCCCACACAGCCTTTGCTTCAGGTATGCAGAGCTTCTGCTGTTAACACAGTTTACAGAAAGTTTATGTACACAATGCCCACCTCCTTCAGTCCATTTCTTGCGCTGAGGCAGTTTTCCAACATCTCTTTTGTGGGCAGGAAGCTGTCAGTACTCATGACAAATTGCCTTAGAGCATTCCTGCCCAACAGGTGGCATTTTTGCTTCTCCTTGACAATGCTGTTTAGCATGACTCCACGGATGTCCTTGGGCTTCCCTGGCACACCAAACACGATGAACAAGCCCAGGCAGTCCCATCACACCAGGCAGAAGAACTCTGCCAGCTTCTTGAACCTGCTCCTGTTCAGGAAATTCTCGTCTGCCAGTGTGGCTTCCCAGCTGCAGTCATCCAGTGCCTCAGTGGGGCTGCTTTCACTCTGGAAAAGCTTGGCCAGCTGCAGAGCCTGCACAGCGATCTGAAGTTTGATTTGCATGTCAACTCCCAACAGAGTCCAGATCCAGTCGACACCAAACAATGAGGATTGCTACTTGGTCATTTTGCTGGTTGTGATATGTTCCTCCACTCCCTTTTCCACACAGAAACTGAGGAAGTTGACCAGAAAGACCTCGTTCAGAGTGTTTGTGGCTGACTGGAATTTGCTCTGAGGATCTATGAACCCAAGGTAGTCCTTCAGTCTTTGGGATGTATAGACCACACCTTGGCTGAAGACTTCACAGATAAGAGAACAAGAGTTTCAGCCTTGTTCTCCTGGTTGTCTTCATGTGATATTTTCCGGCCCATTTTCTGTGCAGAAGAAGGTCGTTTCCACATGCAGACAGCCTCAGGGAAGTCCCTTCCTTCTTCAGCAAAGGCTCTGGGCACTATCAGACCTACTAAGTACAAATAATGGGTAGCTGTCACCTTCTAGATTAAAGTCATGCCAGCAGGCTATGCTGGCAGGCTGCGGTCCTGGAGGGCATGAAAGGTTTCTCCTGGGCGTGTTCCTCCACAGCTCACTGAGCAGAGACCAGCCCAGCAGGCCCTGTAACTTCCACACCTACTGAATTCACCTGTTTGTTTTCCTTTTCCTTCATCAATCCTATCTTGTTCCAGTCTGATCTTATCTCATTCAATCTCATTTCTAGGACTATTACAAAGAAGCCTCTTTAATGGCAATGGGTGTTTCCTAGAGATGAATCAAGCTGTTTCTTTAATCACCCAGAGAGAATTATGTATCCAAACCTGAAGACTTCTACAGGATGCATGAAATGACGTCATGGTCTGTTCTCATGGGATGTTTTCCTGTGTCCCAATATTAACTGCTGTTACTGTCAGTGGCATTAACTGTGCTATGACAATGCACATAGACTCCGTTGAACTTTTGGCTCAACTAAGAAGCTTGCACTGTTGCTGCTGGATTATCTCAGGGCAGCTTGGACAGTCAATGCACAGCTACAGCTACAAATAAACAAGCTTCCTAACCTTACAAAATCCAGTCTCCCTAATTGTAAAAGCTGGAATGTATGTTACCAGTGCAGCAGGCACCAGCTCCGTTCAGCTCCAGAAACTGCTGCTACCGCCAAATGCACTGTCACAGTCTCCTCATTGGCCCAGAAGCTCACCAACATTCTCACAAAACACTGTCCTACTGAGCACTGCTCTTATTCCTCTTCATTCTCAACAAATGAAGCAACAAGGATCTCTTTCTGCCTTTTCTCTAATTGCTTAAAACTTCCTTCATCTGATCTCTCTCCTCCTGCCTACAGATGTTATTGTGCTACTGCCACCCCAGCAAGGGAAACACCATCTCAGGAGCAGGGCTGGTCAGGCACACTGCCCTCAGGTCCCTTTCTCCAAGAAACAGATCATGTCCTAGGTATTACATTTCTTCTCTTCCAGGGTCTTCATGTGTGTCATGGGACCGTCTCCATTCCTTCGTAACTTACAGCCATCAGTAGGTGTTCACTACTGCTTCTCCTGTTATCTCTGACCCTAAACCTTGATTTCCCTTCCTTTCTACAGAGGGATTCCCCAGCACTTAACACACTCTCCTTGCTGACCACTGCTACAAATCTACTGGCAACTCAGGTTTTGCTTTCATTTTCACAGCTGCCTCACAGAGTGCTATCCTCAGCTTGGAGGAAGAAGATAAAAAGACTCAGCAGGAAAAGCTCTTGTAAAATGTCAAAACACTCAAAGGAAGCATAAAGCTCTCAAATAGTATGCATCTTCTATTTTTCCACGTCATTGTAACAACAAATGCATATTGTGCTCTAGATTTCAAAGTGTTTATCCTCACTGTTAACACAGAAATGTCGATCCGTCAAACAAAACCACAGAAATGACAGTCGAAAGACAGGGAGGGGTTCTGCATTTTCTGCTCTTATCTGGGCCACACCAGGCAAAGCATTTATCGACATTTGTACCTGCATCCCAGCAGCACACTGTGGTCTGGGGAAAACAGCTGGAGCTCCTATGCCTGCTGAGGGCTGCGAATGCATACATAGGGGAACAACACCTGGGACTGGAGAGATGCTTGTTCTCTGCAGCGGGGATGGCCAGAGCTGGTGCTTTTGCACCAGATGACCATCAACAGAGATGCTTTCTCATCACACTGTGGCAAATAACCCAAGTGATTCAAATCTGGATCTCAGAAATCAGTATAAAAAGACCTAGGACAGTTTATTTCTTTGCTGTTATCTGACTCCTTCTGCAGGCACTATCAACAGATGAACTGAGTCCACAAAGACTCTGATTTTGTTTGCCCCTTCTCCCTCATCTTTTAAATAGAACAAAATAGCTTCCTAGGAAATTAAAAAAAATAGGGATACATATTTAAAACAAACACAAACACTTGGCGATTTCCACAGATTTTATTGGATCTTACATGTCAATACACAGTAGCAATGTTGCCCTCTTCAAAAATGCACAAATTAAAATACCACAACGGTATCAATTTTGTGCACATGTGCGCATAAACTTCCTGACGTCATCTACCCCTTGCTTTCATATTAGACCCCCATAAAATAATCATGGTTCAGATGATAGGCAGCTTTGAAGGGACAACCAATTTTCCAACCAGTAGATGCTGAAACGGGTTGTTCAGAGCAGAATTTTACTTACACTGGACTTAAAAACAAATGATCATCTGCTGCTGCCAATATGTTTGTTAATAGCACTGGACTGAAAATAAATTTGAGAGTATTTGCTTATACCTGTTTCAGCACATAATATTGTGTCACTAGCCCCTTTTTTTCTTGTGAATATCCAGCTGTTATGTCCACTAGTCAGCGCCTGCTAAAAGAGTGAATCTAGAGGAATACTATTGCTCAGAAGCCTGTGCCATGTCTTCCCAGTGCTTCTCTACTGGTAAAAGCAGGGTCTTGAGCCCAACTTACACGTAAATAATAACCATATTGCAAATTATTCACAGAAAGCAAGTCCTGAATCCACATCTGAGTATTTGCACCTGAAAAATGGAAGCAGGCATTACAGAATGTGGTATTTCTGCCTAATTAAAATAGCTCAAACACCCCCAAGACAGCAGAGGAAGAAACAACACACAGCAGATTATTTGTGGATGTTACTTAGTCAGGAATTTTGAATAAAGCACCAGTGTTGTAGAGTCTGCACAAACTGAATATGAATAATTATGGATTGTTTGCCCGGTTCCAGTTATCAAAGAGAGAATGGCAGCACTTGATAACATATACAACACAACTGGTCTGCATCAAATTTTTCATCTTTGCACATAAATAGCCTTCACTGCACATCCTTCAAAAAAAAAAAAAAAAGGAATTGTAATAGCTTATAAGGTAACAGTAGTATAGTGCTAGAATATGCCTCCAGTCTAGCCTGCATCTGACAGGAGCTCAGTGGAAGCCCCTGGAAGAACCTTCCTTCCCTTCCTAACTTTTGAAATGGTGTTTCAGAAATACCCACAAAATCAGCCAAAATCTAAAATCCATTACACCACGCAAGCAGCATGTCAGAAATGGTTTCATCACTACCTTTGCTGGAAGTGACACAACTCTTGTAAAAGCCAAATAGCATTTCAAGAAGCAATTCTAACTGGATTTTTTTCCTTTACAAAGCAAAGAAGTTTCATGCCATTGTGCTAAAATACATGCAACGTAAAACACCATACAAATAACCACTGTAATAAACAGTTACTTTTCTGACTTTTGGCTAGGACATCTTGCAATACAGAAAAATTCTGACCAAAAAAAAAATCTACTGGCTAGTTAAACTTATTAAAATCTGATGATCTTCAAGACAAAAGAGTTATATTTTAAGAAGGTAAAATGATACGCAACATGTTTGGTACCTGTATTTTTGAGGGAAATTCCCACCTTGGCTTTAATATTATGAAATAACATATTTCCTATACACTTCTCTCTCTATATATTTTATTTTATTTTGCAACTACACCACCTTTATGTTAGTTACAGCACAGAAATATCCCTTCCATATGCAGGGAGTACTCTCAACTTGAAGGAAAACTCTCCAGAATATTTTTAAGTCACAGAAACATTAATAACTTTCTTGAATGCTGTAAGTACTGCTGCTAGGAACACGGAAGAAGACATTTTTAAATTTGCAGTTTCCATAAGAGTCGCTGCCAATAGAAACATGCTTTATAATTGTTTCATCCCAAATGGAAGATCATTATACTGTGCACTTAGTAAAAAGCAAAAAAAGCAAACAGTTCCAAAGGTCAGCCTGCCTTTTCCAGTAACCAGCTGGTATGCAAACTGGGATAATCTTTCACAAACCTCTCCCCTTCCCCCACACCTCAAGCTTTCCATCACTCTATTTCACAAAATTTAAATTTCTGCTTTTACATGTACTTCATATATTCATATATATATATATATATTTATAAAACAGTATAAAAATAAAAGCAACTATTAAGAGCTACCGGGGAGGGCACAGATGACTAAAATCCTACATTGGATATCATGGGAAGGGCAGAACTAGTATTTGTGCTGGACAAATGCCTTTGAAACAGATAGCAATAACATCTTGTTTCAACTGAAAACCTAGAGAAAGCTGATCAACATCTACAGACACAATACATCTATTCTGGAACAGTATAAAGGATTATCTCAGGACAAGAATAAGCAAAAGGAGCACTATGATACCATGTAAATTTAAATGCAACACTCTGAAACATACCACCAGTTTGTTCATTAAATATAGTAAAAACAATTACCATTCACCAGTGTCTCTGTTTCTTATGGCAACTTCAGAGTAGGCACATTTTTTTTTTTTTTTTTAAATTCACCACTTCCCAGTGTTACTTCTAACAAACAGAAGCAAGAGCAATGTAATGTACATGATTTGCTGCCCGTCATGTGTAATGATGTTTCTTGCACATAGGAAGGTGAGCTGAGCCTTCATCAGTGCCTAGTGGTTACTGTCACACGTTGGAGTCTTCATCCGTTATACTGGTGCTAGGAGAGCGAGTCGCAAAGTCTTTAAACATTTCATCTTCTTTTAACATGTGCTAGAAAGGAAATGAGGGAAGAGTCAAGGTTCAGGCCCTCCCAAATAATATCAAGCACTGAGGATGGTCCAGTCTCATGTCTGGCAGCAAACAACACTAACAGGCAAGGCACCGCATCACTCTTTCCCTCCAGACCCACCTTCATTGATTTCCAGGGGTCCCCTGGCTCAAGGAATGGAGCCAGCTGAAAAATAACAACTACAAAACAAACTGTGAGGAACAGTTTTTTTTTTTTTTTTTTTTTTTTTTTACACTCCATGGCCCAGCCCCATTTCTGCTGGCACAAATGGGTCAGGAAATGCTGGGCTGACTCCTGTTTCTGATGAGGCTTCACTGTATCTGTCATTTGCACAGTATTTTACATACTTCAGTTCTCAGAGACTTGAGGCGTTTCACCCCATCCAAACACCATCTCTCACCAAAAGCACTGATATCTAGCAAAGCAATTGCCCCCAAAAATACAAAACTAAGCTGCTTGACAGAGCTGCTAATAGTGATGAAAATTTGCACTTAAGTGTGTTTGGAGATAACTCAGCACTGCTATTTAATACTAGAGACTGGCAAAAGTCTTAGGTCCATTTTACAGAAAAAGGAACCTTATTCTACAGACACTAGTTTTATGCCTTACTGTCAAGTTGTTGATGCCTTCAGAAAACGCTCCTATTTGCCTCACTGTCCCTTCTGAATCTTCCATCTGCAAAAAAACAGATAATGAATAATGAATGAATAATAAATCCACTGTATGCCACAACAGAATGGCAATCAAGTATAGTAGACAATGTAAATGCTTGATTACTCCCAACCTGGTCAGAGCAAGGGAAGAGTGTGGACCATCAGGGCCACAAGCTATGTAAGAGAGGGTCTTACAGGCATTGCATTCACAGCTTGTATCTTCCTGTGCTGAGAGGCATGTTTGGTATGTTTGTTAGTGGTGCTGTGTGACTGTATGAAGTGAGGACCTTCTCAGGCCAAAGTAAAGGAAAGGTTTCACTGTGAAAAGGAGGTTTTCCACCAAACCTGACAGCAGAGTTAAGGATTTTAAACTGTTTTACCTGCTCCAGTCTGTCCAAATCGTCATCATCATACACTCGGATATCAAGGCCAGGCTTAAAACCCTTCTTTGACCCACTTCCAGAAGCCCTCCCCAGTTCCATAGGACACACATACTCTTCCACATCATCTTGCTTCTTCTTCCTCAGGCTTCCAAAATTGCTGAAGGCAAGTTTCTTTGGCTTACAAGTGAAGAGAAAATTCACAAGTTAGAGTAAGCAAAGAATTAACAGATCTCTCTGCATTCAGTGTTTCAAACAATGTAAGCAGATGAGTTAAGACCCCACTGCTCTCCTAACAACGACTTTCTGAATAGGTGCATTTCCTGATAACTGCATCCAAAAGAACAAGATGTGTTCCCTCATTCTAACACTATTAGGAAAGCAACATTTAAAGAATCCCAAATGACAGAAGAATGCCACCACATAAAACCAAGAGCATATGAACAGTAAGAGAGAGTCTACATCCCAAACATCTGATAGTATAGAGAGAAAGACAACCCACAAGAGTGCTACCTCTTGTCTGCATGTATGAGGAGCTGAGACGTGGTGGGCTCACAGTAGACAAAAGAGCCAAACCCAGAACTGCTGAGTACTATTTTAATGTGTGTTTTTTTTTCATTAGCAGCCAGTCCCTTTTCTCAGACCTTACTGAACTGTGCTCCAAGAACAAGTAAAACTGGGTATCTAAATGTCTGCCTGGAAGTTCATACATGGACCCAGAGCAAGTGGCCTACCTTTACTTTGGCAGTTGCTGTTAAGAGGACATAGTCTGAGGACTCCATGGCTTCACGTTTCTTCTGCTGGGCATCCTGCCCAATGAGGAGGTTGAAATGAGTCGCCAAGTGCCGTCGCAGCAGTGTCTTGTTTGGTGGGATGTTCAGCAATTGCGCCATGGTTTCTACATTGAAACGTGGCTCCAAAACCTTTTAACCAAACCACAGAGAATACAGTTGAAGCCAATACTGTCTGATGAGGTCTCAAGGACATCAAGAGGCATACCTGTCTTAGTCACCTCCTAAGGTTGCTTCAAGTTTTGTTTTTATTTTAGAGAAAATATATAACAAAGACGAAGCAAAGAGAGATAACTAATTAAAGGGTTCATAAAATGCTACCTCCAGACTTGCTTTCTTGAGCTATATTGAAACAAACTGGCAGGTAAGAAAAGAACACATAAATCCACCCTTAGCTCATGTGATAGGTGAAGCTATCACAAAACGTTTATTCACCATCCTCTTCAATGCTGGAAAATGCAGTCAAAGGAATGATGGAAAACAGACATAAAATGTCTGGAGAAAGGATATACCTCTCAATCACAACAAACTTCTACAAGTATAAGCCTCTAGCCTGGAGCTAGAGCAACTAAAAGCAATGCTGATTTTACACTGAAATTACAGATTTTATGAAAGAATCAAACCCCCCCTCACAAAAGAAAAACATACTCAGGTCTAGGAAGGAAGGTGGTGGAAGGTAGAGAACACCATCAAATTGCGAGGGGGATACAGGTAAACAAACTAATTTTGCCCAAGACATTCATGTTTTTTAAACTATACGGTAATGAATTTTGACAGTAACTTATTAACCAGAAACAGAAGAAAAAATATGTGTTGCTGCAGCAAAGATATCAGAACTTTGCTCTAGCAATTCTCAACTGTTTTTTTTTTTTTTAATATAAAACAGAGTAAGCCTGCCTAAAACCTTACCATCAGTCCCCCATGCACACCACTCCCCCGCAGATTAGGTGCATACTCTGCCAGATCAACAGAGCGTAACCACTCCATCACGCGATGATTGGTCCACTGGGTGACCTCAGAAGGTGTGACATTACTCTGTGAACAGGAGAAATGGGTGGTTAAGGAGACTTCCCAACACAGCTGTCACAGCCTAACCTTTACTGAAATAAACCCCTCCTGTCTTTAATGCACACAAGCCCACATTGCACTTGAGAAAAAGCTTCCACTCATTTTGGATTACTATCTTGCAGCAATGTCAAAGCAGAGATGGGTCTGGACCAAACCCCACGCATTCCCCAAGTACCGCAAGATCTCAGAGCAGATATAAACTGAAATCTCATCAGAAGTATTTTACCTCTGTATTGCAAAGGGTTCACAATATGCTGAGCTCTCCTGAGTTTCTTAAGCGGCTTCTTCAACTCAGAGTTAAGATACTGACAGCTCCAGGTGATGGGGATACTGATATGAAGCTACCTTTCTGGTGCTTTTCTAGTCATAACAAGAAGAGTCTAAGGACTTCCAACAATGCAGTATGGTTTGAAATCAGTCAGTTTTAAGTGTGGTTCATTCACAACATAAAATGTTTTATCTTTCTAATAATCTAAGCCTAGAACTGATCACAGTAGCTTAGCTTGTGTTTATCCTACTGGGAAGTGATCATCTTTCTTGTTCTGTTTGTAGGAAGTTGTGTCAAATAACATGAGCTGTGTCTGTGAGCTGAGTGGGCAGGTCTGTATCATACTTCATACGGTTTGAATATATTTTTGTGTACTAGGAATAGTTGCAATTTCTACCAGTGGAGCTGAAAACTAGCTATCTCCACATGGTGCAGATATGCATCATGTATCTAAACCCAAGACTCTTGGTTGGTTCATCATCCATTGCCCTAGTCAGTGCACACTGCTTCCAAAACAAACTGATAACAGTTTCCCATCTGATAAGAGTACCAAATTTCTTTTACAGAGGAAATTCTGACACAGCCATAGACTTCACAGTTAAATAAGCCTCACAGTAACTGTGCACCAAGTTCAAGATGACTTGTGTTACTGAAAGCATATCAAAGGCAAAAGAGCCAGTTGTCAACTAGGAAGAGGAATGGGAAATTTGGCAAAGAGATATGACTCTGGAGCAATGGCCCACGGAAGAAAGAAAAGTGGTGTTCCAGGTAATTACAGCAGGACATGAAACTTGGGAACAAAATAAGAAAGAGGAAACAAAAAATGAAACAAAATGAAAAAGAAGACAGCCAATAAAGGAGGAGAGGGCAAAGAAGGAATAATCACAAACACCCAGAAAAAAATAGAGGATTCTTCTTCACAGTTCCATCTTCAAGCAGTACCTCATCTGATGGCCTCCTGCGCAGACAGTTAGGCTCAAAGTTATTTATTCTCAGAACTTGAATGGCCCTTTTGATGCTGAGGTGGTGGAGGACACTGACAACCTTCAAGGACAGCAAGTCATCCTGTTGAAAAGGAAGGGGGAGTTAGACACAAATGCACTTATTAGAGGAACTAACATCCAAAAGTAGGAGACTGCTTTGGACTCTGGCTTAAAATGTCACATCCGACACATTCTGGGATAAAATTTTAATAAATGAGACACAGGATGTCAAACCATCTGTCCCAGAAGAAAATCTTCCTATGTTGCTCCATACTAGCTCCTGTGTGATGTTCTTCACATACGGTATGGAGCTTAGTACAAGAAATCTGGAGTGATGATGACAGGAGAGGGTGAGATGATGCCTCCTTCGTGATCCTATTAGAGACAGGACAGCTTTCTAAACACACTGCATCACAATCAGACGGCATTTTTATTTAGTCCTGACCAAAGTTTTAATATCACAAACATCCAGCTCGAAGTTTAATTTAAAACAATAAATTATCCTGTAAACTGATTGAGGCATTCTGTATGGCTAAAATTAAAAAAAAAAAAAGAGGAAATAAAAATATGAGGTTATGTCAGGAGGCTGGTCTCCCACGACTGTAAATGCTTATAGAAATGCAAGTCATAAGTGGTGGAAGGAGCCATTCAGTGGCTTACAGCAGGAAGCCACAGTAAGGCAGGGAAAGGGTGACCACATGTAGGCCACTGAGAGGCTCGCCTTGACTTACCATCACCCTGTAGCTCCTACCTTGTGCAGACACCTCCTGCAGTTTGAGGAAAGGAGGGCAGGTTGGCCAGGAACGCCAACTCCCTGCTCAGCACCCCAGCACATGCCAGGGGAGCACATCAGGCACGCAGACAGCCTGGAGCTCTGCCTCCCTGAGATGGCACTGCAAGGCAGCCTGGCTGTGAATTTACACCACATCATTTTCAGCATGGGATGAGCCACTTCTCACATATTGCAGGGTAAGAGCACGCAAAGACACAATCACACTCCTCTCTGCAACGTGTTGTGATACTAACAAAAGCAGATGGTTCTTTCTCCAAAAGCTTGATCCTCCCAATATTTTTTTACTTACACATCAGTCTTGTAGAGAAATTCATTTTAGAGCTCACACAGACCAGCTATTTATGTTCCCACCACTCTTTCATAGAAAAAGTCACACATCTCCTGAGACGTGTGAGGATTTCTACCACGCCAAAGAACAAGACACTGCCTCCCTGCACTGGCCACCAGGTACAGCCTTAGGCTGAATAGGTAGCTTTTAGATGTCAAGACCTGGGAGAGGCAAGTTTACTTCCCTCTTTGTGACAACAGCAGCAAACAGCAGTTTTGCTCTGGCTCCATTATAGCCCTTGTTCTCCTCCTTATATTCAGGGCTACTTCAAATCACTGAGAAGGGGAAGAGAGAGAGTCTTCTGGCAACCAAGAAGGCTTAACTCACAGGACACACATGGTGAAAACAGCCAAGGAGACACCAAGTTTAGATGAGGCTTGCAGGTTAGAAAAGGCTGATGGGTTTGCAATCTATGCAATGCAGAAGATGCCACACTTTGCCTACCTCTGTTTTCACTCCAACGTCTAGCCCCAGAAATTTATCATATCAAAACCAAAATAAGCAAATTCTCTCTCATGAGAGAGAGACACGAAAAACTTTCATGAAAGAGTATATGACCAGCCTGGAGAGACTTCCCAGCTCACTCCCAGCTAGCTACTGCAGCACCAGAGAAGGGCTACAAAGAACTTGTCCTGCACTGCAACAGGGGTCACATGCTGCAAGACTTGCATTCTTGCTAAATTAGGCTCTTTATAATTTTATCCTTACTGTGCCATTAACTGTCTCAAAGTCTGATTCTTTTCTGGTATAAGGTGGCTGACAAATTAATTTATGCACCTTTATGTCAGGGTTAACCTGGCTTAATGTTTTAGTATTACATTTGTGTTACAAATACATGACTATTTTATAATTTTGTCAGAATAATCTATGACTAGATTCTTTGCTTGCCCAAATATTTCATTGTTTTCAGCTAACCTTATGATGAATTTAAAATTAGAGTTTCTATTTCATAGTTTGCTATTTAGTCGGGGTAATCTTCATGTGATTTTTAGAAGTATTTTTCATACTTTGCATACAGCTGTATTTAGTTGATTATTTACACAATCTGCTAAAAATTTGATGGTTCTACTCTAAAACATTCCTAGCAATTTAAAATTAAAGGGAAAGGAAGAATACCTGTTTAAAAGGCAAAGCCCCTGCTGCATTTCCCTCCTCTGTCCACCTATTACTTTTCTACTTTAAGAGAAAAACAACTGTTGAATAACAGAAGTTCCTTTACCACCTATGCTGTATCCTATCAGCATTTAATGCTCATCTAGTCGATAGAGTGATAAAGTCTCCCAACACGAGATCAACCTCAGCAGAACCTGCTGGCATCAGATCTCCATGATTTAACAAGCAGAAGAAAGAACTGCCTCCTACTTTTATATTAATGTCCAAACTCAAAGACTAAAGGAAGCAAACACCAAAACACCTTATGCAAGCAGCAAGTACTTGAGTATCTGACTGAAAAGCACTTGACAGCAAAATCATGTCAGGTAGCCGAGCTCATGTGAGAGCTGTACAAAATACATGCAAACATGGCATAAAATGATAACTTTTACTCTGTTCATAGCACAACTCATGAGAGAACACCACTGTGACTGACTTCTTCTTTGTTACAAAGAAGGGAATAATACTGGCAATGCTCAGTTTGCATTTACTTCTCCAGAGAAGAACAAATGCCTTATAAGTCATCTTAACTGACATTTTAGACAAATGAAACCTGCTAGGTTGGCATCACCTGACAGGCACTAAATGGGGTAGCTGACACTGGTGCTGTACATTTTGAAATAACCTGTTTTCAAACAAGCTGTCTCTTAAAACTGCAATTCTCTTCAAAGAAAATTGCTTGGGTTTTCTTACCCTAAGCATCCACATGAATATTTAAGTAGATTTAATGTTTGCTCATGGAAGAGAATAAAAAAATTCCACCTACTTCTATTAATTAATAGCATCATGAACAGCAAAAACCCAGCTGCATGAAATGCAACCGCAGAATCTGCATACTTTTTTGTACTTACACGCTGCCTGAGCACATCAGACAACGTCACAGACAACTAAGCGCAAGATTGCCCATTACTCATGTATGAGTCTGGGCATTTGCTTACTACGTTTCTTCTTTCACTTTAAGATAGTGTCTTTAAAGCTGGAAAGAATATAGGAAATACTTGCAGCTGAGCTGTACTATCAGGGCTTCTTTTTTCTACAGGTTGCAGCTATTAGCATTAACACAGGATACCCACTACAGTTTCAAGCAGTCCTTTAAACACTGCGATAGTGTCTGCAAATATGGCATCCCAGCATTAGCAGTGCTTCTGACACTCTCACCTCTTAACTTTCTCCCTGCAATTATGTAGAAAATTTGCAGGCCCAATTTCTGAACTGTTCAACAGCTTTGAAAATACTGACATCTCATGAGACATATGAGATGCGTAAGTGTTGGAATGAACTCAGTGCTTTTGGTACACAACATGAGTATTTGTGTAGCCTCTGCAATGCTGCAAGAGCAAGTGTAAGCTGCAACTTTAGCTTCCTTTCAATATTGTCATCTGGGGCAAAACTCAAATATGCAGTTGGTGACCTCACAGTACTTCTAAGTTTCTCTTTAAAACTTTGAACAAAGGCCCAGAGTAACATGCAGATGGTCTGCTGGCCTCCAGACGTGTCAATTTTCTGCTCTAGGAAGCTACAAGCCAGACTGCCATGACCTGACTCCTCATGGACACCAGACCCTGTAAGATGTCTATCTGGTCCTGCTCTCCCCAGAGGGATCTGAGAACAGATGTCTGTTGCCAGAGCTGCCCAAGCAGCCACAGATGCCCTCCAGTGCCCCATAAATGGGGTGCTTATGGGGACAGCAAGGATTTGGCTGGTGCACACTCCTGCAGGAGGGCTGAGGGCAAGAGGTTTAAATGTTAAGTGAATTTAATATCTATGCAGTCACAATGATTGCAGGTTGAAAGTAGGTCTCTCTAGCCTCATCTGGTCTTCAGTGAGCTGTCTGGAGGTATGCCAGTGTGCTTTGAAGTGAAGAAAAACTAAGAACATGGCAAAGATGTCAGGAAAAGAAGAAACATTTACTCACCACACTCATGTAATGGAGCATTCGGCCATCCACCTTTCCTTCATCAAACTGGGTCTTATACTGGGGGAGGCCAATGTCATCCAGCCACCCTAAGACAGAGACAACCACATTAGTGTGGCAAAGCTCTCCTTGATTAATAGCAACCATGTCTGTAACACTAGTTAGTGCTATTATCACTCTTTGAGCCTTAAATTTGTCATGATTAGGAACCCCTGCAAAAAGTTGCAGCTTCAGCATGCAATAAAATCTTACTGGTAACCCAGTGGTAATCCAGTTTTCCATGATTGTTTTCCTCTTCAGACCCAAGTGCCTGCAGAGCAAGCTGAAGCTTCTTCCGATGCAATGGGTGCTTTATCCCAAGCTCCTGTGAAAGTAAGGAAAGCAGCAAAGCTTGTGACAATACTGTATTTTATTTCTCCCTCTGCTGTGTAAGAATTAAATATGGTTTCAGAAATTCACAGTGTAAACAGCACTTGATGGTGACTTGGCAGGTGTATTTCCCATTGCTGAATACCAACACCATCTCAGCACATGCTTGGAACTATGGAAATGCCAGCTCACTGAATTGGATTAAGGGATGTAGGTTCTTTAGAACTGTATGAAAATATCACCCATAGTATTATCATACCAGCTTAAAACAAACAATTTAAAACATGTTAACATTCAGAAAAATACTTGATGTGACTACTTCCTTCCCTCCCACTTCGGCAGGTAAGGTTAAATGAGTTAATTAGTTAAAAGCATATAAAGGTCCCAGGAATTACTAGAATTTATTAATGCTCCAAATGCACAAGAACTTCCCCAGTCTAGAGGTGCAAGAGCAGCCATAGAAGATTTATTTAATCCCATGTACACTTTTACTAGCACTCACTAGTTAATCTTATCTCTGAGTACTGCAAACCACTATGTCACATCACACTTCTCGTATTCCAGTTTTAGTATAGCTACAACTTTGAATTAGCTTACTGTCTAATTAAAACAATCCCCCCTTTCCCCAGGGTTACTATTTCCTGAGGGTAGTAATTCTTAAAAGCTGAAAATTCAAACATTAGCAAACATTGTGGATTCAAAGTGTGAACTAAACCAACTTTTTTCAGCTTCTAGTTTTAGGAAACAAGACAAACAATTTCATAATTTAAGACAAGGAAAATGGTCACCCTGCGTGTAACAGGGTGTATGCCTCTGTGTAAAATGGGCAGAAAATAAATTCAGACCAAATCAGCAGTTTTTTACACCTTTTTCACACAGGCATAAAATAACTGTGCCATAAATAAATGATAATGAACCTGTTTCAAACCTGTTTGATAATGAAGCACTCTTGTGTGCATGTTTTTAAAAAGCAGCACAGCCAATTCAGGTGTCCATGTCGAGTGAAGTTAATTCACAAACTTCTAATTAAGAGTTTCATTACAGAACATTACATTTCTACTAAATGTCACCTACAAAGAACCAGATTTTGCATTGTTGCAGATGATATTTAAAAAGAAAACAAAAAAACTTTTTTTTTCATTTTTATTTTTTACTGGATGCACTTCACAGTGCAGATATGATTTACACGAATAGAAATACTTTTTTTTTGATAAGTTTAATTAAAGGTAGTGTTTCTAGTACTTCTCACCTTTTCCAAATCCTGCTGAGAAGCCTGAAGAAGTGTTTGTCCCGACAGTATCCATTGTCTGCCATTACTTATATAAGAGCCTAGTCCTTGGTCCTGGAGCCAGTTGTAAACCTGCTCCTTTGTCCACTTGGCAAATGGCATGTCCAGCTCACTTCAGAAGATTTTACAAAAAAAGAGATTGATAAATCCCATGCCTCAATCTCCTGCTTTCATACTTAATAATAGTAATAATAATAATAATAATAATAATAAACAACTGAGCCGTTCATTCATGGCTGTTTGGTGGGAGCTGGACCAACCTCCAGGAGAGAACGTGCATCATGATCAGCTGCTAGGTGAGCCTTGGAATAGTGTGTCTCTACATCAGAATTATTAGCACCACAAAGTGCTAATTGCTACTGATCTCCTGTCACCATTGCAATAAACAATCTATTAATGTTACTGGTACAATCACCTTTGCTGCCTAGGGTGGCTAAAACTCTAAAGAAAAAACATATTTCACTTTTGCCTTTAATCCCTAGAAATGCAGCAGGAAACATACTGGAGGAATAAATATCTATCATGGCCACACGAGGGCTCATGTTCCATTTTGTGCAGCCTTACAGATGCACTCCTGCAAAGCCACAGGCAAGAAAAGCTTCACTCAGCAGCACCATCCCACCCCTGGGCACCCACCACCCAACCAGCCTCAACCTTGCTAAGACCACCTCTCAAAGGAGGAAATAGCATGGATCTGCCTGTTTCTGCTGGCCAGGAGAGGGGATGTATCCTTTTGACATTGTGCTTCTCCTTTTGACTCTGTGCTCTACTGGAGCTGCTAGGAAGACAAGCATCAGCACACTTTTCACCACTCATCTTACTTGTGAGAGTGCCCCAGGTCTCGAGACCAACCCAGTCGTGGCCCTGCAGTTGCTCTTGTCCCTCCTCTTTTGAACTCTGTCTCGGACATGTCATCTAGGTTGAAGGTGGTAGACTGACTTCTTCTAAGTCTAGATTAATGGAAGGAAGCATATTCACATTTGACCAAGGAAAAGGCATGCTTCTACTAGCGCAGCCAACACACACAAGATTTCCCATGGAGTTTGTAGCCCTTCCTCCACCCACCACCAACCCACCAGTAGCCCAAAAAAATCCTTAAATGCCATGCTGACTCCTGCTCTTGTGACGGTCACACCAACCGTGCCCACAGCCTGCCTTGAACAGACCACAGGGCCACTGGTTGGAGAGGGAAAAAGGGAAGATGAGAAGCTGAGACAGATTTGAGAGAAGATGCATACAAGAAGACAGAAGACAGAGTAGTGCCCCTGCTAAGCCCACTGGCTTCTTTCTCCCAAAGGCATCAGCTTGGGCAGCCCCAGTGCTCAGCTGGAACCCTTGCAAAACCCTTTGCAAAATCCAGCTCTGCAGAACAGTCATTTTGCATCTTTTACTTACTTTCCAAAAAACTTCTTGATTCCTCTGGCCTTTTTCTTGGAATCTGGAGAAGGTGGAGTCATCTGTAAACTATCTGTTTCTTTTGGTCGAGGGGGCATGCCAGCCAGATCCAAGTGATCTGCAGATCCTTTTTCTGTTTCAGCTATTAGAAAACAAAGCTCCATCAAGACTTACTTCGACAGCACTGTACAGACACACTCCTGAACTCTGAAACAACTCTTTCTAGAATTATTGAGCCCCCTTGTTGAGAAAATAGGGCAAAGAGAATGGGAAAAATTCAGGAGAAACCAAATGTATTCCTCATTCATGGGCCTTACACTCCAAGGCTATGTCCTTGCTAGTTGAGTAGGCAACAAACATTTGGTGAATTAATCAATAAATTAAATCCCAAGTACATTCTTTCTCAGGGAGTGTGCTTTCAGAGAAGCCCAGGAACAAAATCAGTGCCATAGCAGCAGTCCCCAGAGCACAAAAAAAAAAATATGATTACCCTGTGGGCATCTTTCCTAAAGATCTGCAGTATCTCCTAAGTTCCCCACTCAGAAAATTCAAGCAACAAACCTCCTACACCCCTGGAGTGGGAGGGCCCTTTCACGTCATTGGTGGAAAGAGTGCTTCCCCCATGCAAGTTCTGGAGCATTTTGTTCCTCTGTAGAGAAACACCATGAAGTCTAGGCTCTGTCTGAACTGGATCTTCTTCTCTTTGGAGAGAAGCACAGAGCACTCTGATTAACGTGAAAAGTTTGATCTATAGCTGTTGTTTTCTTTGACAACAAACCTCATAACTAAAGTTGTTACGAGACTGTTTAGTAAAAGCTAAGCTAACAAAGAACAAAACTACTTAAAGACCATTTAAAAAGAAAACTACACAAAATTGCAGTATCTATTAGGCTACATAAGCAGAGATGTGGCAGCAAAGTGCTAGATAGCTGAATA
Organism: Stictonetta naevosa; assembly: GCA_011074415.1. Taxonomy (NCBI): domain Eukaryota; kingdom Metazoa; phylum Chordata; class Aves; order Anseriformes; family Anatidae; genus Stictonetta; species Stictonetta naevosa. The sequence goes on from CM021697.1 coordinate 71,923,063, forward strand.
AAGTCACCATGTGGAGCTTATGCCACTTGCTTGCTGAGGAACAGTGACAGCACGAGCCTGCTTAGATGAAGCAGCTGTGGCAAGGCAGCCTACTGCAGGCTGACAGTCAGGCCTGCAGCCACTTTTACCGTATTTTCACATGGGTGTGTAATTAGATGACCATCATTTGTTTTTGACATGGACTCTCAGACTTCCAGGAGAAAACAAGCTGCATGAATCAAGCTAGACCGCATACTGCTGAGACACGTGGTCTCAGCATATCTTTCTGCTGAGCAAAATTTTAGATGTTTCAGCTGGACTACATTTGAACATGCCCCATTTTCCTTCAATGATTTACAAGTGAAACCTCATAATGAAGCAACACGGACACATAAAAGATGATTTCTTTGTACTTTGATTTGACCACTACTGAAAATGGGAATTGTCCCAGTGAAAGACAGCAGTAGTGTCAAACCAGGCTTTTGCGTTAGTGATTTTTGGTTTACTCAGTTAAGAGAAAGTGCTAGCTTAGAAAAAAACTTATTTAAACATAATTCTGAAGAGAGAGTACCAGGACAAGGCTAAATTAGAAGCAGAGATTTGTGGGTATTGCAACATTTGCTCCTTGTACCTTGCTCCACTGACACAGCCTCTAAGAGGAGATGACATTTATGGGGCTATATGGGAAACCAAGAGGGCCAAGAGCACTTGTGTCTCTTTGTCAGCAAGGGTGACACGCAATGGCTGTGCTGCCACCCCAGCTGACACAGCTCCACTTGCTTATGTCAGACCCTGCAGGTCCTCCCTGCCCTTGCCAGAATCACCCAGGGAATGCTCAAATCACGAGACCAGGTTTTACTACATTAACAGCTCCATCCCAATCTGCCCCAGTTACTTCTCATTCATTTACTACATAATAAATATAACTAATTCTCAGAAAAGAACTTACCTACCCTTCTCCTCAGAGCTCCCCTAAATGAATGCCTGAGAAGTAAACAAACTCCAACCCTGCTTCGCCACCCTTCAGGTTTGTACAGGGTTGTCCAAGAGGGACATCAGCACAAAGGTGCCTCATGTGTTTATATGTTGCTGATTCTCAGTTGCTACCTTGGTCTGTAGGTAACTCTGTGCTCAAAGCTTTGGCTAATGTCTCTGCAAATTAACCTGCAATCTCTCTCATTAGTAGCAGCTATCAAAAAATGGCGCTGCTGACTTATAGCAGAGGGCAGATGTTACATGGAAACTCCTTTTAGCAATGCACAAAAGTTTTGATGCAGAGCTCTCATGTCTAGCTTTTGCTTTAAAAGTGTGTGGCCATAACCAGCTGTTAGCAGCAGTCACAGCGCAGCGCAGGTACAGGCAGACATGCAGTATTACTATACCTAGAGTAGGTGCACTTGCACTTCGACTGCGATCTTCAGATATCCAAACAATGCACATAACCACACGCAGCACAAGGGGAGAGAACACGCAGAGGGACAAGGTAAAACACATTTCAAAACTTACATTAGCAAAATACAAGACAAAAGGAGGGAGGTACAATAGACACATGCACCACACACAAAACTGAACTCACAGAGAGATTAAGATTACCAATTCACTGCTAATCCCTCTCTCACAGAAAAAGAAATGCAGTAAGGATCCTTGGTGGAGAGGGTAAAACAGCACCTCAATCACTTCAGTGCAGGGAGGTCACCTGCTATATGACTCACGCAGGCTCCTGTGGGGTGTCAAGTATCTGGACAACAGTTTTACAGATGGAAGCACTGAAATCTGGATAACATAGGTGACTCATTCAAATCCACAGAACCATGCTCTAGATGGCCCACCTTCCAGTCCTTTATGACAACCACAAGAACTCCATCTTATCAGACAAATTAATTTCAGGATGAAACAGATGTTTACAAAAAAGCATGCACAAAATAAACCAAAGCTAAGTCTAACCCTCAGAATAGACTGTGTATCTATTCCAAGTAAACTAGTAAGTTTCCATGCCATGTGACACAGGTAAATTATGTGCAATGCATAATAAATGTATGAGCATGTTACTTCTTTTGAAAAATGATCTAGAATTGTCATTGGTAAGTAAAAGCAGGAGACTCTTCTGCTCAAGACAGAAGAAGCTATCCCCTTTTATGCTTCTGAAAGATAGAGCTGAAGTTCTAAATTTTGTGCAATAGAAAACAAAAAAAAATTTAGATAAATAGCAGTAGATCTGATGCACAGACTCACTTGATGCTTGAACTGGAACAGTGTAAATACTACTGTAGCAGAGCAGCTAATGCAAGTAGGATTTCAGCTGCTGGTAACAGCAACTTCTGCATTAAGCAAAATACCTTATTTCTTCATCATGCGAATGTCATCAAATGACAAAACCAAAACAAAAAACCTTCCGTCACAGGTCTAGAACTCAAAATGAGCTTGAATAACTTGTCAATGCTGTTCTTGTTGCCACAATTTCTTTTGCAAGGCTAGTTAAATACACATAAAAGAAAGAGGAAGACCGAATGTAGCTGCCTCATTTCTGTACATCTGAAAATCTTATGAAATATAAACTGAGGATGGGACCATGGAAAAAAGAATACCCACAAACCTCATCTGTGAACTACTACCAGACAGCCAGCATTTCAGAACTGCAGCAATCCATTACAAAGTCTCAGGGGAGATTGAGAGGTTGAGACATATCAACTAACTTCATTACATCAGAGAGGCTTTATCTGTCTGTTGCTTCATTTTTTCCAATCATTCTACTGAGAACAGTACCACCAAGTCACAGTGAGACCAAGGCTTCTCTTCCTGCTTCTTAGGATTGTTACAGCGCCCAGAAAAACCTTTAGTTCTCTGTTATTAAGGCCTTTGTTCAAAATGCACAGAATCTGAGTGCAGGTGCACAATACCTACCCAGATTTGGGGCACTTGCAGTCCTCTTGTTATTTTTTATCTTGAAAAAGCCTCGTCCAAATGAAGATCTGGCTTTACGGGTACCAAAACTATCCTCATCTCCTGTGACACCGTGAGAAGGAGATTTTGGAGGGAGGGTTGCAAAATTATTACCTTCCATTGGAGGTTTAACCTGCTTAAGGTAGGGAAACAGTATCAGGGAACTGCAAAAAGACCTTTTGAGAAAGATACAAAGTGACTGCTGACAGATAACCTGAAGAGTCATTACTTCACATTTGTTACTACAGGAAAGCAAGGCAAAAGCCATAAAGGAGAAGAGACAAGATCTTCATTTGAATATGTTCAGGACCCAGGATTACTACCACTAGCTTCTACGAATAACATGTTCTCTTGAAGATGTTTCTCAGTTTCTGCAAGTAAGGTTTACAGGTATGAAAAAGAAAAATACAGTCCTGGAAGGCTTTGAACTTTTCCAGCTTTCCAGGGTTTCTGTCTCCCCCATTGGTAGCTGTAGGGGCAATGGGAAGCAAAGAGGGAGACAAAACCCACACACCAAATCAGTTCTCTGCCAAGTGCCACACAGTTGCTTTCATCTTGTCACTGCTCTGCAATTTCAGAACAAATTAATTAATTGATTATGTCCACTGACCAAGCTGAGAGGAAAGTAAGCAGCAAGCAAAGAGTAAATGACAGGACAGAAGATCAGAAACATCAGTTCACCAATTTGAAGTAGTAGTTTTAACCTTTTTCACTGTTTCTTTAAAAGGCAGAAACAAACCCATTCACAATCTAAACACATTCCTTTGGCTTTTGCTGAACGGATACCACATTCAGGCTAAAAGCAGTATCTGATGTAGGTGTTCTCTCTACCCAGATCTTCCTACAGGCAGCAACTGTTGCATGCAAAGTACTGACATAGTAGGGTGGACCATGGTGTAACTGTTCTGTAATGACAGTCTCTATAAGAACACAGCTGTTACAGAAAACAATTTGGAAACCCAAGGGGTTTTAGAGATACAATCAAAGGTAATTATAGTCAGTGTAATAGTTAATGGTTAGCTTTGCTAATTATCAAGTGGTAGAATTATGTGGGGGAAACATTAGCTTAGATGGCAACCTTATGCTCTACCAGACTGAAAGATAATCCATGTGTGAGAGGACAAGAACATGTGAGATACAAAGCAGTTGTGGCAATCATCATATCCTCCTCAATATCTTGTTTGCAGGTTTGCTATTCTCCCTTTGGAACTGCATGCAGCAATTTAACAAGTTTGAGCCTTTCACCACCTACTTGCTGTCCACATTTCTCTGTGTTCACACAGGAGAGTACACACACATTACCTCTGTTGGCTTCTGTGCAGGGTCTCTGTCCTGTTTGGGAAAGATTAAGTAACACATTTTAGAAGTCACAGTTTATAGTCAGTATCCAATTCATTACAGTCACCCTGAGTTGAACTGACTGAAATACCCTTCTCTGCACTTTTTTATTCCCTAAAGATCTCTCTTTGGAGCTGTATTTCACAGAGACTAATTCTTGCCTTTTTTGAGGTCAGTGAGCTGACATGAAAGTACGGTTGCTTCAGTTTACTTTGTAAGGGATTAGCTGTGTACGTAATCAGCCACAAGCAGCCTGCAAGGCAGTAGTGAGCACAGTTGGGTGACAGGACCCAAAACAGAAATCAGACAGGGTAGAAGCCAAGTAGATAGAACATCCACAGCCTCTACTCCTTGCCCATCCAAACCAACCAATGCCAAAGCCTCCAACCCATATTTTCTAGTTTTCATCATCAAGTTCTGGTCATATTTTCAGTACTGTCAACATCCTTCTTAAGCTGTAAAGCACAGCTCCTTGTTAGCTTGGCTATCAAAGAATTTAGGAGCTTTTAACAGTTTAGCCTGTCAAAAAAACCGCAGGAATTACCTTGATTTGATGACAGAGACTAGCTGTTTTGTCTCTTCTAAAGTGGCCTGAACAGCAGCTATCACCAGAAACACTGGCTCAATATTTTGTTCCCACCCATCTAAAACACAGAGCCATCCCAGACTGTATTTTAGAATGCACTAATTACACAGTCTTCCAAAATTAAACATGGGAAGGAAGTGGTAGCATATTTTCTTTATGTCTTAAATCAGAAAATCATATCAACTCAAATCTAAAAAAAAAAAACACAACACTACTAGTCATTATTTGAAGAAAAACACAGCATGAGATTTTCAGGTAAACACCTCAAGCAGAAACAAACAAACAAAAAAACTACATTTGCAAGGACAGATTTTCTCCTTTAATAAAGACTGGAAGATGTCACATGTCTGAGACCACTGGTAACACATGATATGAGGAGCCTTGCTCTGAGCCAGCATTTCTCACAGTAAGAAAACAAGGCATGACAAGGGTCAGTGTCATAACAGAGACATCATCTCCATTTCAAAGGGAAAGATGGAAGTAAGAGCTCAAACCAACCACTTCATATGTCTCCTTCTTCAAACTGCTCAGACTGCTGGACTTCTGCAGTGAAGAAGTTCTGAAACAACATGAAGAACAAGCTGAGTACTAGGCATTAAATTTTCTAAGATAAATACACTCAGGATTTGGCTTTAGAAAAACATTACAATACGTGGTGAGATATACTCAAACACAAAGACATTTTGAATTAAGGCAATCAACACACTAATAAGAGCCCACACAGTTTGAAGAGATACTCTAAGAACCTCCACATCATAATTACTGATGCTAATGCTGCAGTGACATGATGCCTACCTTGGATATCTTTGGCTTCTTATTTAAAGTTTTATTTTCAGAGGTATAAACAGAAGTTACACAGGCAAAAGTGATATAAACAGAAGCTATGAAAAACAGTATTATTAGCAAGAGGCTTCTGACTAATTTAATCTTTACAGAAGCCAAGCACAGCAAGCCAATCATGTTTTAGTATTTTATCTACAGTTTATTTTCCATTTCAGACCAGGTATCTATCTCCCTGTTCTGGTGAGACCTATGCTGGAATGCTTAATTCTGAAAAGAACATTACCATTTAAGTCTTCCCTACATACAGTTAAAAGAGTAACTTCACTGCATTTTACAATGTTACCTATCTTTATACCGGCATAAGGTCAGTAGAATTTGGCTTTGGGAATAGTCTCATGGCAGTAAATCACTCAAAATAAAAACAGACATTGAGCCTTATGCAATGGACCAAACAAGCCCTATTGACTTGGACACATTGCTAACAAATTGCTTTGACTCAACCTTGAATTCAGAAGTAGTCCCACTGATTTTCCTGGGGATTAAGGTTACATGACAGGTTAAAATTATGTTTCCATTGTAGTCAGCTGAGTACCTTTTCCCCACTATCAAAAGAACAAAAGCAAATCAGAGGCACTTGTACTACAGAAAACTGTAAATTTCAGTGTCTATCGATGGCCTATGACTCAATTAGAGATGTTTCATAAAATAAAAGAAATTGTTAGCACATGTGCCCAGATAAAGCATTGAAAAATAATGGCCATGAGCAGAAAACCACCTTTTCTGCTTACTACATCTTGGCTATAATTACTTGGCATATTTGCATGTGTCTGTAAAATATGGAGGGATTGGTTAGGGGTTTTGAGTCAACAGCCACATATGTTTCCCAAATATTTTTGATACTTACACTGGACTGTCACACAGCTGAGTTCCTGGGGAGGAACTAGTTGATCTTCCTTCACTGTAAAAATGAAACATATGAAAAAAATAATGTATTTGAGTTTTCCATGCAAACACCTTGCTGATACAGAAATCCTAAAATCTCAGCCTGCTTTAATTTATTTTCACGTCAGCTATTATCACACTAGCACATGCCAAATACTCTTCTCTATAGTTGTCAAGTCTTCTAAAAGACAAAGGTGATCTCAAGTGCCCCAGGAAAGAAAACTTATACTGTAAGTTAACTACAATACTACAATACTGCAGCAGAGGTTACAGCACGCATAGCATAGCAACACCAAGTAGCAGAGATGACTGGCTCCCTGTGACTTACCCACAGTGCTGGGAATTTTCTTGTTGGTTGGTGCTTTGCTTTTTTGTTGTTGTGGTTTGTTTTGTTTTTAAGAGGCAGGATATAAATCCCTGCAGCAATGGCTAGAGCTGCATGAGGTTCTTACCCAGGAGGCTGCAGTCTGGGGCACAGGAGCCACATCTCAGCCACAGCCCCAGGGTGCAGCCATGCACCCCCTGCTCTGGCTTCTCTGAGTTTCTGAATCTACATGCTTAGTCTGGCACTGGAAAATCTCAGGCACAGTTCTCATAAGAACAACTGAACAAATATCTGCATTTCATCACATCAAAGGATGGCACCAAGGATATCTCCTTTTCTGATCTCTTGAAACACCTCTTGTGGTTTCCTTCTGAGGCTCTGTTAACAGCTCAAGGTCAGCGGTGGACAGCCCTTTTGTGGCAGTTTGTGTGGTGCTTTATACCAATCTTTAGCAACTGTGGAAAATGCCTGAATGCAAATCATCAGAAACACATTTGCTAGCACAGCCAACACTATCTCAGCAAGACCTAGGTGATGTAAAACTAGACAAAAATAAAAATTTGGTGTCCTTAATTACATTAGGTCAGTTTTTCTCTTCCGTTCATTTCTTATGGTGCAACTGATACAGAGTATGAGTGCTGCTACAAGAAACAACCACCAAATCAATGCTTACTTACTGAAAAGTATTTCATCAACACAATTTACAAACACATGATTAGTTTGTGATAGCTAGTCAAGTGAATGTTAGCCTCGATTAATGAGCTTAATAACTTGACGGTATGGTCATTGGCAGGTTATTACTTTCATTAAACATCACAGAATACTGGATTTACAATTGAAAAATACATGAAAATAATAATACCTCAAATCACTTGCAGGATCTGACCTAGGCTGTGTTTTCACTTTCTCTGCAACGATTTCTGAGCTCTTGGACGTTGATGAAAAAGATGGGATTGAAATCTGTAAAACACTTGTGTGGATCTGTACGGAATTCTAAAAAGAATGAAGAATATCTCTTACACTAAAATGAGCTCAAATTAAGCAGTCATAAATGTAATAGATAAACTATGAAAAGAAGGCTCCAAATTAAAATTTAAAACATTCATACATATTTAGTTATTTCTTTTATAAGACTGTGGTGGTTTACTAGTTGAAAACTGTCACTGGAAGATAAAGCATTAATTGCTGCACTGATAAGCTATAGCATAGACAAAAACCTTAAAAGCCAACAGAGGCTGCCAGCTAAATCTCTCTCTATCACAGACTGCAAGAAGAGTAGTTAACTTTTCAGGTTCACTCCTGTCCTCAGGCCACTCAGAGAATACCAAAAAGCTGCTGAATATTTAATTTTAGTTTTCTTCAGGGTGTGTTCATGCTGTTTAGTTATGCCTATCAAATCCCTTCTTTGATTCAGAGCTTTAAGAGATGAGATCTATAGTTTTATTACTGAAAAATGTGATTGTAAAAAATCAGATATTGGACCATAACCTAGTTATTTCACTGAATGCAATCATGTAATGATGATTACAATTGTTAAATGATGACCAATCATGTAATGATGATTGCATCCTTTTAAATATGACAGGGTATATTAAATGAGTCCCAGCATGTTTACTTCCAGTTCCTGACAAATGAAATGCAGCTCCAAAAATAGACATGTTTGATATGAAAAATAGTTAAGACCCATTATCATGACAAATATAGCTATTTGCTATTTCCTGATCCCATCTGATTATGGAAAATAAATTCAACTGGATTCCAATGAAACTCCTCAGCAGGTTTCACAAAAAATCCACCTTGTCCAAAAGGTTAGGGAAGATTACTAAAACTGTGAGACCCAGAAAAATCTTTTCAGAATCTTGAGTTTTGGTGTCTCTAACATGAGTCCAGCACAGGCAATGTTTTCAAGGAGTAAAGGAATTAAAAAAAGGAAGAAAAAGATACCTCTTCATGAATATTCATGTTAAACTCATCGTGGATTGGAGATGCTGTTACAGGAGTTGGGGATGGACTTTTCTCTGGGTCAGTCAGACTTGGTGTGTCCAATAAAACCATGGAAACTGATCCTGAATTCAAGAAGTCTTCACTGTCACTTTCCTTGCCTGCAGGGAGAAAAGATGGGAAATTTGTTGGTTTGACTTCTGGATACATGATAACTCTCGTTCCTTGCACAGGAATGAGAGTTATCATGTATCCAGAAGTCAAACCAACAAATTTCCCATCATCTGGTATCCTCATTTATGGGCTATTGGAAGAGGCTTGAATTATGTATTTTTACGAGAAAGTACAATAGGAGAAGGAACCACATGCTGCTTCCTAATTCAACTGCCACAGTGTGGCAGGGTTGGAGCAGAAGGGAAACATGCATCTAACAGCAAAAGCCCAGCCCCTTGTAAAGGCATTTAGTGTGATCGGTTTCAAAAAGCTCAACAAACCGAAGTAGTTATTTCCTGTCTCATGTCCTGGTATTTCATACTAAATACTTCTTTTCCCATATTCACTAGGGAAAGACTGGGGGGATGGGTCAAAGTTTGCCTGAGACTTGATATGACGAAAACAACCTATCTCTGTGGTGTCTTTAAGTTACCCATAGGAAAAATGCAGTCCACAGCACAAGAGCCTAACACCATCTTTTAAGTGACTGCTTTATGTATGCAGGCTGCCACAAACTGAGTGTGTTTCATTCAGTTAACTCGGTAGCCTGCATCAGCATCTGACATCCTGTGTCCACTGAGTGACTTGCTGCTCCTGAACTGCCTCACTACAGACCTGGATTTCCACACTTGTCACCAACACTGGAGTACTGACCCCAATAGGGGAATGTTCAAGGAAACTGATGCTTTCTAAAAAGCAAGCAGAAGCCTAGCACTTGTTGCAAAAGACCTGATGCAAATATAAGCCAAAGTCTGTTTACATGAAAGATCTTTCTTGCTCATTTTTCACTGCCCTATCCATTGCTCTGTGAATCATACAGCACAGTTCCCAGAGACTCGATGTCTGTTTTAGCCTCTTCCTCTCTTTGAAGGAATGGCACTCCATGAAAAAGCAATCCCTATTTTAAAAATGTTCCTCCTCTTCCATGACATTAAGCATGTTGCTTTGCACTCATGACCCTCTTCCCTCACAGATTCTGTGTGATCCTAGCTTTGGCAGAATGAAGACGTTTAAGTTGTGTCCTTAGTGCACCTGAGTGCTGGTTTTGAGGAAGAAAGGCTCTTACATACCAAAATCGATGCACACAGACAGGGAGAACTGTCTGATCTGTTCCCTTACAACAAGGGGAGAGGGAGCCACTTACTAACAAGGAGGTAGCAAAAAGGCTTCCCTATGCAACCTGTGGCCAAGCTGAGCCCAGAATGCTTCAAAGCATGCCAACTCCAGTTTTGGTTTATGTTCCTGACACTAAGCTGAGAGAAGCTGGGGAAAAAAAAAAAAAAAAAAAAAAAAAAAAAAAAAAAAAAAAAACAAGCCCTTGTCATCTGCCCTAAAGAAGGCAACATACCTGGGGCAGTTCAAGGCCTGTGAAAGGCTGTGTTGGCCTTCCCTGACCTTCAAAGGACTCGCACACAAAGGATGTTTCCAGAATGTAGCAATGCAACATCACAGTGCACAGACTTTTAAAGTTGTGCATATAATATGTGTACATACATTAGTAGAAAGCTAATGTCCAAAATTTGTTGAAGACAGGTCTTTCAGAGGATGATGACCTACAAAATGTGACTTGAGTACTGGAAGATCAGTATGATGTGGGGGAAAAAAAATCATCCTATAGGAGCTATAATGCAAATAGGCCTGTAAAGAGAGTGCTTGTTTTCTAACATCTGAGTGTTTTCATCCGAAAACCCAGAACCATTTCAGGGTAATGCTCTCCATGTGCTTGTTTTGCTTTTATTTTAAGAGAGAAAGGGGAAAGAGAGGGTTCTCAGTGTAGTTACATTAAACTGATGACCACCACCCTCAACATTTATCACCTTTGGGAATCAGAAGTTCCTGGATCTGTAATGCTCCACCAGCCTTGTATGAAACATAACATCACATGCTACAACGTAACAACCATTTCAGTCACACGGTTATGCTCATTATCTGAGGGGTGTGGGAAGGTGGACAGGGAGACAAAGAGAGAAGAGGTTAGTAGTAGAGATGAGGAAAAGCCAGCTTGTCCCCACTGCAGTAAGGAAGAACTATTCCACAGCTGCTGCATATGGTGATTTGTGGGGGTTTCATTACATGCCAAAGACATTGTGTGCCATTGCAACACAGTCTTGGCAGCATGTCCACTTTGCTACAGATATTTTTGCAGCTCTTGGGCATTGCTATTAGTGTGTGCAGCTGCTGTGGCAGCGCTTGTTTGGCTGGAAGGAACATGCATGCTCAGGGACTGCTCTTCTCAGCTTCCAGCCCCTCCCAAGGAACACTTGCAAGTGAAGGGAATGGTGATATTTAGCAGTTAATGTAGTACCTAATCAAGAAAGGCATTTCAAGAGGCAATGGAAAGAATGTGAGAACTCATCACATTCAAGCTAGCTTTACACTGGGGAAATAAGCAACTGTCAACAGTAGTTAGTTACTACTACCAGATGTACCCAAATGTGCAGCAGCACAGACAGAAAATGAAATTTACCAGTTTGCTCTGGTATACTATTTTACTATACCTAAGAGATACCTCCAAAGATAGTAAGTCTAAGAGTCAATGTAACACTATCACAATACACCTACAGTTTAAATGGGAACAGAGTTTAGAACTTCTTAAACTGTACAATACCTTTTTTACCTTGAGCCAGTATCACCATGTCTTGAACTTTCTTGTACCTATTGAGAGACTGTCGAAGCTCTTCTATCTTCCGATCCTTAAATTAAGGAAAATTGTGATAGAGTTTTTTCCTTTAGTGAATAAAAAATAATAAATATGAATACTTGATATTATTCATTTTAATTGGCTGTGAGACTAGAAGTATGGATGGGACAGGACCCAGAACTCTGTGAGGCTTTGAAATATCAAATACTTGTATTTAGCAAAAGCTATTATCTGGTTAATCACCAGAATTGTCCCAGCCTTGAAACTGGATTTCAGCTACTTTTTTAAGTCAAAGGTCAAGTATAACGCATGTGTCATTTACAAAGGAAGCAATAATCAAAAGATTCAGGGCTCTGGTGATCAAAAGAAAACATCCTATAAAATGCACATGCATGTGAATATGGAAAACCATACATGAAAACAATCCATACTTTACAGAATGTCCTTTTGAAATGTGGCCTGTGTTATCTCCTGGGATTTGTGTTGGATCTCTTTACATTTCCAAACACGGTGCAGAATGCAGTCCCACTGAATTTAATGCCACTGATTTGTAAGGACATGGGACAGAGCTCATAAATGCCCAGCTTTATCCACTTAAAAGGCACAGCGGTGCTTCTGACTGTAGTGATTACTTGATTCTTACAAATTTGATTTTGTATTGAATTGTGACACGTATGCAGATTTTCTTAAGAGTTTAACTCACTTAGGTGAATGATTATAGAAAAAAAAATATTTCTTAAGATTTAACTCACTTTGATGAATGATTATAGAAAAAAATGACTTTGCTACCTTCTCTTCATTTGCTGCCATAAGAGATTCTACCGCCTTCTTCATTTTCTGTACCTCTATGTCTAAAAACACAATACAGTTACCTAAGTCAAGTTAAGTAAGACAGTGTAAGGAAATAAGGAAAACAAAAATACCCTAGAATTGACTCAGTAGTATCTGAAGGTAAATTTACAAAATAAAAGACAAAACACAAGCCACTTAAATTCTATGTTAGATGGAAATATAAAGACCCCTTTTCTACAAAACCTTTTTTCTAACATTTTTTAAAATCAAGGAAATGACCAAATTCACAAAACTATCCACCCCCTCAACTTCAGCAAAACTGAGTCACAAGTAAAACTACTGCTTGACTATCACTATCTCTGTCCCTCATATAATCAAATACTTGCAAAACAAAAGGTCCAAAATACAAAATAGTACTACTGGAGTGCAATAAAAACACATCGTCATTACTACAGTCAACAAACACCCCAAATGGCATCTCAAAAACCCACTATACAAAGCAATAGGATTAATGGACGTGATGAAGAAAGCATTGTGCAGTGGTGTTTAGTTATAATTCAGTATGGATGTAGAAATGAGGCCAGTGCAATGGAATGATGCAAGTGTTTGCTGTGACAAGCAGTCATGCTAGAATACATACTGTAGTTCAGACTTAGAAAAGGTCCCTAATACAGAGATCACGGTTCTGCATTTCATCTATAATCCTTATTTACAAAGTAATAGAAATACATGGAAATATGTTCTAACAGTCTATGAGGTTTGATTTTGGAGGTGTTCTGGACTACATAAACGTAAGAAGAATGGAAATAATCTCAAATTTTGCTAAAAATCTACTCTGCATAAATGAAGTAAACTTTAAATTTCTTTACAATCACAAGGAAGTAGCCAAATTCACAGGCAAGAAAATATTTTACTTGAACTTCCTAAAATCCTTTTGAAAAAAAATGCAGTGGGAAGATCGTTTTCCTCCTTAATGAAATGCAAGAACAAAACAAGCTGCCTGGCTGGCTTTCTAGATAAGAGACATTTAGACATATTGGGTAAAACTGTAACTGATACAGCTCCAGAAATTTTCACTGAGTTATGCTAATAAAAATCTGGCCTACTGGATTGTAACTTCATTTCACTGACAGGCAACTGTTTTATTGGCAGGTACATTTTATGGAGAAAAATCTATGCACTCTGCTTTCAAGTGAAATTTTGTGTCTCAGTGAGACTAAATCTTTGTCTATCAGCTTTTTTTAAGAAAACATATTTCAAGTTTGAAATATCTATCCTTATTCTCAAAATTTACCTTAAGTGTAACTAAGGGTTATAGATGACGCAACCTGTGTGTTAAAGCAGTTTTATATATACATGCAGAAAGCTCTTCTGGAAAGCACTTCTGAAATACAAATGCTTGTGGAAAGACAGAAACCTTACTTTTATCTTTTAACTTCTTTTTACAGGTTTCATCTGTGCAGGAAAGTCCATTGGATTTGAAATTAGCATGAAGGTTATGACATTAAATAACTTAACAAAATATTGCTACTTAAAGGAGCAAACTATTCATCACATGCTATTGCAGAAGCAAGCCGTTCAAAATTTTACCCTGCTGATGTTCCTAATGACTCAGTCTCGCTGCTCTCACCCATATTTACCTATCTCAAGGATTTATTTATTTATTTTACTATAGGTTTTCACTTGTAAGGTCTCAGAAGAGGCTTATGCCAGTAGCTTACTCTTAAGCTAACACTATGCAAAAGCCAGCTAGGTGATAATGTATGAATGTGTGTTCAAAAAGCACAATTAATGTAATGGGGCTGATAACCGGTGTTAGCTGCATTATTATATAGTATTGTTCTGAGGCAGAAAAAACATAGTTTACTGGGGAAGAAGATCCCCTGCTGAGCTATACTGAGAACTAAACTAAAGGTGAGAACCAAAGGGTAATAGCAGCTCAATGTATAAAGCAGCCCCCAAGGAAGAAAAGCACCATTTAGGTAGTAATGAATGCAATAAAGCCAGACCTTTTTCCACATTTAAATGTTTTGAAAGAAATCACATTTTGATGTGGTCACTTTCAGTGCTTTTATACAGTAGTTTTAAAATCAGATAATTTTATTAAATAAAATTTGACAATCTACACACAGCTGTTTCTACCTCAGGTTAGGGGAAGAGACTAATTAACCACTTGTGGCTTTCTAAAAAGCACACTTTAAAAGCACAGTTTTAAAATCTGCGATAAGTACCAATGAGATATTTCAGAAGTGAAATTTCAGCAAGTCTGTGGAAAAATTTTTGAGGCTTTAAAGTAAATTTTCTATTTTTAAATTAAGTTCCTAAATCTAAATTTTCCCCAAATAAATATTAATTTTATTTTTTCTTTGAAATTAACTAAAAGTATCAGACACATAACATATCTCTGTGAATTCAAGTTTAATTAGGATTTAGAATTAACCAGTGCATAAAACCAAAACCAATCCTCAATTTCACCTATTTAGGTTGGGGACACACTGAAGATTTGCACATCATACTTAGGTTTGCATTATGGCTTTTTCCCCTCCTTAATAATAAGCAAAGCCCAGCACAGATACCCACACTTTGAGGGATATATTGAGAAGGGAACTTCTCAGTAAAACCTTTCTGGGGACCTAACTGAAATTAGTTTAGGGATTTCTTTGCCAATATAAACTGCATCTTTTCAGACACCATACAAGCCACATGAAGAACTAACGAGGGATTACCGAAGGTAGTTTAATGTTGATCCAGAACCTATTCTGATGGTAGGTTCAGCAGTTGCATTGTGAATAGCCACTAAATATGGTAAAAGTAGTAAACTCAAAGGCAGAAAGAGCATGCAAATTGTTTTTATCCGTTATTTTGGTTCAACCACTCACAGAAGTACTACCTCAGATAAAGTGACTTAGGAGGACAGGTGCCTCTACACAGTCCTAAGAAAGCCTCCCTTGGTCTTACCTCTGTCCAGTATTTCAATTCCTTCTCCTTTGAGCTTGCAAACCAAATTTTCTTGCAATCTTTTTACCTCAGCTTCCTTCTGCTCCAGTTTCTCTTTCAAAGCTGCTAGTTCATCCTGTAACAGACACAGAATTACTCAGTGACAGTTTACATACACATCTGAGGTGCTTTCAGAATTCACTTCTATGAAGCACAGCGGACAGGTCCTCAGCCGGTGAAAGTGACCAAGAACCCCCTGACATTTACACTGGGTAAAGGGACACCCATCAAACTCTGACACTGAGCATTGCAACAGATTATTGAGTCCTGAAGGCAGAAAAACCAGGAGACTTACAGACAAAAGCGTCAGTCTTGTGTATAATTTGAAAAGAGATTTTACATCTAAATTAAAAAAGAAAGTGTAAAGCAAAAAACAGTTTTCTTTTTTATTTAGCCTTGCACTGATAGAAAAATTGCAGGTAATAAGGTTGAATGCTAAAATATACAAACATTTATTTTTATATTTATAGAGCATTTTGCATGTTCAAAGCAGGATGGTTACAGAACTGTGCTTACAACAGGCTGAGGACAGTTTCAGAAATAATCACTGCTTCTGTTAACGAAAAATTGATCACAACACCATTAAGCACATAAACAGATACTGAAAAGCAGTTCAGACAAAAACATGGTACCTCTGCCATACTTTGGGTTTGCTGATCAAGTATTAGGAAAGGAAACTTAGAGTTGAGATACATGGGAACAAGACAGCTGGTGTTCCGGGGGGTTGGGGTGTATTAGATAAATGCTGTCAAATTATAACTTAGATCTAACCATCTGCACCAGCAACTGACTAGCACAGATCCATGCATTTAAGCTTTAAAATTTGAGTCAAATCCTATGCAGTTTAATAAGATATTTCTTTGAAGTCCGAGAATATCTTGTGCAACATCATCATCAAGACAGGACCCTCAGTACAAATGTACCCAACACTAAAAATTTAATTTCTTCAGTTTGTAAACAAAACAAGGCAAGACCCCTAATTTTGGCATTTATAGCTTCTAACTGAAGTGTTAAATACTTAAAGTAATAAACCAAACTAGAATACTATGGCTTAAATTTTTTCATGAGCTTCCCTCAAAAGATTTATGGCAAATATGCAAAGAAATGACACCTATGCCCCCATACTATGGCCCAGACATTTCCTGAAATTGTTCTGGTTTTGCTCTGAAGCATCATTTCTATCTTGAAATTGTGAAGAAATCAAACCCTCTTCCAGAACAGGGACCTGATAATACAGTCCTCTAGTGCTCCAAGTTGGTACTGATTTTGATGGGATTCTGACAGTTTAAGAGCCATGCTTCTCCAAAACAAGACCCTTTCTTGATCACATGAGAAGCTGTTAAGCCCACGGACAACTAGAGTTGGATGTGGGTTTTGATGTTGTGCATGTTCTCCCCTGAATTAGAAACATGATATGTAAACTTACACTTGGGAGAAGGGACAGTGTGAAAGAATCACTGCTCTCTAGCTAGTTTTCATGAATAAGTGTTCTCTAAAAAGGTGAGAAAATTTACATTTGAGTAATGGATGTAAACTACAAAAGAGGCAGTCTTCCCTTGGAACAAAAATTATCTCAAGCCTAACTCCATTATGAATACCTTATGTAAACTTTATACACTAAAATCCTCTCCCATCCAATATAAGAGGTATTTGTAATGTCTATCTACATAAAGAGTTTTCTGATCTAATGAGAAAGGAAGCACTGCATATCAACACACAAGAATTAATGAAGAACAAAGCACAACAACACAACGCAAGACAAACTGTAAAACGGTGGAACGTGAAGAATTCAAAACAGGCCAAATGTTACCCAGAAACTACTACACCTTTAGCATCTGGCATTTTTGCTCCATCCGTTGCTTTTCATACTGCATCTGACCCACTTTGATTTTCATGCTAGAAAGTTTGGCCATTAAAGACTGGTAACAGAGATAGAGGAGTGAGAGAAAACTAAAGACAGAAAAGAGACAAGCTAAATGGCAAAGAAGTCAGACACTTACAGAAACAGACCGCTAAAATTACTTAAGGGGATGCTTTCTCTTCAGAAGTAGCTGATTTTCAGCACATTTAGAAGAAAATAAATGCTCAGCTTTGGTCTCACCCACAACACGTCTTATGTGCTGCAACTGGTGTTTCTTGACACATGCATGAAAGAAGGGTCCAAACAGGTAATGTATAATCTGATTTTTTTTTGGTGGTCCCTTGGGGACGCCCGAGTTGGACTCGATGAACCTTGTGGGTCCCTTCCAACTCGGATATTCTATGATTTACTGTTAATGACCAGCTGCATGGTGAGTTATCCTTCATAAAAGGCAATGCCTGGATCTGAAAACCACAACACAAAATTCAGAAATAACCCCTTTCTGGGCTTTGTTCTAGTTGTTAAGTGATCATCATGGAACCCCTGAGCATGCTCAGGATTTTTCAAGGTGCAGGCAAGGACTGGGGAGAAGAGAAAGAAGTTCTAAAACCTGTGAATTGTGCCTATTGCTGTTTCTTTCCCTCAGTTTCACTTACTTTGGTTGTTTTAAGCTTCTTCTCATACTGGAGTCTTTCATTGTCCATCTCTCCCACTCTTAATCGCAATTCATTTATTTCCTGGATCAAATCCTGAGGGAAAAACAGAAACAAAAGCAAATAAATAAACCAGTAAACAGAGTCAGTTGACCAGGCACGCCTTGGTGGGACCATAAAAACTCAGCAGCAATAAAAGGAACTCTATATACACAAACACATC
Organism: Stictonetta naevosa; assembly: GCA_011074415.1. Classification (NCBI taxonomy): domain Eukaryota; kingdom Metazoa; phylum Chordata; class Aves; order Anseriformes; family Anatidae; genus Stictonetta; species Stictonetta naevosa. The sequence continues at coordinate 71,941,277 of CM021697.1, forward strand.
ACCCAAATTCATAGCTAAGCCAAGGAATTCAGAACTTTCTGCATATTCAGGGGCCTTATTTCTCAGATTCTGCATTACTGCACTGAATACAATTGGGCAGAGGAAAAAGAAAGAAAGAAATTTGAGTTGTGTTACCTGAGCTTGGGATAAAGAAAGGCCTCCTGCCCATCCAGCTACTCAACTGGATAATATGAAGAGATTACAGTGGGAATCCACATTTCTGTCACTCAAACTAGACCTTCCGCGCACTGAATAAAAGCACCATCACTTGTTTCTCTAAGCACTAAAGCACATTTGTTTAAGCACCAATGGCTCCACTATTGAACTTTGCAAGTTCAACCTGGTTTAGAAGGAACTCAGAAGAAACCACCAACTTGCACCTGAGCTCTTCAGGAGAACAGTTCAACTTCCTGGGCATCCTCCTGGAGAAACCTTCCAGGTCTGGATGTTCAACCCAAGTGCCAGCAGCACCACAGCTCCCTTCCTGCAGTAGTTAAATGAATCCTGAGTTTGTGTCCCAGCAAGGAGCAAGGCACCCTTTCTCCAAACTTCCCCATCCTCCAGATCAAGAAATGGGATGTTAAGCAACCACCTCCAGACCTGTGCGATGGCCAGGAGAGTGTCCCCCCATTTGAGACAAGGAACCACAGCTTATGGGGTTCAGAAGGGGAGCATATTACCCTGTTCAGAAGGGGAGCATATTACCAGAAAGCTGTGGCTTTCACACAGCTTAAAGATGTCCAGCAATCTTCTACTTCACATATAAAACTCACTGACATTTAGTTTATGAACATACACCAGAAAACTGTTACATTTGCGTGCTTTACATAAAAACAAAAAAGCCTTTACTGAGCAGCTACTGTAATGCCCTATCACTAGGGAATGCATCGAAAGAGAAGATAAGCTCTTTGGGCACCCTAGAAAACAGAAGAGGACTCAAACTGCAGCTTAATGGCTTTTACACTACTAAGAGGGTAGTGTGGTACTTAGGTTTGCTTGTCTTCCTATGCAGAAAGGCAAATCCTATCCATGTAAAGAGGTGCTGTACATTGAGCTAACATCTGTGAGCACTGAAACAAGTCAGAGGCTGACATTTGAAGAATATTCAGGGGTCCCTCGTAACACCTGCCTTCCAGCTCCACTCCACATTTTCTCAGTTTGCAATAACCCCTGGTTATTGTTTTATGTGCTTGATGAATCTGATGGCAACAGAGCAGCATCTGTATTTATTTAGCAAGATCCAAGCTCAATTACCAGAACTACATGGAAAATATAGAACATTTTGATGATGGTAATAACTATTACTGCTGCTAATGTACAACTCTGATTTGGATACACCTACAATTCCTCAGTGATTTTGGAGTGTGTGACCTTTACAAAGCACATCACTCTTTAGTATAACTACACATGGATGTAGTTATTGAACTTTTCTTCACCAATGCCAAGTGTTAAAGACCTCTAACAAATTTACATCCGCAAGTCCAAGAGTTAGCTTTGAAGCTATGACAATGGATTTGTTTTGAGCTTTTGTCTCCTGCAGCCAATCCTCCTCCTGTCTTTCTGCTGAAGTTGTTACCTAAATATTTATCACTTGAACTACATGTATTTTAAAACACTGGAGGAGAAGAAGGAAACCAGTTATCAATATTCAAAAGGCTGCTGTGAGGCAAAAATCAATGAAAAAAATTATCCTCTTGTGAAAAAAAGTTAGCACAAGCCATAGTGATGGAAGTGTCAAGATGTACACAAAATATAACAGGAAACAGTAATATGACACAACCAAAAGTGTAAGATATTGGAATGGAAACCAAATTCCTCTGCTTAACTTGTTAAGGGCCTCTTGTGTAATGGGTCCTTTACTGCTGGTAACTGGTCATCAAAAAGACAGTACAATTTGCTCAAGGGCTAGATAGAAATAAAGAGGAGACCTAGCAGCATGCTTTGCACCAAAAATATTTTCAACTACTCTCCTGCAAGTGCAACAAGAGATGTCTCTCATGTCTTAAGTTATCTACAACACAGTAATTGTAAATCCCACTCTTTCTCAGCTTTGTGAGGCAGAGAAGTACACTGAAAACCAACCAGGTTCCACAGAGAGATTCTCATCAGTACAGAAGAGATGGGTCAGACCTTGTATAAATAAGCAGAGGAAAAAGAGAAGACCCTGAGAGCTCTGCCTCCCCTGCTACTGCATTACTTAAAAACATGGAAAATGGTAAAGAACAATTAAATGGTCCTCTTCTGATACAGAATCAGGTCCCTCCATGCAAACACCCAACAGCTCTTCCTTGCACAGATCCACTAATGATGATGAGGCTAGGACATACAAACTCCTATTTCCTAAAACCTTTTCCTTCCCTGCTCGTGTTACTTGTGCTCTTGATTGCGGGGCCAGAGAGGCACAAAAAAGCAATGACAACTTTAAGCTTTGAGGGTCAGGGGCTTCCTTATGAGTACTGGAAATGCAAACTACATTCATGGTTTTGCTCCTTTTGCTCCACTAAGAAATTTACCTGCCCAAAGGAGCCTGGTGGTGTTTAAGTTACGAAGAATTCCCCATGAGTGCACCAGTTTAACCTCTGGCTGCTGCTTCAAAGATCATGTCTGGTTATGGACTCCTCCCTAAACAAACTCCCTAGTATATTTCCTTACATAAACCCAGCCCAGCTCAGACCACCCATGCTCCTTAAGGAAAATAATCCTGGTGTCTGCTGAGAAACTGGAAAGACTGGAATGTTTTAAAGAACAGATAGATTATAAACCTCTATTAATTATACAATTAGCTTTGAAAAAGCTCTGTATTTGCGAACATCTAGACAGGAAACTCCTAGAGCACAAAGGAAAAAAAGCTTACAGATCTAGTGAAGCATCGTTTTAGAGAAAGAATGGTGAATATGAGAAACCGACCAAGCTAGAAGGGGAAGCTGCAATAGGAGACATAATTAAAAACTGGATAATAAGAAGGATTTAGTATGAATGATAATTCTGTAGGAGACAGCAGCTGCACAAAAGTTGTTTTCAGATGTCAACAACGTTAACATTTTTTTCCTTTCCATGTTCTTTTCTCCAAATAAAAACAGAAGCAACATTAGCAATTTTTCTTTCCCAGTTTGGGTATGATTGATTGTTTTGAAAACAGCATGGAAATTCCATAATGTGTTTTAGGGTAGAACATTTAAAATATTTAATCAACTCTGCTGAAATAAACTGATTCTCTATAACTTTTTAAGAATATAATTAGATCAATACAAAAGTATAATATTGAGTACTTCTGAATAAATACTACCTCCAAAATACCGATCAGAGATTTTACGTGAAATCTCATGTGTCTGAGACTCTTACATCTAATTACAGCTGAGATCTTGCAGCCAAGTATTTTCCCACTGAACAAAATGGAAATTAGACACATTATACCTTTCAATATCTAGGCCTTTTATAGCTATAAAGTGTTGAAACAATTATTTCCGTCACACTGAACTACATTGTTTCAAAGGTATAGAATGTTTTAGTAATAGTTCATTAGGCCTGGCATAAACTTCCAGCAAATAAATCTATACGGCCCTCAAATATAGTAATTACCTTTTAAACATAATTTAGGTTATTGTACTTTTATCAAAGACATAAAGCATATTTCAAGGTATTTCAAACAGTAAGTTGTTCATACCTACCACGCAGGTAAGCCTCTTGCACAGAGCCTGCAAATTTGCAGTGCATGTTGTGATCCCCACACCTTCTACAGAATCAGGACACCTTCACTGATTCACTCCACCTTTCACTCTGCCAATCCATCTGGCATTGCAAGGCATCTGCAAGTCACTTGCCTGGACTGCGAAATCAGCCACTTTTAAGGCACTGCCGTGATCATCCTTCACCTAAGATCTAGGTATCACACTAGAGGAAAAGGTAATGGGATGTAATGGCTCAACACAAATTTGAGCCATGGCTTGGCAGCAGCCTGATGTGCTACACTGCAGAAATGGACACCACCATCACTATGTAAACGATCACCACCTTTCAAGTCCAAACATAATTTGAGTCACTGGTTTTCATCTGGTGTACTTCTTTGGGTTTGTGGATTACTTTAGTAAGTATGTAACGGCAAGCCTAACTTTTACTCTTTTGCTTGCAATACAAGTGAAGGAATTAAATTTCATTGCCTAACATATAGGAATCTGAATGGGAGTTGAAAGGCCACTAATGAAAGTGGAAGTGCCAAGTGTTGTCTCCTGTGATGACATTATGGCTTCTTCTCTTCAAGAAATGGATCACATTTGGAACATCCACAATATGAACATCAGATGTCTCAGATCATTTATGAACTCAGAACTGGAAATTTTCTTCTGCTTCCCAGGCAGACTCCAAGATATTTCTGGTATGTCACCCTTGCAGTGAAGCACAGCCTAATTCTTGGAGTTTTGAGAAAAAAAATGGGTTTGCCTACCTGCAAGCCCCCTTCTGTGGAGCTGAGGTTTGAAGTGAGACTTCAAAAAGCCATCACAGAGCCACCTCATTCTGTCTTACTGAAACCTAAATGCCACCTGCCTAAAACCTGATGGAAAGAATCAAAAACTGTTTTTGGAAATCTTTATTTGTCAAAGTAGAATTTACCAAGGAAAAGAGGACACTGTTTTTATTTTACGAGATAAATGTTTTAAACTTGAAGAGGAATTCCTTCCTTGTCTGGAAGAGGGAGAGCAGAAACATTCCTAGATTTTTCCCAAATTTTCAGATAATGTGAAACCACACACGACTTTCACAATTTATTCTGTTGGTTTTTACTCACCTCTGTGTCTCTGAATCTATCCTCATAGTCCAATCTATCCTTCTCTACAGTTGTAAGTTTTATCTTTAGATTAGATATCTCTGCCATAAGATCCAGCTTCTGAGTTTCAAGGGATGTTCTGCTCAAGAGCTCCTGATTCAAGATAAAGAGGAACAAGCCAGAATTATTCATCTGAAGAGGAAGAAATCTGTAATTTATTTCTACAGCTAACGGCCTCTTTCCGGGAACAAACCATCATATTCTTTGTACTCTGAAGCACTGGACACAGCAATTAACCATCCGACAGACCCGGGCAGCTAGGATGCAGCTGAGATCATGAGGGCATTATCACAGGTTGGCTGCCAGGCTGAGAAAAAAGCTTGTCTGTCATCACAGTTGCCCTGGGCAGCAAGGAGCTTTGAGGGGAATCCACCCATCCTGCTGGAGGCTTTTATTCAAGTCTCTTTGAAGTTCAGTGGGGAAATGCTCAAAGGAAAGCAGGACTGGATGTGTAAAGCAGCACCGACATTACTAAGTACAAAGATTTTAAAGCAAAAACGGTAGAAAATTATCATTTACTTAAGTGACATTAAGGGATACAACACCTTGAACTAAAGCACACCGCTCTCATGGAAGCAAAATGCAGTTTTTTACGAGGGAACAAAGACAGACAGCGAGACAGAAAAGTGACTGTGAAATACCTGCTGCAGCATCTCTTCTGTGGCATTCAGCTTCTCCCTGTGTTCCTCCAAACAGAACTCCAGATCCCGAATCTTTTCTCCCTGGGCCTCCACCTGATCCGTAAGCACACTTACCTGCACAGAAAAGATAAAGGGATGCATGTAAGTACCTCACACCCATACAGTACCTGTCACCTGAAAAACCGTGTGTGAGTAACAGCACCAGCTGGGCTACAGATGAAATGGGACCATGGGAGGAGATGGCGCACAAGAGTTCTGCAGTGAGCACAGTGCACAGCAAACCTGATGAGAGGGCTTTACTCTCACACTTAAGGGAATTTCAGCCAATCTTCTGGCAGACACTTTGCAATTCTGTATCTCCTCTTGTGTCCTACAAGGGGTGGCTGCTACATTTTATGACAATTATGTCTTTGCCCGTTACTCCTGACTTAACAACCAAACAGCCAGTTATTCTGCTTTTCAAGTGATTGCACGCAGTGTACCATAGCGTATGGCTTCTTCTTTTCATGGCTCTTCTGAACAAAGGTTTTGTTTTAAACTGACTCTTTTGAGGAAATCTGCAGCACCATTGGGTAGAAAGACAAACTGACTGGAGCAGAGCTTAATGCTACCACAGGCAGCCCTCAGGCCAGGTCCATGTCAGGGGACTGCAGCACGCCAGTGCAGACAGATGGGTGCCAGGTAGTCCCAACTCTGATGGCAGGAGTAACCCAACTGGTCAAGGTGCCCAGGGCTGAGCTCGGAGGAGATCCATGGTCCCAGCACAGTGCAGCCTGGCAGCAGGAGAGCAGAACCTCCAAGGAGCTGCTCACCTCCTCCTGCCCATCGTCCAGTCCTGCAGCTTTTGTCACCTTGCATGAGAACAAGGCACGACAAGACATGTCACCTGACAAAAACAGCATGCGAACAGTTAAAAATAAAAGGTGATTTTACAGATATATATGAATGTAAGATGGCGGCTTTGCAGATCTGCTCAGCTAACAAGATTCAAAAAGAGATCAGATACAAAGAAAGTAAGGCATTTAGATTTTTACTGCAATCTAAATTCACACCTGAATCTGGGTTAGCTCATGTATCAGCAAGCCCTCCATCTACTGTTCTAGACAATATAACTGGAAATGAATCCTTGGAGGTTTAATTGCATAATACCAAAAAGTGTTACAAGTGCAAGGGCAGAAAAAAAGAATGTAGGTGATGACTCACTTGCAGAACAAGAGATTCCTTATCATTTTCCAGACGAGCCAGCCGTTCCTGATATACATCTCCATTCCCAGATATGTGTCCATTAGTCTGAAAAAGACAGCAAATTTATATGGTCAGCTATCTTATCATAAGTATCATTCTTCAATACCACTTTCAAATCATACCATGCCAGAAACTAATCTAATACTGTAACACTTAGCATTGCAATAAGGTCATTTAAAATACAGTATTATGAGCCAGACATACCCCACTGGCAGGGTAAATTTAAGTCAAAAGGGTTGTGCTGATTACCATCACCCCAGGTTCCAACAAACATAGTTTTCCATGTAGTAAAATTCATCAGCTTCAAGTGACAGCCACAGATAATTTGCAATGCCAAACACTTAGCAGTAACACTAACACAGACAAGAATGGTAAGCAACTGCGTTGTAATAACAACCTTTAACCTTTTCTCATCTGTGGACCCTTACAGTTTTCAAGTGGAACATTGATATATGGAGAATTTAAGTCTACTGTCAATATCCTTGCTTTTTTGTAGTCTATGGACTGTAAAAGGTCTGGAAAGCCACAGGCTTAAAATCACTGAGCCACATAAAAATGTCTCAGAAGCCTTACTGTTAATACTTTAATGGAATTTATCAAGACAAAATTATCTTTTGTCAACTCAAAACAAAATCAGTTTTCCTCATTGAACTAGTAGGCAGAAAGCAAATCAAACTTTTTTTTTTTTTTTAAGATGGCAAATAATCAGTAAAAACACAGAAGCTAAAAACTTACCGCAATATTAACACAACCAAAATGTACACAGGTCTGAGTTTCAGCTCATGATTCTGCTTTTAAGAAGGACAACTTTTAAATGCCATTCAGTGTTATCAACACACTTACGGAGTACTATTAGTCTGCTCTGTTAAAGAACAGATTTGTAGTATTTCCCAGTCCCCAAAGGGTTACAAATCAAATAAATCATCAACGGAGGATACACGACCACAGTTCAGAACAGGAGTTATTCAGGGACTTAAAGATGAGAAGGGAAGAACCTTCTGGTGACCCAGTTCTGGGAAATTCACTTACTGCACATTCAGCATTTGTTAACAAAATTCATGCTCAGTGGTGTACCATGCAAAACTACACTTGCAGAGAGACAAATACCCTGAGACACTCAGAAAGTGAAAAGAAGAATCAACTTAAAATTAACCAAATGTGCATTATGCTTCATGCAAGTCAAATTATTATTTTTTAAACACGTAGTAGGAGACATCCTTTTATATCAGGCACATTTTACTTGGTATGGGTGAATGTCTGCACTCTAAACGCATCTCTTTATAAAGCTGCCTGAGGCAAAGGAGAAACAAAAATACATGCTAATGCTATCAGAGTCCACAGTAATCAGCAACTTTCACAATAACTTCAATGCTCTTGAGCAGTGAGAAGGATTCTCCTTTATCCATATTCAAAGCAGTCTCACAGTACTTTGTGCTGAACACTATACTCAGATCTCAGCTCAGGAAAGAAATTCTTGTTCCCATCATTGCATGAATCCCTTAGAGAAGTATGAGAAGCTGTCCTGAAATCCAGTGTGCTCAGCACTGAGACTCCCACCAACTTCAAGGGGCCTTGTTTTCCCTCTCAACGTGCCCCAGTGAGGCTGCAGCACTAGCCTGCCAAGAGAGGCCACCCCAGTGTACGAGCAGCAGGCCTCAGGCTTCTGCTCCAAGTGTCCCTTCCAAGCAGTTTGTCTCCCCGCATTGCGGAGCATATGTCAGGAGACCTCCTGGCTAAACCACATTTTCTATGTTTTGTGTTTCAGTCTGCGTGGTGGGAAAAACTCCTTTGTTTGAAACTGGAAGAACAAAATACTCACCAGCACCAGTTAAAGACTGGGTGCAAAGCAAACAGGAGGTACAAATGTCTGAGCTCACCTTAGCAATGTCCTCAGGAAATGAGGCTGTGTCAGGCAGCTTTTATATCACTGTGCAGCAGCAAAGATGTCTCTCAAGCATCCATGTGTAACTTTCACAAGATGACCATAACATCTTCCCTGAAATCATGAGATCTACAGCACACTAAGAAAGGATGTTCCATAGTAATTTTCACCAATAACTCATAACATAATGATGCTCCGTATCTGAATTATTTAGCAATAAACTACTGTTCTTTCTGACCATCCAGAAACCAAACCACAGCAGAAGTACTCTATGCTTCTAAGTTTTCCCTGTTTTTATCCTGACCTCTAACAGAATTTAGCTCATGCCATATGAGATATTCAGTTGAGATCTTCAGTTTCATAACAGTTCAAATTAAGATGAAACAAGTCAAAGAGCTTCCAAAATGAACTCATTAGCTGCTCAGTTAGGACATTATGCTTTAAATCCTGTGACTTCACTTGTATGCACAGTAAAATATATATAGATATATATTCCTCATATTTTTGTTATTCTGTAGCTCTATTCTCAGGTAAAGTCCTCCAGTATCTCTCAGGCCCTTACCAAGCCTCCACAAGTACAGAATCTACATTTTGTCATACAAAATGCATTTATCAACACAGTATATGTCTCTGATGTCAGAAAGGGATATTCATTCCCCTTTACAAAAGGGCAGCTGATGTGCAAAGGTGCCCTCCATCCTGCTGGGGCTCACACAAACATCCTCATCAGAGCGCAAGACTCAGTTCCCTGCCTCCCAAACAACATACCAGTGCCCAAACCACTAAATCTCTTGCTATTTCCAGACAGCACAACCAGACACAAATTAACTAAAACCAAAGACTGCGTGAAGACGTAAGCAAGTACTGGTTTCACACTACAATGAAAATATCTTTACCATGCTGTGAAAACTGATGAGGTGTTAAAGCAGGATGTTAGTCATTGGGCACAACATCTTGCTAAGACACCTTTGTTGTTAAACTCTGTTCACATTTCTCAAAAAAACAAAACAAACAAACAAAAAAAACCCTAAAACTTTAAAATCAAGCACTCAGAGTATTCAGGCCATAGCTGCACATTGCCAATAGAAATGGAGAAGAAATGATGAGAACTTTTAAGAGAACTGGAGTAAAGGCTATTCTCCCACAAAACCAAACATAAAGATGTCTTTACTGCCAGTCACACCATAAGTATTTTGTAAAATCTGCTTAAAAACAGACCTCCTACAGTATAATGAAAACAGAAAGCATTGTGTACAACCCAACATCAGGTTGCTGTTTGTCTGAAATGTCGTAACTTCTCTGTAATACCTGCAATATCAGAGCACATTTTGCAATATCAGAGCACATTTTAGTTATGAAGAGACAGAAAGTCACTGTCCTCAGTCACAGTACAGGGAAAGATGAGAGTTGGAGAAATGACAACAGAGCAGCCACAGTATCTCTTTCTCTGAGCAACAGCCCTGGCACCTCCTGTGGCAGTGCAAAGATCAGGGACTACTGGGCAATGGCCATGTAATGCATTCCTTCATCTCTCCTCTGCTCTGTCCTCTTTCCCAAAGGTACAAAGTTGATGCCTGGCACGATTTTACTCTCGGAGAGGACAGAAAGGAAGAAAGGAGATGAAATGCATCAAAAGAAGAGTGGGGTAATGATGACAGAAGGCAGGGCTGTAGATATGGAAGATGTAGACAGGGCTGTAGAGAGGGAAGATGCCCAAACGCTGGATATGGGAAAGCAGCACATTACAAGATGGGGTGGAGAGAGCCCCTAACATGGAGGAAGGGGCTGCTGGGAGGTCTGAGAGATGGAGAAACACCAGGAAGGCTGGAGAGTGCAAGACCTGGTAGTTTCTCCCCATGCAGAGAAGAACATCCTCCCCTGGGACAGAGCCCAGCAACTATTCCACCAGGCACAGCAATAGCTCTGCTTAAAAAAAAAGAAAAGCAATTATCTGATTCAACACCAACTGCAAGAGTATTTGGAGCATCTGGTAGTTTTGGAGCATCTGGTAGTTCTGGACTAAATTCGTATCATCAGCGTCAATACTGGATTAACATAGTTTACAAGCAGTGTAAGACAAGCTTTTCCATTTTCCAAAGAAGGCTTTTTTCATCAGGAAAATTTATCTTCAATTAAGCAGTTAGACTTTGCATGTGTTTTCAATTCAGCAATTAATTGCAGAACACTGGATAGGAAGAGAATGCAGGCTTACCAGTACCAATCATAATTGGTAAGCAGTTGTCAGGATGCCACCGAGGCTTCTCAGAAGTTTGAGGTTTTTGCTTAGATTTGCTTAAGATGCCTTATAAAATCGACCCAGTGCACTTAAAACTCTGCAAGACCAATCCATTGCTAATCTGCTAAACACATGTGCAAGCTTTGTCTGCAGTCATGTAAGTGTAAAAATCCACACTGCTCTAGAGGGAATTATTCCTTTAATAATTACATGCATCACAAAACTTTCACAGCTTCCCTGCCCTCACTCTTTAATCCATTTTCCCCAGAAACAAGTTAACAATCCAAACCACAGGAAAGTTTCTAATAGCTGCTATTTTAAACTTCCAAAAGAAAAAAAAAAAGAATCACTTTCCTTTCAATTGCTGAATTCTCCCTTCAAAAATAAAACTAATTTTTAGCCTACTAGAGCTGATACCATTATTATCCTTCATTTTCTCTTCTGCTTTTGAGACAAATAAGCAGAACAAATCACACTGGTCTTGCTGAAGATATGAGCTGATTTGTACAAAAGGCACGGCCACTCCACAGCATTATTTTCTTGTACAGCAGATTGTGCTGTTCTGACCACCACAGCCAGTCAACAGTTGGCCAAGTGGGCTTTCCCTGACATCTCTTTCCTGACCATCTGGAGTTAAATTAGAGCTCATCAACATGCTTAAATTGTTCAGATTGTTATAATACACGTCACCTACACAGCTACCATTGCTTTGTCTGTTTTCTCAGTTTTAGGGAGTCCCTTGGAAGGGGTCCCTTGGTTTCAGCTCCAGAATCTCCCAGTTTTCCAAGCAAAGCATTCACCACTCCCTCCCCATCAGAGCCATGACAGCTTTATTCTTCCTAAGTATCAATTCCATCCCAAATTCACACAAATTCACATCCATCTGAACATGATCCATGTTGGTGTTTAACCAGTTTGCGTGGAAGCCCACTGCTACCCTCCCAAACCTGCATCTCATGCCTCCTCACTTTGATTTTTCAGCCTGTTCCAAATGCTGCAGCAGCAGGCATGCAGACCAGCTGCTAAACCTTTCCTAAAGTTTACAGATTAGCTCCTCCCTACAGAAAGAGCAAAGAAAAAAAAAAAAAAAAACCACACTCAAAACTTCCACATTATCTTTTATAGGCTCCCTTAAAACAAAAGTGAATCCCGAAAGAAAACCAGCTTAAGACAGACCTTCACTTTGAGGAATTTACCCGAAACATTTTCTAAATATAGAGTACAGCTGGTGAACAGGGAAGATGCAACCGTTTCAAGATAATCAGTTTCTTCCACAGCAGCTCGTCTGGTATCTTGTACAAGAGAAAGACGAAGTGCTTTTGTCCAATTCCCTCACAGCGCTGCCCAGCTACAGCTTGTCACTCGGAGCAAAGCAAGAGCCAGAACAGAGATACCCTACCTTATTTAGCCAGACACAGTGCCCGTGAATGTCCCAGCTATACTCCATGCTGCTTGCAGCTATCTTGTTGCATGTAAGGATGCGAGTGACGGTGGCTGGCAGCTGAGGTGGGGAGCAGCAGCCCTGGCGCTGCAGGAGCCTGCTGCACCAAGTGGTGCCGTCAGGGTTCCTCCGAACTGTGATGGAGAGGTTAAATGAGGGCAGGTCTCCTCACCAAGGGTGGAGGAGAAAGTGGCACCATGGTGGGAGACATGGGAAGCAGAGCACAGCACAGCAGCAGCGCTCCTCAGGCAGAGTGAGCAGCAACTCTGGGAATTAACATATCAAAGCCCGGGAAGCTCAATCCTTCATCTTCCAACCGGAGCCTGCCCAGTTCCACCACGCTGGCAGGGACCACAAAGCACAAACCGGTCCCTTCATCTGCCTGTGGGATAAACAGGAGGGAGTTTGCTTTTCTTAATAGGTTGTTAACTGGAGAAGCTGGAAGAACAGATTTAATTCACACTTAGGTGCCAAGGACAAGAGGAAGGAAGAAGTTGACTGAATGGTCCCAGATCTCACCAGTGCCTTGTCTCAATTTATGTTGTACTTCAAAGCACATAAAATGCCACAGTAACAACCAACATTCATCCCAGCATTTCGGTTCCAATCTAACCAGTATCATCATCAGCATAACAAATCCTTACTATTTTTGACCACAGAGCCTAGCTCGCTGAGTCCCATGATTATCTAAAAAAGCAGAGCTTTTATTATGAAGAAGAAACATTTACAACTAACGCTGACAGATAAAAAAAAAAAAAGAATCTCAAAAACATGATGCTAAATAATCCAGAAGAAAAAAGAAGAGCAGAAGAGGCACAGAACCCATGGTTTTTAAGACAGAGGGATGCATTTTGGATTCCAAATCATGATTTTTGAATGCTCTGGCATCAGGGCTGCCTTGTGCTCCACTGCAGGACCGCCCAGGTTGTTCTCACTGATGATAAACTCAACTGTGATACATGAATATGCCAGGCCAAGATGTGCTGTTAATGAACCCATATCACCTTCCAGTATTAAAAACACAGCAGTCTGGATGATCACTTTTAGCAAGAAGCAGGGTCCTGCATTTCAACTAGCTCTCTCATGAACAGAAAGTATTACTGGGAGACTGTAACGGCAGACTGAGAGAGTATCACAGGACTCCTTTCATATTGTAACTAGAGGAGAGATCTCAAACAGGTTTGGTTGTAAAACTTGTGTGCCACACATTACCATAAGGACCTTTCGATAGCTGAACTCAACATAAGCACAAGCTGAGCCAAATACTATACACCCACACTAAGACAATCAAACAACAAACACTGGTTTGAAGACAACATTTTTTCCATGAATAAAAAATATGAGATGACTTCTGGCTAACCAAACCGCTTCCACAACTTGGGAATTGTTTTGTCTTCCAAATAGGCTAACGTATCTCTGGAAGATTACAAGCTATGTTTATGCAGACAGAAAAACTCCTCTCAGAAACGTAATACCCCCTCGTATTAACTCTCATTACTCCTTGCCACTCTTGGGAAGAATTAACTCATTGAAAAAGTGTTAAAATCTGAGGCTGGTCTGTCAGAGGACACTCTGCATTACGCAAGACACTAGGGAACCACAGCTCACACTGTCGTCTTCAGATGAGCTGAAAACATTCTTTGAGAAATCTTTGAAGCCCGTTAAGCGTCTTTTATTTTAATGCTCTCATATTCAACTTACAATGCTACAGAAAGTCACTTCTGAAGCTAAAACCACAATTGCACTTGTTGCTACGGATCGTGGTGAATTTTGAAGAAAAAGTATTATCCCAGCTCTGCAGTTCAAGGAGCACTTAATTTAAAGAGGAGATGGCACACCATATGAACTCTGAGAGGACATGTATACATGTTTAGAGGAGGAGCTTGAAGAAGCTGGCTGTTAGGTTTGGGAAGGGACTGTCCACCCGCATGTAACCCTTTACTCTCCTTTTTAACAAGACCCAGTTGGTTTCTTCTTTCTGAGAAGGTTGTTTCATAAGTAGTATTAAAAAAAAAAGTCAAGAAAAACAACAACCAGAAACAAAAATGTCTCTTGTTTATTTAATCTGAAGAGAAAGTGGAGCAACATTCATGACCAGGAGCAAGATTTTTGAGAATTATTCTTTGAGAGATGGATCTGTCAACTTCTAGTTTCTGGAACTTTCACCAACCCCAGAACAATGGGGTTGCCTTGGTCTTGCAAAAGGCAGAATTTCAATTAAGATAGTCTTTTTACTGGTAATGACATTACAGATTACTCACACATCTACATTCAAACAAGAAGCTCCACATCCAGAGTACAGCATGTTTTATTAAAGCACACATCATAATGTATTATGCATTTCTGTTGATCAGAAGAAATCTGAAAAGCCCCAAGACTTTGCAATAGTTGTGAGATCTGGCTATGGATTTCACAGCTGGTCCCCAGAGAAAGCACACAGTCCCAACACTTCAGACCTTAGAAAAGGCTTCAGTCCCTTTCCAGACGTTGAACAAATGGCCTAATTTCTGGTTTTAATCACAGCATTCACCTGCCATCCATTTGTACATAGAGACGTATGCTGTGTTCAGCAACACAAAGATAATTTTTTAACTGTAGATGGACAACTGGAAATGTTGCAGTTACACCAGCTTATTTGTGCAAGACAAAGCTGCATTTGCAACTTCTCTGAAACTCCCCAGTGAGAACCATCTGATCACTCCTCATGCAAATGCTCTGCCAGATGTCCAGGCACTGTACGTGTGCTCTAGTGTCATGTGGCCACTTTAACTCCTTAGTGCTTTTTGAGTGCTTGCACAGACTTCTCTAATACCCATCATGCACACTGTGAGGAGCAGAAATCGGTCACTAAGTGGCACAGGGACACAGGGCAGCCCATTCAGACACGGTGAAATTGAATCCTCTGCCCTATTTTACAGAAGTGAACAACTCTGGGAGACTGCTGTCAGACCCTTTTCCCAACTAGGGCATCGGTGGTTTCCCTTTGAAGGCCAGGAGAGGATTTTTCTCGTGTGACACACTGGCAGCAGCAAACACTATTTCTGTTTTCCTCTGAGACAGAGGAGACTTGGTTACTGCTTCAGCTGGGACATCATGCACCAGTTCTAGTGGATTTGAATAGCCTGGTGGATGCAACTTCTTCATGCATAGAGGATTAAACCAATTCACACAAGGGAGGTGTCTTCCTTTCCTCAGTAAGGATGGACATAATTGCAGAAAGCCTTCCTATAAATCATCAGGGCACTTCACCTAAAACCTGCCCTACTCAGATAGGGACTGATGACACTGGTGGCACCTGTATACCCCACACTCTTCACCTACAAAGCCTAACTTTCAGTCTATCCTACCAGGGGTTTTAAGGAGGCCAGAGAGTATGGGGGAATAATTTGAGGCAGTCTGAGGAGAAACATGTATGGAATAGCTATTCTCTGCTATCTTTTGCAGAATCATTTTCAGTGTTCAGGTGGCACTAAGCTGAACAGCACAACAGAGCCCTTCCTCTTCCAGATTCAGCTCACTGCTACAATGAAAACCATTGCTGCCTCGTTGTTACATGGTGATCCATGTCAAAGGGGTCTGAAGGATACTATTCCAGCTCCTAACAGCCAGGCATTCCTAAATCACCCATTTCCTGCACCACAGGGCAGCACACATTTGCTGCCCCACAAGGACTGACCTTCACCTCACTAATCTCAGCAGACATTGCAGCCTCAAGCCAGCCCAGGCTCCTTTACTCCAAAACAACACATGGTAGATCGGCATTGCTCAGTATAGACTACCAATAACTATGCACCCCATGGGGAGAAGTTAATTTTCCAAGGCTGTTTATGTGGCATACGAGCACTTATTTTTCAAGGCCATACTTGCATGAAAGCTGTTAAGTCCTTTGATTTCTGCTCCACACAGAGCAGAGACTAGTTACAGCGATGTTCACTGCTGTATGTTACAGGGTAAGGAAATGCTGATGCTACCAAGATCTCTGCATTTTTTAAAGATCTGATTTGAATGTCATTCCTGTCTCTTCCTGATCTTAAAGGTTACTGCCACACCAACAGCAGGGGTGAGATCTAAGTAGCACAGAAGTCTGTGGAAAAGCTCGCATGTGTTTCACTAAGTTTAAGGCATTTTCAGATGAGCAGTTCAGAGCAAAATAAAAATTATTAAAAAAAAGAAACAAACAGAGCACTCTCCCCTCAAACCCTGCCATAAGAGCTACACAAGCGAGCCAAGCCATGTTAACCCAGGTCCCCACCTCTTCCCAGGGCGCTGTGCCCAGCCTGTGCACCGCTAGATGGCACGTCAGGTCACGCCAAGCCAACTGCAGCCTGACACCTGGTTGTGCTCCCAGGGTGCAGGTTTTGCAGGGCACTGGGGCCCCTCACAGAAGCAGTGTGCTGGGCAGTACTGCATGCTGTAGCTGAACATCAAGATGAAACTGCTTATCAAGAGAAAAATGCATCCTGTAGCATCAGCCGTAACTCCACAGTGATCAAACCCTTTCTGAGGGGAGGTGTGATGTCCACAGGACGGGACCAGGTGACGTGTGGTTTCTCATCCTGATAGCCACTGGCTGTAGCGATGCATTGGGTGCAACATGGAGCCACCACGGTATGCCTGTCCAGTGTCAGACCTGTGTTCAGACCTGGTAACCCTCATTTCAGCAGTATGGCATCACCTTGGCATGTCAGAGGAGGGGATGGACCAGGACACTGCCATAGACAGATTTGGCAAAATCTGCAGAAGCACACAACTTCAGCTGTTGTAACAGCCACAGACTGACTTATACTCTGAAACACAGCCTCCAGAAATAAGCCTTGATTTCCCATTAGAGCTTCACTGAAATTTGTGCATACACAGGCCTCCACAACAAGGCAAAGCACCACAAACCACGAGCACAAGGTCTCCTCGTTGGCCCTGTAAAGAAGCCACCAATCATAGGGCACCCAAAGACCACACCAGTGGGTCCTTCAAAAATGCTGCCATATAGCTCACCTCCTGATAAATACAACATTTTATTTCCCAGTGTAGTCTTCAGTTAGCCTCCACTTTTGAATAAAATTTGATTTTTGGAAAAGAAAAGGCATGGGGAAAGAACACCCTTATCAGATATCTTTGAAAACAGGGATAACAAACTAGCAGATCCACAAACAGAAAATTGAAATATGATTTGGTTTCAAGGTTTAAGGGATGCTGACCATATACACCACTCAATTATGTTATAAACCAGGTAAGGAAGTCCAATAGCAACCGTAAAAAATGTGCTGCCATATATGCTTTTTAGTGAGAAGTTCATACTGAGAACTTTCTTTTACCATTTAGGTGTCTGACTCCTACAAAGATGTCTTTCCCCAACCCTCTGAGTTGGAACTCCAGTTATTGAAAAACTTCTGCTCACTAAAATGAAGCACAGTATACATCAAAGAAAGTGAAGGCCAACCTGTTGCACAAAGTATTCAGGCAACTGCTCTTCTGAGACCCCACAGCAGCATCTCCAAATAAAACCCTGTACCTTTGGTTCTTTGAAATCAAGCCTAAAGCTTTTGAAGGCCCTGCATAAAACAAGTGAAACAAGGCAAGACCATACCATTTGACTTTGAAGCCATTCAATCAGAGCCTCTGCCGTCGAGTCCGGGACCTGGCAGCGCAGCCCCTCTCTCTCATCTGCTTCCATCATCTCCAGCAAGCCCCGCAAGTCCTCCACCAGGTGCAGTGCCCGCAGGCCCCCCATGAAGGGGGAAGTGGGGGACTGGCAGTCAAAAATGCCATTGGAGTATTCCAGCGCCTTTGAACCTGCATTGAACAAAACCACAGGGAGTGAGGCACAGGGCAAGCAGGTAGGACAGGCAGCCACAGGAGATGGGCAGAAAGGATTAGAAATGTCATGTGGCGTTTGCTACTGGTGGGAATTGATGTCAACCAATCTTGGCACTGGTGCTGCATCCTGCCCCCTCCCTCCCCACACAGCACCCTAAAATATGGAGGGGGCAAGCCCTTGCTGACATGTTTGGAATTCCACCACCTCTGTCAGTTTTAGTGGACAGGAGGAGGTGGGCTGATTTGACAGAAGATGCATGTGCCATAACAGCACTCAAGAGGTTGTGGCATGGGCTGGGCTCCCACTCCCAAAGATACACTGGAGGCTGAAACTACTGTGGAGGGAACAGGCTCATGCAGTAATGCTTTGAGTCACCCTTTGGGGACTGCATGACCCAAGTCAGACACCAATGATTTCCAGAGGAAATAGTGCTCAGGACTTTTCATGCAGAAATACATTACTCTGCTCCAATGCACTGGATTTTTTTTTTTAATTTAAGGATATAGAGATATATGGAGACAAACAAAAAGCCGAAATCACTTCTACAATACAAAAATAAAATTCAAATAAATTAAAGCCCAACAGTTTGACTTGGCAGCACTGATATCTGCATGTTAATAAAGAAAAAAAAACTCTTTTTTTTTGCATAAACTCACAGTAGTTATGTTTGACCTATATTAAAAGTTGCTATATGTTAAGTAAGGAAGGAAACTACAAATTCAGGATTAAGACTGATTTCAGTCAACCCAGCTAATTCCAACTAGAATTTCACCATGCTGATTTGTGACCCTAATACTGTAATGCCTCAGCACAATGAGACATCTTTATGACAGAGCATCAGCTTTTGTACTGTCAACTTTTGAAAATTACAGAGCTATGCCATACATGCCCTGCCATGAACCTTCATTCATCTCATCTGGGAAGCCAAAAAAATAAAATAAAATGCAGGCATAATTCCCTTGGAAAAAAAAATGAAGAGAGAAAAATCCCCACAAAAGCGTAAGACATGTTCAGACATATGGTTAGTCTGTGGTGACTTAAACATCCCAATATCACATTTTATTTTTGTTTGAAACCTCATCCTGCTATAACCAACTTAGGCTCTTCGAAACACACGGATGCATCATCTGATCCAAGCGCCAGTATCCAACTATGGAAATTTCTAAAGTCACAGCTTATATGTATTTTTAGAGATCACTATGATCCATCTGAATCCACTTTACATGCATGCCTGCTAAGTGTCCTTAATATCTTTGGAAAAACTGCAGAGCAAAATTGTTGTTCAAGCAAAGCACAGATAGTATGTCTCTTTTTTTTTCCCCTCCTCTAAGGGAAATTATTTTAAATGGAACTATTAAAAACTTTATAACTGTGTTGCTACCCTTGCAGAATATTTTTCAGTTTGGGTAGCTGTTTGCATAGCTCTGCTGGAATAGGATTAAGCTATTAACTTATTGCTGCTTTCCTCCTCTGTGTTGTGCACTTATATTATTTTTTAACTCACTAGACTCAACTTAGAAAGCAGAATTTGTTTAATTTGTGATCCCTCTCCTCAGTCCATTTAAAATTTACAGGTACTTATAAAAAGCACTAATATTAAAGGCAGGTCCAAATGAAATGCTTATACCCAGAGCATTCCAATTTTGAAAAAAAGGAAAAATCAATTAATGTTTTAACTCTTCCAAGTTGAAGGAAAGCCAGAATAGCTAGTATTTGCCAACCTGTCTCTTCCTAAGCAGCAGCTCTTTAAACACACTCATGCTGGTTTGAAACGTGCCTCATCATTGGCTTTCATGGTGCTGCATGCACCAGCTGAACTGCATCACTCAGCCATTTTGAGCAGCATTTTGATTGAGGGTGGGAGAAAAACTACAATCCATTTAGCTGTGTCTGTGTATGAGAGTCTGTGCAATCCACCACTCTGTTTATTTGTAATCTCTAAGCCATAAGGGAAGACGCCAAACACAATAACCAGCATATTACCTCCTCAGCCTGAAACTCTGCCTTCTGGGTATGAAAACAGTTAAATGAATAAGCAGCTCCAAGCATTTACCTGCTATAATGCCATCCATCTGCTCCAAAGCCGCAGCAAGCATGTCACTTGCATCACTCATCATCTTCTCTCTTCTTAGGGATGATCACCAGCTACACCATAAGGAACAATAAAACACCAGCCATGTGAGTTGGATCCAGAGTCTCAAGTCTGCAATTCAATCTGCAAAAGAATATTTAATTTCACTGCATGTTGTCTGAATTCAGACACCACCATTGCTGGACCAGCAACAAAACTGAGGCCATTTGCTGCTCACAAGACTGGTTCATCACCAGTCATGAAATGGCATTTTGAAGAATCAAAGCACCAGCTTAATGACCCAGGGCCTACTTTTGGTCAGCTTGTGGCCTGCAGGTCCACGCCACTGATGAGGCATCCTACAGGGCATTTCAGAAATCCCAGCTGGCACTTTAGAGAGCCACACACAGAAGACACAGGCCTTCTAATGCTAACAGGAAGCAGCAACTCAGCAATAAACCAAGTGTCTCTCCGTTGTATTTTTGCTCCCTGTGAACGTTATGGTATGGAAGAAGAGAATTCTGACTGTTCACCCAAGTTCTGGGTATCTGACAATCCAGAAGTCCTGGCTGTGCAGCCATTTGCCTATAGGCAGGGTATCTCAAATGCCCAAGACTCGAAGGAAATTACATGTGTGCACAGACCATCCCTCTGAAGACATCATTTCTACCTTAGCAGAGACTCACACAATGCTGCATCTGATCTCACTCCAAAGCTCCTGAAGGCCAGAGCTGGTCCTTGGAGAAGTACTTCCAGTAGAGACTGGAAAGGCTAGCCTGCCCAAGACACTGCCTGCGTGGGTGAACTAGCAGAGCCAACATCCCAGTGGGATCCATGAAGAGAGCGCTATTATGAGTTAAGCACGTGCTTAGGTACTCAGCTGAGCCTCTGCAGAGGGCAGAGGCGCAGCAGATCCTTCCCACACAGCACAATGGACACATGAGCCCCTGAAAAGACACGGATTGCCATGGCTTTCATCTGGGACAGGCGAGACTACTTCTGCTCTAAATATAGTTACAAAACAAAGCTAAACAGACACCAGGAAGGAAAACTTGCTTTAACCTTTTGCATACCCTGCCATCTGGTTTTTGTATTAGGCCACACTGCTGCTGACATTTGCCCCAACATAAGCAATTGAGAAAGTTGTTCACAATATTTCTGGCGTAAGTCGTAGAATAGACTCTACTAAAACATCAGAAATACATCTTATAAATTACTATGCATCAGAAATACATGTTATAAAATGAACTGTCCCTCCTATGAGTCAGCTAATTGGTCTGACCCAGCTGAGTGATCTCTCTTACTGGAGGCTGCCAGCTAGCTTTGCTGAAATGCTAACCCTGAAATATCAGCAAACATTTCATCTTCTAGATCAAAACTTTTATTACATAAAGCAGGTCCAAACACTAAAATAATTTTTGAATGACAGCACAGACTAATGCACTTTTGGCAAATGCCTTGCTCTCTTATTTAGTTGCCAAGAGTTACAAAAGCCAAAAGAACTTCAAAAAGTGAAAGCACCTGGAAGTGAAGGTGTTGCAAAATTTTACAAATGTGATAGCACCACAATTGGCAACTTCCAACCTTCAAAGAGGCAGACCCCAGTTTTAAAAAACTTAAAGCAGGAGAATGCCTGCATAATATGCAGCTCCTGCAAGACATTTCATCCAGTGTCTCTCTGTCTGATAAAAAAAAGAGTAGCAAACTCAATTTTTGAATAGGCATTCACCAGGACAATTCTGAAGACAGTCTTGTCCTTTCTCTTTTAGGATTTCCTAGCTCTGATAACCAGGTCCTGCTAAAACATAGCAAATATAGTCATTTATGAATGTAGAATGTGAACAACCAATGTTGGTTTTCTCTCTGAAAGCAAAGAGCACAAAGAGAAGCCCAGGACTGCTGCTACCCCAGACAAAATGCTGCTTCCTTGCAGCTCTAAGTGGAAAAGGACCAACATCACAGGGCACCCACAAACTCGCAACAGCCTATTAATAAATGAGAATTGGGAGTGCCCACCATCCCATCAACATGCATAAATACCTGATGGGAGGTAGTAAACAAGATAGAGCCAGGCTCTTCACTGTAGTGTCCAGAGACAGGACAAGAGGTGATGGGTACAAATAAAAACACAGGAAATTCCTCTGAAACAGTTTAGCTGCAGGCTCAAAATGTGATAAGGAGCAGAGTGCTCCCTTATTGTATCACATCTGCTCACAGCACACCCCTTGTTTCTCACCTTATGTTTAGGAAAAAATTAACTGGTGGCAAGGAACTGCTAATTTACACTTCCACAATAAAGGCACGGTTCAGAGAAACAAACAAAAAAATCACCTTCTACCCTTCATCCAGGCACAGTCACCCCTCCTGTTTCCACATCCTTGTTTTTCCTAAACAAAGGTTGTCTGTGGTTATCAAAAATCCTTAAGACAGCTGTACTGAGGAGAGCCACAGTGGCAAACAGTGGAACATAGAGCATCCAGGAGGCCTCCAGCATTCACCCCACTGTCACCTGGCCCTACCCCCAAGGCAGGCAAGATGTCTGCCTGTGCAGGGCTTTCTCCCCTGCTACAACAAAAGCAGCCATGCCACCAGGAAAAACAGTGAGAAATTTTAAGATAAAATTTAGGGAAGCAAGACCATGAAATCACACTGCTCTCCAAAAAATCTTCCACCATTTGTGGAGGGTCTGTTAGCAGCCAGAATGAGGCCACAGCTGAGAAACTTGGAGGCAAAAGAAAAAAAGAGAACAAAAAGCCCCTAACCCAAACAGCTGGAGATGATGCAACAAGATCCCATTTCCCCAGCTATTTGGTCCTAAAAGTGGTCATTGAAAGCTAGCCTGGAATGGCACATCCTGCTCTGGCCACCTTCCCAGCACAGTACACCACATCTAGCAGTCAGGAAGTAAAACCACTACGATAGAAAAATATATCGAAGACATTCTTCCCTGGTAAGGGCAGAGAATCACTTTTATCCAAGGCATTCTTCCCTGGTAAGGGCAGAGAATTGCTTTTATCCTTTGCACACCATCACCAGCATGCAGGGAGCGGATGGGCAGGGAGGAAATCAAAAGACCTCATACACCAGCAGACTAAAGAACTGAACTGCACAGAACAAGAAAAGACGACAAACTGCAGGAGGAAGAGCATAGGAAGGGGAGGTGTGGAGGGAGTCAAAGAAATGCCATTATTAGACAGAAGTCATAAATCAGCAGTCTTTTGTGGAGTATAGGAAAGGCCAATACTGAAACACCAGTGGATTACTCACTGCACCTACAGAAGGGAACCAACTTCACAAAGCTTAAGAGTAGCCCATGCTGAACATTAACAGAACTAACCTTTCCTGTTAAATATTTTCCTTTCTTTGCTTTGCTTTTTATGACTCTGGCCTAATAGAAATAAAACCTAGCAGAAAACTCAAGGATTTCTTTTTCCTTTTATTTGCAGTCACTAAAGAAAACCAGAGTCAGATATGAGTGAAAATCCATCTTGAAGAAGTACACTGAAGTTCCTTTAGAAAATAAGGAATAGCTAATATTTCAGATGATTAGCAGTTTCAATTCCTTTCATTCACAAAAGCAAGAAGAAACAAAAAGGCAAATCCCTTTAACATAGGTAGATCTGTGACACGACAGATGAACAAGAAACTACAGTGCACACAGAGACAGGGAGGCAGACACAAAATCCTCCCCTGGCAGAATGCCATTGAGAGCACACCTGGAAGGAAAGCACTGACAGTGCCCTGACAGACTGTTTAAAATAAGTTTCCCCTTGCTTTTCAAGAAAATAAAGACTTACCTTCCTTATTCCTTCAGTGCATACACAACCAGTGCTAGCTGGTGCAGGGGGCTGTTCAGTTGTTTTTCTAAAGCAGCAGATCCCTCTTCTAGAGCTCGCAGCTTAATATCTTGCTCATGCTGACAAGGATGAGCACTGCTTCAACAAGGCTATATTTACAATCCACCATTAAAAAACAAAAACAAACAAACAAAAAACAATAACATACAAATGCAGTTATCTCCACTATCAGTTGCAATCAATCTTGTCACTATCTGACACCTCTATTGCATCCCTGGCTGTTAGAGAGACGATGTTATTTGGTCTTACTTCTTTCATGTTCTCACCTCTGGTCCTGACACACCAGCCTGGTTGCTAGGGCTATGCTGTTCACTTTTCAGTAGGTGGAGATATTTTATTTTTATTTTTGAATGACATACAAACCCCCTGGCTACAGTGCTAGCAAAGATTTATTCCAAATGACTTACAGAGGAAACAAAACACTGCCCTGCAAACAAATCCAAGGAAAGCTATAAAAACAAATGGCTTATGAGCCCTGTGAATGGGAACTGCAGTCTGCTGGATTCAAACAGAAAGCTGCCTGAATATGGATTTCAGAATTAGATATGTAATGAAGATGGCAGACCTTAAAAAAAAAAAAAAAGTGCTTTAACATTTTACATATGTAGGAAATTGTTTCCCCACCCAGGGGCTCCCTCTTCCTTAGATCAAGCAACACACCCTTAGGCATCAGAGAGCATATCCAAGCCCAGGATCCTCTAAAATTATTTTTTAAGGTTCACTGAGCTGAGGAGAATCAGCTGCATCTCAGCAGGTCCAAAAGCTGCAAGGACACATGGTGCACCAATTGCAGCCTCTCCAAGGAAGAGTAAGGTCTGGCCTTTTCACCCCACTTGCCTTTGTCTGTGTGCACACACTCTGCAAACATTCAGTAGTTGGAAAGAAAGCATCAACTACAGATTATTCTTCTGAAATGATACAGTAAGATGGATGACTTGAGTTTCCCAGCTCTCTGTAGTGGGTTTACGTGGCAAGGTTTTGGTAGCAGGGGGCCACAGGTGTGGCTTCTGTGAGAAGGATCTAAAAGCTGCCCCATGTTTGGTAAGGGCCCCACTGCTGACCAGAGCTGAGCCAATAAGTGATGTTGTTTTGCACCTCTGTGAGAGCATATTTAAGAGAGAGAAAAAAATAACAAACACTGCGCCACTCAGCAGCTGGGAGAGTGCGAGGAGTGAGGAACAGCCTTGCAGGCACCAAGGTCAGTGAAGAAGGAGAGGGAGAGGTGCTCCAGGTGCTGGAGGAGAAGTCCCCTGCGGCCTGTGGTGAGGACCATGGTGAAGCAGGATGTCCCCCTGCAGCCCATGGAGTACCACGGTGGAGCAGGGTTCCACACTGCAGTCCATGGAGGAGACCACGGTGGAGCAGGTGGGCCTGCACAGACAGAGACTGTGGCCTGTGGAAGACCCCTGCCAGAGCAGATTCCAGGCTGGACCTGTAGGCCGTGGAGAGGAGACCGCGCAGGAGCAGGTGACCTGGCAGGAGCTACTGCCTGTGGGGAACCCAGGTTGGAGCAGTTTGCTCCTGAGGGATGGACTCTGTGGTACGGACCCATATCTGGAGCAGTTCTTGAAGAGTTGCTGCCTGTGGGCAGCCCACGCCGGATCAGTTCAGCAAGGACTGCATCCCGTGGGAGGGACCCCACAGCACAGGAGACAAGAGTGACCGAGAAGCAGCAGCAGAGAAGAAGCGCTATAGACTGATCATAACCTCCATTCCCCCGTGCCACTCGGGGGGGGAGGAGGTGGAAGAGGGTGGATGGGGGGAAGGTGCTTTTGGTTTCTTTCCTTTGTTTCTCGCTTCTCTAGCTTGTTAGTAATAGGCAATAAATCTTACTATCTCCCTATGCCGAGTCTGTTTTGCCCGTCACGATAATTATTGCGCAATCTCCTCGTCCTTATCTCAACCCTTGAGCACTTTTCATCGTATTTTCTCTCCACTTCTCTTTGAGGAGGGGGGAGTGAGAGCGCGGTTGTGGTGGAGCTCGGCTGCCCACCCGAGTAAAACCACCACACTCTCCCAGTGCTACGTAACAGTCTTTAAAATTGGAAATTTTGATACACGGAAATGGAACATCTTGATTAGGATTTGTCTCTAACAGCTATAGAGAATAAAAAGGAACCCCGAGGAGTAGGCTATTCTCCTAGGAGTCTGCCACAAGAATGCAATAAAGAAGTCCACAAATTACAGCCATCTTTTATGGGGAGGGTGGGGGGGGGAGAGAAACTGTACCACAGCAAAACCAAGATCCCTAATTTCACTTTGCTGTAAAAATTAATGATAATTAATCTCACTCTTGCATCTAAGAGATGACTGTGCAAGAGGTCTGAAGCATCTTCTGGATTTGCCTCTCCTACTTTGCAACACAAAACCAATACAACCTTAGCAATTAATTTCTGCAAGGTGAGGCTCTATTCCATGAAAACAACTGTCATTTCACACACATAATCACACCTATTTGTGCACTTACTCGCTGGGCAGAAGAGAAACATGAACACTTATTTGCAAAAAACATTTCAATAATTAGTAAAAATTGCCTCAAATGAATTTGATCTAAATCTCTGGCATAATTTCTCATGGGATGTTTTGAATATATTCAACTATAGTGCAATCTGTCAGTAGCAAATTAACACTTAATAATGAATATACTCAGCTAATTTACAATGGGGGTCATTAACATTTCTGTTAAAAAGAAGACTTCGTTTTATATGTTCCAGGATTGAAAAAAAATTAAAAAGAAAATGGATCCTGTCAAATATACTTCTCTGATGTTTTACAAGAAAAGAAGAGATGAAGTTTAAAAAGTAAAATATGAAAATGCTGTATATATCTTTTCAGGAATACTGTGGAGAATAATCTTAACATGAGGCAGGTACAAGAAAGTAGTTATGTCCCAGATATGTCCCAAGACATGTTCCAAACTGCTTTACAACCTGTGCCTGGAGTAGGAATAACAGAAGACAATCACATCCCCTATGCTGTGTCAATCACACAAAATGACAAGAAACTCTTGGATACTGCTGATCACCTGCCAGGAGGCTGCTGGCAGCAAACCCCGTGGTCTCACCTGTGCACATGGCATGGGGACACCTCCCCGGCAGCTCTTCCTGTGCCACCCAACAGTGCGTCCCTGTCCCACCACTCTGGTTGCTCACAGCCTCCCATACAAATCACGAAAAACCCATCCACACGCCACAGCTGGGAACAGCAGAGCACCTCTTGAATTGTCCCTCTCTGTGATAACCAAGCAGTCACTATGCACCGTCTGAAGCAAGAAGGCCTGGTGAGAATGGACATGTCCCCCATGTTCCTGTGGACATACAAGGAACCTGCTCCATTTCAGAAGGGTTATGAGAAGCCCCATCCCCAGAGCACTTCTGTGCTGTGCAGGTGACAGAGCAGTGGCACAAGTTGCTCTGAGAGGTTATGGAGTCTCCTCTGTAGAAATCTTCCAAAGTCACCTGGACGTGGTCCTGGGCAACCTGCTCGAGCAGGAGGTTGGGCCAGATGGCCTCTGGAGGGCCCTTCCAGCCTCAGCCCTTCTGTGATGTGAAAGCAGAAATCCTGTGGGACTGTGCTCAGGCCTCCACCAACCTGCAGGCTCAGTACCAGCCCATAGCTGAACACTTGACAGGTAGTGGTGGCATCCCTTATGAAGCACAGTTTTCATCATCTTCCAGTGGTTCATCCTGAGCACGTAGGAACTGACACAACGGATGGGACACACGGTCTGCTGGCACCCAGCATCCCACCTATGCTAGCACAAAGCACCAGTAGCCCCCAGATGAGAGGGAGGAACTCTGAAGCAAATGGGTGCCCACCACATCAGACCTTCTTCTGCTAAAGACTGGAGGCCAGGATACAGACTTAGGTGCAAGTCAAATGTCTGGCTTCAAGCGTGTCTACAAGGTCTTTCTGAAATGGCTAAAAGTAGCCATTTTTTTTCCCCATTACTGGCACAAACATGATATATTGTAAATGTTACTATGAACAAAAAACAACCCCAAAGTTGCCAAAGACTTATTTAAACAGATACTATCTGTTTATTTTTATAAATTTCTTCTTGAATTTGCTAAATTCAATGACATCAAAGCGATGCTGTTCTCTAATTAAGCATGAGTACAAAAAGGCAAAAAATGACCCTGTTTCTTAACTCCAGATCTTCCTTTATTCCCTGAATTTCATTATTTATTATCCAACAGCCATTATTTATTTCATTTAACTGATAAAAATTATTGAAAGCACATTAAGGTAGAAAGCCTATCCCACAGTATGTAAGATATGTCCTAAGATAAAAGGTATCAAGCTATAGAAAAGGCTTTAAACTATTTTAATTGCATAAAACACAGAAGTCCTTCCAAGATATAATTGTTTACACTTGGGAAAAACTTACCTCAAACCATGCAACAACTTTAGTACCAACCAGCTTAGCTACATATATTCTTCTGCACTTCACCTTACAATTTGTAAAATACATTGGAAGTGGTGCAAAAGCTAAGCCTTGAGATAAGTATCCTTCAGATACTCTGACAGAGATATATACACAGCAAACAGCTTATGTAAACACCCAAAGTCTAAGAGTCACGGTTTATGGCTTAGATTCATATCCAATTACAAACCAAACTATTTAATTTGGTCTGCAGCATGGAAATCATTCTGGGTGCTTATCTCTGCCACCCTGTACTCTGGCAGCTCTTTTTTTGGTTGCAATGGAAAGGAATTTAGAAAGCACAGCATCTGACAGGTTACTTCATTTCATGATGCACAAGTTAGCTCTGCACTCTCTGCATGCCACAGCCCCAGTCCAGGCAGCAGCACCTTACCTGTAAAGATGTGTCATACAAAGATCTACCTGTAAACACTGCTTAGACTTTGCTTAGACTTGTTTTAACTACTTATACACAAGTAATCCAGGGTCAAATGGAGGCTAACAAAAAAAAATAGAGAGAGATTCATTTTAGGCTGTTCGTGTTTTACTGGTTAGCTGTTTAGTAAATCCTTTCCACTACTCATGGTAGAGAGTTTGAGAAATCAGCATGTATTTTTCTCATGTTTTGCTTGGGTCCACTGATTAGAAAAACAACTGACATATTCATTCATCTCTCTGGGACTACTATTGCAAGCAAGGAAATGCCTCACATTCCCCATCAACATGTTACTGACATGCCATGGCCACACAGGCTATGAAACAAAAGAGGCACTGTTGATCAAAAGTCCAAAAGGTAGTTCTTCAAAATACCTTAAGAACCACCAAATCCACAGCATAAACCCAAGTTTAGATCCGATTTCACAGCTCACACACCTCCTTCTTTTAATGGGCTGATTCCAAGGACCAAATTCACAAACTTCCAGATTTGACAGGGTTTGGCTTCACATTTTGGACCTTCAGGTCTAGGATTTGATTTCAGACCTTCTAGATGCACAGTTTCAGCACTGTCACTGCATAAAGCGAAAGTACAGTGCACCAATCATTGAAAGCTCAGAAAATAAATAAAATATGTTTAACTATATTAGTATTTTCACATTCAACAGTGATCTGTAAAAAAAAAACACAACAGTAAAAAAGAAAAAACTAAGAAACTAGAATCTTAGTTGAGGACTATTTTTTTTCTCTTGTAATAGGATGGAACAGAATTTTAAGGTGAAAAGTACAGGGGAAAAAATGTTAAAAATATGAAACAGTAAGCCAATTTTCAGTCTGGTTTTGTCTTTCACACCTCAAAAACATGTGGACCTTGCATTTTCTTTTCTCCTACACTAAAGCCCTTTGCCAAGACCTCACAATGGAGCTTTGCCAATAGCTTGTTTTCAGGTAGCAGCACACTGAGGAATATGAGAGACTCTGTGTCCAGACAACCTGCTTTAGGCAGCACATGACCTTAATCGTTATTAAAAAAGAACCTTCTACTTTGGAGATTTACTGAAATATCAGATGCAGGAACTGTGTGTTTCAAAACAGATCTTGAATTTTGAATTAACTCTCAGCTTGCAAAAGGCACAAGCAGTTCACATGCTACACATATATCCTAGAACTTGCATGTTTATTCACA
Source organism: Stictonetta naevosa (assembly GCA_011074415.1). Classification (NCBI taxonomy): domain Eukaryota; kingdom Metazoa; phylum Chordata; class Aves; order Anseriformes; family Anatidae; genus Stictonetta; species Stictonetta naevosa. The sequence goes on from CM021697.1 coordinate 71,971,334, forward strand.
TCACTGGGAAAGCAAAGGTTCTCCTCTCTTCTGAATAACACGCTGATGAGTAGCAAATGAACAAGCGCCTCCCCCCCCCCCCCCTTCCCGATTATCACAGGGCAATTTTAAGGAGCCATATACTGTCCTTGTCCTTAACCCTGCCTAATGCTTGTCTGGGGATAACATGGACATGGGGTATGGATGATACCTGAAGGGTAAGATGGCTTTCACCAGCAAGGTGGAGGGAGGCAACATGTTGTCACAAAGCCAGAGGTGTGACTTTTGCAGAAAGAGGGAATGAAAAAAAAACCCTGGTCCCAGCCCTACTGTCTTCCCTTTCTTCTGCAGCAGGAAGAGAGGAGGGAAATTGAGAAAAGGAGGTGGCAGAAGAAACAGTGACTTGCTTCTGCTTCCTCCAGCAAGAGAGAAAGCCTTGGAGCTTTCTCCTTGATTCCATAGACGTATGTCTCTGCGTATGTAGGAGGGAGAAATATCCCATCTGTCACTGATGGCCCCAACAGCGAGATGAGCAGAACTTGCTGGCTTAACAACAGACTAAATTCAACTTACGAGTTGGAGAAAAACCTTAGCAGTGAGAAACTTAGGACATGATTGCATTGATGCATTTTTGATGCCCAGCCAGGACAAATCTGTAGCTGATACAAACCCATCTAGACTTCTATAGGATGACAAGGTTACTGATGGAGTAAACCTGCTATTTGCAAGAGTCAAGAACAAGGTACCTACAAAATTTGAGGGAGGGATTGCCCACAAGAGTAACTGTTGGCTGAATTTCATCAGTCAGCCTGATCATAGAAAATGGAGTTCAGGGGGATAAGTGACCTGTTCCCGGTTGGGCCATTAAAACTTGAAAAGCTCATAGCATGGTTGCAAAAGCAAGGGAAACAGGAAACAACCAGAACATACGTACAAAAGGAAGTGTGACAGTGATGGAAAAGCATCATTAACTCTGTGGGAAAATAATCCCCATGACGTAACATGGTGGGGAGGCAACATACCAAACACTGGTAAGGAAGGAGGCAGTGAGCAGATGGAGAATGTGAATATGCTGTAATGGTAGGGCTGACACAGGCCGCAGTATGCACTCTATGATGACAAGTCAACAGGATGATGGCAGTACTATCAGCTTCCAGAGAAGCATGCTGGCTCTGTCCTCCCTGGCTACCTTTCCCTTACTGCTCCATACTGTGCTGAGCGTACAAGCGGAGAAGGGAGGCCATGTGGTACCTCCCAGCCCAGCAGAGAGCAACCTTCTTTCTGGTGCAACAGCTCAGTTCTGAGTGTATTACCTAGAACCAGCTACTCTCACCCGCAAAAGTGTAATTTAAGAGAAAAACCCTCTACAAATGTGTTCTGAAAGGCCTTGCAAGCTTTACTGCTCAAATGCCAAGAGCCACCAGCACTTCCTCCCTGCTGTCTGGTTCAGCCATCGGTCTCTTGCAGGCAGTGCAAGGAGTTGAAGGGGAGAGGGTGCAGACCTGAGGGAAAAGCATTGCACACATCCAAAAAAGGAGCACAGCATGGAGTAAATAAGATTGAGGGCTGTTCATATCGCCTCCTGAAGAATCTCAGATAATGAAATTCAAGGCTGTTTGCAATGCTGACAAAACTAGAAAATTCTAGTGCAGAACCAGCAGCAGTAAGAGCCAATGCTGTCCTTTAGGCTGTCACTAGTCTATTAAGTAGGCAAAGTTATCAAAAATAAGTGGATGCACACATCACAAACTGTCATTGCTTATTTAACGCTGGCTTCAATAATAATTTGTTTTAGCAAAGGAGTTCGGCACGAGTTCTCCAACTGCCCTGAGGTGAGGGGATGGGCATGCCGTCCTGACTGGCCTCACCAGGAAGTGCTTTGCTGCAATGTGGACAACACAGAGCAGCACAAGTCTTTGAGGTTTCTCCTCTGAAGATTTTAAGAATTAATGTCCTCCTTGTATGATTAAAAAAAGTGTATGAGACCAAATTCACTTGCTACAGATCACCTGCTAAGTATGAAACAACTCATTTTGATTGTATAGAAAAATGAAAAATGCCTGTTTTATTACATAGAGCAATACACTGTGCTTTATTACTGACCTTACTAAAGTAGGCTTAGTAGTCTGCCTTTAGTAGACACAGCTAGAAAAAGCTAAAATGTAGAACAAGATAACTTTTAAGAGTGGTACAGGCCAGTTCACAATCCAGTGAATGGGGAAGGGGGTGGCTAGCAAGACACAACAAAATATAACCAGATTTTCATGCCTCAGCCAAGAACCTCACTGGACCAGCTGAAAAAAAGAAGGTTCTAGAAGTTGTCCTCATTATCTATTACCAGGCCAAACAAAACAAAACAAAAACAGAAGCAAACAAATAATTTCACTTTCTCAGTATTGCCATGACCCTGTGCAGCTCCACATCAGAAGTGTGGAGCTATCAACTACCATGATATTTTATTTGGTATGTGTTCAGGCTTTGTTGGTAAATTCTGTCACTTCGGCAAATGAACTTCAATGCATCAATATCAATGTGCTTGCTCACCATTGGTATACTACAGTTCTGAAGGACTGAAATACCCTAAAAACATTGTGTTACTGAAAAAAAAAAATGTTATTACCAAGCTCTGAACATGGAGTCTAAAAAGGAAGACCACAGAAAGCTCTAACTTGAATGCTACAACACAAAGACTATTCTAGGACAAACTTCTAAGGCCAGCCACTGCAACTGTGCACTCAAGTTCACAAAAGTTGTCTGCTACTCCAATTCACTGTACAATTTACCTGCTTTACCCAAGGAAACAGTCTCACTCGATCAATTGAAGATATATACTGGGTACAAATAAGCTGCAAGTTCAACAGTAAGCCCCGCTGACGTTGGTGGAAATCCACGTAAGTACAAGGAACACTTGAAAGTTACGTATCTAAGTGCAAGATTACTGCTGTTAAAGCTTTTACAAATATCGTTCCATTATATTATTTTCCACTGCAAAATAATTCTCCCTACTGGAACATGCCTTGCCTTAAAAAATAGTGAAAATAAACTAAAAAAAGGGTTTTCTTCTGATCTTCTGAGCGTAAGACATATTGCAATACAATCCGAGTGGAAAATACAGCAACAACATTAAATTTTTTGCCTTCAGCACAAGTTTATAGAAATGCCAAAGTAATGCCCTCCAAAGTGGGACAATAATACATTCTGCACAACTATTCCAGCTGTTACTGGCCTTGCCCAGCAAACTATCTTTGGATCTCCCAGCTTTTCCAATGCCATTTTCACGCTACATTTAAAAGTCTTTGACAGAAGTCCAAACTCCCTGATGTTGGCAAGTGAGGGTGGGAAAACATCCAGAAGAACTCCCAATTCAGTGAAAATACATTAAAACAAATGCATTGCTCACATGGCAGATTTTTGAGAAAGCTGTGGTCTCATTTTTAATCAACTGTTGATAAATTTTTGGAAGAGAGTTCATCTGGCTGTACATTTAACAATGAAAAATGGCAATCACCACTCCAGTTTATCTAAATTCTAGTTCAACATACAACGTCAAAGTAAACAGTGTAATAGGTATATTCATCAAAAGAAAAAAACCTGGCCGGGATCAGGTGTCTCAATGTGGTAATAACCAGAACTTAAGAAGTGGAGGTATCTGAACCATGTAGCTGGCCTCTCAGATTTCCTTTTTGCCCTTTGTTAAAATCTTTGACAGTTCTGAATAGCAACCTTTTGTAAATGTCTCAAGAATCATAAATGCATTCAGGCCTTTAATAATATTTTAATAACATATCAGTTCTTGCTCTTCTACTTGACCTGCAGGCAACAGAATCTGCCTTTTTAAGGAGATAATCCTAAGTAGCTTCTGAGAAATGCTACAAATACTGATTTGCCATTTCTGTGCTCTGGTTTGTCATTTTTCTTTCTTTTTTTTCCCTCCCAATATTCTTTTTAAATTGTCTTTAAAAATAAAGTGAAGTGCTATACAAGATGAAGTTGTATCAAGAGATACACTCTATTTTACAGATTGTAAGATCTGAAGAAGTAATGCCAGCTAATTGAAAACCTTCAAATAAGTAGGGTTTTAATTGCCTGCATTGCATTATTGTGCCTAAAGAAAGACTTGGGGAAATAACGTGAACAAGACAACTGCTTAAATGCCATTCCATTTTCCTCAGCCAAGGATTAGCTATTAGTGAAGTAAATGCCAATATTCAACCACATTTCTTACTCATTTGTGCCCATTTTGAAGCTTCTGCAAACCTATTTAAATGTTATTCAAGGAAGAGTTGCTTATGGTTTATTAAAAAAACCTTCTCTGTTTAAGGAGAAGGAGCCTATGGACTGTGATGCCAGCTTTGCATACCAAGGCTTTCCCAATGCTACAGTGGAGTGGTCCAAGAACAAAATTTCCAGTTCAGGGGGAGATGACAATTGAATGTCTACACAACAATCTGGCAACAACAACAACAAAAATACAATATTTTCCTAATTCCAGCTGCCTAGTTCAGGAGAGGTAACCTTGCTGAAGACAGGCATAAAGATTAAGTAAACTGGGTATTAAATCACAAGAAATACCTTAGCTAGACCACATTTACCCTGAAGGGCCTAGACTAAAAGTTGCCCACCTGAGCTGGGAGTCCTGTCACTTTGCCTTTACTGCTATTTCAATGAGTTGGCCCATCCAAGGAAAGCATTTGGTCATCTGCCTGTGCCATCGCCCCTTAGCAAGTCATTATGGTGGAGATGACTGCAGGGGATCTTCTCAGCAGCAGGGAGAAAGACGGTGCTGTACATAGAAATAGCATCTGGGAATCTCCACTCTGCTACCTTAACATGGATGGGTACTCAATCTGTGGCTGAACAATGGGTATCTTATGCATAATCAACACTCTACCTGTCTGCAGATCTCAAGCAACTCATCTTCCAATCATTTAGCACAGTGCGGGGAGAGGAGAATCAAGTGTTATTTCCTACTAACACTAGAAACTAACATATGTCTTTCATGAAGCATGACAATGTCAAGTCACAATTTTAAAAAAGAGAAACACACCCAGCATGCATATGTGCCAGAACACATACAGCACCACAAGGACATCCCCGGTGTCTGTGTACCTTGCAGGTTTCTCGTCCAAGGACTGTGGCCCAGCCTGGTGCTTCTCTGCTTGCAAGAACTGATGAGATCCCAAGAAGTTGGTGTGGCTGCCAGCCAGCGACCTGGCACCGTGCAGCGCTCCAAAGAGCCGTATGCAATACTTAGCGACAACATCAGGACTGCATGGGGCTCCTCTCCTACTGTCACACAAACAAGGCTCCAAACTTGTTTGAGGTAAGAGACGAGATAGTAATTCAGCCACATCTTTACGGTGTGGATCATGGCATTCACTTCAGCTGTCATAATACATTGCAAATTACACACAACTGAACTCGTAATAATGCAAGCCTCAGAACTGTCTACTTATTTTGCAGTAGCAGAAATTATCAGATGTTGACAACTTAGCAGATATTAGGAACGTTAAAAGAGACAGCCATGTCCATTACTACTACTTGTCATGTATGTACATGGTTTCTTGCCATCATAGCTGTCTACAACAATGTTTTCTCCTGACACAGCAGCATTGGTAGGCTTCTCTTTCCCATCCTCCCAACAGGCAGTTATTCCAGTTACTCGGAGCAGTGCTACCCCTACCTTTAATGACGGAAGATTATTACTGTCTGACAAACACCCCACTCAAAAGGGAAGCATAATCTTAACACCAGACCCTGGCAGCCCAAAAACCCTATAGCACCAGACATCTGACCCAGATGAGCACTCATGGGGACCATCCAGAGCACACAATACCATGTTCTCACTGCTCTGTGCACATTGCTGCTTCTATCGCTCTGCCCAGAGTGCTGTGGCACAGCAAGGAGCCTGGCAGAGCTCTTACAAATATGAACACAGCTGCATACAGTCCCTATGTGAAGAGCCCTTTATTTGCACAATGTGGGCCACACAGAGGAGACAGGCTAAGATGAGTCCAAGATACAGAACATGCACATGAGGGCAAGGCTAAATCATAGGACGCAAACATATTCAACTTCTGAATGTGACCAAATCTGCAAGGAAAGCAGTAAACAATACTAAACTGTTGTACTGAGAGGGATCAGAAGCAGAAGGAGAAAATGAAAGACAGCAATAACAGAAATCCATGCCAAGGTTTTGCACAGAAAAGGACCAAATCCACAAAGAGGCTCCTATGAAAACTTGGAAGCTGGCAAGTACAGACCACCTTTGCACCATTGCAAGACTTGGGTCTAAAGCACTGACAGTCAACAAGGCCATCCCCCAGATAGCCAGAGATGTGGCAGAGTGTAGCTTCCTCCACCTGAAACATTTTCATCCCCTACTGAGCATGGAGCAGATACAAAGGGCACCAGAGCAGCCATCAGTTTTTCATTTTCCCCACAATGCTGCAGCATCTGATGGGATACACGAGGCTATTTTCTATCTTCATGTGGACAGGAGGTGATTGTTAACTGCCCAGATGGATGACCACCAAGGCTGCTTCACCACTGTCATTGCCTGGTGGACCTCAGGCAGCACAACACCCAGGGTGTTGCATCAAGTCTTGACATCAAGTCTTGCTTAGCAGCAAGCCCAGCAGGCAAACCAGCCAAAACACCCCTGGCACCGAGCCTCATGAGCACAGCCAGGAGTAGCGGCCTAGTCCCAGAGCAGAATTCCACTTTCAAAATATTTTGAGCAGCTCCTTATCAGCTAAGTAGCTTTATACCAACTCAGCATTTCAGTGTTTACAGTCTGGTCCCCCTGTATTGGATTGACAACCTAGCTGAACTACAGCTTGGAACAGAGACAATCTGTCTGGCAGCGCAGGATCCTTCAGCAAGACCCACCCAGACTGAGACCAGCAAGTTGCATAAACCCACATTTGACAATAAGCATGCTCCTAATACTCCAGAAGTCAGTGGTACTGGGTACATGCTTAACACTGGGTGCCTGTTTGACTAACTGGCCAAAACAGGACCTCTAAGTAAAGATCTTGCTAGCTCTGTACAACCTGTAGGTGCTTCAGTAACATCAGCACTCTGTTAATAAGGTCCATGGTGAAATAGCAGCTCTCCTCACCTTGACTCACTTTAGTCCACAAGCCACCAGACGTGATCTCTGCCACAAACTGAACAGGACCAAGTCCCCATAAGCATCCAGGTCATTGTGGCTACAATCCTTCTTCCTTCTCCATTTAAAAGGACTATCAGAGCACAGCCACCAAAGCATGTGTGTTGGTACTCAAGGGAAATAAAAGTTAAAAACTCAAATCAAATCTGCCACAAAGACACATTCACTTTCATCAAAACCAATCTTGCTTCAGATTACTCTGGTTAAGTGTGACACCATGACTACACTGAAAAGCAACTACTTTATCAGGATATTTCTAGGTAAGAATTACTTAAGGTTACATAGAACCACTGTTATCACTTACCTTGAGTCCATATAGAAAATTCATCAAAAATTACCCAGTGATTCAGGGCTGCCAAATGCATGAGAGAAGTAAACATTATTTGGTAAAAGTCCCAGCATCTTGATGACCTCCAGGTATAGGGCTGGTAGCTTGGTTAAGTGATGAAGGTGTTTCAAGTGTTCAAGCCTCTTGGATGATGCCTACCTGCAGAGTAGGGATGATTCTCCTCCCAAAATGCATAGTGTCCTCATCAGTGCTGCACTTGTAGGGCTCTGAGGAACAACTCCTCCTCCCTGAAACCAGGGACTCTGTGGTAGGGGATAAGCCTGAGTTCCTACTGATTTATATACCTCAAATCAGTGTGCACTGACCTACTGGAGGAAGGGGATGTGGGGTGGAGGGAAGAAAAAAGGATGTTTCCCAACCTAACCCCTCTTTATACTCCCCAGTACAGGTATACCAGAGGTGAGACAGAGGAGAATCAGGTCTTCAGAGAAACCAATGAGAAGAGAAAAATACAGCAATTGTTGTGCTACCCCAATGAAACAGACTGAATTCTCTGTCTCTTACCATTCATTATATCAAACACTAGATGATTTGATTGAATTTGAACTCCCTTCATGAGGTACGGTTATTTGCTCTCCTGCTTACAGTAATTCAGATCTATGTCCTATTTTTGGTATCTAAATTAAGAGTATTGCTCATAACCAGATTATATGGCATTTATTCTGAAGAGTAAGTGATACTGTTACAGCTAAAAATTCAATACAAACACCCCGTGGATGTAAGCCATGACATTTATATGCTAGATTAATAAGTACTAAGATGAATTTCTGATGTAGGGCACATGACCCTCCTTGCATTTCAAAGGCAATTATTTTCATACCATGATTTCAAAGTGTGATGAGTCCTGGAAAATGCTTGCAGACAGACACCTTTACCCAAAAAGCTCTCATGTCCTGAAAAAAACAATTTCAGGTGAATCTCTGGTTTTCAGATAAGAGAACATCTGGGATTTTGTTTGTTTCAAATAAGCATGCATGCATGTGCTGGCAGGGAGATAAGAAGACCCGAGACAAACATCAATTTTATACCATATGGATCTGAACCTCCCTTAAACAAATTGAGAGGGCTCAGGGATATTCAGCACGTAGCTCCTGCTTAGGCCCATCTCTCCTTTTAACCAGTGCGACCCACATTGTCGCTACTGCCATTGTTGCTGGTGAGACACACCATCAGTGGAGCGAGCTCCTTCCCGAGGTCCTGTCTTGCCTTATGCCCACTCTTACCACTTAATTTTGCCATAAAGATCATCAGTTGTCACAAAAACTCTTGCCATTTCCTAAAACAAACCCAAGTCCCAGAGTTACATTAGTGTAGAAATCCCACTCCAAGTAAAACTGTAAGAATGAAGAGTCAAAAAGTTGAGCTATAAGGCAAGGCTTGCCTGTTAGGGTGTGGAGATATGGGCAGCTGGACAGGCAAGTTTAACATAGAAGTTGCAATTTTAAGCTCTTAACAGTTAAGAAATATCCTGTGTTCACTTAAGTTATTTCAGAATAGAATTTCTTGGCTATTAAAGTAAAACAAGGACCGACAGTAATCAACTTCACCATGGGGAACCACACTGGCTCAGGTACCCACTGCCTTCCATTTCCCAATGACCACAATTTTATCCCTCCTTCAAGTCACCTTCTGGCTGCCATCTCCCACTGCTTCTTTCCTTCTGCTCAACCTGATGACCCCTCTCCCACTTCCCTTTTCCATGCTTTGTTCCTACCTCAGTGCATGCCAATGATATTTGTGATTTGTAATCACAACCCATGACATCTGACAGCTTCTCCTTTCTCTTTACTGCTTGGAAACAGCTGGGAGGAAACATGAATGGAAAACAAACAAACAAACAAAGAGTAAAAAAAAAAAAAAAAGCTATCTCAAAACAGCAAAGCACGCAGCTCCCCACATGACATGCTGAGCTGCTGATGGTTCTTCTGAGTAACTGAAATCCAAGTCCAGGGAGAGAAGTTATCAGATAACAAAGAAAAGACATGAAGACAACAAGACATGAAGCACACACACTGCAAGTGAAGAGTGAGTGAAAGCCTGCATACCAGCTGCTCTGCTGCAAAGTTCAGGTCCCAACCCAACCCTGAGGGCTCTCCAAGCCCAGCCAGGGAAAAACATCCAGATTCAGGATATGCCACATTCAGTTCCTCAAAAAGGTCAGCTGACAAGTAATCAGGAATTTGGGCATCATGTGAAACACTGGATGAAATGGGAGCCCTGTGAGCATGCCGTGGCACAGGACAGCTCTGCTCAGTACTGGAAGGGAGCATGTACAAGTGAAGTACCAGCAAGACATGAGTACAGGCCAGATCCAAAGCTGTCATGTTCCCAGGTGACCAGCCCCATGATTGATGTCTTCAGCAGAAGTGCTGCAAGCACACTCCAACACAGATGTGATTGTAGAAGCTCAAAACAAGACTCCAACCTCTCCCCCGGCAAAGGGAAAGAAAAAAAAAATACTGGCTATGATACCTGGGTGCCGCTGTCTGTTGTTGCAGATCTCATCTAAGGCATCAGGATATCTGTCCCACTCATCCAAAACAGAAAACTAAATATATACTTGGAGTTAAATCTTGAGCCCCTAAAAAGGCTTAGCAGTTTTGCATTCCCAGATAGAGCGCATGTCTGGAGACAGCTGCATTCCCCACCACCTTTACTAGCAGGACATGCCCAGAATAAAGTTGCTTGAAGTCAGTCATGCAAGACTTTCATCAAAAAGTTTATCAAACAAGACATCTGAAGCCAGTCTGACAGGGAACGTCTGAAACCTGTGGAGGAGCAGCCAAGAAATTTTCCAAAGAAAGATGAAATTCTTCACATGGTTTCCATTCCTCTGCACCAAGCTGCTTTTCAACAAGCAGATTATCTGTCCTCCCCAAAGGGGCTAAATTGTTCCACTGCTGACCAGAACTCCAAAGCACCTTTTCTAGATTTCATTAAAAAAATATCAAAATTCACAGGGGGGAGGAGTTTTAACTGAATACATCAATATTGTGAAAATGACATGCAGGACTGCTCCATAACACCCCAGATACCACCCTGAGCCAACAACTTTCACTTGAGCCCACGAGGGGAAAACAAAAATCCCAGCATGGCACGTGGCGGGCGAGGCAAGGATTATTTTCTGTACTCGCTGTGCAATAATACAATCCCCATCTAGGATGCTTCACTTTTCCCATCCCAGCCTCAGCTGGCAAACAAGAGGAAAAAATACTTTCAACTACTACAGAAAAGGTTTCCACTGCTCCTGGGTTGAGGGGGACAGGAGGGCAGGAACAGAGAGAGAGATTGCCCAGCCAGCAGCGAACAACCTCTTCTCTCCACAGCAGCGAAATACACATTCTCAGTCTTGAAGAGAGCAAAAAGAATTTCTCAGAGAAGTAAAGGAAGAAATTAAATTACATTTGAAAGCTTTGTGGGGGATGAATTTATAGTTTCTGAATATAAAGCAACTGTCAGGACTGGGAAAGTAAAGTAAGTAAAAAGGAGCAGGTGGGGTGAGGCAGGGAAAGGCCCTGTGAAACAGAGAGGTTCACATGCAAGATAAATAGGGCAGTATGCTAAGTATTTATGGATAAATACAACTCCCTTTCTCTCTGTAGAGATATTTATGTATACTAAATAGCTGCCAGCAGTACTGTGGGTAAACATAACGTTAAGTTACTTTAACATTACCCAAACCACATAGCATAAGATGACAGAGCAAAGGCACAAAAACACGAACTGCCTTCTGTAAGCAGCAGTATTTCCTCCTGGAAGAAATGGATGGGAAAAAATGAACCAACCAAAAAAAAAAAACGGCTTCCTTTACCCATCACCACATGCCAGGGGTGACACACTCCTTCCGGCCTGAGGTTCATTTTTCATATGAAGGGCTTATGAGGGCTGGGGCGTCATTCTCACAAGCAAAATGGTAACTCAAAAATAAATGAACAGATTCATGGGCTTAACCCATACTGAACCTAGCAGCAAAAAGACAGCCTTCCTTCATCAGCATCTCCACATCCTTTCATGCCCTGGTACCACTTGGATAACACACTGGGTTTGGGAAAGGGGCCACTTTTCCTACAAATGAGGGACTTTATCTTGCACTGCACCCTTTGGTATGCAGTGGTCTTTGGTAACATGAAGGCAGCATCCCTGCCTCCATACCCTCTGGCTGCGGCAGTCCCAGCTGTGCCATGACCCATGCCTGCCCCATTTCCTGGCCCCGATGGACCTCTGCACACTCCATCTCACTGTTGGACATGTAGACAATATGCTGCCGCCCCAGGCAGACTGACTCAGAGCAGCCTCAGGAACTGGCAGAGCAAGGAGGTATGCCAAAACCTTCAGAGAATGAGCAAGGAAAGAGCAGCAGCCACAGGGAGTGTGATTTAGTCTGGCTACTTGGGAATAGTACCTTCATGGCACCACACCAAAGCAGCTCTGCCTACTAAGACTTAGTGAAAAGCATTTATCTTTTCCAGATTATTTATACATGCTGCCATACTAAGGGCTACATAAAGGCCATCAGTACCATGTTTAACATGAATGCATGCTTGGGAATAACAGGATGTGAATGTGTGACACTGAAACCTCACCCAAAACACATTGGTGCATGGATGAGCAGAGACATCAGGGGCTGAATGTGGGGCAGTGCAGTGGGAAACCCCTTGTTCATCTGCCCTGTTCGGAGCAGCAGGCAGCAGCTTGTAGCAAGGCCTGCCATTCCTGCCAGCGCCAAGTTAGAAGGATTTTGGGATGTCGTATTAGGAGAGGCTTTTATTTATTTGATGGTGAAAACAAATAGCAGCAGGAGAAATCTGTTCCAGCTTTTAGGACAGATTGCTGAGAAAAACAGGTCTAGCTCAAGCAGAAAGCCTCCAAACAGCAGAAACACACCAGTACTCAAGCTGCAGGAATGGGGAAGGAAGGATCAAGAGCACCTGAGATGGATACAGACACATACCTCTTCCCAGAGCAACAGCACAAGTGACAGGGAGGATTAAAGGTTTAGGTCCCAATAATTCTGACTACTCCTGGGGAAGGGAAACCGGCACAGCATCTGAAAAGTGAGGATGCAGAGATGTCCAACAAAGGCAAGATGTTCACATGGTGATGCTAGCAGACTGAAAACGTCCAAACACACATCCAGCAGAATGAGGCAGCCAGCCAATGTCAGGCTTTTAATGATGTTTTTACAGCCATGACCCATTCAAATCCAGCCGGAGCACCATGACAACTGGAGTGCAACGCAAGCAACTCTGATAAGCAGCAATAAAATTAAAGAAACGTGACCAGGATAGGAGGACAATAGGTGATAACCGCTCCTGGAGCCATCACATCACTGATTAAACACCTGGGAAATAAAAGCTGGATTTTAGGTGCTGGATTTTAGGGTTCCTGGAAACGGTGCAACATGCACTTCTTTCCAGGTGTCACGCAAGACTCCAGGCAGCTTGTGGATCCAAGAGAGAGCTCACATGCAGTGATCTAGTATGGGAAAGGTCAGAGACCCAGGAAGAGGGAAAATACCTCGAATGAGATGCCAGTCCCCACACACTGCAGGCAACTGAAGGTGAAACCAAGGTGAAGGATGCTATATGCTAGTGGACATTGGTCTTTGCAAGCAGATGTACAGGGTGTGAAACCGCAACGGCACCAGTCAAAAGGAGAGGCCACCAGCTGGGACCTCAGAGGCGGTGGTACAGGGTGAGTGCAGCCCAGCCATGCACTACATGGCTGGGCTGCAAATGTGGATGCAGCAACTCAACCCAGCTCTCTCAGAGAAGAGCCATCTGGAATTTAGGAGCCTCAAGCCCTTTATATTGCTAGATCATACTGTAATATCCAAAACAAAGTAGATATGGGATAACGATCTCCAAAACAAGACTGCCAGCTCTGGCATGCACTAGGCTACTTGGATCAAATCAGTCTAGACTGAATGCAAAATGCCACACCTTGAAGTCTACTAAACTGGACCATTTCCAAGAGCTAATGCAACAGATAGTCTATTCTGTCAAATGTGTTTTCACATAAACTTGCCACAGTAATCTGAAAGCCCTGGGCAGTTTCTTTGCACATTACCATAGACCTGCCGAGTCAGATTAACTGCACATGCACAGCATAGCCACGTCATGCAGGCATGGCAAGCAAAGTGGGCCCCCTACTGAAGCACTGGCACTGCTTGTTGAGCCCACGGTATGCAGCAAGAATGACTCCAATGGTCATTTCAGTTTTATTTCTTGGATAACCAAAACATACTTTACTACCTTGCCATGTTCCATGTTAAAACTTGAAAGCCTTTAAATTGTGGAAAGCCTCCCTGGACCTAAACAGCAGTTCAGACTGTGTAAGTGATGACTACCCTTTAAAACATACCAAATAAATGAATATTTGCACAAGCAGAAGTAGCATGACATTTATCTACAACTCCTGCTGGAAGCTGTAATGCAGCATAATTTTAATATCATTTGAAGTAAGAGCCTATAGGAGCTGTTGTGTAAGTTCTCAAAAAAAAAAAAGCCACAAACAGCAGATACATAGATGTTAAAGACATCTACAGTGAGGAGTGATCCATTAGGCTAGTCACCCAGGTGAGGTTACTCACCCAGGCGAGCAGACTTAATGTTGATCTCCCCTGTCACTCTAGAGCCAATAACACTGATCCATATAAACTTCTGACACTGAAAAGAGAAAAATAATTAATTTAATTAATTGCTACAAAGTCTGAGGAGACTTAGCAGTGATATCTTACAAAAACTGATGATAAAGTGACATAGGACACAGGAAGCACAGTGGATGACGTACATAACAGCATTTAAGAAAAACAGTACCAAGAAATTAAAGGATGACAATTGATGTAAAAACAGGAAATAAGCTCGTTTATTCCTAGTAATACCCAGCAACATCCTGTCTCAGTTTTTGTACATTAAATGGTTGGTCTGTGCCTGCCCCCCCACCTCCCTAGCTGATCACACCTGTGTAACACAAAGCAAAGGTGAATGACAACTTGCAAAGACTTCCTTCTCACTGCTGCAACCTCAAAAAATCCCAGGCACCCCACAGAGTTGGACTTCCAGAGATCTGAGTGCAAAGAAAAGCCAGAGGAAGTCAGTGCAGCACAACGTACCAAACCAACCCCACAGCTCCTTCCCACCATACAAAGGATACACATGTCTAAAGCTATTTTGTGTGGGAAGCTTGACAAGATTGTTCTGGGAGAAGGTTCTGCATAAATTTCAAATGTGAAATGCAAAGGGAAGTTTGGGAAATAAAATTCTAGACCAATAACAAAACAGTTCCAAACCTAGGCAATTACACAAGCTCCCATTAAAAGAGACATAAAAATCTAACTCAAACATGAGTGCTCAGTGAAATACCGATGGTAGAAGGACCAAAACAACCAGAAGCACTGCTGTAAATGTACCATGCATCACTCAACAGAAAAGTCAGTAACTTTTCTAGTTATGACTGGTGCATCCCACCTGGGACACTGCCCTGGCATGCTGAGATACTGCTCTTGGCACAGAAATCGTGCCAAGAGCAAGAACGGGTATTGCCAAGTTGGCAGAAGTTCAGGACAAGCAAGCAACGTGATCAGAATACAAACACTAAGCTCAAAAAAAAAAAAAAAGGCTAAAAAGTAAAAAGTCAGACTAACTAGCTGACTTCTTGGGGCAACAAAGACCAACTGCAAATATCCAGAAGGCGTGAACAAAACAGGGAGAATTCAGCCCAAATATGTATGGAAGAGGGGCACAAAAAAGATGCAATTTCAGGTCTAAATGCCAAATAGTAGAATAAGCAGTCTCAGGGCAAACAAATGACTGGTTGTTCATTGCTTCTCGGACCATTTTTTTAAAACTAGATTAGACAAAAGCACCA
This sequence comes from Stictonetta naevosa, assembly GCA_011074415.1. Lineage (NCBI taxonomy): Eukaryota > Metazoa > Chordata > Aves > Anseriformes > Anatidae > Stictonetta > Stictonetta naevosa. The sequence continues at coordinate 71,986,705 of CM021697.1, forward strand.
GGAACAAAATTTACACAGGACATAAAGGACAGGGATGTGTAAATCTGTGCGAGCAGACCATCACAGGAGCAGGGCTTCAGGCTATTGCAACAAATTAATTATGTCCTGTGCAACACAAAACATCTGTCAGAGGGAAAAAGAGACAAAATGTGGTAGGCAGGGAAAGAAAAATATTTGAGGTTTCTATAAAGGGTGCTGCAGTATGTCATGTACAAAACTACAAAGCCAGGGAAAAAAGTTAACACTGTTATTGTAGGTCTGCCTAAAGTAATACCATGGGTTGAAATGGAAAACCTATCATTAGATGGAGCTTCTCCTCTCCATTCCAAATACTCAGCTCCAGCTAAGCCACACAAGGCTCACGAATGGATGGGATCTTTGAGATTCCTGGTCTGTGAGAATCCCAAAAGCAGCACTCGGGCAGAGGGGAAGATCCTGTCTTCTGCAGCACAAAGGGCTTTTCAGCACAGGGCAGTCAGTCCTGGCTGCTTCTTGGCACAAAGCTCCCTTGCAGTTCTGCCAGGGCTGCCTAGCAGGGATTAACAAGCCCTTCTTCGAGGCAGGGCAAGTCATGCTGCCCTGAGTGCAGACCCCAGGTTGCTCTGCTCTTTCCCACCCAGAGCACCGGCAGTGCTCACTTCAAGACTCAAGCAGCTAATCCCAAGTCTCCTTACCATGACTATTTTGGTAAGATGTTCTTTGTTACCGTGGTTGGACAGAAAGTTTTAGTCATTTCCTTCTCAACAGAGTCAAGAGTTGCACAAACCCAGCCCAAAACCCTAGCAAGCAGCACGGTCACTCGCTACCTATGAGAATGGGAAAACCTTGCATGCTTTTCTCACAAGTGGACTAACTACTTTATGCACCACATGGGGAGCTCCTAACAGAAGGATTCAGTCTGTCTTGAAGGCTACTAGGAAAATGGTCTATACAATCTACTTTTTCCTTTCTTCCTTCCTTCCTCAAATTTAATTCACCCCCCTGCTTTTCCTGGCTGCAGAGGGCGCAGAGATGCAGGGGGCTTTACCTTGCAACCTGCATCCCTGGAAGGCTGTAGAGTCCAGGGAGACTGAGTGAAAAACAGGACTTTTGGGAAAAGGGAGGAGTTTCTCTGGCTTAAATTATCACCCAAGAACCCACAAGAGAGAATGGCTGCTCTGACATCACATTCAATAAGTGCATGCATGACAGCCCAACCAGAGGGCATGCGGGCAGATTTGTCTGTGTGACAAGCTCTCCAGCCTCAACAGCAAGGCCTCAGCTCTCCACGGACACTGTGTTCAATATAAGTTCAGTTTCAGTACCAAAGAACAACCTCCCAGAAAACCACATTCATAATCAAGAGGCAATTTTTAGGAATGATCATTTAATATCTGCAGGACCGTGCAAAACAGGTGAAATAGGAGGTTTTCTTGCTTTCTTGCACAGACCAATGTAAAAGACAATTGCCCTGGAGGAACCTTTCTAATATTGCCAGGAAGCAACGGTATTGCTAGACAAATGTACATAAAGGCAAAACATCAGAGGTGCAAGATACATTTTTTTGTTGTTCTTTTCAGACTGTAATCTCTTAATCAGGAAGAAAACAAATCCTAATCCTACAATCTCAAATGTTCAACAGTAATATTTTACCTTGCCAATCAAAGGTTTCCTGCATTAGCCATCCATTTCTTTTTTAAATTAAGGAAGCATGGCCATGGCTTAACAGAAAAGCAGCAGCACTGTCTCTTTTCTTTGTACCTACTAGAAGCTCTGCTTCAGGAATATTTTTGGAGGAATGCAATCAAGCGTACTACAAGCAAATAATCTGATTTACGTATATTCTTTACCAGATAAAAATAAAGATCAGCTTTGCCTAACCAGTTCTCATCAAGGAAAGAAGGGTTTTGAGTTACAAGATCTGAAAGATCCCCTCCTTTCTACTAAAAATGCCTCTGTAACATGGGACCCAAGTAATCACAGCACAATTCAAATCACTCTTCCTTCCCACACACTCACTTCATGTCTGCGTGTTTGCATTTAAATTAAAAAGCTACTATGACATTCTTCCTGTCTTCCTACATTTTAAAGAAAACTGGGTGACATCTTCTACATGCAACAGAACTCAAAGCAGCTTGCATGTAAACATCTCCCACCACCCCCTCAGGCCCCAAAGCTCTTGATGAGCTAAGCTACCTAGACACATGTGCCTGAATTGAATGCAAGGGCCAGCCTTGCTCAGCCAACAAGCTGACCACTTGGACCACTTACACCTTGAGGATGCGGTGAGGCTGATGCAACAGGTTATTATCCAGACAGGGCTCTTTCAGCACCAACAGATCAGACAGAAGCAGACCTGGGCAGAACAGGTGTGGCTGCTGAGGACAGCATCAGCCAGGCAGCAAAACTCAGCCTGCAGCAGGGGACAGAGTAAGACATGGTGGCCAAAGTTTCACAGACAAGGAGTGTTTCCTGAAATCTGTCAGGAATATTCAAACAAGCCTTTCTGCCCTGTGATGGGAGAGGACACTGCCTGTAATATACTGCGCTCACAGCTTGAAGCAGCACAGTTGCTTTTCCAGGAAACATCTGAAAACAGCCAATGCTTCCCCAGCTGTAAACAGCTCTGCACACATCCTGACCTCTTATCCCTCCAGAGGGGGTTGCAAAAGTTTCTGCTTTCTCAAAGTCATATTGCTTGAATCTCTTTGGAGAGCCAGCCCTTTCTGCATAAGCCTGCCAGCAGAAGAGGTGCCAAGCAGAAGCCTCCTCTACCAAGAAGCAGCCTCCTTGGTCCATCATTTGTGTCCCCCCCACACACCTTCGAGCAACAAAACTTGATCAAGTGTTTCTTCAAGTCTCCCAGGAGAGCCTGAGCTATGGCCAGGACATCTTTCCAAAAGCCTGGGGGCAGCTGCAGCAGCTTGGCCAAGCTGCAGCTTCACGTGGGCTTACGAAGCGGCTGGCCAGATGCCCCTGCACAGACACAGCTCCTGCTTGTCCAGGCCTGCACAGGCATTTCTGCAAGCTGATTCTTCAGCTTCCAACAGATCTAAATATGTTAGGAGTTACTTTTGCAGAACTTTCAGCCTTTCCTATGGCAAATACCTAGCTTAGAATGGTTGTTACATAGAGAGGTTGTAGAATAGCAACTTTTTTTTTTTTTTTAAAAAAAGGCTTACTCTGAGAAGATTCTTTCCTGAGAAGCATATTTGATTCTTTCGAACTTTGCCTTTTCTCTGTGTCAACAGAGCATTTGTCCTTTTTTTTTTTCTGTCCCTTTTCTCTTTAAGGAATGGATCAAAGCTACTACATAGAACTTGACTCAAAAATTTATGAAGGAGTATGAATAACATACATTTCTAAGGAAGTCACCAATGCAAGCTGATCACATCCAGTCATTTTGCCTTGGAAAGGTGGGAGAGGGATTTGAAGTCAAGCAGCAAAGCAATGAAGAAACAGTAACAGTCTGAATGCTTTGGGGACCTACTGATTTTCCATGGGAAAAAGTCCTTGATGCCTGTCTTTTACTTTGGTATGGTAACAGTACAATTTTTTGGAAAAGGCCTTTCAGCAAAGTCTGGTTTGAACCTGAATTAAATTAATCGGGCTGAAGCTTGGATAATTTCCCCCCATTCATATACATCACCTATCCACACCAAATACCCAATATCCACATCAACACCCAATATTTCTCACGTATAAATCACCCTGTCCCTGGATACATTTCCCAGCTGCTGCAGACCACATAACAGATCTCTTACTAACAGGGGGACGGGTGAGCCATACTTACACAGAACATGTAAAAATGCAGATGTTCCAGCTTTTATCTTTATTTTTCCATTTCTGGAAGGCTGCACATCTTTTGATGCACACAAAAACACACAGCGTCCACATTAACAAACCAATCTGATTTTGGTTTTTACTGTACCCACAACTGAAACCCAGAATAGTGCTTGTCCAGTCTGCAGGAGCCAGCCTTGAGTTTAAAAACAAAGTTTTGATCCAAAACTGGAGGTTTTGGCACATGCAGAAACCCGAAGCAAAAACTAAGGGACCCAAGCAAACTAACCACATCATCAGCCCCAGCGACCCTAGCAGCTGCAGCATCATACAGCAACATTTTCTACCACCCAATAGTAAATTTGAACAATGCACAAACACAAATGTCACTGAATCAACACACCAGCACTGGAGGATACGCATAATATAGCCAACTGACAGAGTAAATAAACAATTTCTGGGATCATTGTAAATACTATTTATAATCTTGTGAGTCAGAGAAGAAGAATACCAGATAGGTCATTTAACAAAGCACTTGTAGGGAACAGTAGGAATAATGAAATTACAACTGCAGAAGGTGTAAACAGCGTCTTTCAAATCGCTAATTTATCTGAGTTTAAGTGGAACTAGACATGATGTATGCATGGAAGAATTTAAAGACTATGACTAATTTTATATTAACCACCAACTGAGTCAATCTCTGATCAGAGCCCCACTGTGCAGTTTCTGTCAGCTAGCTCATGGCTTGATTTCTGCAAGACTAAGCAATGGGCTGTGTCTGTGAAAATAAACATCAGCTGGTAGGAGATGTAGAAGTAACTGGAAGACAAGGAAGATTAATTTATGAACTTAATTGAAGATCTTATGCCCACAGCACCCACGTTATGGAAGTGGTGTGATAATAAGCCTGCAAGACTAGATATGAGAGAATTCAATCTCCCGAAAAACATTTTCCACAGCATAAACTTGATACCAACAAAAACTGCTCTTGTCAGTATTCCGCCTCTTTTGTAGTTCTGTCAAGCTTGCTGACAAGAAGGTGAACAAATCCATGGATCTTGCTAACCCCACGGAATGCTGGAGCACACCAGGCGGACTGTGATCTCCAGATTTCTACCCTCACAGCAATGCCAGCCACCAACTGGCATCTCAAGCAGCCCTGGCACTGAAGGGCAAGAGCCCACAGCAGCTTTCTTAGAGAGGATTGCCTTTTTTAGGGTAAGATGATCACAACGGGATGTCACACTATCATCAATAAACTAACACAAAGAGATTATCAAAGGGTTTTCTCTCTCACAGGCACCAGTTTGGGTTTGTTCTTCTCCACATGCAAAAAAAGCCAAGAAAAGCCTCTGTGAGCCTCCTGGTTGGACGTTTATGAGACAGCTTCAACCTTCGTACAATCCATCATGCAAAAAAGGCCCTGAAGGAACAATGTTGGTCATCTTAACCCAACTGGTGTTGCCACATACAGGTTTCCCTCTGTACTGGGTCTGGCTGGGATGTTAACTTTCCCTGCCCATACAGTGCTGCGCTCTGCACTTGTAGCTAGAACAGCAGTGGTATCACACCAGTGTTATGTTTGCTGCTGAGCAGTGCTGGCACAGCATCAGGACTTTCTCTAACCCTCCTGGGGGTGGGCAAAATGTGAGAAAGAAACATCACCAGGGCAGCTGACCTAAACCAACCAAAGGGATATTCCATACCATATGATGTCACACTCAGCAATAAAAGGTGGAAAAAGGAAGAAGAGGGGAGGGGTGGGCTTTCGTTGCGAAAACGTCTGTCCTCCTCCCAAACACTGTCTACGTGCGTTGAGGCCCTGCTTCAAGGATGTGGTCAAGCATCGCTCATTTGTGGGAAGTAGAGAGTAATTTCTTTCCTCTACACTTCCACATAGCCTTTACTTGTTTTGTTTTATTCCCTTCCCCGCCCCCTTTTCCCTTTTTTCCCTGTAGTTAAATTAATTAATAATAATATTTCCTTATTTTTTTTTTTTTGCCTTTAATTAAATTATCCTTATCTCAACCTGTGAGTTGTTCTTTACTTCTTCCCCTCCTCATCTAAGGGGGGGGGGGGGTGAGAGTGTGATTGTGGTGTTCAGCTGCCTAGCATGGTAAAACCACCACACCCTCTCAGCTCTATGAGAAATAAACACAGAACATTCCTTTAGCAGAAAGGATTGGGCTTACACACAGTCCTCGCTGTAACATGTTCCAGGACGGTGCCTGCCATTCAATTATCCTCAGCTGTTACAAGCACTCTTCACTTCGAAGTCTGGTCACAGCAATACTAGAAGGAACTTAAACATTCTAGAAGGAACTTAAACATTCCTAGAAGGAACTTAAATAGCTCCAACAACACAAACTTATAAACCCCTGTTAATGAGGCACACACATCCAAACTCAAAATTTCCAGAGCTGAGAAGTGAGGCAGAAGCTAGGCAAACAGCACAGAACAAAAGCACTTACCACGTGAAAGAGCAAAATACATCTTTTTTTTTATATTAAGAAGAGGCAGCCAAAGGTTTGAGGAAAAAAAAAATCTAGAAATTAAGACCAGCTTAACCAGATGCTTTGCCAGCTTCACAAGCAAAAGGTTTATACATTTATTTTGATCTTTTTCTATACAGGCATGTCAGTTGTTTCATCCCTTTTAAGCTGGTTATGTGCTAATACACATGCACACAACAGGATTCAGATGGTGTGTTTTTATATGTGCTGCAAATAATCCTGAAAATAACATTTCTACTAATCACGTTGTTCCACAGAGTTTTAAAGCACATGACTGCAGCATAAACCCCTCACCACATATTCCTGGCCTGGATTCTAAAGGAAATTAAATTTATGGGGTAGTGTTGTCTATCAGTCATCACCCTATTAAATTTTTGACTCGCTAGTCAATTTTGACCACATTTGGTAGAAGGGAGAGAGATTTTACTGGGTGCCACATTCTTACATCTTCAGGAGACACTACTACGTATGTAGGTAGAGGAGATGCATGCAAATCAGCCTCAAGCAAGGCTAAAATCTGCTGCAGGAGCTCAACAATGCCTGGTTTTATTTGGCCCAGTCTGTCAGCCCAAGCACACGGGCTGGCCCCACACCCAGCACATGAGTTGACTCCTGTCTGGCCACTATCAGAAACACTGGAGAGAAACCACAGACCGATGCAAGAGGGAGGGAAGAGATATGCTGGAGGTAAGGGGCAGGAAGGACAGTGAGAACAAATGGGTCTGAGGAGAAAGACCCCAGTCACGGTGGTACAAAAGGCCGCAGAGAGGAAACAAAATTGTAAAGAACAAGGGTTCAAAAACTCTGTTGCCTGATGAATAGTAGTGGGAGCTGTTTGTCATCTCCACACCTACAAGTGCAAGGAAGCCCCTTCCCTGTCCTCCTTCCATTCCTCTCTGAGATGTATTTCATCTTCAGATACCCACAGATAACACTGGATGCTCTTGGGTCCACATGCCTGCAGGTGTTTGACAGGACAGGAGCAGAACAGCAGCAACTGAGCTCACACCTGGAAAAGCACTGTGGCAGACCAGAAAATCCCCAACCCACGTGCCTCACAGCTGCAACAGAAAGCAAAACCCCTCTCCAGAGCCACTTTCTACTTAATCCCAAGGAATCGAGAAACGCATACCACACTCCATGAAGCATTTGCTTCACTGGGAACAGAAGCAACCCAGAGGCACTTCCGAAAGAGGACCAAATAATCAAGATCACTTGCAACCTACATGGGATGGTTTTGCCCAAGGAGCTCTCAGTAACATACAGCTATTTTGGGGGAAGAAGTATGATCAAGTGATCCCTGGTGCAGAAGAAGGGAAGGCTCAGGGCCAGAAGCAAGCAGGGACTACCCTCAGAGGTCCCAAGCAGCTGGGACGGGCAAGGGAAGCACCCTGCAGAGCCAGGAGGGACATCCATTCCCAGGCAGGGCTGAGCAGCCCCTCAGCATGTCCCACCACCACCCTGGCAAACCAGCCTGGCCCCAATCCCCCACTGTGCCTGGCAGCTAGTGAATAGATGGCTAGAAGTTTTATCTGTGTCATTTCCTAACAAACGAACATTTCTTTGCCTTGAAAGAAGAACATCAGTATCTCTTCCCCACTCCCCCACAAGCCTTTCTGGTCTAGTTTGATTTTATTCAAGAATCTTCTTCATAACCACCCTATTAGAGCACTTTAAGGAGTAAGCAAGGATGCTGCCACCAGCATTACATACCCTTTCATTGACAATTACAGTGCATTATCCTCAGAGGAAAACATTAGCTGTCAGTCTCTCTCCTTCCTTTAAGAGGTCAGTGTCCTGCAACAAGGGAACAGCTTTTCTCCCAGGGAAAATACCAAGGAAGCAGTGACTGTACCAACAAGGGACAAAAATACCAAGCTAGCAGCGTCTGTACTGAAAAGGGTGGGGGAAAAAAGAGTTTCACCATTTAACTTTCATGTCTGGAGGGAAGTAGCCTATGATTAGATCAGGAAGCACAAGAACATACTTTCAGGGGAAGATTTTTAAAACCCAAGCAATCACACTCAAGAAACAGATGGCTGTATATTCCTTTTTGAACAAGCACACGTTTCCATGAGAAAATATGCAAGCAGAGCACAAGATTCAGGGGATAAACAACAAGATGCAGAATCATTTTCCCCTTCCAGACTATCACAAATCCAGACTGACTATAAAACAGCTTAGAAAATCACCAGCAGTGTCTTCCCCCAGTCCCCCTATGGTATTAATATGCAAACAATGCTTGCAATCACAGCCTGCTCGTCCAGGGGCATTTTATCCCACACCAGAGGAGCCCTGCGTGGCCACAAGCACCCGAACAGCTCAGCCACTGCAACAAACACCCCAGGTGAAGAGCAACACACGTCCATGAGGCAGCAGCAGGGAGGGGACACCGGTCTGCGATCTGTGCTGTAACGTGTCAGTCTCTCTTCAGCTACAATAGTCTGGCTCCTGTTATTAATAGCTGGACACTGGCATCAAAAGCTCAGGGTGCCAGTCTCTCTGACATGCAGTGTCAGAGAGACCACAAGGTTTATGGCAAAAAGCTAAGAAATACTGTGGGGAGAACAAGATAAAGCTCAAGTAAAGGTATCCAGCAAGCACAATGAACCCTAAATCGCATTAACCCCAGTGGACAAATGCATCGCGGTATAGCCTGAAGCAGAACCAGGTGGGGACATCCGACCCCAGAAAGCAGCTGCCTTCATCCACAAGCCTTCAACTGAGCTTGGTCCTATTAGCTCTCCCACTCCACCCACATTGTTTTCACACCATGGAAGAATAAGCAGCCCTGACCAACACAGCAGCTAAGCATAAACACATTCAGTTAAAGCTAGGTTTGTATTTCGTCTGAAGTACATGTAAATAAAGATTTCATATTTAGCTGTTTGGTTGGTTTTGTGGAAGGGAGGTTGTTTGTTTTTTTAAAGGAAACAGGCAAACTCCACTTAGGAGACAAAATGAAAGCTCAATGTGAAAGAACCACTCATGTGGCAAACAACTGCACTATTTAGTATGCGTTGTGTCATATCTTCATTTAGAAATCACCTAATAACTGTCATTCCCATGGGGGACAGTTAATATGAGAAGCCATAGACATCCCAACACAAGGATGTCTCTATAAAACATCCTATTATAAGGACATTCCTAGAATATAGCAATTTAGCAAAACATGATTTTTAACTTCTGTGTAAAACTTTGGACATACCAAAAAGGCTTCAGTATCGCTACACCTGATTATTTTCCACTGTGTAAAGTGGGGAAAGGACCATCTTCAGGAGGGTATTTGGGAAGGGGGTAGAGCACAGATAGCCCCCCCATCCCCCACACAGAAGGGCTGGGTGAATCCCAAGCTCTCCTTAGAGCACCTTCCACAGATAATGTGAAAGATTGCTTCAGTAGTAGTGTCAGTTATGTTTCAAAGTAGAGAAAAAGCTTTTAGGTTTCCTGAAATATCCCCTAAGGATCCTGTGAATTTGTAGGGGGGGGAAAATAGCCTCCCATACCTGACCAGATAATAAAGTATAACTGCTTTACCTACTGGACAAGTCATCGTTTGCAAAAATGTTGGTTTCAGGGGCACAGTAGAAAGGAAGACCCAAGAATCCACGTACTGTGTCCTGAATTTATACCCCAGTACTTCCCAGTGGCTGCCTTAATTAATTGCTTTAGTGATGGTAAGCTGCCAGTCATTAAGATCTTCATTATGAACTGCCCCAAAAGAAGACTGGGCCATTTTATGTTGATTTCCAAAAAAAACTTAGCTACTGAGCTCTGACACAAATTTCATTTCCCATTCATTCACTGTTTACTGTCTTGTGCCCAGTAGAGTGTCTGTAAGTCTGTCACCGAACCATCATCATCCCAGGGAAAACATTTTACTGTAGCAACCAGCAGCACCAGGGAGTCACCTCATTGCAAAGCCTGGCAGATGACAAGCCATACCCTCACTTCCCTGCAGCTTGTTGAGGCAACCCTGCAGGCACAGCACATCCTTCGCCCCAGTGAAAATGAGGTCTAGCAGATGTCAAACTTGCAGAGCACTCATTTTAAAAGGGGAAGCAAGTCAAGTCAGGCATCAGGCAGGACTATATATGATACAGAGGCCCACAGAAGAGAATCTAGATGAAGCAAATGAGCATGAGAACCAAAGCAGAGAAGGGACAGGCAGACTGCTGAAGAGTTTACAGGAGCTGTGTGAGCAGCACTGAGCAGCGCACTGCAGCTAGCTCTCTTCTGCAGAGAAATGCAACTCAACCACAGAGCTGCCAACATGCAAAGCCACCTTTTGTTAATCGATTTTTCCCCTTTTTATATATAAGATGGGGGCCCACAGGCTGAGAGATCACCTACTGCAAGGTGAAATCAGTCAGCCAGCTTAACACAGCTTCTACCAAGCTCATTACACCACCATAATCCTCACGTACACAACAGTAACACAGCCCAGTAAATGCATCTCCCCTCCTTGCCTGCAGCACAGACTGTTACTCCTGAGGGCACTTACTACAGTCTTTCATAAAGAACTCCTTTGTGTAGCCTGATTTGCCAAGAAGTAATCACTCTCCTCTTCCCCTGGTAATACAAACAAGACAGAGCTTAAAGTCATTCAATTTGCTGTTTATTCCACAGCCCTCCTTTCCAAAAAAATTCTTTCAGACGTTTTTGATGAAGCCAGATACATCAGATTGTTAGAAAAGATTGTCTCACAGAAACACAATGTTTCAAGAAATTTTGTGTGGAAAAGATGAGTAATTTAGGATGCTTTATATCCCTGAATTTGTCTGCCGTTTCTTGACAAAAGAAATCCATGAACTTCCTTTCTTTAAATAACACAAAGGACTGAAGGATGCTTAGCAGTGGTGCTGCAGGGAGATCAGGCAAGCCACCAGCTTCTGGCTTCTGGTTCGGGCCTCAGCTGCTAGCTCATTCAGGGGGCCTGACAGCATCTCTTGCCCACACTGTTTTAGACTTCCCCTATGTGAAAGCAAGGAAATACAACCAACACCCAGGAACCATTCTTCTATACTGATAGTGCGGTCCTGCGTGTGCAACCCACACTTTAATGGCCAGTCTTGCTGCAGCTTTTTCAACTTTTTATGTGACACCAAATATTCCCAAAAAGGTCACTACTGAAATAATCACTGACCTACAGCAGCTACCACTCCCTCGAAGGGAGTCTAAAATGGGAATACAGATTTGTACCCAGCCTTGTCTGCAGCTCAAAATTGTTTGCAACATATTATTTGACTTCTGGCTGAGTCCTTGTTCTTGCTGAGCCCTCAGAAGTTGTGTCAACTTTAACCAAGGAAGGGAAAACCCATCGTTGACTTTCAGCACCTTACTACAAATACACCTCTTTGCTTTACCTGTTCAAAACCATCCATCCCAAGCAAAGGGGTAGTTATGAACTCCACGAAGAAAAAAAAAAATAAGTAGTGCTATTCAAGACAAAAGGGAGAAAAAAATTGTTTTTTAAAGAGTAGAACAATTCAGACAGTCAGCATTTGCGAAGAAGTCCTCCTACATACCTCTGTTTCTGAGTTCCCAAACAGTCTTTCCATTCCATTGTGATTTTGTGTTATTACTAGCTAGGCACAGAGAAACTTAACTGTGTCATATTAACTATTCAGGATTTGACTCTAAATTTGACTTAGTAGATCCAAGGGCTCTACTAATTTTAATTCAAATTGCATGTTATAATGTTGTTAAGCCTATGCAAATCCCTCACTGTGAAGTTAGCGCTAATAAATGCGCAGGTAATCTTAGAGCCTCCACACAACGATACTGATATAGAGCGTAAAAATAAGCTTTGTTAGCACAGAAAAATAAAGCAAGCACACAGGAAATGTTTTTGAAGGCTAGACTTTTCAAAATCCATCTTCAGTGTCTTTTCAAAATGGCCAGTGAACCATTACACATCCCCACAGCTCCCTGCTTAAGCGGGGCACTTCACCATGTACTCTGTCAGATTTGCCGCAGGTTGAGGATTGCAGCTAGGATTTGCTATACAACAACCATGCAATTTGAAGACCCCGTGGCACTGTGAAGTCAGGAAAGCAAGCGTCAAACAAGATCAACAGGAGAGTCTGCTAACCCAGGCTGACATAGAGCATTTTCTCTGTCTGAACATAAAGGAGCTGGTTTTGACTTGAAGGGCACTTTTACAGGGTTGTGCACTGACTTCATGGAGCACTGCCTCAACATTTGTTTGCTCCAGCCAGCACCGAGTTAGACCCAGAGTTTTGATGCTAATACTGGCACATCGGAGCACACAGAGAAGGTACCTGAGTAGGGCTAAACCAATTTTGGATGTTTTAAGAAATATATATTATTAGTCCTTGCATATCAGTCATTGCCTCTTTACAGTAGGAGCTGCGAAGATGTGGTCTAGTCACAAGCCCCAAGGGAGCACGATCCAGGCAAATGCACACCCGCTGGCTCAAAAGCTGGAGCTATATGCTCCCTGAGCAGCTGCAGTTAGCCCCAAAACAGTACAAAGGGGTAGGAGGGGTTGGGAAAGGGCCACCACACTGGTCAGAAGACCAAAGGAATAGATATGCTGTGACACCACTCTACAGCCTCCCTGAGGTTGCCTCCAACCCAGGCCCCCTCTTTGCTCCTGCTTGCCTAGGAGGAAGATGCCAGCGAGAGCAGGCTGTGCTCCAGCTGTGCACAGCTGGCAGGGTCACCAGCTCAAACAAGGTGGGATTGCTCAGGGCTGGACACAGGGGAGCAGGAAACGGGGCTGCAGCCCCTCGTCAGCCAGCCCTCCTGCTTCACTCAGCATAGCCACGATGGGGATGATCGCTGAGGTGAGTGCCCATGCAGTGAGCTGCGAGTTACCGCTGTGGCAGCTTGGGCCTGACTTTGGCCAAGTGTGGGGCTGGCTGGAAGGCAGAGCCAGGAAAGCAATGAAGAAAAGTCCTCAAACCCATACAATTTATCTCGCTGGTCCTCCCAGTAGCCCTTTCATAAGATCACTCTGTGCCTAACCAAGAAAGAAAGGCCAAACTATAGTTTTCTTCTAGATTTATAGTTTCCCTCCAATGCAAAAGATTTATTTGTCCTACAGACACTGTAGCAAACTCAGTTCAAAAAAAAAAAAGACCATTGTTTTCCTAGTCTTTTTAAAGAGGGGAAAAAGACAGTGAACAAGAAGCCAAGATTATTAGCAGACAGAAGAGAAAGCAAAGAAAAAGAGCAATAAGAGCCTTTATTCCCAAGAGCTCCTTTTAAACAATTTAGGAAGCACCAAGCCATGTAGCTGTACTTCCTATGACCGGTAACGTTAAGCTTGATGAGGAAGGTCAGCAGTATGGAACAGCTTCTTACACCCCCAACGTCCAAGCAGAGTACCGAACACAAGTGTATCATGCTGGGGCACACAGATCGACTGGAAGACACAGACAACAGGCCCTTGACAAGGGACAGGAAAGCTCTTTCATACCACAGAGTTAAGCAAGTGTGCCAACCAAGTAACTTGCACGTGTCATCCTTGCTCCCAGCTTCAGTCCTGCTGGATATTTTTAACAGCAGTATTACTCTGTAGTAAATTCAATTCATGATTAAACACACCATATTATCACGCTCTTGCTACTAAAAGCATTTGGAAATGATACTAACAGCTATACACACGATGTGTTTTATAATACACACAGCCTGAGGACCATCACTTAATGTATTATTGATAGGCAGCCACTTCTGAAACAAGACAGACTTTGAACAGCAGTGCAGCAGGAGGGCAGGGTACAGGGAAGGAAAATGGCAGAAAAAAAAACACTAAACTGCTGCAGGACTTAGATAAACACACTAATTAGCAGAGAGCTTGTCTACATTGAAAAATTAATTCAAGCAGTGCCCGTAGCTTGACCTCTCATCTGCATCTTTAATTGAAGCACGGCACTTTTAATTTGAGTAAGAGGGAAACAGAGGCAACAGTTTCACTAAGCGCATTTCAGCAACACCTAAGCAGCAGCACAAGCAGGAAGCACTCAGGTAAACCCTAAGTCCTGCGAGTTCGCCCCGCTGTTTTCCCCTGCCATGCACACAGATGTGCAGGAACAACACCCTTGTACCCAATGGACAAATTCAGAGAGCAACTGAACTTTTTATAATATAGACCTCTATATATGTACATACATATATTTACTTTAATATTTCAGTGCTGGATTTATATACACATATATGTAAGAAGCATAGTGCTCTGTATAAATACACACCCCACAGAGAGCATTTGGACCACGTGGTGTGCTGGCAAGCACAGGCACTGCTATCCAGAGCACTGCCCTCCTTTCACAGGATGCCCAAGTTCACCTGAGCTCGATTAATGTGTGAGGGGTCTGCTCCACAGGGACACACAGCGAGGACCACCTCTTCCCACAAATACTTCTCTTCAGCCACTTGATACAGGAAGGGTGGCAAGAGCGTTATTTTGAGCACTCATGACTTTGCAGGAGCCAGTATTGAGCTCAACGCACGTGGGCAAGGCTCAATTGCAAAGGATATATTGGAGGGTGTAAAAGCAATTGAGCTGCTGGTCCCATTAAATAGAAGGAGGAAAAGGAGGTGGTAATCACAGAATGGCTTGGGTTTGAAGGGACCCTAAAGACCATCTGGTTCCAACTCCCTGCCATGGGCAGGGGCAGCTCCCACCAGACCAGGCTGCCCAAAGCCCCATCCAGCGTGGCCTTGAACACGTCCTGGATGGGGCATCCACAGCTTCTCTGAGCAACCTGTTCCAGTGCCTCACCATCCTCTAAGTAAAGAGTTTCTTCCTAATGTCTAATCTAAACCCACCCTCTTTTAGTTTAAAGCCATTCCCCCTTGTCCTACCACTACGCTCTGTGACAGAGTCCCTCCCCAGCTCTCCTGTAGGCCCCCTTTAAGTACTGGAAGCCTGTCTAGAGAAAGGAGGCATTTGACCCTGAGTCAGGATTCCTGAAGTTGAAATTCAGCCAGGAAGCCAAAATAATAGCCCTTATGCTCACAAAAACACCACTGAATCTTGACTGTTCACAAGCTCTCTGGAATATAGTTTTATATTCATTTAAAAGACATTGCACCCCCCTCCCACCACCCAGAGAAGATACTAATTTGATGCTTTCTCCATTCTTGCTTTGACTGTTTTCCATTATGCAGTTCCGTACCAACAAAATGCTTTCTTCAAAATAGACAAGTTTTATAGGATTGATTTTTTTGTGTGTATTTATACTTCCTCCCTGACGCCACCGGAAACCTTTAAGGTATTGCACATGCATACATATGGAAATTCTGCTTCTACCTGGATTATGTGTCTGCAGTGTTTCTTTGAATCATCTAGCTCCCGTGTCTTATGCAGGAAATTAAATTAACACAAAGATCGCAAGAGCTCCAATTTGCAAAACTACAGACTGGCACTCTACATTACAGTAGGTGGTTGACCGAGCATCTTGAGGCAAGATCTTGTTCAAAAGCCTTGTCCAGAAATTCAACACTGCCATTTACTATCCCAGCAACGAAGTCAGTGAATGGAAAACAACCTCAAGAGCACAGCCAAGCAACCACTCCTTCTGCTCACAGGCTCAACTGATTTGCAGTCCTAAAATCTGCAGGTCTCTGGTACCAGCCAACATAATCCAAGGCAGCAAGGGCTCTGCACGCCATGCAAGCGGGCAGCCCCATCTCGGAGGAGCTCAGGATCCACAAGAGGAGAGATGGATGAAAGAAGGAAAGATAAAGACTGCAGCAACATACCTGAGCCCTGAGCAGAGCTCAGCCTGGCCTTGTCCACCCCAGCAGCTGCTCAGTCCCCCAGCACAAGCAACTACTGTGCTAAAGCTGAGGCACAGTGCATGTTCCAAACAAATATTCCTTAAGGGGGAGAAGAAGAAAAAGTAAGATGCAACAAGCAAGACTTTGGGGACAGCTACTTCTGCTGCCAAGTTTGTGGCTTTAGCCTATTTTTAGGCAAGTTGTCTTTGCAGATGCCAAAATAACATATCTCCCCCCTACGCACATACACAACTGGACGGGAATCATCACACAGCCTGATGGACAGCGCCTGCATCCATCACAGATGTGAGTTACAAGAGGAAGTCTTGAGAGGCAGCCTCCTCTCTGGAAATCCAGCCACAAGCAGTTAATATGCTCATCTGCTGAGCAAGCAACAAAGGGGAGGAGGGATCCACAAGTACAGGGGACACAGTTAGCAAGTTCCTTCCTTGCCTTCAGCAGCATTTCCTCTGTACTTTACTCCTAAGCAGAATGCTTGAAAAATCAGAGTGTGATTCTCACTGTGTAATACAGCACTGGTCCTTTCCTCAAACACAGGCACAATGGGCACAGAGGATCAGAGCTCAGTCAGAAACTGCCTCTCCCCAGCCCCGCAGAGGGGTCGCATGCCTGTTGGCACCCATCAGACCCAGACAATATCCTTGCAGGCAGAGGAGGCGGCCAGACAGCGATAGTGCCACGTTCACACCTGCAGACAAGCCATGCTGAGCTCCCGTGCCGACCTGCAGTTTGAAACCCTTCCACAGCACCCCTACCTCCCCACTCCCAGACCCCAGGGCTGCTCCCACAAGGTAGTGCTGGGAACCCTCTGAGGGCCACGCTGCTCTCTTTGAGCCCAGAACCACACCAGTCCACCACTCACCTCCATTGGTGTTTGACACCAGCACCAGGCCCAGAGCATACGTATTTTTGTAGGCTTGTCACTTTCTACAAGGCATAAATGCTCACTGGGAGAAATGTGCCTAATCCAAAGACGCAAGCTGGCAAAGCTTCACGTCCCTGTGGGTGACCTGGACTCCATCCAGTGAAAATAATCCTGGCCTCCGAGGCTGTCCTCCCTGCTGGGAAGTCCACCACACCTTCATGCCAGTGCTGGGAAAAGGGGTCAGGGCCAGAGCCCACTCCCCCAGCAGCAAGCTTTCCTGCTTCTGTGGCCAGTGCCAGGCTCCCTGTTGTCAGTCTGGCCACCAACCAACCCTCAGCATGCCCCGAGCACTGCAAGAGGCTCTGCAGCAACAACAAGGCAGCTTCCTCCTGCCCACTTGAAGACTAACCCGACTGGATCATCTCCCCCTGGTCTCCATATCCCTGCGACACACTCTTATCACTGTCAAGCACGTGGAGTGAGCACATGTACCTGGATGATAAGCAAGATCCCGTCAGGTAGGCTAACTAGCTCCAGGCCAGCCCATGGCACACAACCTGCCCTCTTCCTTTCTTGCAGGGAGGAACACACAAGCCCACAACCACAAATTCATGCTGAGCAGGCCCATGCTTTGTTCAGCTCCCTTACTTCATCTTCAGCACTGCTGCCCCCACAGTCCTCTCCCATAAATCCGTCCAAGGAGCCTCGCTTCTCACCAACGCCCACACAGTGAGCTTGGAACACTGGTTTGTCTCAAAAATTCTTCAAGCCTAATACAGGCATGGCCAACTTCTGGAGGAGGATTCACTTTTCGTTCTTCATAGTCTTAAAGCTATGCAACATGCTGAATCTGTGCTACAATTTCCTGTTTATTGTGGAAGGCATAACACAGTTTAATTTGGATTAATCTCACATATGGCTTCTATCAGGCTCGGGAGAACTCGCATGTCTCGGGACAACACGGGGCTGCCTTCGCATGTTTATGTAAACATTGATGAGATCCAGGTAGGAGGCTGTGGATATAGGAGACAAAGTTCCCACCTCAAGGCTTTTAGTGCAAGCTAGACAAGCAGGATTAAAGACAGGACTCTGCACTTACCAGAGGATTCCACAGCGAGTGGCAGGTCACACAGTAGGGCACAGCTGCAGGTAGGGAGCCCATCCTCCAGCAGGGTCATGACTAAGGGTCACATACATGTCGGCTGCCAAGGACCCCCTTCCTCTCATCGCTGCCAGGAGTGGCAAACAGGACAGGAGGCACTGGGTTTGGCCAGATCACACGGCACTGAAAGCTTACAAAATAGAGAGCTGCCACACCTGGGATGGCGAGGGGCAGCCGGCGAGATGAGCACACACGATGCAAAACCCCAGAGCCTGGAGGGACCTCTTCTGTTGTTTTTAAGTCAATCATTAATCCAGCCAAATGCCTCAGTCTCTTTACAATAGCAAGTGTTATCAGGGGATAGGACGTCACCTCACTTTTTAAGGTAAGGCACGACAGGATTCTTCATCGCATGTGACAACAAAGCCAGGCCTGAATCCCCACAGCCATAAAAAGACGGTATAGCACATTTTGTAAGAGGAGGAATTAACTGCAGTATCACAGCCAAATTCCAACTTAGCAACACCAGTCCAGCTGGATTCGCTGTCGTAAATGACCAGGATGCCGATCCTAAACTATTGCCATACGTTTGTAACTTCCCTACCCGTTCAGTCTCTCCCTTCCAGAAGAGGTGCTGCAATAAATCAGTGTATCAAGGCAAGTCCCTACAGAAACATTATCTTGTCCCAACTACTGCATTTACAGATGCCTGACAGTAAGATTAGCCTTGCCTAACTGCAGCAGACCTCACTCTGTACCCTGTTATTTTTGTGCCATGCCCTGAAGCGAGCGGAGCAGCATAAGGCACAACTACATGCACAGGACGACCTCACATATGCTTTGACAACTGCATTTTCATACCAGCGCTGTATTTCACTAGGAGCAAAGTGACTTTTCAGGACAGCACAGGACAGCACGTCAAATATCTTCTCTTCACATAACAAAACAGGCCCAGGCATTTATTGTGAGACACTCAAACACAGACTCACCACAATTTTTGCTCATCATGTCTCCGTGGTGTTTTTACTGATGAATGAATAAATTATCATTTACATCAAGGGCAAGGTTTCCAGTTGGAAATTATTTACTTTGCTCTCAATCGCAGAAGCTCTGGCAAACTCATCCAAGATACAGATTACATACAAACCAGCCAGCAAGTGCTCACATGCTGTGAGCTGTTCAAACAGGAATAATTCAATCTTTTTGTAGTCTTACCCTAGCTAATTTGCCACAAGCTGTCTCTCTTCAGATGCTACGTGAAACATGAGGGAAAAAAAAAAGCTGGATTTAGCTGGTGCATTTACAATCAGTTCATCTACCAAGAGCTCAGTCCAGGTGGTTTTCTATTTAAAACAACTCATTTTTTCAGCCTCACAAGGTTAAAGGAACAAAAATTTATTGCAGTAACCAAACACCGGACAAGCATGCAACAATTACTTAACTAATGCAAACGATTTTCAGTCTGCATGGAAGGAATGTATGGGATAATTGTAGGGCACTCTCTTCCATTAGCATTTTGCAAGTACTTTTTAGGTAGCCATGGAGACATTACAGCCTTTTTCTTCTCACTGTCATAACTAGACAGCTATTGATTTATTTGTAAAAAATCCCTGAAAGAGAGCAGAGGAAGAGGGAGTTTTATGCACCACAAAGTCTGAGTGCAAGAAGCTGAAGACTCAAAAGGATTTTAGATAGAGACAGCAGCATGGAGGCTTCTTGCAGAAGGTAGCCCTGAACTCCAGGTAGTGCTTTAGCACCTCTGCCAAGTCAGAAGGAAAAAACATCCACCACTACATAACATGCAGGCAACAGAGGGACAGCCTCCCACCCAGGTCCAAAAGGCATAACGTCTCTAGCTTTACTTGCCACCACTCTGTACAAAAGGAGACGATCTCCAAGGACCTGCTGTGGTTTTGCTCTGACAAAAAGTTCCCTGGAGACATGGTAGGACTCCATCCTTGCAATGTTGCCACCACCAGCAGGGCAAACACGGTTCCAGCTTCCAACCTCACTTTCAATGCTCTTCATAATGTCTGATAACACTCACCAAATGGAATGAAGAAGGAAGGGGATGTTAAGTTTGGGAATGTGCAGAACTGCTTTTACTACGGAAGGTTTTTGATCACTGAATCAACACAGGCAATCACCACACAGGGCTAGAAGACATCCCCTCTCCTCCCAAGCAGCATATGTGGATGCCTGGCAGGCATTGCAGGTGATTGGTCCCTCCTTTCTATGGGAAAGCCTTTTGACAAATGTCTTGTCCAACTTCTCTGCACATCACCCTCCTTTCCCTCAGCAGCTCCAGAGCTTCTATAAGCAGAACAAATGCTGGTCATCAGCAGCCATTTCCACCATGATGCCCAAAACAAACCTCTGAGAGGACACTTTTGTTTGGAACCTGTTAATAACAGGTTTCATACCCAAACGAAGGGGTAGACCAACATAAGCCACTATATGCTCTTTTTGGAGAGGACAAAAACCACAAAAACAGAAGAGAATCCCAGCCTAAGACAAGAAATTATTTTTCATTGAAATAAACAAGTTCTTAGACCCAAGCTTAGACTAGATACATAAATACGCATTTCTGAACTTTCACCTGATGTTTCCTTTAAAAACATAAATTAAAAGTGCTGTCACATGTTAAATGAACTTTGGTTACATGAAAAACAAAACTGAATGGTTCTAAGATCCAACTGTCAAGCCTTTTCAAATCCCTGCTCTAAACCAAAACCAACTTCCCACAGATTTAAATTAAGAGTTAAAAAATGCCTCCTTTGCTTAATGCTGTTTTGGAAGCAGGATAGAAGGCACTACAAAGCTAGCTTCCAAACCATCGGGAGGCACCTAGCTCCCATGTGCCTTTCCCAGAGATTAGCTGGTCAACACGCCCACCTCTTCCTGAGGCAGACCTTGCCCCACTGTGTGCACGGCATTGGACAGGAACTGCGGAGAAAACGTGAAGGGCCCCCTAGCAGCACATGAAGTCCCCAGGAGGTATGCTACCCAAAGCGCTTGTCAGCTATGCTACAGAGGACCTTGCATTTTCAGCACATCAGCATCTTGGGAGGATTAAGTTTTTGTCTCGTTCTTATAAAAGGACCTCAATGTACCACCCCTCCCACCCATTGAGCAAAAGCCTATCAGAGGTGCTTTCCTTAGAGGAGGGAGAGCAAAAAGGCTCCAGCTAAGCAGCAGAGGGAGCAGAGCCATTCATCATGCCACCACCCCCCACCACAGCAGCCTGCCTTCCAGCGAGGACATTTGGATGGGGAATCCACTGGGTCCCAGCACTGGGATTGCTCCTGGCCCCCACACAGCCACCACTTCCCCAGCATGGCCCCATCCATGCCCTTGCCTCCATCTGCACCCTATTCTCTGCAGCTCTCAGAGGCAACACACTCTGCGCGCTTCTCCAGGATGAACACAAACTAGTGCTACATTCAAGCTAGGTGGTAGAGGAGACACTTGGAATCTACCAGAAAGCCTTACAGAGCAAGGTAGAACAGCAGTCACATGGCTGGTATCTTAATATCCCTCTACACTCTAACTGCAGAGATCCCAATTAGCTACATGCTCCCTCTCCTTGCTGACGCTTCACATCTGCAGGACTTTTTCCATGACTTGAGTACCTAACCCAAGGCTAAGGGAAAACTGATTCTAGCAGTGTCCATACTGCAAGGGTGATTTTTACAAACCCACACTGTCTGTGCCCTTGTTGAGCTGTACAGAACCCATGACCAGTGCTACAGCCATGCGGGACAATAACTATGTTCAAAAACGCAGCAACAGCTCGACGCTTTTGTACAATGAAGATACTTTTTGTCACTTGCCTGTTCAGACAGACATTATTAGCATCATGCTCTGCACAACCTTAATTTGATCCTACACACACCTTCACATGCCAATCTCATGACTTCTGAAAACACAGAGACCAGCCTCCAAGGGCCTTCACATTCTTTTCCCCATACTCACACTCCTTGTTATTTAGGCCACTTAAAATAGCTCACCTGCTTCAACAATGCTTATACCTTTGAGGCTGGATTTCTCCCTGAACCTATAGCTACAGCTAATACGTACATATACTTTAGAGAGAAAATATCAATTCAAGACTTCAGGAAAACACCTACCTAGACTTTCTGGACAACT
This sequence comes from Stictonetta naevosa, assembly GCA_011074415.1. Lineage (NCBI taxonomy): Eukaryota > Metazoa > Chordata > Aves > Anseriformes > Anatidae > Stictonetta > Stictonetta naevosa. The sequence goes on from CM021697.1 coordinate 72,008,867, forward strand.
CTAGATCCTCTGAATGGCACTGAAGTTCACTGAACATTGGAGGTTTTGCTCAGTTCAACAGCTGCCTTGCCAAAAGCCTTTCAGTGTCACATAGCACACCAAGTAAATCCAGCACATCCTCAAAGTCAGTGACTGACTGCAGGAACCTCACTCAGATCAACTGCTGGTTGTGCAGCAAGCATGCTGCCCCTGCCCTTTCCCTTAGGGGTCGCCATGAAAGCAGTAGACAGCAATAAACCACAAGCCCCAGAAACTATCGTGATGAACTGAATGCAGCCTGCCCAAGCCATGGCTCGGTCACTCCCTTCAAGCATGAACGTGATCAAACCTTAACCATATCTCACTGCTGTAGAGAGAGAAACCAGTTCCAAAGTTCTGCTGAGTTCTGCTTCGAGAGGCAAACGCCAGTAGAATAGCTTCTGATTCACTCCCTGAATCCCTCTCCTTGGACAACAGAAAAAAATACATAGTTATTTTTAAGGACCTTCTATTTGAATTTCAAAACTTGCCATGAGCTGTCCTATTCCTCACACAAAGCCAGTCATTCAGCCCATGGATGTACAACCACAAGCGAATCAGGTTCAATGGGCCATGCCCACCACAGAGCACAGGGACAGCCATGTGTAAAGCTGTCATGGGATCACAGTCACCACCCTTCCCCAGGAAGGGATCCTGCTGCTAATTTGGTAAGTGTGTGTGGTACACTTGTACCATGCTTTTGATGAAAGAGAAGAACATCTCTAGTATACACCAGGGGCTGTTCCCCGTGGCCCTGAGACAACACACAGGAAAAGATGCAGCATGCAAGCAACAAGGGCAAGATTTAGCGGCACTCCCCCCATAGAGCACCTCTCGTGGAGACAGTGCTGGTGAAATTTTAGCTCTTGTGGCCTGGAGAGACAAAGCAGTCAAAAGCAAGACAGCACAGGACTCCCACCCAGGGGAATAACTGCTGGGGATCAGTTGGGTTTGCCAGGCTGGACTGCACAGCCCAAGCCCTTCCACATTCTCCTCCTGCCTTCTCTGTTACAGATGAAGGTGGCTAAGAAGGGCACAGGGAGAAGGAAGAATACAGCTATGGCTGGTTTCAAGACCTGTATCTAAATATATTTCCACTGAGGAAAGAAATAAGCTCTTTACATAATTGGTTTATGTTGGCCTTCTGACAGAAACAAAAGCAGAGCAGTTAGAAAAAGCATAAAGCTTTAAAACACCACATTTTCCTCATGTACAACATACGTCACAGAGGGACAAAATGCTCTGGAAGTTAAAGGTATCAGGTAATCACATATGCCTGTAGCAAGGGCAACACATACAATGGGCAAGTAACTGAAAATCCAGTGTGATTACTTAATTATTGATGGAAAATTCAATTCTTTACACAGTATTAAAGTTACGATCTTGGCAGCAAACACTGCTAGAAAAATAACACACGTCCCGTCTTCTCTCTCTGAGCTGGAGCAAAACACAAGACAACTGGGGAGAAAGGGGTGGAAAAAGAGAGGTGGAAAACTGACACATCACTACCTGCATCTTGCTGTGTGTTCATGGCTGAACACCCTTGCTAGGGCACTCAGAGCAAGGAGAGGGCCGAGGCAAAGACCCCACCAGAAAGGCGCCAAGATAAGTGTTACAGCTCAGCATATCCATCTGCTGAGCTCTCAGTTGACTGATGTTAGAGATGCAACAGCTGCTGATAACCCTGTGGCAAGAGAAAAACCATCCTCCAAAAGGACCAAGCTTTAATCCTGGATTGGGTGCTGACTTCTCAAGAACCAGGAGATGTAATCTCTCAGAAGTAACGCACTGCCTTTCCTATGACAGGCTATAAAGATTTATGTTCATAAATCCACTGTCTTCAAAGCGCTATCTGAACAGTGAACATCGTTGATTTCTGAGATAATTCACTCACAGATCACCTGATCAGCAGCAATCCTTCCAGCAGTATCGCTAACTGTCCTACCAAGGCACAGGGCAGGCTGATGCCCTCATCCTGCTGCAGCCAGAACAGTCAGCACACATGCAAAGACTGGCAAAAGAGGAGAACAAGACATGCTATTTCTGTTAAGGAGACACCACAACACATAACCTGGGCTCTGGGCACACAAACGGATGTACAGCAGGGCAAGGCAGGGTGTGAATTCATAGCAGATGATGAATAAATGTTAAGTGAGTGCCTGGGTATAGACACCAGCAGTAAACACGAGGCAAGGCAATGTAGTTTACCTCTCTTGGACTGCATCCAAGAGTGGAGTTGCTAATGAGATAACTAATGGGATCTCATAATGACAAATGGGGGGAAAACCACTCAGCCTAAGTATAGGAAGGTACTAAGTGGTTTTATTTTTAAGGTATTAAGTGTTTTTATTTATTTCTAATACATAGCTGTACACAGAAGCTGCACACAAGAGCAAACACAACAATGCCTGCCAGCCAAAACGAGGCCATACAGAAATAGGCCAGAACATAATCACAGATATTTAAAGAAGCAACAAAACTTGAGCTTTGCTTTGAAACCGGAAAATAACAAAGGTACAGATGGATGAGAAGCAGCCACCTCAGGTATAGCAACCTAACTTGCACATTGCCATTTAGGAGCTGAGGCACAGGTCACCAGCACCTTAACAAAAGGCATGGAGATTGTCAGTAGTGGGACAGGGGCTTCACCAAACTAACACCACAGAAATTTCCAGGATGCTCCACTGCCTCCCTCAATCCTGTCAGATATTTGGGCTATTTCTTTCTCTACCAAAAACTACTCCAAACCAACAGACTCCCCAGGAACGAGCATTTACTTTCTTGCACTCTTCTTACCCCATCCCAGGGGCCCAGGACACATTTTGGACAGTTGTATCAGACCTGTGACACCGGCACTTCTCTGTGCTCCCTCGCCATCACAGACAACACAAAATTTGAAGCACCACGAAGGAAATTAGAAACTCTAATGGGTCTGCAGCAGCACTATCTAGTCCTCAGTAAACCAGAGGTACACTTTGATGTCATCAGATCACTGTTAAGACAGTAAGCAAGCCACCTTTGTTCCAGAGCTCTTACTTCAGAGGAATAAGTTTCTCCTCGTTGAAACTGTCTTGACTCCTTGATGCAAAAACCATAGACACCCTACTTGGGCAGATTTAAGACAAAACCTCATGCAGCATGCAGGACCATGCACATCAGCACATGGCGTTTCCTCTCCTCAGACCATCCTAACCTGACTGGTGATCAGAGAGCAGATATGGTCCTCCTCATCACCGGCAAGCGATGGGACCAGGCTGGCAGCACCAGGTGAGAACTAACCTCAGCGTCCTGGGAATGGCTGTCATTTCAGGAATGCCAACAGTTATCCTCACAGACACAGCTCACAAGCAAAGTCTCCCAATACACCTCCAGAGATCTGTTAATCAGAACCCCATTACTTCCTGCAACACGTTTTAAACTGCAACAGACAGCACAGCCCAAAGCAGAAACATGACTCACATCTATGTAGGAACAGAAGATGACATTCAGCAGAGCGTTCTGCTCCATGTGACATCCCTGACCTCAAGGCACTCCACCCTGCATGGAAGCAGAAACATTACTCGCAGATTTTTCCGCAGCACCGATCTGCTGTGGACATGTGCAGAGAGCAGAGCAGCTCAAACGTTCTTCAGCTGATCTGCTAAACCTAGAACTGAGCCAGCACACAGGATGAAAACCCAGGACAAAACTCACTGAAGCTCAGGAGGTGCCTGAATCTGGCACGATGTATTTTGACTTGGGCTCTTGACAGAGTTACAGCAGCTGTTGAATACCTAACAGCACCTTGCTCAAAAGCAGCAGTGCCTCAGAATAGGAGCAATGCTGCTGGAGAGAGAGACGGCTCTCACAGGCCCACACTGCCTTCAGGGAGGAGAGAAACAGCGGATTCGTACTCCAGGCATGGCAACATCGATCTTTAAGAGCCACGCAGCACACACTGAGTCAGTCTCTCACTGGCACACCAAACAATTCCCTCTGCTTCTAGGAGCTGATCTACACCAAACAGCTTTTCAAGAAATTACACTAAATCCTATTGGCAAAACTCTCCCGGGATGGCTTCCACCCAAACTGTGGAGCACTGCAGCTCCTCGCTTCCTACCAACACAAAAAAAGTCTCTCTAGACCAAAACGCTTGACGGGTTTGGAACCACAACTTAGAACAGATTTCAGTTTTCCTGGTTTCTGGGATGCCCCTGCAACCTGTCTGCAGCGCTGCCTCATGGATCTCACCAGTTTTACTGAAATCTGTATTCACGTTTTTTTTTGTAACTGCAAGCCACTTTTGCCCTTGACAAACATAAATCCTCAAGCGATGGCTGCTACCTTTAATAGAAGCAATAAATCTGGATTTGGCACACCGAAACATCTTGCTGTCAGATACTCGATCATGTAAGCACAAAAAATATTATCACTCAAAGTGACCCATTTTTGCTGCTTAGTTTTTGGAATGCAGACATTCTCATTGCTCAATCGTGCTGCCATTTCAATACATGCCAGAGCTCACACGTTTTGCTGCTGGTAGTATCTGAGCTCAGGCTGAAATAAACAGAACCAGCAGAGTCTGAAGGTTGCAGACACAACTGAGTGCACGTCCCAAACACTTCATCTGTGTTTGCCCCAAATCATCTGCACTGCACTTCCACAGGAGAGCACAAGCATGATGTTTTATCGCAGCTAAGCGCTTAACAGCATGGCTTATTTCTTCCCGTGGAAACAGCTACATAGGTACAAAGCACCTTTTCATTGCTACAGCTGCACCTCAGCCAGGATCTGAGCTAGCACAGCTATTTCAGCTCACCCAACTCCCAGAACTAAAAGAAACAGACCTAGAAAAAAATAATTACAGGATATAAGAACCCCAGGCCTTAAATCAAAACACATTTGCTCGTGCAGGATACGACTTCCAGCCGAAGCTTCACAGCACTCCTAACTACAGCGTCCCACCGCAGCCCGCACCGGTGAAAGCAGAGGCTCCCGCTCCCCAAAACCTCCCTAAACGCTACTCCGAGCACGAAAGCCAGCTCCAGGGCGCTCACCAGGGCCGACTCCAGCTCACCTCCAGGCGGGCTGCGGCGGGGTCACGCTCCCTCGCCCGGCCCGGGGGCGGCAGCCCAGAGGGAGGGCAGCCGGGCTCCTCCGCCCAAGCCAGGCCAGGGCCGTGGGCCAGCGGCTCCAGGGGGCCCCGAGGGGCCGGGGTTAGGCAGCAGAGACCTCCTACGGGGACGGGAGCAGATGGCGGGGACCCCCTACGGGGATGGGAGCCGTCCAGCTCCGGGGACACCCGGCGAGGCGGCGGCCCCGGGCTCGGCGCCCGCACGGCGGCGGGACGGGGCGGGGCGGGGCGGCCGAGCTAGGCTACGCCGGCTTCATGCCGAACCTCGGGAGCCCCCCCCAGGAGCCCGGCTCCCCCTTACCTGCGCCCGAAGCCGCGCCAGGCACTCCCAGGTCGGCCGCGCCTCTGCTTGCCGCCTGCTCCGGGCGGCCCCGCCTAGCACACGGCGACCAGGACCCAGCCCGGCCGCACCGCACCGCGCCGATCCTTCTCCTCGCTCCCCGCCCCGGGGCCGGGCCTCCCCGACGGGGCGGGCGGCAGCGCCGGTCCGGGCTGGGGCCCTGATTGGGCCCCACCGCAGTCACTCGGCCGGCCGAGGCAGGCGGGGAAGGAGGGAGAGGCGCCGGCAGCGCCCCGCCGCTCCTTAGCCACAGCCCCCAGGTGCCGGGTGCCCCCCCGCCCCCCTCCCGCCGCCTTCGCGCTTTGGCTGCCGGTTCTTGCTCTCTGCTGCCGGGCTGAGATACTACCCCGCATCCCTCGGACGGCTCCTGGGGAGCCCCAAGGGTTGATCATGGCACCCAGCTCCGTTGGCCAGAGGGAGGACACCGGCCTTGCGCGCCTGGCGGCCATGTCAACCCGCAGAGCCCGGGTTCGGGATTCACGAAGCTAAATTTATTTATTCCTTGAGCTCTTCCTCCCGTCCCCTCCTCCACAGGACTGGTTAGACAAAGCGCTTAATTTAATCGTTTTGGATGTGGAAAAGTGGTTTGGTTGTGCATCATTTCTGACTGTAACTTCTAAAAAAATGTGAAATTTTCTATTCATAACCCCAGGGAAAATAAACATTTTGAGTTCTCAACCCGATTTGGAGTGTGCCATTCACTGTTCAAGCACAGTTTACAGAGAGGAAAAGCTGATGCGAAACACCTTTTTTTCTGGCAGGTTACCAGCCTGCGGGGTTGCCACAAAGCTGGAGTACATCACAGATTCATGAAGGGTCAAGTCTTAGGCTGCAAGAAAACAAGGAAAGGCAGCCACATGGTTACTAATCCCTTGTCTTCCTTCGTACCTTCTAGTTCTTCCATCTCAAAACTTTGGTGGCTAACTACAGTTTTTGACATTGCTGTATCACATTCTACAGTTGGTCTTTTTGCCCATTTTCTCAAACCTTCATTGAAGCCATCAGTGTTACTGTTTTGCTCTGCAGCTTGCTGTTGGCTACACACTAGTGCTGGGCTCCTGGGTCCAGCTCTCCATCCTTTGTCCCTCTGGAGATGACTAGTGTTCACTTGCACCATAGCAAGCTCTTGGAACAACTGTTGATCTCCATGCTTGTCAGTCAGTTTTCTGAGTCAACTATTCATTTCTGGTAACTTTTTTTTTTTTTTTTTTTAACAATAATTCAGAAAGTGAGGATTCTTATTAAAGTAGTTCAGAAGAGCTTCATTAGGACGGCATACAAGTGAGGTTCATCTGAAAGCAAATCTGAGCTGACAGAACATTTCAAACAACTGTTTGCATCAAAGAAAGTATCTTTGCAAGTTAAGACATCTCTGATAAGGCTTTCTGGCATGCTTATCTCTCATCTCCCAAAATAGTTTAGCCTTTCTTGCTCGAGGCTGGTTTGCAAGGAAAGGTTGATTTTCTCTACCTTTGTGAAAATGTGGTATCTGAATGCAAGCATCTCAGAAGTCCCTCCTGTGAAGGCTGTGGGAGATCATGACAAATCAGTTTTCTAACATTTTTCATTGCTTGAGCAGGTAAAGGGAAAGATCTTTTCCCTCACTTACTGTGGTTGCAAATCAATAAATAATGTTAAGCCCAGTATTTCAAGAGCTGCAGAGGCATTTTGAAGGTACAACAGATACTGACTTGTAGTGTCTTATGAATGTGGTGCTAGGAATCTTATGCATTTACAGCATTGTACAGCAAAGGACGTGGGTTCACATATAAGCTGCTCTAGCACTTCCTGACCACCCAACTGGGCATCACTCTGTCCCCTCATCAGGTTGCCAGCCTCACAGGAACCTCCCTGTTGGTCTGAAGGAGTGAAAAAATGACTTTTTCAGTTGGATCAGGCCCCCAAGATCCCTGTTGCAAAACAGGCATTTGGAGCGTAGAGGCAGGGGCACAAGCAGGACTGTGCCATCCACCGGCAGCAACTGCAAGAGCAGATTAAACCCATTGCAAAACAGCCATTAATAGCACTCTTATTAAATCTGTGGTGTATCTACTCTGTTTTTGCTTTAACCTTCCTCCTGAATGATAAACATTTTTTGTTGTTTTTTTAAACAGTTTTTAATGTGGTTATCCTTGCAACACTCACAGGCATCACTATCTCATTTTACAGTTTAAGTGACTCATGCTGGTTAATTGGGAGTGTTCATGATCTCTAGTGATCCACATTTCAATTTTGCTCTCACCTGGAAGTCATCTGCTTTTTAGCAGCACAATAATCATTAGCCCCATACATCCATATCAGTACTTTCTCATGGGCAGGGCTCCTAAATACAACAACGGTCTGTGTACACCACAGCCAATTCTATTTCATTTTATTTAAAATTTCAGCAGCTTGCTGGGGCCCAGAAGTCTTACATTTAGACCTAAACCACTTCCTAAAACACAACAGCTAGAAGAGCTGAGGGATCTTCTTCCACATGGGTGATGATTTCACACCTAGGCTATGCATGTGCTTTCATTTCAGGAGAGCTTAAAAAGCAGATTCGGGGAGTAGCTCCCTGTGTTCACAGATAGGTGTTAACCCTGAAACTGAGCCAGGGTGGTCTCAGGTCAGGTCTCTGCTTCAACATCCTCTGGCATGGTGATGTCAGCCAGAGCTGTGATGGGATGAGGCCCATCGGTCGCAGAGCAGTGCCAGCAACAGCACCTTGTGCAGACGTGCAGACATGAGGATAAGCAGAGAGAACCGTGCTTCTGTCAGGGTAGCTTATTTCACTCGAGGAAGCTGGAATTTGCCCACTCAGCAAAAATTGTTTTACTGTTAGAAGCTGCAACTATGTTGGGAATGATTACTTTCTGAGCAGCTATCATAGCTCTGCTGTCAGAGCTGTCCTGGCTTTCAGCTACCTTTAGTATCCTGGCTGTTAAACACTTAACTATCACAGAGCTAATTGTCTGAGCCAAAACATCAAGCTTATGTATGACATTATGTTCAGTCCTGGGACAAAGCAGTGCACAAAGTTTCTCTAGCTGTCAAATCAATAATTTAACTTTCCTCCTTATGTTTAAATTCCTGTATAAACCCTTCCTAAAAAGGAGAGGAGGAGAGGAGGTTCGGTGCCAATAGCATTGACTTACTCCACAGCAGACCCGGTACAAAATGCCCCCAAATCTGGACCCCCCCCCCCCCAAACTGTCAGACTTCTGACCTTGGCTGTCCCATTGCTGTCTCTGCCTGCAGCTAGGCTTTTGAAAATGCTGTAAGAAAAGCCTCACACACTGAACAGACTGCTGAACTCACAGAAGGGATGCTGCCTTGGCTCTTCTGGGCTGGCCAGAAAGACATGAAGACACGAAGACATTACTGTAGTTCAAATCTCCCAGAAGGAAGAAGACCACTTAAGAAATGACCGATCTGCTCCTGTGCATGAGATTGTTTCAGTCATGGAATTGTGGCCATCATCAGACTATTGAGATAACTAGCTTTGCATATTTTACCTGGGAAGCTTGTACAGTTAGCCCCTGAAGTATTAGCAGGAAAAATCAAAGTCAAATTTGTTTTTTTTTTCAACTGGGCATGAAAGCTCTCCGTAAAACTTTACACATCCACGTGGGTGGAAAAGTAATTGGCTGCAGGAAAACTACTTCAGCCTGCACACTGAGGAGAACGTAAGAGAAGTGTCAGGCCATGTCTGAGAATAACAAAAAATAATAACAGGGAGAAAATGGTCATTCTATGTAGAACATGAGCAAGAGACAACCTCAGACAGTGGTTCAGATGGGCTTTGTCTTTTTGTTATTTTGGATGATAGCAATCATTAAAAACAGAAAAGGAAAAACTGCAGTTCTAAAGTATGTTTTATGTTCTTACATTTCTGCAGGCCTACAAAACATGTTTCTTTCCATGGAGGTCTCCTGCTGGCTCATGTAGCTATAGATGTAGCTTCACTGGGCTCAAGTAGTCTTCAGGTTCATGGCCATGCAATTCTTGTAGCATTTTCTCTTTCTGTAAGAAGATAGTTACTTACATTCAGTAGCTGATATCTGATATACCCAGTAAACATAATGTCTCGATCAAGAAAAGTCAGAAGCCCTTTGGGTATTTGGAGTGTTTATCTTCAGACACAGGAAAAAACATTCCATAACAAAGTGGTGTGACAGTAGTCAAGAAAAACATAGAGTTAGCAGTGCTAACTTTTACTGATAGACCTATTGGTGGAATGTGCCAAATAAACACCCCTCCACTTAAGTAATTTAATACTCCACACACACACACACACAGCTTGCATGATGCAACAATACCAGCAAGGCAAACACCTGAGTCCCTAAGTACTGTACAATGTTATCAGAGAAAAGCAGGCATGGTGGACACAGCAGGATACAACGAATAGCACTCTTTTCTCCCAGTGCCTACTGAAAGCCCTTCAAGAGATTCAACTTGTGACATCTGCTTAATCTGAGGAAGGCTTTTCTTCTAGGCACAGGCAAGTCTATTCCTTGTACACTGTTATTCACATCTGACCACACCACTGCCCTTCAGCTATGTCTGGCTGGTGTTGACATCCTACACTTAAGCTTCTGTGCCCTGACCATTAGGATAACTTTCACTATTCATTTCCTACTAATTCGGAACTCATGATGCTCCATTTTGCCTAGCACTGTTTGCATACAGATATTATCACCCATTAGTTCCTTTCATAATGACCTCCTCATTCCCATTCCCTGGGGAAATGCATGAAGACTGCCACCTTATTTTTTTTTTTTAAACTTTCCCAGGTACTCAGCAAGCACATCCTTTGGTCCAGTTTGTTCTCAGCATCAACTTCTGTACTGCGCCACTGGTGGTCCTGCATGTAGTCTTTTTATAGTTTTGCTAAAATCAGGCTTATAGCTATACCCCAAATCCTTTTAGCTGGGCTCTTCAGTAAATAAAGCACTAGTACAGCAAAAAAGAGCCTTTTTTAAGAGAATCTGAAAATACTGCATCCTACCACACAGAAGTTATTCTCTCTGCATCACCAAGGAAGAAAACGAGGAATAAAGGGGTGCAGGATATATCCAGGTTTGCAGTGTAACACCATACAGAGACCTCTGAGCATGGTGGTATGTAGGCACGACACGGAGGAGCCGAGTTGTGCTCACAACTGTCCAGTCCCTGGGCTCACTCACCCTGCTCACAGCTGGCAAAGGCAGCCAGTGTGCAGGGCCTGACCTGGCTCCGGAGTCACAGATATCTCTGCCTGGCACACTGTAGACATAACTGTAGTGACTTGCTCAAGATCTCACAGTGAGTCAGTGTCAAAGCCAGCCCGATCAGCTGGCCTCTAGGCTCCTGCTTTAACCACAGAGCTGGCCTTCAAAAGAGGAAAACAAGGCAGGTTCAGACATTCCTTACATACTAGGGCCACAAGGGCCCCGGGGGAAGGCAACAGTATCCTGCCTCAATGAGAACAGGAACTGCGTTTGCTTCCCATTTCTAAGAGTCTGAGGTACACGAACCGTGCTTGTTCCTGGACTGACTTCTCCGGCCAAACGTATTTTGTTGGTGACTCACAGGCGTGGGAAACTGCAACAGGCTGCAAGGCTGATTCACCCTCAACACGCAGGGTGGGAAGGGATGCTTGCAGGTATCAAGCACCACACAAGTTAATCACACAAAGTTACTAAAACCTTCTGGTCTAGAGAAATGGGAGGTGGTAAGGAAAGTCTTATGGACTGACTAGGATTGTGACCAAGATGTCTTACTACATCAGTCAAAGTGACGCTTGCCTTGCTCTGAGCAAAGTGACAAACAACCATAACAGGGATTACTTTATTCTGAAAGAAAGAGAGAAACACGGAAAACACAGCTCAGGAGGAGCACAAGAAGGCAGTGATCATCAGTTTAGCTACTCTCTTTTTTAGTCTCTCTCTTTCCAGAGAATTTGCACCTTAGGAAGGGAGAGAATAAAGCTTTCGTTTGTGAAGGATTCCTATTTTTTTTAGGTTAGAAAAAAAAAATATCAAAATGATCTTTATTCTCCACATCACTTATGAGTCCTGTCTTTTTGTATTAAGGGTAAGGAAAAGAAGAGACAAAGGAATTTTGTTTAAGTGGGAAGTAAGTCATATCTGAGGTATATGGTTGATATGAAGAGCTAGGACTTATAGCTAGGACTTCACCTAGCCCATTACATTATTCACCTAAAATAAACCATTTGAGGACCATTCACAAGACAATGGGGGGAATTAAAATCAGACTTCTCATCCTTCTCATCAAAGGATGTGCAAGATGAACACCATGTCAATTATCTGCTGGTTAACAAGAGCAGTAGTTGCTTTTTCTAATTACAAAAGTATCTGGATATTTTACTGAAGTTGCTATACAGACAATTTAAATCTAGATGTCAAAATGCTTTTTCAGACTGCATTTATTCAACAATGTCTCCATTAAAGTTGGTTAAATGTTTTAGCTTCCATCCCAGACAAAGCATTGGTTTTGACATTTAGAGAAACAGAGCAACACATTTGGGATAATGAGATGAATATTGAGGATTTTCATGAAATTAAATATTCCAAGAACAGGAGCCAAACAAATTAATACTAAAATTAGAATATAAACATGGAGTTATTTCATGGGAATATGCAAATGTTTGTTCACCTTTCAGTCTGGTGAAAGCACTGCTGAACAACAGGAGAAGAAAAGGCTGTGCTAGGATGAGGGCATATTAGTGATCAGAAAGCACTCACAGGCCATGGGGTCATTCCTTCTTCCTGAGCTGGATATTCTTCATGCTTTTTCAGTCTGCTGCTGCCATTGCAGCTCCTTCACTGCAACAGATGGACAGAGAATGGGAGTGAGAATGAGAGAAGTGAGCTGGTTAGTGAATGATGAAAGGCTAAATATGTGGAAAATAAAATGTAAGGAAAAGAAAATGGGTGAGCACAGCAAAACAAAATAAGGCTGGATAAACCAATGTGTGTCTCAGACAAGATTAGTATACTCAGTCTAATCTTGCTGAAGGTGGAAGGCATACCTCCTCTGGCAGCTTGGCTTCACAAAAATACCTGCAACTATCGCTTCTTATTGGTTAAACACCATCCTACAAAATGATCTTACTACTCCATCAGCTTATTAGTGTACAATTTGCTAACGCACAGGCATCAGGGCTTGGATTCAGCATCAGCAGCCCTGGTGTGGGGCTCTTGCCTCTGTGTCTCAAAAACTTCTACGAACATCTTTAAAGAGACACTTCTCTTTTAATTCAGGTAACTGAATGCAAAAAAAAAAATCTGTTTCAGTGACAATACCTATGTCAATTTTCTGTACCAATGTCTCTGGTTCCTAAAATAACTACTTTATCTTAAAACTGTTCTCAAAGAAAGTTTCAAATTCAGATGATTTCTACTAATCCTGGGTTCAGCAGAGAACCACTTAAGTATTTCCAAATAACTTATTCTCCAGTTCCCCCTCCTGAAATGGCTTCTTGTAAAACTGTGTACAGCAGTGCTATATTTATACATACACCAACTTAAAATTCAATCTAAAATGTCAAAAAGTTCAAATTTGAGGTCTTTAACTTATATACAAAACACATACAAGGAACGTTCAAAAGAAGCTTCAATCCACCTCAGGCATGGAAGGAATTATGTTTTCACATTTAAGATAAAGCACGAGTCAGAAGTATCCATTATCTTTTGGCAGGTGTTTTGCAAACATAAATGTCCACCTTAATATCTGGAAACCAGGACTTCAGTCTAAATGGTAAAGAAAAATCTTGTTTTCTTTTAAAGTACATGCATATGCTTTTACATATGCATATGTAAACACTTAAACTGGACTCATCAGTAATTCAATATCCTACTTTAGACATAAGCCTATTTAAAATCAAATGTAAAATTCTTACATTGGCTATTGAAACATAATATGTTTTTAAAGATGAAATAAATCAGATCTAAGGTGAAAACCATAAGCATTTGCTGTTAAAGTTTTCAAAGAACATGAAATCTCTGAAGTGACGGAATTACCATCTGAACATCTGGAACAAGAATTGGCTGAACTGAACCAGCTTTTGATAAGTGATTTTTCTGTATGTGCAGCTCATTGGAGCTGAACAAGTTGAATAATCTGAAATAAAAATAGCAAAATGTTCAAAGCCAATAAATTAAATAAATAAAACCCAAAAGGTTGTGAATGAAGATGAGGAATGAAAGCATCGCTTCTCTCAGTCCCCATGTTTTGACAGACAATATGGTAAGAAGTAATCACTTTAAGTTCACTAACTGCAAATGATCCATCTGAATGAGTCAGGTTTATGAATAATACACTATGATGACCTTCCCATTGTTTCTCCTGTGGACAGCACATTTGTAACTGAGTGGTTAGTTGTAAATATTGAAGGAGAAAGCAGTTCTGAACCCAGGTGTGCACTGAGAACTGAGTTGTGAGCTGCAGCAGCAGCATGCAGGCACCCAGCAGGCTGCTTGGCAGCACTTCTTTTCCAGCCCTGCATGCAAATGCTGCAAATGTGAGACAATGATCCACCAAGTAAATTCTCAGTATTCTCATTCTTGCATGAGATGGGTAAATGTTTTTCTTTGCCAAAGTGGACCACTTTTGACACAAGCCTGAGCATGATTTACCTTGCATTGGTCTCGGCAGGCTGGCTTCAGGCCGGTTCTCTTTCCTTACCTTCTGCAGCCCATGCTTATTTTTAGTCTAAGGACCCATACACATGTAAATAATAGTACCTTTGTTAGAAGAGAATGATATACATGAAATAAATACACACATATATAAGCTCTTAAACAACATTTCTGCATAATGTGCTGAATTCACAGCAATGCACTTTCCGCAGCAGCCCAAACCCCTCAGACAGACAGGGCAGAGGAGGCATGGCACAGTGCTCCACATGCCCTGGAGCAGGTGTAGTGTAAGTAAATTAACAAGGTACAACGTCAGCATGCATGGCAGTGCCTGAAGGCCCAGGAGCACCCAGGGCCTGCGTACCACCCACCCACGCTTCCTCAGAGCACTTGCTGACCACCATACCCCACCAAACAACAACAATAACAAAGAAACAAAACTTTCCACTCAAGTGAGTCTGAAAATTAATTTAAGGAGTGGCTTAAAGCTCCTTAGACACCCCCAGCCCTGGGGAGGAGCATGAACTGGTTTCAAGGCTGGGCAGTGACACAAGCACACCATGGCACCACCAGGCCAGGGCCTGAGGACAGTGCCAAAATGGCACCCTAGGGTGTAGGGCCTGGGAAGTGAGACCTGCTGGTGCCCCCAGGCAGGAGGCTAAGCCAAGCATGGCTGGGCCAGGGCTTGCCAGCCTGCTGGAGTCACAGCTTGTTGCCAAAGCCTTGCCTGGAGGCCACCATAGGTGTTGCACCAACACTGCTGAAAAGGTGGCCCCAGGGCAGGAATGGCTAGCATGGGGCAAAGCCCTTGATGCTATCTTGTGCTTGTGATTGCCACTGTAGGTACCTGGGAGGACACTATAGAAGGTTTCAGGAGTGCCACCTCCCCTGCAAAGCCCCAGGCCCTGTTCCTGCCATGGTGGCTGTCATCTCGCCTTCTTTCTTCACTCACCAACCAGTGCTTCCACTGTCTCTCCCAGCAGGGATCTCTTGCTAGCTGGGGATGTGCTGCACGTTGCTGGTGAGGTGGCACCAGCAGACTGACCCAAAATTCTAAATGGGGCTGAGCAGGGTTTCCAGTCAGTACCTGTTTTGGGGTTCGTTTTCTACTCAAGGTGTGCTGCAAGCACTTCCCTAGGGGAAAGCATCACCAGGGCCACAGAGGCTTTCCACTGGCCAGCATTCCTGCCACATTAACTGTGAAGCCAAGCAAAAGCAAGCAACTTAAGCAACTTCAGCAAGGTTTTTGCCAAGGCTGGAAATCATCAGGAGAAGCCAGCAGCTCTACTTATAGTTCTCTGGTCCAGCGCCATGTATCCTCCTCACCGTGTGCTGTAAGGACATCATTTAGCATTTAATAATAAACTGCCTTTAACATACAAGAAAGTTACTGACAATTTTGTCAAACAGTGCAAGAAGCCCCTGTCCCCATCCTGACCACAGGAGATTACCAGAGCATTTTGGTAAGGTGGAACAAAATCTGTGATGCATTTCTAATGATAAAGTATGATGGAAAAAAAAGACTTAAAAGTCATATGCCTTTCATGTTCTCTACCCACATTCAGCCCACAGGATCTCTATTGTCTACGGTAATCAGCTTGGGCTGTCAGCTACCAAAGCTGCATTATGTATGTGATGGTATTTTTAAATTAAACATGTCTTATTTTACATATAGAAGAACATTAAGGCAAGCTGTGCTCCTGCTTTTCATAAAAATTACGCAGACAACTACTCCCACATTAACTGGGAATCACACATCAAAGGCATACTGGAAGACTGACACAGGCCCTCAGTGACTTCAACCAAGACGAGTTTCAGGCAGTTGCAAAAAATTTTGTTTTATCCAACTGAGAGCACACAAATGGCATTCCCAAAACAGGGTGGGTGGGAGTGAGGTCTCCTGCTCTGAGCTCACATCCCCTCCCGTGACTCGAGTTTCAGGATTTATTTAACCTGGAATTTGCTTTCAGTGGGGAAGCAGTTAGCCTGAGAGTTGGGCACACCTGCCAATGCCTTTTGGAATCTCACAGGTGGAAATAAACTCTGTTAACAATGACTTGAGCTTTCAACATCAATAAAATATTATTATGAAAATAATTAAATGTGACTCTACCACCTATTGCTACATGGGAGCATAAGACTAAGAAGAGATAGCCCAGCAGGAAATGAATGGGGAGAAAAAGACTTAGGACACTTCCAAAACAGGAGACATTGTGCTCACATGCATCTCAGATGGACACACACCATTTCTAGTGACTCCAACAGATGCTATGGGAAATGTTTTCCTATGTGCTCCATTGTCTCTCACACAGCCCAGACAGGTCAGCAGCTCTTCTAGTAAGCAGCATGAAGAGAGGGATCCAGGAGGTGAGGATAGTGTCATTGTGAACACAACCAAGAAACAAGTCCTCAGCAAGAAGAGATGTTTTGGGACATGAAATGGCAGAGGCAGGACACTAAGCTAGCAGCACCTGGAGCAGTAATCTCTTCCAGTAGACCAAGACTCATGGCAGAAACCTGCCAATTTCTCTGATGCAGACCACCAGGGAATGAGGTGGGGCGTTAAGTGAGGAAAACAAAGTTTCACTGATGACATGGAGACCACCAAACCTTCCAGCTGTCTAAATCACTGACCTGTAAAAGGAGTATGTCAAGGGACTGTGGGTTTTGGAGTCCCAGATGACCAGATTACACAGCTGATTCTCCAGGAATGACATACCACTGCCTGATAGTCTTCCACAGCTGCAAGGTCTGTGGGGAGAAGCCCAGCTG
Organism: Stictonetta naevosa; assembly: GCA_011074415.1. Lineage (NCBI taxonomy): Eukaryota > Metazoa > Chordata > Aves > Anseriformes > Anatidae > Stictonetta > Stictonetta naevosa. The sequence continues at coordinate 72,025,734 of CM021697.1, forward strand.
AGCGCTAAATTATTTTGTAGGAAAGAGACAGCAGATGTTAGCTACAGACACACTCTAAACCCTCTGCCTCCACCACTCTGACCTATTTGGAAAATGCAAAGCTAATATGGTAATCTCCAGTTATTTTATCCTTGTCTTTCTCTTCCATCTCTTGATTTAACCTGTTGCAGACACCTGCTTTCTGTTTGAAACTAAGCATCTTGTGGAGGTAAGAACAGGACATGACAGAACTACGTCACGGTCTTGTGGAGGTATATCCCCTGATGGAGCAGCAGGAGCAAGTAAATCTCTTTGACTGCTGAAACTTGCATCTGCATTATGTTTAGTGAGGGCTGTTATCATTTATTTGTTGGTGCCCCACAGCTTCTCTGTCTATCTGCTTAAATGCTTCCACTTCCCAAAAATGCCCGTTCAGCTCCATAGACAAGCTCTGTCAATGAAGGGGTGGGGGAAATGCCAAAACAGCACAGAATAGTATTTAAAGCAAGCATTAGCAGTCAAAGAAGGCAGATCTGGAGGGAACATTTTTGAGACTAAGCTAGCACAAACTTTGTGTCAAATCACTTGTTCTGCTGCTTGTGCACCAGTGCATTCACTGGGCACTTAACTGGCTCTGTATCTTTGTCTGTTAGATCGCATATCCACATGCTGACATATTAGGCCAGATGCTGAGGAAAACACTGTCATTGCAGTGATTTTATGTGGCTATGCCAGCGTATACATGCTGTGGGTCAGGCTTGGCATATGGATGGATTTTAGATCCCAGGGAGGATCACGCAGCAAGAAAATCACAAGTAACAAATACAATGCTTTTTTTGTTGTTTGTTTGTTTTTTCCCAACCCTGATTCACTGAACTCATGCTCAAATAAAGTTAATGTGATGGAGGAAACTATTTGATTTCCTTAGATCATCACAGTAATAATTCAAAGGAAAGGTACAACTTCTAAGCTTGAAAAACAGACGAGTCCAGGAGGCAGGAAATTCAGCATTTACTTATGACACATCATTTCTGGGATGACTCAAAAAGAGGCAATTTTCTTTTGTTTCAAACTCATGTCAGAAAGAACACTATAGAACAAAGGAAACTAGCTGTAACAAGAGAATGAAGCCTGTGGTAAGCAAGCTCCCACACACACGCGTATGGTGTAAATCATCCGGATTGTGTCCGATAGTAAACTACAGTGTATTTTCTTACCTACAGCAATACACAATGCCAGCACACTGCATGTCCAGCATGCCTTTGCTTTGCTGCCTGCTGTGGTACAGTCCCCACTGAACAGTACTGCGAGGCAACACTCCAGCGAGCAAGCCAGGCTGGCAATGCCCATGCATAGTGGCAGGACTTCCCTTGGTCATTAGATGGGGGCAATCAGGCAGAAGCTTCCTGACATGTTTCTTTGATCTAAAAGAGAAAATATTTATTGTAATGCCAAGCTGAAGTTTGGAAACTATCAATTGAACTAGTAAATGGAATAACCTGATTCTCAAGAGGCATTTATTCTGGGACACTCACCCCTTACTGTGAGATGCTGCTACACAGGAGGGAGATCCTCTGACAAGGTGGGCAGTGGCAAGTCCTCCACTTCATAGCACATTGATTTTTGACCAAAAGAGAGGACTGTATTAAGCATTTCTCTGTGCCATGACCAACCTTTGTGAAAGGCAGAAAGAACAAACTAACTTTAAAAGGTAGGAAACGGGAAGAAGCTGTGAGAAGAACCAGATGCTTGGTTTCAGGTTTCCTCCTGCTGCACCTCCTCTTCTGAGGCTAGAGCTGTCCTTGAAGCAGCAGGGCTGGGCTCTTTGTGCATTCCCTGTCTGAGCTACTCGCACAAGCCAGTGAATCAAATCAGTGAATTTTACTTTAGCTGTTCCCATGTGCTTTCTGGTAATTGGGATGAACATTTTGCAGAATTTCAGAGAAATCTGAATGCCTTTTTTTTTTTTTCCCTGGCCTGATGAGTGCTCTTTGTTTTCCAAATACTCTGGGTAACTTTCAGTGACAGCATTGCTTGGCTCAGTAATAGGCTTATGGGCATCTCTGATGGATCTGAGAGGAACCTCTGTAGTCTTCATTAATGTGTGGGGATAGTGAATGGACAGCTGCCATTGGCACTGTGCTGCATTGCAGAATCATGTCTTCTGTGCATCATTACTTGGGATTGAGCACTGAGCTATGCAGAAGACAGCTGGGTGGACTATTGTGAGACAGGAAATACTATAGATAGCAGCACAGCACTAAGTTCACTTTTAGCACTTTAGCTCATCTTTACATACCATTTTCTCCAAAACCTTAAAAACATCAGAGTCCCAGTTAGATTTACTGTCAATCTGGCAAGATTTAAATATAAACAGCAATTGCTATGACAGAACTGTATGGCTAATATGCGCACAAGTTATTATTTTCCTCAGACAATCACAGATAAGCTCCATATGCTGGCTTCCTAGTCAACAGCTGTGTCCCAGCTATTGATTACACTTTAATTAATCAAGCTGGAAAATGTCCTTTCCACTTGCAAGTGCAGTTTTTCATATACAACTCAGGTTTGGTTCATTATGCTTATTCTACTTTTCAAGAAGAGTTACCACGAAAATCTTCACTTTAAGGTTGTAAAGTACCTCACCAGACAAGAGCCAGCAGCTTCAACTTGTTGAAGTCCAGCCACTCTAGTTTTATCCAATCTTCTACCTCTTGATTTTAACCCAACGGTGTACTAATTCATTAGTAAATTGGCAAGAACTTTCCATCCCATCCCTGGCTATGAATCGATTGCCTTACATTGGTATGGCAGTAGTTATCCACTCTAAACACTGTTCGTTAATGTAGCCTCTAGCCTGGCAATAATTACATTTGGCAATTATTAACTCTCCATACATGCTACTTCCCAGGAAAACTAGCAGGGTATCATTAACACCTAGTGACAATGGTATCATGTGAATTCCAAAGGTCACACAGGCTGTCTGTGGCAAAGTAGCAACACTCTACACAGCTATCCCAAGCAGCAAGGTAGTTGTTTAAAATGGATGATTGTTGAACTCAGTATCCTTCCATGTATGATGTAAAGTAGGATAAGAATAGTGATAAGGAAGTGCTCCCTGTTATTTTCCTTTGCTTCTGAGGGTTTTCAAAAGTTTCTATATCAATACACACTTTTAATGCAATTTTTAGTGTATCTAAGGAGGCCTGCTCTAGCTCCTTGTGAGGCTGAGGAAAATGTAGCAAGGGCAAATGAAATTCTAGACGCTGTTGGTAAAGTACTGTAGTCCATCCACCTGCCCAGCCATTGCCAAGAAGCAAAGCTACTGCAAGCAGCATGCGCCCCACTCATACCCTTTACCCAAAAGCACAGGATTTTATAAGCAGTATAGAATCTTCTTCTGATGGTCTCAGCCTTATGCTATTGAAAATGTATAGAGTTTTTGGACTTCAGCTCTAGACCCTGTTTGGCTCTAAAATAAGGATTTTGTTTCCTGCTTGCCATTATCAACCCCAATTGTGGGGATCCCCCTTAACCTGGAGTCTCTCAGAACTGGGCATTGCAAACATCTGCTCTCATTTACACACTACCCATTTATGAAAAACTGCAAGCCTTCTATATTTGTGAGGATCATAACCAGTGAGTAGGGCCACCCCAGTTTCTGAGGCATAAGAATTCACATACTACAAAACAAGTATGATCACAACTGGTGCTACATTATAACCTGGGTCTGCAAGCTTGGCATAGCAGTCAAGGATACCAAAGGTGAATTTAATGCATCTTCTCCAGCAGAGGAAATACCTCTGCCTCCAGGTTGAGGTGGGTAGAGAAATAGCACAACTGGAAACAATCTATGGACTAAAAGCTTTCAGCACAGCCTTGGGACAATGTCATTCGATGTCCATAACCAAGTTCCTACTTCTGTAAAAAAAGGCAGTTTTAGAAGGTAATTAAGATGCATAGTCTAAAGGCACACAAACCTATACATACAAATGCCTCTAGTATTATTTTTATCCTATGTTGTACCAGTCCTCGAAGCAGTGCAATTTCATTGCTAACGTTATTATGCTAACATAATCCAGATTATTTTAGTATAAATAGAGGATTAATGAAAAAGACACCACCCAGCTTCCAAAACTACAAGTAAAAACCACACAGCAACAATAAGCTCCAACCAGCAGTAACATCTATATTATCCTAACAGGGTTCCCAATTTGATTATTTAATTAAGCTTCTCAGAATTAAACTCATTTAAATGATGCAATTCTGCCAGAGTACTGATGAACCAAATCAAAACCCAGATAATGAGATTTTCTTGCTTAAGTCAGTCCCACTCCAGGTTTCTCATTATGAAGACTAGGTAAAAACCTACTTGAACACTCCTTATTCAGAAGGAAGGTGAGGTGAGCCACAGCTTTGAATTACCTCTCCTTTGATATTACATGAGATTGGGGGTAATGTATAAAACTCAAACATGAAGTGTCAGTTTTGTTGTATGTCTCTGTTTTAATTTGCACTTCTCTTTACATCAAGACTTGCTATGTAGAGGAAAATACGGGTATGTGCAGGGGACTGAAGAGCATCTATTTTTGAAGAAGCATGAGAAGGTTACACCTTCACTTCTCATGCTAAGGCTTCCAGAGGTGGCACCTCACTCCAGTACACAAAATACAAGACAACTGAGGGCTCTAAACTTGCTCCACTTCCACAGAAAGGCTTAAGGAGAGAAGCATGCATAGTGAAGCCAGCTGGGCAACTCAAATCCCAACCTATTGTTCTTCATTTTCATTATGATTTAGGTGTATGTATAGATCTCACCTACTTGAAAAAATAAAGCAACTTCGGCATTAAACCAATTTTCACCTTGAGCTAGATTACAAATCGTGGTCATTGTAGGAAACTCGCATTTGTTCCAATGAGGTAGAGAATTGTGCTCCCTTCTTTGTTCTCCTTCTGTCCTCATGGGCCTTTTCTTCTTCTACTGGCACAAGTTCCAACAGGCAGGACTGGAAAATGTTTTTGTTTCAGTTTATAGGCTTTGGGAAAGTAAGTTAATTGCTAAAAATACACAGCAATAACAACTAGAACATTGAGAACTGATAGACAAAATTAAAAACCTGGAAGTGGGATTGATCCTGAGTTTACAAAAGGGAAGTCACATCTGCTTATGTACGGCTTTGCTTAAGCTAAATGATGTCTGAATTCCCATGTTTATCCTGGCTTTGCTCTTCAGCCAAGTTTCCTATTACCGTACTAGAACCTTTGCTGTTTGCATTTATTATGAAGCTTCAGCAAATGCCTTTTGAACTCGTTTTTTCTCTGATGCAGAAAAATCTTGGTGATTCATTAGTGTTTACTGAAGTATATTCACAAGTAAATGCTCTTAATACCTTTTCTAATGCTAATTATCTTACGCTTTTCTTTAAGAAATATGTAACTAAAATTGTTGCACTAAAAAAATCTAATGACGCTTAAAATTGAGATACAGATTGCTTCTACCATTTTTGACTACAACTTTACAAATATCTCAATGCTATTTTGATGCTATCAACATTTGCTAAAAACTTACTTTTTAATTTTTTTTTGTCTGTGGCTCTACCTTTTTTTTTTTTCTCCTAGTGTAGAATTATTGCGCTGGCACAAACTGCTAAAACTTAAAAACAACCAAAAAAGCAATGTAATCTATGGAGTTTAATTCTACCTTGCACACTCCAAGCACAAATACTTACTTAAACACGTAGCTAGTTCTGAACAGAGCTAGTCTTATGAATAAAGCTACTTATATTAAAATGCCTATGAGATTAAGCTTTTAGACATGAGCAGTGGTATGTAGAGATGTCCAAGCTGGACCTGGAGCTAGATGGTGGAAGCCAATTAGGTTAGACCTACAAGCTTTGCTGTCATAATTAGGTGATTTCTTTCTAGGATTCAGTTTGCATGGTGCCACATACAAAGCAGCCTGTTCAGAACAAGCCCTGGAATCTCTCAAGATAGCACTGCAAAATGCTATCACATAATTAGCAGTACTGGTAAAGCAGGGATCCTTCTGCAGGAAATTGCTAAATCTTCTTTTAAAAGAACAATGACAAAAAAAAGATATACGCTGCAGATATTTTCAAAGAACTTGTGCAAAATCAGTTAGTGTTTTCAAGCTGAAAATGGAACACACATAATCAATTCTAGGCCGCTATTTCAAACTTAAACCTCATAAAATGAACTTGTTATTTACAGCTCCTGAGCAGCTAGCAAGTATTGCAGTTTTTTAATTGATGGGTAAGTTGAACCAATGTCAGGGAATAACAATAAAAATGATTAAAACTCTACAACAATTTATGCTTGAGATTTCAAAAACCTTTTATATAATTTGAAAATGTACAGTGGACATCTGCATATTTTAGCTAGATTATTACTTGTATTTCCATCAAGATGATGAAATGCAATTCAAAAACTATTCAGTCAAAAAAAACACATACACCCCTGAGATGGCAGAAACACACTGCATCCTCAGCAGAAACACTGAAGAACCTTTTTACTATAAACTATTAAATAAGTGACGTGAAATGTGTGTTTATTTCATTGTTTTGACACAAATATTTTGCCAAAACACTGCCTTTAAATATGACTTGATCTCCATGTGATTATCATTGGGAATAACCTTGAGAGCAAGACATGAGCATTGCTGCTTTTTCTCCTTCTTAGCTATGAACTAAGACTTCAATTTAACAAGTCCTGAAAAGCAGAAACATTTAGAAAGCTTGGTCTCATTAAAAGACTACTATATCTACAAGTGATTAAGTAGATCTGATATGATGATCTCATCTACAGCCTACATGAATTAAACGTATCTATTTGTACATATAAAGTCCTTATATCTATCCAATGTTAATTGCAGAGAAAGAACACACACAAAAATACAACATGGCAGTAGAGAGGATTTACACCCAGCCAATTCTATTTGAACTTCCATTTTAATGGTCACATTGCAATTTTCTTAATAGTGATCTTGGCTACACTGAAGCCAGAGGCAAAGAATCTTACTGATTGTTGTGGAGTCATGTTTAGTATAAATCAGTTAAAATGTTAAACTCCAATAGGGTCATATTAAAAATCCTAAAATACTAAAAAGTTGTGTTATATAACAAGTTGTGTTATCCATTCCCTGTGAAACTCAACTTTCAGAGGAAACAAAATGGTAAAGAACTCATAGTTCATTCCCCATTACAACTATTTTAAGAGTTGGAAGAAGCTTCTTAAGTTGTTTCATAGCAAGGAACAGCTTAGCCATACAATGGCATACAGAAAATTACACTGGGCATTTCAGTGAATTACAAATAGAAATACCCACAAATTTCCTTGCACATCAATGACCAAGTTAAAAAAAAAAAACTATTAAAGTCTGATCACTTAGGAGGAAAATATAATCCAGTCATCTCATATATCATATTCCTAAATCCCACATCAGGAACTGCAGTTCTTGACATACAAACCGACTGGTTTAAAGCCCCTGGAACAGGTTAGACGTTTTGTCTGATAAAAAACTTCCTGCCACAAAAATGTCAGTCACAAGGTCTTCCAAGTGGCTGGAAGATCCATCTTCCAAATTCCTTGATCCAAAAATACCCGAACAACTTTGACTATGCTTTTGAGTAGGACAGTCATCAGGGTTAGCAAATGTCTCACCAAATCCTGGAAGCCTTATTCCCTATTACCCAGTCCTAAAGGCCATAGCTCGATTACGAGCCGAAACGAGGCTGAAGGCAGCAACCAGAGGAGTAACTTTCCAGTCCTTCTAAAAAGGGCCATGCTTACTAAAATAAACAAACTGTTCCAGTAGTACAAGTTACACTCAGCACAGTGTCCAACTCCTTTCAGATTGATAAGGTGTTTTCAATTTCTGTTATTAGATAATCCACAGAAACCCAACATCAGTAATTACAAAAATGCAGCTGTGGGTGCATTAGCACAAGGGGGTTGATTATTCAGTGAAACTGATTGCATGAAAAGGCAGCAGTTGCATACCAGCTTAAGTGAGAAATGATCCAGCTTAAGTACTTCTAAATGTTTTCCCCTCAGACTATCAGTAACCCTCTTCACCATTTTTAAAGTTAATACCTCTGATGCTTATTACCAGAAACTGAAATACCATTAAAGCACTTGTGATAAGAAAGCTTACCAGAATGAGTAAATGCTCACGTGGTTAAATATGACAAAGATGGAGACAGAGAAGAACCAACAATCCAACCTCCTTTGCTTTATCACAGAGCAATTAAGACCCCAGTCCACAGCCCCAATCACACAATCACGTTGTCTGCAGCATGGCAGTGAATTGCATTTCAGGTTATTTATACAAGTAGTGAAGTAGTGGTCTTTTTTTTTTTTTTTAAATAAAATTATTTTTCCTGCAACTCCATCTGGAGTTTCACTTCATTTGATCTTTTTGTTTATCTGCAAACTCCCACAACACTGGACTCTTTCCCATGGCTTTCCAGCAAAGTAACTGTAAGAACTCTGAAATATTGACCTTTAATTTCTGAGATACACAGCACATTTTTATACTGGAAACTTGACATTCCTTCTAGAATTCAGATACAAAATGCCCCAAAAGTTAAAACAAACTAAACATGCATTCACTTCTCTTTTTTTCCCCAAAGATAATCTAGGAGCATGCTGTAAATTACTGTAATAAACCACAAGCAAGACAGCTCTGAAGAACTATGATTTAAGAAGTTTTAAAGCTGTGGGTTCATAATGGAGGACTGTTATAAAAAGCTAGGTCATCATGAGAGACACAAAACATAGAGACAGAAGATGAGAAACAACTGTTTGTTGTCTCTTCCAGTACAAGCAGCAGCGATCCACAAATAAACTAGCAATCCATAAATGAAGCAGGCAGGAGCCAAAACAGGTAAGAGCTCTTCCTGCAATACGAAGGTAGTTTTCATGGGGTCAATGCAGGGAGTTCAAACACACACTCGGAATAGACATCCCTCAGGCTTTACCAAACAGACACACCAAATGAAGCTGAGGAACTCACCTGAGTTGAAAGCAGTCAAAGCTGTTGCTGCATTTACCATATTATTTTCTTTAGGAGTTGACTCATGCCCGTTGCTGCCCACAGAAGAGCAGGCAGTCTTACATGCTGTAGCTGCTCCTACCTTCCATGCACAATGAAGCACAACCAACCTGGTGCCCTTCTGAGCTCACTTCTGCAGAACAAATGTTTAGCAGGTGATTGTACCTTGCAGAAGCAAGGCTAAATTCACCTGCCTGGTTTGTCATTGTTTTTCAAAAATAAAAGATTTACTATCTCTTAAATGATAATAAAAGTATTATCTGATACTGCAACTGTATTTGTCTTGAAAAAGAGGTATTCTTGAAGGCCTTTCAAGTCAAAAGTGCACAAAGATGAGGAATTAAGAAACCAAATTGCTTATTATCCTATTTAGGCAAAACAATGTCTAAGGATAGAACCACTCCTGTTGAAGAATTTTTAATCAACTCAAATTATTTTTGCCTAAATACTAAAGCCCAGTAGTATAGTATTCTATATGGTTTAGCCTCATCTGTAAGATTTATGCAAGAAGCAGTCTTTAAAGTGAGATTTAAAACTATTGCAAATTAACTCAAATATTGTATTATTCAAAGTTCTGCTGATCTTTTTATAGTCCTTCCTAGGAACACATTGCTATACTTCATTGTTACAAAAGAGTCCATTAATTATGTAATTTTCTCTCAGTCATGCCAAAGTTCCCTAAATTTTGTACGACAGATTGCTAATGTCAGGTTATGTATGCTTGAGATCTGGCAAATGTTGTGGAAGTAAACATTTACCTCCCAGATAGGCCCAGCACTATGAGAGCAACAAACAACCAGGAAGATTTTTCCCACAAACTTATTATTTCCAAAGATTGTGTATTTCTAGAGATTTTGACAGGAAAACAACCAAAGGATAAGAAGTTGTATGTAGTAACTGCCCAGACATATAAATTTATCCTTCAATTAATCAGACATTCTGATTCATTCCCCTTTCACTCCAATTTCTCTCCCACTTAACAAAGTAGAAACACTTCACAGAAGCTGACACATACACAACTTACAGGGCCCTTAAATTAAAAATAAAAACAAAAATATGTAGTAGGCTGGTATAGTTTGGCAGCAGCTCCCCAGGACCTCATGTAAGAAGAGCTGTAGAGACAGGAACAGCATCAGTGAAACTGCTCTTTGCTGCTTCCAAGAGACATGAACATTTTTGACATGCCTCTGTTCCTCACAAGGAAGATATGAACTTTCTGAAAGCAATTAGGCTATGAAGAACCCAGAAAATTCAATGATAGCCATCTGCCACAGTATTGGGAGCTATTCAGACCAATCTTTTAGAAATGAGGTACACACAGAACATGTTACAGCAGCACAAGCTGTCTTTCAGCAGCTCGTTCACCACTCCGCTTACCTTTCTCTGGATCCTCTAATTGTGCTGTTTTGAAACATGGCTTTACAGCTTCTAACCTGCAAGAACCTATAACTACCTTTGTGACCTCCATATTTGTGCAGAATAAAAGTGTTCTCATATTGGATGGAAATAAAATGATTATCTTCAGAGAAATTCCAAGTGGCACAACACTTTCCAGCTGTTGATTACTTCCTGGGATTCCAGGACATTGTGTGAGCTTACATGGTATATGTCAGCCTACAAAAAAGAAGCGAAAGACTAAGTGAAAGAGGCCAGAAATCAGGCTTTGAGGAAAAGTAGCATCACTTCTGCATGAGTATATTCTTCATTTCAGCTTGGATCACAAATAGGAATACACTACAGTCAGCAACCAGTGAAATGACCAACTTCAGCCTATTGTGCTTGCAAGTAAATTTAAAAAGTGACCCTCGCTAGGGACTTGAGCTACTAGAATCCACATTAGTTCAAACTCCCCATTTAAGTATTTAGAGAATAAGCCTGGGATCTGAAAGCGCAAGTACTTTGTGTTTAAATTTAATGAGCACATAGAATTGTGTGCAGACTAACAGCTGTACATAAAAATAACATTAACCTGATTTCATCACATCCTCCAATAACCTGTACCAAGTCAAAAAAAATCTGTCCTTATCTTACTGGAATTGTATTGTTGTACAAACAGAAATAAGTACATAACTACCTCAACTGTATTCAAAATATATAAAAATTTCACCTCTTTTTTCATCATAAATATTTACAAGTGACACTTTTTGTTCTAGGACTTCTTTAAACCAGAAAATTTTGCAAACATTAAAGGGAAAATCTAAAAATTGAGGCATACAATATTGATCACTGACTGCAAATGACTATTACATTTTTTATTATTATTATTATTAATATTTTTAGGGAAATGCAGTAAGAACCCAAACCAGTGGTTGGTTTTAACTTTGGAAGGTTATAGAGATCTTGTTAAATAATTATTATGCTCCTTCAATAACAACATCTATACCATTTTCAAACTAAGCCAGAATAAAAAACAAACCATGTTGTAAAGAGTCTGTGCAATATTAAGTCATGTATTTACTTATTTCTCTGTGCTAGCCACAGTACTTATTTTATTTATAATTGATTTTTACCTTAATGGTCAAAAACATAGAAAAGGGAAAATACATTTCACAATGGCAAAAATTGCAATTTTTATTTTACAGTTGTACAATTCGATCAATTTTTAGAAAATGCTTGTTTATTCTTCTCACTTTGCTTTATGATATAGTCCCAAATTCATTTTCTGTGAAGAAACAGAAGTTTATTCCAAGCTAAACAACAGGTAATTTTGGCCCCACGTCTTTAAAAAACTGTGAATGCAGGAAATGACATGCAAGTTCAGTGCAAAATATCTACAGACAGAAAAAAAAAATCCAACAAGCCATTCTAGAAAACTTGTACAAGATGCCACCAAAAAATCATCATTTCTGAAACAATCCATATCTATAAGATATAAAGTTGCTCTGTCAAAGCATAGCAAGTCAATGTATGACAAAATTTTGTATTAATTCATGAAAGGGTAGTCATTCAATAGTAGAAGCATGACATCTGGTGGCTACTTAGAGAAGTTATCTTTTGTTCATACTTCAGACTTTGTGAAATCTGAAACGGTCTGCCTATTGCTCATCTTTACAGTTCAAACAAATGTAAGAGTGCTTATGGCGGTACCTGCGGTCAAGTTTTAATGTTTATATTAAACAAAGATGCACATATATCAAACATCTTCAAAGGCTTTCCTTTCATTACCTGAATTTAAAAAAAAATCTATGCTTTTATGATATATAACTGACACATTTACCTATACCTTTAATATCAGAAAGAAAAAGATCCACTTTATATATTAATGCTATATTGTTTTAAAGCAACCTATTTAATGTCATGTCCTTAAGTAATCTGCTGTAACTGATATACAGGTCTTGGAAAAACTGTTCCTCAGAAGATCATTCTGGATCTGTATTCTGGAACTAAGACAATCTAACCAAAATTCTCTAGTTAGCAAATAATTTGTGATGAGACCAAAGTGCTTTATTACAGTTATAGCATTACTTTTCTTAGGTTCCATGCATTGCCCCTCTAATAATACTTTATGAATAATACAAAGTAGCAAATATTTTGTTTCTCTTTCCTCATACTCTTATCATGTTTGTGTACTGGCGGATGATTGAAATTATTTTTCTCACAACTTTTTCTTCCAATTGGTATGATGGTCTAATCCTTGCTCACAGAATTGTATGCTGCATTTTCACTTTTGACTACAAAAACTGCACTTCTGAAAGAGCAAGGAATCACAAACTGCATCACTTAAGAATTACAAAACCTTATTTTACAACTGTATTGTGTGCATATTATCATTTTAATGAAATTAATTATATTTTTAGATTCTGTAATTAGACTAGATTCTAGAGAAAGTAACAGATAATCAATGTTCTCTCGTTTGAAACAAAAAATAAATAAAAGTGTTAAATCTAAGAAAAAATATTTCTGTACATTGTACAGTATCTTTTGGTTAAAGCTTCTTAGAAAAAATATAGCTGTGTTTTAAGCATTCCAGTTACAGATAGTTCGGTATTAAAACTTCAAGGCTCCCCATCATAAAAAAAAAAATACTGCATTTTTCCATAGTTGCAGCAGAAACTGTCTCTCTGTGAACACGGCTTCAGTCTTTAAAAATATATTGATAGTATGTATGAATTCAAATGCAACAATAAAAAAGTCATAATACAGTACTGAGGATGTATGGTTGTTGTGCATTAAGGATTTAAAATTCCTCCTTATTTCAAAAAAAGCAAAACTAGAGAGCCCATTGTATATCACTGAGTTCAGCTGGATCTCCAAGTCCTCCATCAGCCTCCAAGTAATTCATAAGAGCAGTCATAGCAGTGTCATCATTTTCACATATTGTGAAGTCCAGATGAGAATTACCACCTATAAAATTATTAAAATAGGTATGTATGCAGCACAAAGCATGAATAATATGGTAACTTTCAAAACAGATTTGTTTTTAAACGACGCTTTTTTTAAAAAAGATAAGGCAAGCATTTACATGCAAATGTTAAAAAATAAACAAGTAAAAATGATAGGAATAAGGGCTATCCACAGACAGTCAACTGCTAGCTAATAAACCTTAGATCCAAGTTCATGCCTCCAAAGTAGAAAGCTGCTTCCTAGTTATTGTCACCTTAGTGGGAAACACAACGATATGCCCAGATTTTCATCTGGTGTACTATGCTGGATGAACTCCTGAAACCTCATGAGTTACTATGTGTTAGCTCCAGAAATCAACTCTTTACCCTTGCCTTTAACAACAGTAAGGAAGTTTTAGCTCAAGTATCAGTGAAAAATGTTTCCTGGCTTATCTTGAAAAAAAGTGTTTACAAATTCTTTTTTGAGGATCATAGCTCAACTAGAAGACAGCTATAGGTTATAAATTAAGCTCTAGTAACTGATCATAGAAGAGGGAAATAGAAAAATTTCTAAGAGCTGAGGTACAGGATAAGCATAAACATGACTTTAACAGCACTTTGCCTTTAATGTTAAAATTAATACAACAGCATTCTCCTCTTCCAGAACCAAGGAATCCTATATCCAAACTTCTGGCTTACTGCATTCTTGAAGGAGGGGAAGAAAAAGTTCTGAAACATTTTTGTCAGCTGTTTTTATGTGGCTCTTCACAGTTTGTAGTTAAGAAAGACAAAGTACAATAAGGACAGTAGTTCACAAGTTACAACCAAATCCTTTGTAGCGCAATGTAATACTTCTCCTTACTTATCTCTTTCTTCTGCAGAAAAAACTCTAAGTACCTAATTAAAATGGTGGAATGCAAGAACGTAATGGTAAACTTGTATTGCAGGATGTTATTTTTGTCATGAGAATGAACAACTGATTTTGCTGTTCATCTTCCAGTGACAATACATCTCTTTTAAGAGTTCCCTCATCTTAAGACAAACACTGACAAAACTCTTGAAACTTTACAATTTATACATGGTAGTATACTGGTGCACTCAAAAAATGCAAATTTTATTATAAATGTCTTTCCCTGCAGTCCCCAAATACCCATAAGATAAATAAATCTTACTGAGGAGAGGTTCATTACTAGGAAATGGAATAGCACCCTGATTTTGTTCTGCTTCTGAAGGACATAACTGAATCAACTCCTTATTTGGCACCTAAAATAACAGAAATAGTAGAAGGACAGAATTAAATTCTAAATTTAGTCACAATTATTACATTACTGGAACATTATAAATTGCTGTAAAAGCATTATGAACTAGGTAAGAGTTAATGAAAAATGTGTATCAAAGAAGATCTACGGTGTTTTATTATTTTTAAAGTTCACAGAGCACTGGACTTTGCTTAAATAAAAGGTGATACTTACACATCTGTCAAGACCATTTCACTGTGGTGACATCTGCACTACTTAGTGTCTAATTCAATATTCAGCAAATAAATTCAGCACAACAAAATGTACTGGTAGACGCTTTCCACATATAGTACCATAAACTACAAATTCCCATTGATATCATCTGTCGTAGTTAATATCAACACATTCTTGCTAAATGATGAAAATCCTCAGACCTCCTATGTTAGAGATGCATTAAACTATAGGAATTATGAAATTGTATCTCTTCTATTATTATTTTGCATCTTGTTACAATTACGACAAAAATCTAAATAGTTTTAAATTACCTTTTGCACTTGTGAAAACTAGGCTAGCAACAATAGAGATAGAAGTCATCCTACTGTAAACATACCAGCAAAATACATAAAGCAGAGGAAAGAATGTTTGAGAGAAAGCAAGAACCGATATTTTATTTAGTTTGTCAAACTGAACTCAAGCAGGTAGAAACACTTTTACACTTAGATGGCTGCTTAGCAAAAGTTTTAATGCAATACCAAGTTCAGAAGAATCCTTATCACATGAATCACACTCATCTTATTTAGCATATTGTATAGCTTCACCAAATAACCTAATAACTGAGTAGAGACTGCAGTTCTCTCAGTCTCAGGGAATGTCCCCTTAAGGCTGGAACTGATGTCCCAGTAAATTAGGTTGGAACTTCTGCTGTTGTCATGTCTTAAAAAGACTTTCATAGCTACCAGGCAGTTGGCAATACCTTACACATTCTCTCACACAAATCCCAGCCTGAGTAACATGGCTCAAGCATAGGCTTTGTTTGGACAAACAAAGGACATGAGCTTGTTAGGACATGAACTATCCGCTGGCAAGCTTTTATTTATTTATTTTTACAGGAAGTGATATACTCACATTGCTGCAGTTTACAGTTAAAGCTGGAGAAGGTGACTTTCTCAAGAGATGTGATGGACTTAACTCCCCAGATGGTGAAGAATGCAACCTAGAATTGTATATGTATAATTGATTTACCAATTGATGATCAAATCACATTGATCATGAAAAACAGCCTGTTGCAGAACCCAGAAGATCTCCCCAGTGAAGTATAAGCCAGCTAATCTGAGATAAAGCTGACTTAAATTCCCCTGAAGATTCTAAATTCACTTGTTCTTCTATCGATAATGCAAAAAACAGAAAAGATCAGTGAAGTCCATAGGTCATTATTACTTGAGCACACATTTTTCTCTTCAATCAGCAGCTGTGACAGAGCAGAATCAAATGTGTCAGAATTAGGCACACTGGTATAAATAGATGCATTTGAAATACATACGTAATATGGACAACATCAGGAAGTTCTGCTAAACTAACAATACACCTTTCTAATACTCCCTCTACTATTATTGTAGATACTTGTCTTTCCCTATTTTCATTAAACTCCAACCAAAAATAAAGAACACTTAGTTTGTAACCAAAATTCTTTGAGATCCTGCTCATCCTCCCTCACCAAACATGCTGGGTATGAAACCAACAATGAAAATGTCATACCAGGGCCCTTTGGACAGCTTGCTCGCATTTCCCCCCCACTCTTCCTGACTCACAAAGGACAAGACTATAGAAGTGGAGCACTCTGGATACACCAGTTCCCACCATTTCCTCAGATCCAAAATGTGGTATGGCAGGAAAGACAGGATATGGATGAATAAACAGCCTATCTTAAGTCTAGTTACTTGCACAAAATATTTATTAGTTCCCTACATTCCAATGTCCAATGTATAATTTGGTAAGCAGTACTGTCATCTCTAAAAGCTGGGACAAATTCCAGACTGAATAGATTTTAGTACTGCTGTAACTGAAATGATCATTCCTCACATGTTAAAATGATTTAGATATGCTCATAAGTAGAAGTGCGGACATAGCCCTAAATTTTTTGTTAAAATTTAATGATGCCTGATGCACAGCTTGAAAGCCATCTGTCTTACTAATATTAAAAAATGAAAGGAAATTCAAGTATTAAACACAGTTATTCTATTGGATTGTGACTGTAACCACAGAAGTATTTGATGAAAAAGTGCTGGTGTCAACTTTTGTTGGCCACTCTAAAATTTGTCTAATTTTGACTGCCTTAGTACGTGGAAGATAGTAACCTGAATTCATATACGAGAAAATGAATAAATAGCATGAAGTTCTACTCTCCAGCTGGAAAGAAATTACAGCACTATTTTTCTGCAACTATTTTGGAAAATTGAACTACATCTGGCTGCAAGCAATTACGTTCAGACATCTAAAGAAACACTCAGTACTTATTGATGACCCTACAATGACCATTTGTACGTGTGAATGCTTTTTCCTCTTACAGACTCTAAAACCTAGATCCTCCCTATCCCACTCCAAGATACAGGACTGCAGGATAAATGCAGTGCCAAAGATCCCAGTCGCACAGTGCAACTGCTCCTTTCCACAGCTGGCTTCCTTTCATAACTGTTCTGCGTAGGCTTATTTGCAATTTCCAGTGTCCACAGACAACTAAGATCACTGAAACAGACATACCTACTTGAGATTACCAAGGTTCCAAGCACTGCAGTTGACTGAGCTGGCAAGCAAAACATTTTTGCTCTCAGAATATTCTCATATTCTGTCTATTATAGAATCATAGAATATCCTGAGTGGGAAGGCACCCACAAGGATCATCGAGTCCAACTCCTGGCACCACACAGGTCTACCCAAAAATTCAGACCATGTGACTAAGTGCACAGTCCAAATGCTTCTTGAACTCCAACAGGCTTGGTGCAGTGACTACTTCCCTGGGAAGCCTGTTCCAGTGCACGATAACCATCTCGGTGAAGAACCTCTTCCTGATAATCCAGCCTGAACCTCCCCAGTCACAGCTTGACACCATTCCCATGGGTCCTATCGCTGGTCACTAAAGAGAATAGGTTGGCGCCTGCCCCTCCACTCCCCCTCGTGAGGAAGCTGTAGACCATGATGAGGTCTCCCCTCAACCTCATTTTTTCTAGGCTGAACAGGCTAAGTAACCTTAGCTGCTCCTCATGCGTCTTCCCCTCTAGGCCCTTCAGCATCTTCATAGCCCTCCTCTGAACACTCTCCAACAGTTTTACATCCTTTTTGTACTGTGGTGCCCAGAACTGCACACAGTACTCAAGGTGAGGCCGCACCAGTGGAGAGTGGGACAATCCCTTCCAATCAACTAGCGATGCCATGCTTGATGCACCCCAGGATACAGCTGGCCCTCCTAGCTGCTAGGGCACACTGCTGGCTCATATTCAGCTTGCTATCAACCACAACCCCCAGACCCCTCTCTGCGGGGCTGCTCTCCAGAGTCTCATTACTGAGTCTGTACGTATAGCCAGGGTTGCCTCGTCCCAGGTGCAGGACCCGGGACTTGTTCTTGTTAAACTTTATGCAGTTGGTGATTGCCCAGCTCTCTAATCTGTCCAGATCTCTCTGCAAGGCCTTTCCACCCTCAGAGCCAACAACTCCTCCAAGTTTAGTGTCATCAGCAAATTTGCTCAAAATGCCTTCTAGTCCTACATCCAAATCATTTATAAAAACATTGAAGAGGACTGGCTCTAAAATGGAGCTTTGGGGGGACCTCACTAGTGACCATCCACCAGCCTCATGCGGCCCCATTTACTACAACCCTTTGAGCCCTGCCCATCAGCCAATTGCTCACCCATTGTATGATGTCTTTGTTTAGCTGTATGCTGTATTTTGTCCAGTAGAATCCTATGGGAAACTGTGTCAAAAGCTTTACTGAAATCCAAAAAGATCACATCATCTGGTTTCCCTTCATCAACTAGATGGGTGATCTTATCGTAAAAAGAAATCAAGTTAGTCAAACAGGACCTATCCCTTGTGAACCCATATTGGCTGGGACCAATGACTGCATTGTCCCCCAGGTGTGCTTCAGTAACTTAAAGAATAATCTTCTCCATAATTTTACCAGGCACTGATGCGAGACTGACAGGCCTGTAATTGCCAGGGTCTTCTCTCTTGCCCATCTTGAAAATTGGCACAACATTTGCCAGCTTCCAGTCTATTGGGACCTCTCCAGACTCCCAAGACTGTTGAAAAACAATTGAGAGAGGTACCACAATGATGTCAGCCAGCTCTCTAAGCACCCTGGGATGAATCCCATCCAGATCCATGGACTTGCATGGATCCAGGTGGAGCAGCAAATCCCGCACACATTCAGGGTCAGTTGGGAGTTTGTCATTCCCACCATCATGATCATCCAGCTCAGGGCACCTGGAGTCCCAAAGCCCATCATCAGCATTGAAGACAGAGGCAAAGAAGGCATTAAACGCCTCTGCTTTGCCTATGCCCTTGTCTGTGAGGTGACCTTCCCCATCAAGTAGTGGACCTATGTTTTCTTTGGTTCTCCTTTGTCTGTTCACATATCTAAAAAAAAAAAAACAAAACAACTTTTTTATTGTCTCCCACAGACCTGGCCAGCTTGAACTCTAGTTGGGCTTTAGCCATACAAATTTTCTTCCTACAAACACGAACAGTGTCCCTGTATTCCTTCTATATTGCCTGACACTGCTTCCAGCAGTTGTACATTTTCTTTTTCTGCCTAAGCTCCAGCAGAACATCTCTGGTCAGCCAGGATGGCCTTCTGTATTTTGGAATTGCCTGATCCTGTGCTTTTAGGAGGCAGCGTATAAAGATTGACCAGCACTGATGGACGCCAGTGCCTTCAAAAGCAGTTTCCCAGGGGACCTTGCTAACTAGTTCCCCGAGCAGCCCGAAGTCTGCTCTCCCCCTGTCCAGGGCTGGAGCTTTGGTGGCTGTTTTCCTTCTGTCACCAAACATTTTAAACTTAAATGCTTCGTGGCCACTATGACCAAGATGGCCACCAGTTACCATGTCCCCCACAAGACCCTCTCTGTTCTCCAGCAACATATCTAGGAGGGCACCTTTCCTAGTTGGCTCCCTTTGCATCTGCACCAAGAAGTTATCATCTAGGTGCTTTATGAACCTCCTGGACTCGCTCGTGTTGGCTGTGTGGTAATCCCAGTTGACATCTGGCAAGTTGAAGTCCCCCATAAGGACAAGGGCAGTTGATCTCGAGGTATCACTTAGCTCCTCAAAGAATAATTTATTGACAGCATCATCCTAGCCAGGTGGTCTGTAATAGACTCCCACAACAACATCCCCTTTATTTGTTCGTCCCTTAATCCTTACCCAGAGGCTCTCAACTCTGCCATCGCCAACTTCAAATTCCACACAGTCCAGCCCCTCCTTCACATACATTGCCACCCCCCCACCTTGTCTGCCCTGCCTGTCTCTCCTGAGGAGCCTGTATCCATCTACTGCGACACAGCAGTCACAGGACTCATCCCACCAGGTTTTGCTTATGCCAATGATGTCGTAGCTGTGGGAACAGGCCAAGGCTTCTAGCTCCTCCATTTTATTCTTCATACTGCATGCATTTGTGTAGAAGCACTTCAAATACTCCTCATTGCACGCAGCACCTTGTGGAGCAGACTGAAGGACCTCACTAGCACACAGTCCCTTTGATTCTAGTGCGCCATCCTTTAGCTTATCACCAGCAGTCCTGGTTTTATCCTTTTCCCCTTTTGACTGAAGTTTAAAACCCTATCTATCAGCTCCGCTAACTCCTGGGCAAAAATCCTTTTCCCCCTCTGAGAGAGGCCCATCCCATCTGGTGCCAGCAGCCCCAGTGTCACATAGACCTTCCCACAATCAACAGACCCAAAGTTCTGCCAACTGCACCCATCTCTAAGCCACATGTTAGTAAGACGAGTCTGCTTGTCCACACTGATCCCAATGAGATTATTAGTTTATTAGACTATAAATGAGATTAATTAGATTATTGATTAGAAGTTCACTAGATTAGAGTTTAATTAGATTATTGATAATGAGATTATTAGTTGAGAAGTAGTATGATTGTTCCCAAGGAAAACAATATAACACTATTTCCTGTTCTAACCAGTGTTCAAGATGTGCATGTAAATGAGAAAAACAAAGGTCAATCAATGACTTGAAGAATAAGACTATCTGATACAGCTTCATAAGGCATGTGGTCGTTGCTGCCAGTACTTTCAAAGATATTTTCCTGAAAAGTTGATATTTGAACCTAGAACACGCACACTTTGTTTTAATTTCTTGTAGCAGTTGCACTTTTCAAATGAGAAGCAAGTCTGGCCTATCACTGTGACTAGATCTTGATATTTTGATAAATCAGACAAAGAGGGGTAAATGTCCTGTTGAATTAAACTGCTGTTCCATTAAGGAGTCAAGCCATACTTTACTTACATGATGAAACAAGACATCTACAAAATGAATCTTTGATAGATAGGGAGATGTGCACCATCAAAAGCTTCAAGCTTATGATAGGCAGACAAAATGACAGAAAATTATGGCAGTGTTAATATTTAACTTTTTGATAAATAAACTCAATTTCTGTAAGGTCTGCAGGGGACTAGGTACATTTGTTCTTTTGGGATGAGGAAGGATGTGAAGTAATAAATATTCCCCTGAAACATCCCTAAAGAGGCCTTATTTCTATGTGCCTCAACTCCACAGCAAAATTCCATTTAAATATCCATAAAAAAAAAGAAAAACCTCTTACAAAAATAATCTCCTCCAAACCGGGGAGATTAATTTAATATCACACTCTTCTCCAAATTCCACAATTCTTTCTGTTATGATAGATTCTTCTGCTTTCTAAGATGAAAAATTTGCTCTCTTATGACCTGCTAACTCTAAGAACTGTCACAGAAGAGTGCTGAGTTGGCTTGATCTTCATAAAAAGCTCACAGAAAATTTCCTCTGCTGCTTAGGAAGGTACTGCACCTGAAATTGTGTTTCTGTAGCATTATGAAGAGTATTGCTTGTAGTTCTTAAAAAACAGAGATACCAAAACTTTCAAGGGGTAGCTTCAAAGGAAACTTACAAGAATACATTCATTCTTTCCTCATCCAGCAATTTATTTTTCATCCACTTAATAAACTGGTTTTCTTAAGCTGATGACATGTATGATCACATACCCTTCAGCAAAGTTCAAGTGATCTCAATCAAGAACATAACATTGACCTGACTGAAGCTCCTAGAAGGGGTATCAAGTTAAGCTCTTGTCTCATGTCTGGCTGTTGATCATCAGATGAGAACTTCCACCAGCTTACTTTGGTCTTCAGAAAAGTTGATAAAAATAACAATTCCCATTTATAGGTGGTATTGATGAGAGAACATTAAAAATGGTATTACCAAAGTGTAACATCCCAATTTTGTTGCTTTTATTGCCAGTACTTTTCCTCTTCCTTTACAGATAATCCCAGCAACCTGTCGACATGCTAGAGGTGGATTTTTTATTTTTATTTTTAAATTAGCAGTCCTCTCCTCCTATCACTATGGAATCATATATTCCTTTCTTCCTTTCATTCAAAAGGAATGAGTCCCTGTTCAATTTGACTATTCTAATAAAGGGATATGACTTCATGGTTGGAAAGTGACTCCAAAATATGGGAAAGAGTAAGAAAAATCTACCGCCATGACTCATCATTTTTAGGCCCTGGCCATGGTTTTTACTGTGTTCTGATGAAGAGACAGCTGAGAAGACAACCATGTTATGAGGAGATAATCTGTAATCCTGGAATTCAGCATGGATTTATGAAGAGGAAATCATGCTTAACCAATCTGATAACCTTTTACAATAAAGTGACTAGCTTGGTGGACCAAGGCATTTAGTAGTGGATGCTACTTTGATATTGGTAAATTTTTTGACGTTGCCTCTCATAACATCCTCACAGATGAGCTGAGGAGTCAGACATCTGCTAATGAAATAACAGAAGCTGACTATGCTATGGCGTATTAAACTATTCCTTACACATCTACCATTGTTTCCAAAATTGGTGTATCTCATACTGGACGATTTAATATTACTACAGTTCTTCAGGTACTGTTGCAAAAGTGTCACTGGAAAGAATTACAAGGATCCTTGGAACACACTGCTCTGTAGACATAAACAATGTTTTAATTTCTTTAAATCTTTAACTTCCAGTTTCAAGTAAAGTTTAAGAGATCGCTTCATTAGCCAAAGCTAACAGTCAGATGACTTGTCCTGTCCTGATGAAATGATAGTACCCTGTGCTATGTTTGATCTTAACAAAAGTGGTTTGAGCTTCTGATGAAGCCTTCCAAAGAAGATTCCCAAAAGAGTTGTAATCAAAAATGGACTTTTTCTGTGCTTGTGAATCCCCAAATCCTGGAATTAGCCTCACAGACTTTTTAAAAACATTCTTAAACAACAAATGCTGATATGCTGCAAACTGAAAGAGTAATAACCTCCCTATAAGCAAGTGTCCTGGTTTCAGTTAGGACAGAGTTATTTTTCCTCCTAGTAGCTGGTAGGGTGCTATGTTTTGGATTAGGATGAGAAGAGTGCTGAGAACATGCTGATGTTTTAATTGCTGCAGAGCAGTGCTTACACCAAGCCAAGGACTTTTCAGCTTCTCGTTCTGTCCTGCCAGTGGGCAGGCTAGGGGCACAGCAGGAGCTGGGAGGGGACAGAACCAGGACAGCTGACCCATAGTGGCCAAAGAGGTATTCCATACCACCTGGTGTCATGCTAAACAATATATAGGGGTGGCTAGCTGGGGTGGGGGGGCTGTGTTTCATGCACATTATTATTAGTAGTACTATTATCATTATTACTATTATTGTTATTATTATTTTCCTGTCTTAATAAACTGTCTTTATCTCAACTCACAGGCTTCACTTTCCCATTTCTCTCCATCATCCCAGAGAGGGACGGGGAGGGGGGAGGGTGAGCGAATGGCTGTGTGGTGTTTAGCTGCCAGCCGGGTTAAACCACAACAGCAAGTCAGACACCACTGTGGATGCCCAATACAAAAAACACAGGACATCTTCACATTAAAAGTATGTTTCTTCCTTTGTAATTCACTGGCTATGCTACAAATCTAATAAAACTAGTTGATTTTAAAAGGATGAGTCTTTAACAGCATAAATCTAGCATTGATTCCCATTTGGAATGATGCAGTCATGTTTTTTTAGATCTACAGCTGGGAAGCTACTGAGCTATTATTTTAGCCTACCTGCAGGACAATTAGGAAAAGGACAAGACAGACTATGAAAGCACTCCACTGTTTCAAATAAGTCTCTACTGACAGTTATACTAATATAAAAATATAAACACTACTCACAAGCAACTAATTTTCCATTCCTTAATGGAGTATCTACCCATTTCAATCTCAAGTGAAAAAGCATCACGGTAATACTTCTGAAGTCATAGTTATATAATTCTTCCGTTAACAAAGGAAATTGCATGCCCAGAACAAAACTATTTATCAAGGCCAGTGATGTGTACTGCCATGCATGAGACCTACATTAGGTTATAACTGGTACCTCATAATACCATTGCTGAAGAAAAAAATACATATGTTAAAAATGAAACTTGAACAGTCCCCACATAATCACATGTGCCTCTCCTCCATCTTTAATTAAAATCCTAACATATGATGTTAAGTGCTTATTACCTTTGCAATTCTAATACTTCATTTGCAATTTCGGTTCCTATACTGCCAGCACCAAGAACCGTTCCAGAGGACATTCCAGGCACACTCACTAAAGACTGTTTAACAGCATCTACAGTTAAAAAAACAAAATAAATTAGAATAAAATCTAAAGTTTGTAGGTGTTTTATTACATAGCATGGAACAATCACCTTGAGGATTCACTTTAAAGCAGTTTTTGTTCTCTTTTTTCAGAAATGAAATTCCTTAAAATACTAACCTCCCGGGGGATAAGTCTTATTTGAAATATAAAGATAACTGAATAATATAAATATCAACACTGCTGAACTTCAGTAATGAAGTTACTAGCTTTAATTATTACCATTTCTCATCTCAGTCAATGCAAAAAGCATAAGGAGAACAAGTTGGATTTTCACAAACACACTGTTAAAGAAAACTTTCTAGTAAGGTAAAAGAAAACCTCAGAGATCAGAGTATGTGCATAGCACAGAACTGTTAACAAAATATTCATCACCCTTTATTATGTAAGTAAAGTCATTGCAATTGTATTTCTGCAGAAAACTGGAGAAAAGAAAAAAACAAGAAAAGACTGACAAAAACGTTATATTCTATCAACAAAAACCTAGCTATAGTAGAAATTTCTAGAGGGAAAAGAGATGCTGCAAGCCCTTCCCATCACATTAATCTGAATTACATCAATTAGGATGCTGCAAGTAGCTAGAAATTGTCACTAGAAATACTTTTAAAAAAATCTCCCTTGCAAAACAGCTTAGCCTTAAAAAAAATCCTGGATTCAATAAACCTAAAACATTAATGATCCATCAGAAGATACACCTATGATAACTGTAAGAAGAGACACTTGCCTTCTGCAGGCTGGGAAGCATTGGGTACCTGTTCTTCAGCAGACTCATTGTGACCTCTGAGATTTAAATAAAAAAGAAAACACAAAAATCAGCAACATTTTCAATGGCAAAATCCAGTGTATTTGTGTTTGATTTCAATCAATACTTTACAGAGGAAAACTAATATCCTCAAGCTAGTGATAAAATGAGATATTCCTTACACGCTTCAATGTTCAACCTTTATAATGTTTGATAGTTATGAGGCACTGAGAGAAATACTCATTTCCACTTATTCCCCAAATAAAACAGAACAGTCAATTTATTTGTCTGTGTTCCATGCCAAGAGAACAAGGCTGCCCTTTTTAGTCCTAGGTTGGAGAGCAGTTAAGAAACAATTGCTACTAGTACAGGCCAGTGGCTACTGTCTGCCTGCAGCTGCTGCCTATTTTCTCCTCCTCCAGACAGCTGTGGATGCCTGGATCTCCAAGGCAGGCAGAAGTGGCCTTTGGCTGTTGGGCAGCACATGCTGCTTCACTGTCTTTTTGAGGAAAAAAGACACAGGCAATATAGGCGGACAATGTTGACTTAAGACATGAACTAATTACAAAATGGGTAAAAGGCTCCCTTGACAACTTGGTCTAACAGAAATAGAATCACTGTCCTCCCCCTCCCAAAAACCCAATAAATGGCAAAAAACCTCAGTATCTATTGAACAATCCAAATACAACTCCATTGCAAGGCTCAGTGAACAAAAAAGTAACAAAAGAACTAATCACACACTCCAATAGTTCATTTACTGTCTCATAGGCTCTTCCCTTGCAAGAAATTTGGAGATTATCTTCTCATCCTGCCTTGCATTTCTACTATCTATCAATTATGCTTCTCCATATTCTGACACATTGCAGGTAGGGTAGCACTTAAAATTAAGCCCACCGACACATGCAGTCTTACAAAGCTCAGGAAGAAAAGTAGAAGTAACTTCACATTTCCATTTTTTCTTATTATCTTTAAAGATCTTTCCTTTAGTAAACTTTCCTATTTTTCTACTAGTAAATTGCACATTTTTCATAGTTAAATTGATGACCTAAGCCTGAAATCAAAATCAACTGGTAAATGCAAAATGTTTTTCCAGGTTACTCAACCTCTTGGTGCACTGCTGATATTTTCTAGTCTTGTTCTGTTTCTTAAACAGGTTGTTTTCTATCAATGCTAGCTGTAAATAAGACAAAAATTAACATACGGAATTAATATAACAAATTACTTACAATACTACAGTGTTGTTTGATACAATGTACTCCAGTTCTTTGGTCCATGGATTCATGAAACTAAACCACTGACTCTTTAAAGTAACAAATGTCCCATCTTTTGCTCTAAATTTGTAGGAATTTGTAAATACTTTTTCTTTATTCTGCAACACTAAATAAGAAAGGAGAATTATGATCACTAATACTCTGGAGGACAGAGTTAAGCTAAAAAAATGGATTGTGATATCATAAAGCCAAAATGTTTTTGACAATCAGAAATACAAATTAAATACCATAAAATTGACAGGACAGAAACCCTACTGAATTCAAACTACATTTTTAACAATGCTATTCATCTTAAACATGAGCCCATGTACTAAGTTTCTGCAAACCACTAGCAGGGAGACTTGGTGAACTTTAATAACTGGTGTCTTCATTTAAGTGATCAGTCACATTTGCTCTCCAGGAGTTATTCTTCTTTCTAACAAAGAAGAATTGAAGCGGGAGGTTGAAAGAAGCATTAATGTTATTCCCTTGCAATTAAAGCGCTGCACCAAGATCCAAGACAACAGAAGTTGTTCCCTATTTTTCCTCACACTTTATGTGGGCATGTCTTCATACAGATGTAGAAAGAGACAATACTAAGATTGTTTAACTTTATTAATTCCCAGCTTCTGATTTTTTGATTTGTACCGTTTTCACATAGCAATTATATGTAGTTGTATACAGCCTGGGAGGACCAATCATTTTGTACCTTCTTTATGTTTTTCAGCTAGATGATTGTGATCATCTTGATGGCAGTACTCGTAACAAGAAGTTCCTAGAAGCTCTTGTGGCAGATACCCTAAAATTGCTGTTGCACTGTTAGAAATAAAAACATGAACTGCAGTGGATTTAAACAATTGCAAAGCTTGGTTTCTTCAGTATCAGATAAAGCAGAAAATGAATATTTAAAGAAATAGATGCTTTTGTCCATGTTTGGGAAAAGATAAAGCACTAGTATAGCTCTAAACCAACAGGAAATATTAACTGCAGTTTACCTTGGATCTCTTTGCAATGAATAATACAGGATACCAAGATTTTGCAATGAATGGCAATAGAAAAACAAATTAAGTGTTTAAACATGCAAACCATGTGTATGCACAATTTAAATTCACACAAAGTACAAATCACTACTAGCTCTTTTAATTAGCCAGAGTACGGAACCCACATAATGAGTCATTAAAAAATAGCTAAATCTTGCTCCACCATGTTAATGAACAGGTTTGAACTGATACTTTTAGATGGAAGATGACTGAAAGCAATAAAAATCTTCCAGTGGCATTAATGAAATTCAGTCTGTATTACTGACAAAAGTCCTTTTTAAAGAAGTTCAGAAAATAGGAACTTGGTTTTCACTTCAAATGAAATAATTTGGTTACTCATTTAAATATAATGTATTTGTTCCAAATATTAAGATTTTAACATGCAGTAATTTTGGTGAAGTGCTTATTACTTTTTTCTCTGACAGTGCAACTTATAAACAAATAAGAGTCATATATATGAGATATGAAACTCTAACTTGAGATTCTTCTTTACAAATAAATACACGAGTGTATTTTATTATGTATTTTCATCTTCCTAGCCTACCCTGTCCTACAGAGTGGTATACTTCTTTTCTACATTATGTTTAACAAAAAGAAAGTCATTGATTCAGGAGAAAGGTCTTCCTGTGTACAGAACCTAGAAATTCTATCCTACTTGAAACATTATGTTTCTTTCTCACAGAAATGATTAGAAAACCTATCTAGTTTTGTCATTTTGGTTTTCTCTTCACTACAGAAGAAAATGCTTACCGCTGATCTACGTAAACAAATTTTCCATCCATGGCAAATCGTGTAACAAATTCTGTTGCTTTGACTTTTATCTCTCCACTCTTTTGTGGAACAATGTAAGGGTGTAACCTCCCAATTGCAACAAGACAGTTAAAGTTACTACTGTCCTTTTCTACATCATTTTCCTCTTCTACTCCCACCTCGCTAGGAGGCCAGTTCTTCATGTACCCAGTACAGTGAATGGTACAGTACTTCCTGTGATCTAATAAAAAGAAATAAAGTCAGCAGTTATGGTTCAAAAATGTTTTTTGTTATTGTTGTTTATTCCTTTCACTGTAATACCAGCAGTCATATTGTATGCTTACCTATAACAACTGTAGAAGGCTGTAGATAATTTTACAGAGTACTTCTAAATGAATTTTATACTACTTAATTTTGGCTTACCTGGATTGAGCACTTCTAGCCCTATATAAGATTTAGTAAGATAAGTTATAGGTGTTGACAGTGCAAACAGTCTCACAGGAAAAAAAAAACAGTCTAGTAACTCACAGATCACTTTTTCTTTATATTTTCTTTATATTGTTTCTTGCATATTGTAAATTAAAATTACCCATGGCAGCATTCTGTAGCTTCCAAATCAATGTATCTTATATGAACACTCTGATCTTAACATAGTTTTACTGCAGCTACTAAAAGAACCAAGACTGCAACCCAAAACAACCCAGCAAAACCCAAACAACTTTCTATTTATATAAGGCTTCTGAATTCCTCAATTCTTCTGGGAACACAAATATCAAGAGACTTAAGTTACAGCATACACTGCTTATATAATATGTAAATAGCCTAATTTGCATCAACGCACAGATCTAACATACCATTTGCTGCAGTAACTATCTTTAAAACAAATTGCCAAAGTATTCTTAATAACTGTATTCTTACCAAATTATGATTTACATAGATTTGACTGCATTAACTCTATCAAGTATGGAAAACATCAATTATCACTGCAAAATGAAAAACTGAGGTATTTATTCTGCTGTGACTGTCAGTTTACCAGATTTACAATGTGATCTCCCTGAATAGTGCTTTCCTGAAGAAGCATTTATATGTTAAATAGTCTTATCACATTAGCTGGCACATCAAGGGAGATAGAATTCCATTTATTTACAGTGACAGACCTATTTTTAGATTTATTCTTGTATATTCTATCTCAACAGTAACAGGTTATTGAAATAAAAAAGGAGGAAGATTTATTCAGGATCAAATAATTTCTGCACTTTTGCAAAAATCAATGCCAAGATATTAAACAAAAGCTGGAAATTACATTTAAAAAAAAGACTCATTCACTGAAAACTTGACAAGAATATACTTGCTGCACAGGCATACCAAAACTAAATTGAAAATACAAACTAGATTAAAGTTATTGGAAAAAAAATAAATGGAATGACATTGATAAATTAACTTCACCATTAAAAACCAAAATCAGAAGACTCATACTTTGTAAGTACATACAACACAACAGATAAAGTTTTTACTTTTTTTTTTCTCCTCCATAACAGTAGGTTTTGCAGGCCTGATTCATACAGTTATCTTCAACACACGTTACTTAGTTTCATTCTTCTGATCTGCTCCAGTGCTTTCAAAAATTTCCCTGAGACTTTAAAATTTGACTAGAACAGACCGTGTGCTCCAAAACAGGCACTGAAACTCAGGTTCCTTCCTCCCTCTCTCTTTTCAGGAGTGAACAGGGAGGAGAAAGAGTACAATTAGACTGTTTTTCAAGATGTGTCTTCAGTACTTATTTACACTTCACTACAGCTACTTTGTGAAGTCAGTGATAACTACAAGGATCATGCTACTGACTTGGAACTTAAATATACCAAATTTCAAGACAGAAATCCCCCATTTCAGCTACAATGTTTGAATACCTTTCTTCTTTGGGCTGGGCAAGCACTCCTCTTCTTTGACTGTGGTCCTACTACATTTTATGCGACAGAAGAAGGAACGTCGAGCGCCAGAATTCAGTCGAGCTGGTCCAGCTTGAAAATCTGTGTGTACTTGCAAGCCAGCTTATAAAGATTTAGTAAAGTAGTTAAAAAAAATCCAGCAATAACACTGTTGAGTTCAAGGCCTAATCTTCATTTCTGTTTCTAGTACATTCTCCTTACTGTTCAGTTGCCTAATTTTTGTCCTGACAATTAAAAATGAAAAAGGTCTAATAACTTAAACAGGGCAGAGAAAATGTGGCTGTCACACATATTTAAAGATTAAAAAGAACTACCAAATCAAACTTAAGCCATACACGACATTTTGAATTATATTTTAATAAATATGTTTTATAGACTTTCAGCTTCTATTTGGTACATAGAAGATGTGTGAAAATGCTTATAAAAGTCAGCTATAAAATTGTTATTAGCTGCAGAGTACATAATGCTTTCCATATTAGAAGTAACTGTAAACAAAATAAGATTTGGTTAAATTAGGATCGACACTTAGCATTTTCAGAGAAGACAGGGATTCTTGATATTGAAGTATTTTATCCCATGTTCGACTACATCAGGTCTTTTGTATTGACAAGACCTATCAAATACAAGAAAAAAAAGTAGTATGCCTGGTAGGAAGAATGTCAGATCACAACCTGGTAAATGTTTAACAACGCAAATTTAAATCACTCTTATTATCTAAAATAATTTATTTTCTGGGCTAGTTTTTAAACTCTAAGCGCATTCTAAGCAGCAGATAAGCATTCTAACGTCTGGTTCATAGAAACCATATTTCAAGTTTGTACATCCATGCATATATAAGCATGTGAATGTGTCCTGCATAAGAACAGAATTTATTACACATATGAACACATGAATATGTCCTGCATAAGAACTGAATTTTATTAACATCTCTTAAAAACAGAAATATGAGTACATTCACTTATGACTTACTTTTGCCATCTACAAGCTTTTCTCTGGGAGAGACATCTGAAGATGAAAGTTGCTCCTTCACTTTGGCAACATCTTTCGGATGCAAGTAATCAAACAAACTTTGTCCAATTAAACTGGCCTATTCAAAAAAAAAAAGAAAAGAACCCCACTGTTTTAGGGCACTGAACACATTAACACCTCAGAAATACAACATTCTATGTTACTTAAACACTTTGAAATATAGAACTTTAGAAAAACTAATATTTTAATCTGCATTATCTTTCCATTGTTTATTTTTTTATATAAATGGGGTAGCAAAAAAAATATTTGTAACTTCCCTTTGAAAAATAGTAGTTGCATATTAATAAAGAGTGCTATAAAACATGATATATATATACACACACGTTTTATTACTTAACACAACTCCTGATCTTGAAGTCAAAGAAGGTTATGTGCAAAACAACTCCCCTCACAAATTATTTTGGTTATGGAACAGAAAAGAAAGAAATTCATGATACCTAATGACTGAGCTCTCATTTAGACGGACAGAACAGCATTGCTAAGCCAGGAGATGTCTGGAAGCTGCAAATGGCTCAGCTCACTTCAGCACTCCTTGCTAGGGGATATCTACAGGGATCTCTCTAGCTGGGATCCTTTCAACTCGCTCAATCTGCTCATCCAAAGCTTGTCTGCTGCACTAGTGTAGGCACTGCTACCTTCCATTGAAACAGGAAGGAATTCTCACAGAAGTGGGCAAGCTTTGTTTTTTGATGGCCTACCTTCACCACAGCAGTTCAAATCAAAGGGTAGAAAGGAGCTGCGTTGATAATCATGTTCCAGACTCAAACTGCAACTAATTTTGGACCCTGGCCACTTGCTACATTATCACTGCATAAAACAGGAGCGCCTCTCTAATAAGCTACAACCAGAAATACATTTAATGAAAAACTTGAAAGAAAGTAGGATAAATATTCAGCCTCTTTCATTTAGCCAGTCACCATCTAACCCTAATGAAAAGGGGAAATCATGAGTGCCCCTGAGAAAGGCTAATAGCAGCCCTGTCAAAATACACAGGTTTAACAAACAGACTATGCTGCAGGATGGGATTCATAACCCAGAGCAGTTCCTAGATAAGCAAGTAAATCCAGGGCTTAAGACAGTTAAATTCTCTAAACCACTTTGGCTGGAACAGTGAAGATCTTATGAGTTTGGAAGCAGGTATGATTAATGTGAGAGACTCCAAATTGTACTTTTGAGCAAGTTCAGTATAGAGGTGTTTTTTTTAAAAAAAAAAATCTGCTTTAGGCTTGTTACAAAATAAAATGATTCATTTAACTTTAATTTAAATAAGACATAGTTCTGTTTAAAGAAATCTATAAAACAGAATTCATATTGGTTGACTTTCCTCCATTCATCAAAGCAAATGTAGCACAGATAGTTTCTAAATTATAGAAGTAGACACATGGAAGCACTAATTGTTTTAGCCTGTTTTTGGAATGGGAGTCATACAAACATGAACAAGTTATCATGCTTTTATTATCTGCAGTAATTCCTTATGATGTTAAATGTCACCTCATACAAAGTAATTATATGTAGCCTATTCTACAGGTTAAGCTAACTCACACTGTTTACTACAAGTTAAGATTATATAACATGGATGGTTACTGTGGGTGAGGTTATATATGGTGCATCTGAGCCTAAAGGCACTATACCAAGGAGAGCTTTAATTAACTTATGCTGCTGAACAACCAATTTTCCTCAGGATAGAGCAACAAAAAAAAAAATCAATAATTCAACAAAAAATGGGGATAAAATTAGGACATCTTCAAAATATCCTTTTCCCTTAGACTAGCAGTTCTCTTAAGTATGATCAATTGAAATCCAGTGCTATTACTCAGGTCACAAACAGTGACCACATTTACAAATAGTTATTCCAGGAAATTCAGTTTTACTTTGTTGTTACCAACAACATTCCAAGAAATGATACAAAAGGACTCTCTTAAAAATAAAATACAGTAAAATGTAAAAGCTTAAATATTTCTAAGTAAAACAAAATGCAAGGTAAAAACAAACCAAGAAACTCAAATATAACCACCTGATCATAATTAAGTATTTTGCAAACTGATTCTGAGACAAACAGAATTTTTCCTCTGTTACATCCAACCACAAACAGGAATCCATCTGCTGCCTGAAAATACAAAGACACTGTCTTAAAAACCACACAATTAAAATATACAATGAATATTGATGACTACAAAGAGGTACACTTTTAAACGTGAATGTTTTTATTAAATAAAAATCACACCAAAAAGTAATTAAAAAGATTGCAAGTACCAAACCAGACCTTCCACTACAGACAGCTAGAGTTTCCTAAACACAGCTTTGGGAAAGAGAATGCCAGCTGCAAAACAGCTTAACTTGGAGTCATGTTACAGATCTTGCCAAACTGTGTTATTGCAGCAAAGCAAAAGAGAAAAATAGCTGCAAATGAGAAAGGCTAAGACAGCGTGGGTGTATGTCTACATGCAAAACCAGGAAGATTTTCTTTCAGGTATTATTTCTGCATCTTGAAGCTAAGCAAGTAACTGCAAGTATATTTATGCATAATTAAAAGCATTCCATATACCTGCATGCAAGTTTCAATATCAGCATTAAAAACATTTTATGTATGAAACATGCTGAGTATATCTTAGTGAGAAGTCCTGTTCAGTGTACAGAGGTTACAAACCAAAACTCATCAACTACATCAAAGCACTTGCTTGAAGAAAAAGATGGGGAGGGCAGCTCTCAAAATAAAAAGTTAATGGCAAGCTTTAATAAGGACAACATTTAACTGAGAGTTGCCTTCTACTTACCCTAAGGATTAACTGTCTGAGCTCATCATCCTTTAAAAATGAAGGTTTATATCGAACTTCGGTATAAGAGCTAGTGGAACCTGGAAAATAGCTTATTTGTAAACATACATACAATATCAAAAGATATATTTTATATTTATTTTTAACATACTTATATTTAATTTTTAATTTGTAAATTGTTTTCAATCATAACAACTGAATAAAAATTTATACAAGATTTTTTTTAAAAAAGAACCAAACAAACCTCTTAAACATACAGTGATAGTGAATATGGGCATACCACCAGTTACTTCCTTGCCTTTTATTTAGCAGAAAATAAGGAAGCTTCTGATCAGATATCTTTAGCATACTGCTACAGAACAGGTATTATGAGCTCTGCATTACCTAGAAATATTCTGTAGGCCTATTTCAGAACCCTTAGTATCTGCTGAATTCCTATGTTATCAATTGCCTTTTGGCATGAATAAGGCTTCATTAGTACTCTATATCCAGCCATCTAAAAAAATCACTCTGTGTAGTTACACTAAATAGGTATTGTATGTTTGACTCACAACATATTACTGTTCTATCATCCATGGCAAACACACTAAAATCCTCCTTAGCCATTACAAGTATTTTCACATTTTTTTCCAGGCATTTTTTGAGGTATATAGCAGTTGAACTTGCCAATGAATTTCAGCATTTTCTGTAATTCCATATAGTATCTCTCATTGTCTTAAAGCATTTGTTTTGAAGATACATATAACAACTATGGTGGATAAAGTCCAGTTTTCCTAAACCACTGTTAAAATAACACCATTTGAGCTTAAGATTTCTCATTTCATTGTCAAGATGTAGATGCTTGTTTAAACTCTAAGTGCAATTACTACCCTGCTAATCTGTGACATTATTTCTTTATGCACAACTCTCAACCTACTTAGACCATAGGACCTCCAGAAATTCCTTCCAACCTAAATTATTCTGAGTCCATAACTGTCAAGATAGTCACATAATTCATTTCATACATTG
This sequence comes from Stictonetta naevosa, assembly GCA_011074415.1. Lineage (NCBI taxonomy): Eukaryota > Metazoa > Chordata > Aves > Anseriformes > Anatidae > Stictonetta > Stictonetta naevosa. The sequence goes on from CM021697.1 coordinate 72,060,770, forward strand.
CTTTGACTTACAACTAAAGAAGTTCTTATCAGATGTGTTTATCCATAATCAAGTTTTTGGCAAGGCACAGAGTCTTTGATCTTTGCTTATAGTTGACCGAATTATTATTCTGAAACAGTGTTGCCAAAAAACACCAAAATTCTGCATGCTGCTGATAGACCAAGCAATAAGCAACTTGTATTTGGATGTTAATTTTTCTTAGGGGAGAAAGAAAACCCTTGAACAACGCAAGAATAGCAAAAAGAGATGAAAGAATATATCCTGGTTTGACTCTGGCACATACACAAAACCACTCAATGAAATCGTATTTACTTTGTTACGTGGCTGGGGACATTAAGCTTTTAATAACTCTTTTTCCTAGCACTCTATAAAATTTTGTGGTGTTTCAGACTTAAATGTAATCAGCCATCAACCATTCTATTAAAGTATGTCTTGCAATGTTTCTTTTGACTACTGTCTTTGCAAGCCAAAGAAACAAAACTATGATCACATTCAAATTTCATTTTTTCTTTAATTTTATACAAATAGTTATTGTTTTATAAAACTACACTGTAAAAGATGAAACTGATCACTGAAGTAAGTTCTCTGTGCTCCCTATCAGTACAACTACTTAGATCAGTTTCTTTAGGTAAGGATTAGGATGGTTTCCCATTGTTGAGAATACTTTTCTTCTGATGTCACACTAGACAAACAACTCATTGGAAGTATTCAATATTTCATAAGTGATTTGGTTTTCAATTTAAAGTCTTCCCAGAACTTAGTTATTTTTAAAAAAATGTTTTTTTCCAATGATGTTGTACATCACAAAGTCAGTAATTAAACAGGAAATTCCAGTACAAAGGGCTGATGCAATCACAAACTCTGCAGTAACAAACATTAGTTTGAAGACCATTTTCTTCTCACTAGCAGTACAGCTACTGATGTTAATATAGCACCACAGGTATTACTGTTAAAGAAAGTATTATGGAAAGTTGAAAGACAGCAAAACATTTAATTTGAGGGTTACAAAATAACAGAAGATGGAATTGCTTTATTTTTCTATAATTTTGAAAAGGTATAGCCTTAGCTAACAAGGTATCAGACACTGAAGTATTACTTATTATAGCAGAATATAAATAAACGAAGTTCTGGAAACTACAAATGTAAAATTAAACGAAGAACATACTCAGAGAAACAAAACAGAAGACCTTAGATGTATTTAACATCAAAGAAAATATGTAGTATAACTCCTGATAGAACAAGGACTGTCAGGATTAGTTTCCTAAAACCTACCTTTTAAGGATTTTAAGTGTTGCACAGCCATCCGTAAAACTGTAAGTTTATCTAGTTTTCGTGCCATGGGGTTGCACTGGGGTATCATAGCAGACAATTCCTCTAACAAGTTATTCATTTTGTCTCTTCTTCTTTTCTCTGTTTGACTGTGAGCCTCTCTAATAAGAAAAAAAGTATTTTAAGGTGTGGAACACAATTTTCCTCATAATATTCATCAATTTAATTTTGGAAATGGAATGTATCATGAGAAGTATCACTGCATTGAAATGTTTTTTTAAACACGTATTTGACAATTGGATTAATGTGAACAAAGTAGCAATGGTCACAATAATGAAGTAAAATATTGCAACAGCTTAACCCTATATGGCAGAAACAAGAATTGAGGAAGACTTACAAAACTGAAATTCTTCTTGTGACCCTTGAGGCCCAAGTGAATACCTTGACATCTTACTGTATACCAGACATTTGATGTCACTAGTAAACATTTGAAGACATTGCTGCTCTCTAGCCTGTGTAAGAAAGATGGGGAATTCATTCTACTACTATTTCTTTTTAAACAAATAATGCTCTAAGCACTTGCTGAAGTATCTCTGAGCTCTGTCTATGCAAACTCACAATAATCCAGTATGAGCAATGTCTTCTTGTTAATTACCTTGAAAATAACTCATTTAAAAAAGACAAAAATAAAAGCATTTATTTACAGCACAAATAACAGTCACATGTGGTTATAAGAGATGCTGGGGAAACTAAAGAAAAAGCTATGCTTCATCTGTTTTTCACTAGAGGTATTTCAGAAAGCTTTCCCCCTTCATTTACCTAGAAAGGTGAATTAAGGAAGGGTTCCAGCCTCTGTGCACACCCTATGTCTCAGATTTCATCTCAGTAAGCCTCCATCCAAGAATTCAACCACCTGAAAAGAGCTTCTCTTACACAGTTTTCATCATAAAATCCCCTCTAGGGCACACAACATTGCACATAACAAGTACATTTTAACCCCAGGTCACCTTTCCTCAAATTCTTTCTAGTCAAGTATGTTGACTTTCTAGCTGATCATCTTCCCTCTACCATTTAGCTAGTCAAGAAAAGTTAAATTAATTCTATTCCCTTCTCACTCAGAAGACAAGCTAGCCACTCATTCAAAATGAGGATTTATTCCTTTCTGATTGAGACCAGACACAATGGCAGTTAACCAAATCAAGCAACGTGCTTTGGTTAACTGATCCCCAAATTCCTCCTTTTAGGCGTATGGTAACAAAGCATTAATAATAATAAAGTTCAATAACTCTGGCCTGTTAGAAAGAGTGAAGTACAATTTTAAATATTTAGTCAATGTTTTTAATTATTTTTCTTTGGAAGCACAAAAAAGCAATTCCCCCTCCACATGGATAACTTTGGATCACTCACACAACTAATCTGCTTCCCCCCCCACCCCTGGAGCCTTTTTTAGTTTACTTTCATCAGTTATTATTGGCTCACCCCACTTTTCCTCTGTATCAGGGTAGGGACAGTCAAGTAATATATTCTGTATGCTCTTTGTACTTTGAACCTCAGGAAAATGGTTACAAACGTATGGGGACACAGAACAATCTTCCACACCTCTAATATTTGAGAATAATTTATGGATGCCGAAATCTTAGTGAAACTTGATGATTCAGAAAGCCTGCTGTTACATTCCCCAGTTACAAGCAGAAAGGGAGACGAGCAAGTTTCCTAATAAGCTTGTGAAAAGGAACACTGGACAGAGATTAACTGTTGATCAAACCTTCAAGAGTGTCTTCCAATATATACTTTTTTTTATAAACTAAAAAACTAAAAATCCAACATCTAAGGAAAAAAGTTAACAGTACAACACAAGTATCAAATCAAAACACAGTCTTACACAGTGATCTGGGATAGTCATTAAAGAAAAACAAATTCTGGAGTTTAAAAAACTGTAAATTTGTTTTGGAACACTATTTCATTTCTTCTATCTAATTTAATGTAGACCAGATGATCTTGGAGGTCTTTTCCAACCTTGTTGTTTCTATGATAATTACTAGTTAACATATTGCATAAATGTTTTTGACAAGTACTTTCTGTGAACTTTAATTTGCGTTAAGGTAAGATGTGAATTCACAGTGCAGTGGCAATCATTAAGTAATTCCATATACAAGCACTTGTTCCAGAACAAGAATTCTTTGTCATGCTTTCAGTGAATGCATTTTTGTGTGGGATAATTCTTAAATACCTACATGCGTAAACAAATCTAGAAGAAACAATTCCTAAAAACTCATGCAGACTGAGGATCACCAAACTTCCTTTATATACAACTTGAGTGTATAGCATTTAATGCTATAAAGTTAGTACCTGAAATCTTTTATCTTAAGATGTTCTTCATCTTCACTCCTAGAGAAAACAAGATATAGAGTCTTACATTGTGTATTTAGTACTAGGCACTTCGTCCATGAATTCAAGAAGATACAGAAAATGCTATAAACTTACTGTCAGTCCAACAAAACCAAAAAGCCACAAAAATTCCCAACACAAACATTACCTAGAAAGTGATGCGTAACACAGACAAAAACATAATTTCCAATATTCACAGTTGTTATGTGAACATATTACAGGGATATTTCATTATTGTAGAGCTATTTCTAACCTAAAGAAAACAAAATTAATGTAACATTCAAACAGCTTAAGTCCAGTTTTGAGTTAGTATATTTTTTTTATTATTTTATTTTTCAAGGGTCCTCTATTCATGTTCTTATTTCCAAAATCTGATTGCCAAAAGATTTAAAAAACAACCCTAGACTAGGTTGGGCCTAAAATATAATTGCTCAAGGACCAAAAAAGAAGTAAAAATTAAAGTGTTCCCATACCCCACAGCAATGACTCGGAAGAGTCTGTATAAGAAAACCATAAATGAAAGACAATCATAGCACCAAAATCATGATAAATACTTAGCAGCAGGAAAACTTAAACAATAATTCAAACAAAGGCAATGATCTTTTCTCTTCTCCAAGATCACAGTATTCCCCACCACAATCTTTAAGAAATTCAGAAAGTGGCCTAATAGATGTCTTGCCAATTTAGTATGAGCAATTTGGTACTTGCAGAGAGGCAGTTCCATACTAATAATGGCAACAATTTTCTTTAAAAGAAACTGATACGAGCATTTTTTAAATCTATACAACAGTGCTTCAGCTTTTTATTTTTTTTAATTCAGCAATGGAGACATCTCATGCAGTACTCTAAGCTCCATTCCAGAGGAGAGACCTGCTAGCTTCAAGATCATTTTAGAAGATGTGTATGTTGTGGCAGGATTGTAAGGAGACAGGCCAATCAGGCAGTGGCTGTTTCCTGTAAGAAAACAGAAGTAGGAAGTAGAAGGGAAGTTGGAGATTAGAGCTTTAGAAAAGACTTCAAAAGCTGCTTCCACCTACAACCAAGTACTGACCCCAATAAGGATGCAGCAGCCAGAGTCAAATTAACACAAGATTCAGAGATCCAGCTGTTCAACCTAGATTTTACTAGAACCCAGGCATCTTCCAGGCAGTCTGATAAGCCTATATATAATAATCGTATAATAAGGATTAGCTTGGGCTCACATGACCCTAGAATTTATCTTCAGTGAAACTGTTTCAGTTCTGGAGGAGTTATCAATACCTAATATTTCTTCTTTCATTTTGAAATAAACTTTTACCAGAAATATGCATATACTACAAACTCCAGTACTTAATCCCTTTTTTGTCTCTGACTTTATTAGCAGGGCCAATGGTTCTCAGCCCCAAGCTGGAAAACAGTGACAGGGATCGAGATGAAGCACCTATAGTTCATTAGGAAACTGCAGGTGACCTGCTACATCATTTGATCATTCACAAGTCTATGGGGCTGGATGGGATTCATCCACAGGTACTGACTGAGCTAGCAAAAGTGCTCACCAAACCACTTTCAATAATTTACCAGCAGTCCTGGCTAACTGGGGAGGTCCCAGTTGACTGGAGGCAAGAAAACATAACTCCAATCTACAACAAGGGCTAGAAGGAGGATCCCAGGAATCACAGGCCTATCAGCCTGACCCCGGTACCAGGGAAGGTCATGGAGCAGATCATCTTGAATGTCATCTCACAGCACACAGAAAAAAATCAAGTAAGCAGATGCAACCAGCATGTGTTCATGGAGGGCAGATCCTGCCTTACTGACCTGATCTCCTTCTACAGTAAGGCTATACATGTTGTTTACCTGGATTGAAGTAAAGTACTTGATACTTTCTCACAGTATTCTCCTAGAAAAACTGACTGCTCAAGGCTTAGACAGGCGTACACTGCTGGGTGAAGAACTGGCTGTACAGCCAGACTCCGAGAGTCCTAGTGACTCTCTTCAACCCAGTTAGCAGCCAGTCACCAGTAGCATTCCCCATGGCACAATATTGGGGCAAGCTTTGTTTAACATTGATAAAAATTATCTGGACAAGGCAATTAAGAACACCTTCTGTAAGCTTGCAGATGCTACCGAGTTAAGCAGGCCTGTCAATCTGTTTGAGGGTAAAAAAGCTTTGTGTAAGGATCTGAATAGACTAGATCAATGGGCTGAGTCCAATCACACTACATTCAACAATGCTAAGTGCCAGGTTCTGCATTTGGGCTGTAAAAATCCCATGCAGCAATATAGTCTTGGGGAAGAGTGGCTAGAAAGCTGCCCAACAGAAAAGGCCCTTGGGGGTGCTAGTTTGACAGCCATCTGAATACAAGCCAGCAGTGTAATCCAGTGGCCAAGAGGGCTAATGGTATCCTGGTTTGTATCTGAAATAGCGTGGTCAGGAGGCCTACAAAAAGGGATCATCCCTCTGTGCTTGGAACTGGTGAGACCAAACCTCAAATACTGTGTTCAGTTTTGGGCCCTTCATTACAAGAAGGATATTGTGTTGCTTGAGCGTTGTGCAGAGAATAGAAAAGAAGCTGGTGTAGGGACTAGAACACAGAACTCATGACAAAGTGCTGAGGGAACAAGTTGTTTAGTCTGGAGAAAAGGAAGCTGAGGGGAGACCTCCTTGTTTTCTACAACTACCTGAAAGGAGGCTGGCAGTCTCTCCTCTCAGATGATGAGCAATAGGACACAAGGAAATAGTTTCAAGTTGCAGCAGGGGAGATTTAGATTGTATATTAGGAGGAATTTCTTCAGAGAAAGGGTGGTGAAGCATTGGAATGGGCTGCCCGGGAACTGGTGGAGTCCCCATCCCTGAAGAGACATATAGACGTGGCACTAAGGGACATAGGTTAGGGATGGTACTCAACAGGTCAGGTTGATGGTTGGACTTAGTGATCTGGAAGGTCTTTTACAACCTAGATGATTCCTTGATACTGTAAAAGTTACCTTATCTGACCATAAGAGGTGAAGAGATAAAGTAGAGCCAGATCACCTGCAATGCAGTATGCAGCCTATTGACTGTATCTTTTCTCAGAAGCTTCACTTAGGGAAGAAACTAGAACAAGTTTGCTGTTCAAGCAACCAGTCACAGCCTTCGATGGATTTATATAGCCTCTGTCCTAACAGATGTGCTGTTATTGATATAAATAGCTAGGTTAAGGCTACCTTGAACACAGAATTGAAGTCTACCTCATGGCTCTAATGTAGGTATTGTTAAATTGTCCTAGCAAGAACAGGATTATTATTATTCAAAAGAAATAAAATACCACCACCTTTTCATCTATTTTATTATTAATCATAATTCCTTATTTTGTCTAAAAATGAAGTGAGGGTCTTAAAGACAAAAGAAGATTATTCAAAGATTTCCATCATGAGCACAATTGGAAAAATCCACAAATAAATTAACAATTTATGCTCAGAAGGTTTTAATACTACTGAATAAGTCATGCACCAAATATTGACTACAAGGATAAAATAGAATACTGGACAGCTACATATAAACATATATATTCTAAGTAAGGTATTGAGGTGCAGAAAAAGAAATCACGAAGTAATCATGTAACTAGTAACTATTCCATAATACACATATCGGCTGTATTTATACTGCACAGCCAATATTAATTTTGGCTTGTCAACTCGGAATAACATTATTTTAACGTATATGTGGTAGTTATATTTTAAAAAGCATACTGTGAAGGTTGAAAAAAATTGAAAAACATCTTTAGATGTGCCACTCCTAGAAGGGCATGAGATATTCCCTTCACCTCCTCAGCCTTATTTAACAGTTACTCTTTTCTATTTGTATCTTAATTTCAACATGAATAAGTCTGGTAAACATGAGCTCGTTAGTGTCATTTTTGAAAGAAACAGTAGAAAATTTTAACACTGAATGGATCTATCCACCCCACTAATTAGCTACACCTTTCGCTACACAAATACATGTCCTTGGACAAGCATTCCTTAAGGCAAACCACACAGCTTAGCTAGACAAATAGAAAATGTGACAGAACACTGAAAACATAAATGGGTTCATTTATTAAGAGTACCTTTTCTGAGGATCACCATCAACTTCAACCGTATCCCTGCAAAACAGGTAATGAAGTAAGCTGAATGTACTTTGAAATGCAAGATGACTTGATATACTTAATGGTGCAGAAAAAAAGTGTGGAAAACCCACTTGATTATTCACTCATTCTCAGCAAGAATATTGGTTTTAACAAACTAATTATTAGTACTTATAAAACTATACTTTTTCAACTTCCACATGATTTTTTTCTGACAGAAGTCTTATGAAATCAGAAACAGATCCAAACTTCAGGGAAACAATGTTGAGTAACTAGCATTTTCATTAAACACGTAAAATCAACTAGTACTACAAAAAAAAACCAACAATGGAGATTTCTTTCAGAAGCTATTGTCTTTCTGGTGTTTTCAGAGATCTTCTCGATAGACATGAAGCTGCGAGTTGATAATTACATCAACATCCACAGTATGGCTACATTCTGTAGATCACTGGCCTATATATGGAAAAAGCATGGTTTAAAGAGAATTGCTTTAATAATCACAAATACATGTAGAATTCCTACAACACCCCCCCGCCCCCCCTTTTAAAGCGGATTTTCCACACTGGTAATAGAGAGATGCCTGTAATGCAGTAGACCTGCATGCTGACTTACTTCTAGCTGATAAATGTAACTATGAACAAAGGATTTGAAATTATATATTTTTTTTTATATAAACAATTATTTAGTTAACTGGCATCTGTTTGGCAGCTATAAAACTGGAGAAAACAGCTAAGAGTATCAGTGCACAGAGTACTACTGCATGAAGGTACTCATTTTTAGGTCACAGTTCTCTCTGGACATTTATATAAATGGCTGCTCTGTTCACTGAAGAAGCAGTTCTGATTCTGCAATTCTACATCAAAGATTAAAAGTGATATTCAAAGGTGCACTTCTGAGAATTCAAGCTATTTAATAATTTGCTGGAAGCAGAACAAGAAAAAAAATGCTAGGATTGAAATTTCATTATTAAAGACACGTTACCAGATACTTCAAGACAGGAAGACACATAGAAACCTACATATATCACCTGGATTCAAGAATTCTTATTTCGAGTTTTAAGTGATCAGAACTGCCAACACATTTAGAAGAAGCAGAAATAAATAGTGGTAATAAATTTGAGACGTTCATTTGTTATTTCTATGACAGTAACTTTCTAATCCTCTTTCCTTTATTTATGTGGAGACATAAACAATCAATTTACTTACTGGTTATCAGAATCACTTCCTTTGCGCTTCCTTGGAATCTCAACCACAGAAGCGTTGAAAGAAGTGGTAGCAGTCTTAGTTATTGGATTCATGAGGCTGGAGACTCCAGAATCAATGCACGGACTTCCATCTATTGAGATATTATCTATAAATGAAGAAAAAACGCTCAGCATTCAATGCAAGCTACATCATCATGCATTCATTCTGATTTTCATTTGTAGAAAAGAAAAAAAAAACAACCAACATGTGTAGGTGACCTACACCTCTGACACAAAAAACAAGTTACACTGCTACAACCTATGTACAGAAAACAGCACATCATTTTCCCACAGTCCTATAAAGACCTTCACAACTTATTCAGACTAATGCAATGTAAAATATACCTTTTTCCTCAGTTTCCACAGACTACAGTTAAATCTCCCAGCACCTCAAGCATCCTGCTCCAAAGTCTCAAGATGCAGCAATAGCTAGCAGATCCAAATACTAACTCTACATTCAATTTAAACAAAATAAAGTGAACTATGTTTTTAAACAAGCTGAGCATCCTCAAAAAAAGATTTGCTATGTTTCTGGCATAAAATCTACAGTTACTCATAACATCAATCACATAGGCCAAGAGAGTCTCGAAAGCTTGTCACATTCTACCTCAGAGTTCCCTTGAAAATTCTCCTATAAAAAAAAAAAAAAAACAACAGCTTTCTTTCTCAGCCAGAAAAAAGAAAAAAGTCACAAGCCAAAATAATCCTAGCAACCTACTGGTAAAGGAACATACTCTCAAGAAATATAAGCACTATTGCACTTTTTATTCCCTATCTCAGTGCAGTTATTAAAAAGAATTACCGAGATGATGCTTAAAGAAATAGAGCTAACTTTGTTTCAGCAACACAGGCAATCCTTTAGGCTTCCCGTGCTAGTGAGGAAAGTATCCAGCATCATACAACTAGAAACAGGAAAGGATTAATTCCACAAAGTGAGTATCTCCTACTTTTGCAGGAGGCAAAAAAAAACCAAATAGGTACATTCAAAATCCATCACGAAGAAAAACTGGATACTTTATTAAGAGTATTTTATTTTTTTAGCATCTGTGCTGTCTGTAAAAAGAATGAAGTACAGCATATGCTTTTCCCCCCTCTTGGGTATAAATGCATCTTACACCAGAAAAATTACCTCCTAGGTTCTCATTTTCTGTTGGAATATTACTCTAGAGAACTAAATGAAAATAGGCTAATACTTGAAGAACATTGCCTGGTCTTCCACTAATCCCTTCTCTACCAAGAGAGACTACACAGAGTCAGCCAATTTTATTTTAGAAATCTCTTTAACTCATTAAGTCACATAGGAAGTTCCAAAGAAAAGTAGGTGGTGGAAACACAGAGAATCAATAAACACTTCTCAAATAAGTAACAGCCTTTGGGCATCTACAACGGAAAGAAGAGGTAGTTACTTCAAGCACACAGTACATTAAAACTAGGGATATTAAAATTATTTTAAAATAAGTTATAAATACAAGGGCACAAATGGAAGATATTTAATTTTTTTTGATCAATCATCACTTTATAGTAGTTTCACTTGATATTTCTGCTACAAATTCTTGCAATTATAAAATTAAACAAAAATAATTCCAAAGGAACTTATTTGTAGGGAGTAGTTTTAATTCACTTCTTTAACAGCAGTCTACAATCACTAAATGAGGTTTTTGAAGAAACGATCATTCTTCATGCATATTCATAAGAGTATTTACTAAACAGAAACCTAAATATACCAAATACAAGAATGCTTTCAGCACAACAAATCCTTTCATCCTTTAACAACACAGGAGAGAACAGACACACTGACCTAAATACTCCTTTGCACACAGATGGCCAGCCTGCTTCCTAAACCACTTCCTTTTAAAGTAAAAAAAAAGGAATCGAACGATGTGTCATTTACAGCTTTTCCAATTTATCTTTCATATTATCAAAATAACTACATTTTTTCCTGACACTCTGGCACTAAGTTCTGAACACTGAACCCATCTCCTCTACATTTCCTAACATCTTTTTCTTAACTAAGAAAAAACAGGATGTTTAGTTTATCAGCAGCAATTTATTAGAACTTCTACATCGAAATGTTTAGTTGATAAGCTGAATCCTTACTATCACAGTGACATCTTAAGTGAAATGTCATATTAAATGCCATCTAGATATATCTTTAGGAAGATAGATAATATTAAGAATTTGTATTAATTCCTGCCATGTACAGCAATGCAGCATATACTCTTACGTATTTAAAATTATCCAAAAAAAAAGAACAGAAAAGAAAACAAATAGGGAAATAAAACTTCAGAACTACCAAATGCAGTAGAAAACTAAATATTTAGAATTTCACAGACCAGAACAAGTATTTTTAATACCTACTACTCACTGAACAAGAAGCAGACAAACAGTTCATGAAGCTAGGTCAGCTTTGAGAAGTCAGTAAGAACGCTTCAAAATAATCCCTTCAGGCTTTCTGTAATAGCTCTCACTATGAGACTAGGTGATTCCAAGGTGCTCACTCTCCCCCTGAAAAACATCTTTACCTCCTGCACTCTGTGATGAGAGACTTCTTCACTCTGATTGTACCACGTTGGGAGAGATGGATAAAGGATCCAAAAACTAAGGTGTGTTTCTATGATAGGAGGTGCCTAGCTAGATTCCTACCTTTCATTTGTGCAGCTGAGGGACCTCCTTTATTTTCCATTTCTGTGAACAGTTTCATACCATTAAAACTAAGCATTTCTAAGAACATATGAAGCAAAACAAAATGTCTTCCACTCTTGCTTCATGAACAATAACACTCAGAAAGACCATCTTTATTAGAAATTTATTTTCCTGGATGATTAAAATCATTAGTAACTTTTGAGAAGAGTGACAGAAACAGTTTAGTTCAACTAGATACATTTTGTTTTGCTACTCCAAAGGCTATTACTTACACTAGTTTGGATTGCAAGGCTAACAAAATTCAAATTGACTTCTTTTTAAAAAAACTAATGCTATTAATAATTTCACACTTTTACTAAGGCCCTGGCATACTGTTGACTGAGCAAATAGACATATGTTTTCAAGGAACTATTTGAATCTGATTTGATCTGCTTGAATCTCAGTATTAAGCACTTATCTATCTTAAAAATAAGAAAGAAGCATATTAGGTATGTACATCAGGACAGTCAAATGTAATTTAGAAACAAAAAACTGTGTTGTAAGCATTGTCTCTATGAAAAAGGAAAGCTCATACAAAGATATCACATGAAAAAAATTTACATGCTCACTAAACATATTAGAATTGATCAGGCAAAACTTAACATTTAAGGAAGGGCTATAAATTTATTGAGTTGGAGAAAAATATGTTCAGTAATTGTTCTGTGTGAATCCCATGCAGTGTATTAAAAAACTTCGGAGACCTTCTATGTTTCTAATTACTGACAATATTTTTTTCTAAACACATACCATATTTCTGAGCAGTCTGTACCACTAGCAGTTTTAAGGTTTTCAGTTCCTAAACAAACACAGGCTATTAGGAAAATCTTATGGCCAAACTCCACCAGTCATAAAATGCCTCCAAGCAAACAATTATGTCCACATCTGAACTAGCCATTCTAGGGCCTCTTGGAGAGTAGCAGACATTTCTAGGGTGATTCATATCAACCTAAAATAGACTCACACAGCTGGTTAGATGAAATTTAACATTTCTAGGGTGATTCATCTCAATCTAAAATAGATTCCCATAGTCGGTTGGATGAAATGCAGCCCATGAGTGCCTACCTCCTTCCCTTTGGTAATTACACAAAGAAGAAAGTAGCTAGCTCTGATGCTGTTATCTACTCCACTGACATCTGAAGATAAGCAAGGTGAATCCCACCCAAGGTGGCTACAGACCTCTCACACAGCTGCTGCAATACAACAGCCACAGACAGCACCTAGTAGTCACACGCAACAAATCCTTGACAGTCCCTTCAGAATTATGGCCTTAATTATGCCTTACTGCCACTTCATGATCCACTCACCTCCCTGTCAAAGTTCAGCTTTTGGCTAGAGATAGATTCACTGCCCATAGGCTCTCCTGAAATATTCATTTAATATTAAAACGTATTTGTCACTTCTTAGAATCATCAAAATGAAATCGTACAAGATACACATAGGCACTCCAAACATAAGCAGAAGATTACAAGTAATGTAGATATTAATAAGTTAATAAAAACCCTCTTAATCTGCTTTCATTTAGAGGTGTTTTTTTTTTAGGCAACTAAAAATATCTAAATCCATCTACTGGGATATTGTAGTAAAACATATTTGAATTAAGATATGAATGAGCAAGTACCTTTAAAAAAAAACAAAGCAAAACCAAAGCTTTTGGGTGGCATTCTGTGTGCATTTGTCCTCAGAAGATACAACGCAGAACTATTCTCCGTGTCACAGCTCTGCAGTTGCTTAAGGAAATTCAAGCTTTGACAAGTTTCAGGAACTCAAAATGGTGTTAGAAGTGAATGTAGTTAAGGTGGCACATAAATGGTCCTTATTCTAACTTGCTAGATTACTTACTGAAATTGAAATCTACTCACATGAGCTACTAGGCTATGTCTATTAGTAAATACTACAGCAGAGCAGCAACAGGCCAGCAGAGCAAAGCAGGTGGTTACAGAAGTCCCCATTTCTAATTTTTCAGTAGTCCAGGGAGCTTATGTTAAATCACATTCAATCCAGTTCACTGGACCAAAAATCCTTACAATGCATGTGTTTTAAAGCTGTCTGAGAACCAACCCTTGGTTCAGTCATTTACGTCTGGAGTTGGAGTACATTTGGTACATGCCTGGAGTGGCATTAACCTTCCTACAATACCATGCTAGCTTAGTTTCTTCTTAAAGGAGTCTACTTCATTTATATCAAAGCTGCAGAGCAGTAAGTGAGGATGACTGAGAATTCACTTCGAAATAATGCTGTTGCTCTGAACCTAAACACCAATACGCGTTTAGGTTCAGAGCAACAGCACCAACTCCAAATATTCTGGGGTTTACAGCTTTAAAACAGGCCGTGAAAACCATCTTCAAACTACTTACAGCAAGTTTACCATCCAGATCACAGCCCACAGTATACCTTCCTTTAAAGCTGGCGCAACTGTTTTCATCAGGGGTAAGTTATGAAAATACTAGAAAGGTATTTTCTAATCTAATTTTCTAAAAACCACCTAAAACAAATGTTTGGTCTTTTTTTGTGTCACACTTCATAAGCATGCATAAACAGGAAAAAGATGCATAATTCAGTAAAGAGAGAAACTCTTGCAGGTTGGCTTAAGAACACTGGATTTTTTATTATCACAAAATGCTGAAAAGCAAAATTTTCATATCCCAAATTATAGAAATTTAAACCAAATATTAATATAGGCTGCTGATTATTTGCTGCATCTATACTCATTTATTTTCACCATTCAGAAAAAGATACTAAAGAATCACAACTAATTAAATAATACATCCACTTAATAGATCTCAAATGCCAATGACTTGCCCAAACCTATTACTTTATTAAGAAGTATGACTGTAACTAGCTAATTAAAAGATACCAGAAAAGCCCTTGAAAGATTACCCTGCTTTCCTTGTCACTTCCAGGCTCAAATCAGGTTACTAATAGGAACTAAGAGTCTCATATATCTCAGCTCATTATGAGGCAGGGAACAAAACAAACCAAAAAACCTCTCCAATCGTATACTGCTAAAGGAATCAAGTACGCCTGGTTTTACCTGAATCAAAAACTTGCAAAAAAAGGCTGACTCCATCAAGCCTGCTGAAGAACTTCCACATTTTCAGCAGCTCCTGGAGCCCAAGCAGGGAATTTTCAACAGAGTATGCATATTGATTCACTTTCCAGTCACCCACAAAGTGGTTTTATTCTTACAGTGAAGATGATTCTAAACTGATGTTAACTGTCTAGTTTAGAGTTTGTTTTTAATAATGCGCAAGTATACTAACAATAATGCGCACATTCTAGTGAAAAAAAATACTAAGAAGCTGACCAGTATGGATCTATTCCCCACAAATGAAGATGCTTTTATTTTTAAAAAAGTTGATAGAAAAAGACTCCGTTTCTTCAAAATCTGTTAAAAGAACAAGTATAAACATTGAGTAACAACAAAACCCAGGAGGAGGGTTTCTTCCACAGTAAAACATAAAAGCCTAAGGTTCATTACCTTCCTGTTTGTAAATGGAAATGACCACAATGGGCTTTCTTTATTTTTATTATTTCCTTCCCATACATCACATAGAAACAATAAAAGCTTGTTTTAAACACAACTTTACACACTGCAAAAACCCTGTGAAATAAGGAACACTTTGTTTTCAAACACTAATTACTTCCTACAAAATTATACTTGTATTTGAACAGCCAAAAAACACAGAAACGGAAAAATGTCTGTTTCTTCTAGACAATCAGGACTCTCATCTATCTTAAAACGCATACAACCCAATACATGTTAAAACAACAACTAAACCTAGAAGAATCAGTGCTAACTAAACAGAACTGCAACAATGATTTAGGAGAGATTTCTTCACTTCTGTTTTTCAAAACCCCAGAAGAGGAAGCGACACACCCATTTTCAAGGCAGGGGGAGCACAAGCAGCTGCAGTTGGTTTACAACTTGCCTTGTTTTAGTACCAAAAACTTAAGATTATGAATAGGAACATCAGACCTTGCTCACTATACAGGCATAGGCATGTGCATGCAGGAGCCAAAAATCACTACACTTAGAATACTAAATTACATTTGCCTGCCAAAAAGTCATCCTAGCATATGAGGTGCATAGCTAATATCAAAAACAGCGTATTAAGTCAAACATAGAAAAACCTTTGCAGCCCACATCACATCAGTATGATGCCACATCTGTAGTTTGAACACAGTGAAGTGCAGTGTGGACACTGTGCTCGGGGCTCCTCTGGACACGCACAGTCCGCCGCCGTTGCATCCACCCCTGCACACCCCAGCTACACTCCAACCAGAGAACGGCGCGGGCTGGAGTGGACCTTAAAGATCACCCAAATCCAACCCCAAGGAAGAACTGAAGACACGAGAAGTGAGATGGCTCAGCCCCGAGCACGCTCAGGGTCAGCGCACGCAGTGCAGAGCCCCCTCCCTGCCCCGGGCTGGCAGCACCCCAGCCCCACTCACGGGGTCCCACCGACCGGCGGACAAACAGACAGCCACGCCAGGTCGCGCCTCGCGGGCGGCACCCACCTCCGCCCCACACCTGCCCGCGCCCACAGGGGCCGCCCCCCACCACCTTCGCCAGCCCGCGGCTCCTCCTCGGCCCCCTCAGCTCTCCCCGTTCCTGCCTCGGTCATGGCGGGCGGCCCCGTGCCCCGCTCCACAGCGCCCCCGGCCCCGGCAGCATACGGGAGGTGAGCTAAGGTGAGGTGGAACAGAACGGAACAGTCCGGCCCGACCAGCCTGAGGGCGGGCTCTCCAACGCCCTGCCGAGCTCCCCCCCACTTTCACTGGCACCGCCTCAGCAGCACTGGCCCCGCCGCCATTTTACCCCCTCCCTCCCGCCTTCCCCGCCCCGCCGCCATCTCACGCCCCCCCGCCAGGCAGGGCGATTCTCGCGAGATGGCGGGGGGGGAGGGGCGGGGAGCGGTCAGGAGCCAAGGGGTGCTGGGTGAAGGTAGGGCAGGTGTGGCAGAAAGCGCTCAGTGGGAATCTTGTCATGATTTTGGTTGGGTGACACCTTTTTGGGGGGTCATCTGCTCTGCCGTGTGGGCAGGGTGATGGACAGTCACACATTCAAGTAAAAAGCACAAAAATAGTTAACTCTTACCAACATGGTGAATTGTGTCAGCAGACCTGCATTCTGCTATGCACTGAGGGTGTAACCTTGGTTTTGACTAATGCCACGTATGCGCTTTCAAAGTGAAGATACCCAGCATCCTCACGGCATCTTGATTCACATCCTGGAGTGATCTGGCTGTGTGAGAACTGTATTCCTTTTGTGTGGAAACCTCAAGTTGTATGTGGAATTGCTTAATGTGCTGCACCTGGTAATGGACATCTGTTCCACATAACTCCACCAGAGCTAACCTGAAATGAAATCTCTCCAATGTGTGGTGTGGACACCAGGTCCTCAGCAATACCTGTTCCTCTTAACAGAACCACTTTTACTGTGTTGTCCCAGCACACTCATGCAGCCTCTGCTTGCACAGTTCCAGCTGTTAAGTGCGGCAGAACAGGCCATTGCCTATGTCTCCCACATCCCTGACTTGTGGAAAATGGACTCCACAATCAGTAAGATTGTAAAGTAAGTACGTTTATTCAGCACTGGGCATCATGGGGGAGATGGGAACGGGGGGGGGGGGTCCCACCAAAGTCTTGCGCATATAAATATTCATAATTTGTCCCTGCTTTATATTAAAATTAGTTCCAAGGAGTTATTTCCATAAGCTCCTCCCATCTGCACTTGCGCAGTGTCTCCTGGTGGTGGTCGCGCAGGTCATGGGTATGAAGGTTGGTGACTCTTCGTTGTCACCGCTAGTTGACCTCTTGTCCTTGCACAGTCCAGTTGCTCCTTGGCTCTTGTCCATCCGCAGGACCAGTTTCTGCCAGTTTCTTAAGATAGGCTCACACTCTTATCATGAGACTCATGAGACTAACCTTAGTAAGGGGACCAAGGCTTCTTGCTTTAGTTAATTTGCACACTGCATAATAGTTAGCAAAGACACTAAGTAGCATACACTATTTTAATACTGTCAGTGCTCTATCTCTATTTGCTAAGATTCTCCTAACTCCCTCTCTCATCCTTACCTGAGCCATCTTCATAGGCTGCATGTGTCCCTGCATCTACCTGTTGAACTCATGTTCAAGGGGCCAAGTGTGTACAGGGCAGCTGGATCCAGGTGATCTGAGACCGGTGTGAAGGAAGCTACCTCTGCAGGTGTACTGTTCCATTGACTTCCAGAGCTGGCAGTTACTAGTAATGGGGGCTCCTTTGGAACTAGCAAAAGTAGGTGCACTATTCTCAAAGTGCACATTGTCGGCATCTGTTCTAGAGATTAATGTTTAAGTTGTTAAAATTTCTATCTTTGTGCAACAGACAACAATCACAAAAGTGGTTGCTTTTTTGGTCTGGAGGCATAACAAAATTATTCTCTAAGATGAAAAGCATCCTTTGCTAAAAGTGAAAAAGAAAATTAAATACACAAAAACATGTTGGTTTTAACAAAAGCAATAATATTATTTACCTGGATATTTTCATAATTCATTACATTATGCTAAGAGGAAAGAAATGTGTGTGAATGCTTGTTATCTCTCCAGGTCAAAAGACATTGCAAACATGCAAAGCATTAAGACAAACCCATGAGTAGTAAAATTGCTCTTGCAGAAATAAATTGCTTGAAAGATAGTTTTCTGAAAGGCTCTTTTCTTCAAAAAGATAATCACATGCAACAGAGCAATAGGTCTAATGCTGTAGTAACAGTCCAGAGGGGACTTTTGTAGTAATAAACACCTCGCTGCTGGTGTTTACTACACTACAGCTAGTTAGGGCTTTTTACAAAACGACAGGACTGTTTAGTGCTGCCTTGCTTAAAATAAATAATTAAATAAATGCTAAAGTCCTACTAAATATTCTTATTAAAGCTTGGTATACATTTTGGTATACTTGGGCCCTTTTGCCCTTTTTTGGGCCCCTCACTCTTTGGGCCCCTCACTCTCACTACAGGAAGGACATCAAGGTGCTCAAGCATGTCCAGAGAAGGGCAACGAAGCTGGTGAGGGGTCTGGAGAACAAGTCTTATGAGGAGTGGCTGAGGGAGCTGGGGTTGTTCAGCCTGGCGAAGAGGAGGCTCAGGGGCAACCTTATCGCTCTCTACAGGTACCTTAAAGGAGGTTGTAGCAAGGTGGGGGTTGGTCTATTCTCCCATGTGCCTGGTGACAGGACGAGGGGGAATGGGCTAAAGTTGCATCAGGGGAGGTTTAGGTTGGTATTAGGAAGAACTTCTTTACCGAAAGGGTTGTTACGCATTGGAACAGGCTGCCCAGGGAAGTGGTTGAGTCACTATCCCTGGAGGTCTTTAAAAGATGTTTAGATGTAAAGCTTAGTGATATGGTTTAGTGGAGGACTTGTTAGTGTGAGGTCACAGGTTGGACTAGGTGATCTTGGAGGTCTCCTCCAACCTAAATGATTCTGTGATACCTGTCTGGACAAAGAAAAAAAAAATCACGTGTGTAAACCAGATGTTTCTATGTCTGTTTTCTCTGTGAAGGCAGGTCAATATTTTATCTTGGGAAAACCAGTATCTTGAAACAGAAGTTTCATAAAATCTTTCCTTCTCTGTTTCCATCATCTCATCTAAGACAGCAGCTCAGCATCATACTTATTTTCATTGCATATAAACATGTAAGTTTGCCAAAATACTTTTAAAAACCTGAGAAAGTAAATCCTCACAAAATGATGTGGGAAAAATCCATCTGACCACCTATGAATTTAACACAGTGTGATGGAAGATTTCTAACTTCCTTGTCAGTGATAGAGCTGCTAAAAAACAGGAAAAAAGATATCTTTCCTTCATAGCTTTCTGAGATTCACGCAGAATTTAGTTGCCTAAACACCAAACTGCGATCTTTAGAACAACTACTTGGTTGCAGTCCTGAACTCCATTTGTGCCATCTTTTATCTTCTTTTCTAGATTTGCTGTAATTTGGCTTTAATATTGTGGAGGCCTGCAAACTGTGCTTGCTAGACTAGACATGTGAAAAAGGTAGAGTGGATGAGTGGCTCTAACAAAACACGCTCACCTGGCCAAGGAGCGAGCGAATATGTCTTATTTGCATTTTATTTCATATTTTTTAGTGTAACAATAGCAGTACTTGTAATTCAATGAATGCAAATTTTTTTGTATTTAATGATATATCTAGGTCAGAAAATAGATCAATCCCTTAGCGATATTTCTGCCTGTCATGCTTTCTTAGTACCTTCATAACCTGTGTATTTTTCTTCCTTGCTCAATGTCACATTTCCTGGCACTTACAAAGTTCTTATAAACATAGTGCACCACCAATTCATTAACACAGATTTTAAACATCATTTATTACATTTGTTTCTTATTCAAAGGTGGTGGTTGGTCTCATTGAACATTCCATACACTTCATATATGACAGTAACTGATGTTTATAGTAGATAGCCTTGAGTGTTGGCAGAGTAGGGTCCCAGTTTATGTAAGGCACTGATTTTGAATAGGCCACACTTGATATATTTGCCCTTTTTAGGAAAGCACATTCTCTTGAGCAGCTTTTAGCTGTAAAACAGAGAACAGAATGCTTTATGTAAGCAACAGATAACCTCTTTTTTTTCCAAACAGCTTATACAGCAACTTGCTAAAGGGGGTAAAACAACAATCAGACCTCAGAGCAGTTAAATAATAGCCTGTGACAGAGCAGTTAAAGAAAGGTGTGTGTATTATTACTCCTTTTTCTTTTCTGTGAGTGGTTAATAACATCTGAAGCATAGTGTGTCTTAGCTGCTACACAGGACACAGAGAGCACTCAAACAGCATTTCTCTGAGATACACTCCTGAAGGGAATGCTAATTTCTGATGTGTTTGCTGGGGCTGATGTAGCTCCATGCGCACTACCCTTAAGAGACCTATTTCAGAGGTGGGGACAGACTGGAAAAAAGCACTCTCCTCTGAGGGACCACAGAGAGGTCAACCATGTAGTACTAGGGTGACTTTTATTGTTTCACACAAAAAGGACTTAGGTGGCTACTTGGGGCTACCTAGCTAATGCTTTTCTTCTGAAACTTAATAACAGTAAATTGAAGTTAATCAGCACAAACCACACTTCAAGCAATTTGATGACTTTGCTATAAATTTTGTTTATTAGTAAAATATACCATCATTTTCAAGCAGAAGTTATTCCCCAAATCAGGAGAGACTTTTGCTTCAAAATTATGTAAATAGACCAAATGCACTGTAATCAGCCTATAAAAACAAACTAACAAAAAAAAAGCCATTTAAAATTATGTCCACTCAGTAACTGGTACAGAAGCCCTTCAAAGAAGCAATAACCCAGCACAATACAGTGAGTGAAGTTATATGGGTTATGGTATGCAGTATGTCAGTTTGGATTGTGATAGTGAGATATTCAGGCTTTAAAGATTAGTGAATCACTGACAGATTCCTTACAGGATGAAACAAGTTTCACTTGGGAAGAGCTTCAACTCCTACTTGCTCTCTCTCTAGTCTGAGCATTGGAAAAAGTAGGATGATCAATTTACTTTGAGGTTTTCTAACAAATTTAAAAGAAGTCAAAAAGATGAGCATTTTTAGAAGTATTTTTGTTATTTAGGATCCTGCCTGGCAACTGTTTGTGCCCACAATATAATCCACTTACTTGTATATCTCTTACCTAAAAGTCTCTCAATTTGATGGTGCCACTTTCAATTCAAAGACAAAATAAACTTCACATCTTAAATGGTCTTTTCATTCCTAGCAGAAACTGGTACTTTTGAAATGTCTGTCAAGGGCCAAGTGTCTAATGGCTCTGAAAAACACCACTGCAGTTGCTCTACAAAAGGATAAATAAAGCTACATAGGGGACCCATTGAAAATGAAATGCAACTGAGATGTGCCCATGGTGTACAAGTGGCAGCCCACAAGCTGAGTCCTAGCTCTCTAGAATCTCTGAGCTGCAACCCAGTGCTCTATCTGCTGTGGCTAGAAGAGACCAAAGCCAGCTGTGAGAGCAGTGCATCTCCAAGGACAAAACGCCTTTTTGTGGCCTTGCACGCAACCAGTCTTTCAGCTGCTGAGCTGCAATCATCTCATTCATCTTTGCCTGCAAATAAGGTCAAAACAATGTATCACATCGCTTCCTGAGAGTCATCTCCTTGGTTAAAGCACATTTGTCATCCATTGCACAGATTCCTGCTCTCTCCAGACGTTACCAGCCTTAGATTAAAAAGCTGGTATTGGAACAATGCAAAGACACAAAAATGTAAACCACCTTAAATCTGTGCAACTAAGTCAAGAGCAAATTAACTGAGGACAGAAGTCCCCCAAGTGGTGCATGCAGCGAGTCATGTCTGACATTACTCAGCAGAACGCCACTGGCTGAGTGCAAGGTATCTATTGGTCACCGGCTGAACTTCACAAAGCCACACTGCATTGTCTGCTCCCCAGGACATGCAAAATCCAGACTTGGGCCCAGCTGGGTCACATCCCACAGTGATGCACTATGCTATCTCAGAAAAACGCACCTAAAGGAATTGTACGTTTTGTGAAGCTTCCTTGAGGCATTAGTTTAATTCTGTTTGTCAGACAAATGAGGTGTAATATTTTCTTCTTTAACAGCAACACCATGCAAGTTTCTCACCTTTGTATTTGAAGCCAAAAGTTATCCTCTTGACGTACTGCTTTTCAACTAATTTAACACTACAGATAGAAAATCTGTTTGTCTCATTCCTAAAGAACATAAAAGCATGGCATCAGTAAGCAGCTTGCTTTTGAAACCATACTTATTCACTGGCTTCTCTGCTTTTGATAGGGATCTTTTGCTGACATCAGTGGGAACCGGTTGAGACCTCACAGGCAGCCTGCTGAAAATCTTGAGATGCATGTCTGGTTTACCAGTGAATCACTCTGTCGTGACCAGAAAGTCATCGAGGCTCTTATCTGATCATTTGTTGTTATTAGACAGATAATGAAGCCTGAAGTAGGGAAATAAGTGCCCACAACCAGCAGAGCCATTGCAGCCTTCATGTGAGATCTAACACTGGAGAGGTGTACACTCACATCAGTGCTCCCCTTTGGCCCCCCGTTATGCAGCTGGGCATGGGGGTGCAGATGTGCCCTTGGGGAGCAGCTGGCATCTGCCTGCGCATCAGACATATTCCCACAAATCCACACTGAGGGGCAGATTCTGCCTAAATCCCTGGAAGTAAACAATGTATAGGATGCACTTGGTGTGTGTGTGTGTAACACCTGCTGCCTGTAGCTGCTGTCTTTTTTTCCAAAACATGGATGCAGGGGCAGTGGTTACACCCTGCTTTTACACAACAGCTTCAAGCTTGCAACACTCTCTGCCATTGAGCTCCCCTTTCAACATCATCTAGTTTCAGGGGAGGTGCAGAAGCAAGGCCAAAGATTTGGCATTTGGAAGGGCGAGGACAGGCAAGGACACCTGGAGGGGAAGGGACGGGGACTGCCACCAGCAGAAGGCCTGGGGCCAGCACAGACGTAGAGCACTGTGTGTTCCTGCGGGAGAAAGAAGCCGCAGCAAATGGTGGCTCACTAGAAACAGATTAAAGCAGCTGGTATGGAAACAGGACGTGGCATGAAGGGTTGGTTCAACTCAGAAACAAGCTGTCCCTAGCTGAGCTCTGGCATGATTGAGAAATGAGAAACCTGGGTTAATTTCCCAGAGTGTGAGAGGGTTCAAACCTACACACCCCACTTCCCCAGGGAACAGCAACCTCCATGCTATCAAATAACCTGGAGAGAAGGGATGAGAGGAAGAGGTGTTGAGATGAGCTCCCTGCATGTTCAAAGATCCAATTCCCCTTACGGCGATTGCAGCAGTGTTTCTGTGCAGCCAAGTACACAAATCCCAGTTGCTGAGAACAGCAGTAAGCAGGAAGGAGTGGGGCTGTTCTGCTTCGTGGTTGAGGTACTCAGATTCAGCCTGGGGTCCTCGGTGCCCTCCTTCAGCAGTAGTACTGCACTTCAGACGATCACTAAAACAGTGGTGACTAAAGTTAATAATGATAATTTTTTTTAAAAAAAAAAAAAAAAGGAAAAAAGAAAATACCAGACTGAAAGCACATAGCAGTAGAAAAACTGGTAATTTAGAATGTAATGAATTCTTAAAATCCTATTAGGAGACTTCAAGACCATTACAACTGACAAAGAATTTGATCATTCCATTATATATACGTGAACCTGCCCTTCTCCAGCATTGAGCCGCCCCAATAGCTGCTGGAGCTGGTATCTCAGACGGCAAGCTCCTTTAGCCAGACTCTCATCCGGTGCGTCAGAGCCCAGCATGGCTGACACGTGACACTAGTACAGCATGCACATTTTAAACCAACTTTCATTTTTGAAATTCAGCTATTGGATAAGGCATTTTAGAAGCTCTGTGATAATTAAAGTTTATATACACAGTAAATAAAATTAACCTAAAGAACTACATTAAGCACTGCCTGAACTGCAAATCCACCCTTGTCTAGTCCAGAGCTGGGAACCACTCCTGTCATCACACCCCTTAGCAAGACAGAATGTTTTGAATATTCCCTCCTTTTCTTTTCATAGGAAGATTGTCAGAAAGACATTTTATTGTCCAAAGCATAATCATTTTGTTACAAGGCACACTCTGCACAAAAATAAAAATAAAAATGCACAACAGATATTTGCAATGTTTTATAAACACTAAATTATATACTATTTTCTTGAGTGGTTGACTTAGAAAAAACATATTTGCACGTGCTGAAGGCATAGCCTTTATATTTAAGGTGCCGTACTGAATTTGGAAATGCAAGGAGAAAAAGAACCAAGCCTGCAGTTCCTTATGAAATGTAGCTTAGTGCAAGATAACATCTGGTTACTGCAAGAAAAGTGTAATTGCATTAAATAGAATTTGTAAAATCCTGTTCAAATTGCATCAGCTTACTGAGAGCAGTGATTCTTGAGCAGAGGAGGGCTGTTATTCACTGGAGGGCTACTCAGCGGGTGCCAGCTCCTCTTTGCTTTCAGCTGCTCACCTCAGTATAACGTTTTACATTAATGCCTAACAACTGCATCTGCTGCCGCTGCTCTAAACACGGTAAGGAATTGGGAACAGTAGGATAAAAACGTTTCTGTGATGAATTCACAGAATGACAGAATCACAGAATAGTCTAGGTTGGAAGAGACCTCCAAGATCACCGAGTCCAACCTCTGACCTAATGCTAACAAGGCCTCCACTAAACCATATCCCTAAGCTCTACATCTAAACATCTTTTAAAGACCTCCAGGGATGGTGACTCAACCACTTCCCTGGGCAGCCTATTCCAGTGACTAACAACCCTTTCAGTAAAGAAGTTTTTCCTAATATCCAACCTAAACCTCCCCTGGCGCAATTTTAGCCCATTCCCCCTCGTGCTGTCACCAGGCATGTGGGAGAATAGACCAACCACCACCTCGCTACAGCCTCCTTTAAGGTACCTGTGGAGTGCGATAAGGTTGCCCCTGAGCCTCCTCTTCTCCAGGCTAAATAGTCCCAGCTCCCTGAGCCGCTCCTCGTAAGACTTGTTCTCCAGATCCTGCACCAGCTTTGTAGCCCTTCTCTGGACTCGCTCGAGCACCTCTATGTCCTTCTTGTAGTGAGGGGCCCAAAACTGAACACAGTACTCGAGGTGTGGCCTCACCAGAGCTGAGTACAGGGGGATAATCACTTCCCTGGACCTACTGGCCACGCTGTTTCTTATACAAGCCAGGGTGCTGTTGGCCTTCTAGGCCGCCTGAGCACACTGCTGGCTCATATTCAGCAAACTATCAACCAATACTCCCAGGTCCTTCTCTGCCAGGCAGCTTTCTAACCACACATCTCCCAGCCTGTAGCTCTGTTTGGGGTTGTTGTGACCCAGGTGCAGGACCCGACACTTGACCTTGTTGAACTTCATACAGTTGGCCTCGGCCCATCGGTCCAGCCTATCCAGATCTTCCTGCAGAACCTTCTTACCCTGGAGCAGATCAACACATGTAGCTAACTTGGTGTCATCTGCAAACTTACTGAGGGTGCACTTGATCCCCTCATCCAGATCATCGATAAAGATGTTAAAGAGGACTGGCCCCAGTACCAAGACCTGGGGGACTCCACTAGTGACCTGCCTCCAACTGGATTTGACTCCATTCACCACAACTCTCTGCCACAGCCATCCAGCCAGCTCTTAACCCAATGAAGCGTATGCCATTCTAAGCCATGAGCAGCCAGTTTCCTGAGGAGAATGCTGTGGGGAACGGTGTCAAAAGCCTTACTGAAGTCAAGGTAGACCACATCCACAGCCTTTCCCTCATCCACTAAGCGTGTCACCTTGTCATAGAAGGAGATGAGGTTCCTCAAGCAGGACCTGCCCTTCATAAACCCATGCTGACTGGGCCTGATCGCCTGCTTGCCCTGCAAGTGCCGCATGATGATGCTCAAGATAATCTGCTCCATGAGCTTCCCTGGCACTGAGGTCAAACTAACAGGCCTATAGTTCCCTGGGTCTACCTTCTGGCCCTTCTTGTAGATGGGCGTCACGTTTGCTAGCCGCCAGTCGAGTGGGACCTCCCCTGATAGCCAGGACTGCCGATAAATGATGGAAAGCGGCTTGGCCAGCTCTTCCACTAGTTCTCTCAATACCCTCGGGTGGATCCCATCCGGCCCCATCAACTTGCGTACATCCAAATGCTGTAGCAGGTCGCCAACCATTTCCTCGTGGATTGTGGGGGTCACATTCTGCTCCTCATCCCCTTCCACCAGCTCAGGGTACCGGGCGTCCAGAGAACAACTGGTTTTGCTGCTATAGACTGAGGCAAAGAAGGCGTTAAGCACCTCAGCTTTTTCCTCATCTCTGGTAGCTACGTTTCCCCCCACATCCAGTAAAGGGTGAAGATTCTCCTTAGTCCTCCTTTTTGTACTGATATATTTATAAAAACATTTTTTGTTGTCTTTAACAGCAGCAGCCAGATTGAGCTCCAGATGAGCTTTGGCCTTTCTAATTTTATCCCTGCACCACCTCACAACATCCTTATAGTCCCCCTGAGTGGCCCACCCTCTTTGCCAAAGATTATAAACCCTCTTTTTTCTCCTAAGCTCGAGCCGCAACTCTCTGTTCAGCCAGGCCGGTCTTCTTCCACGCCGGCTTGTCTTTGGGCACGTGGGGACAGATCGCTCCTGAGCCATTAAGATTTCTTTCTTGAAGAGCGCCCAGCCTTCCTGGGCTCCTCTGCCCTTCAGAATCGCCTCCCAAGGGACTCTGCCAACCAGTGTCCTGAACAGCTCAAAGTCAGCCCTCCAGAAGTCCAAGACAGCAGTTTTACTGCTCCCCTTCCTGACTTCGCCAAGTATCAAGAACTCTACCATTTCGTGGTCACTCTGCCCGAGACAGCCCCCGACCACCACATCTCCCACCAGTCCTTCTCTGTTAGTGAACAGAAGGTCTAGCGGGGCACCTCCCCTGGTAGGCTCGCCAACCAGCTGCATCAGGAAGCTATCTTCCACGCTCTCCAGAAACCTCCTAGACTGCTTTATCTGGGCTGTGTTGTGCTTCCAGGATATGTCTAGGAAGTTAAAGTCCCCCACAAGAACAAGCGCTGATGATTTTGCAACTTCTGCCAGCTGCCTGTAGAACTCCTCATCCGTCTCCTTGTCCTGGTTTGGCGGTCTATAACAGACCCCCATCAGGATGCTTGCCTTGTTGGCCTTTCCGCTGATCCTAACCCATAGGGACTCAACCTTATCATTCCCAGCCTCAAGCTTGATGACATCAAAACACTCTCTAATATAGAGAGCCACTCCAGCACCCCTTCTGTGCTGCCTGTCCCTTCTGAAGAGCCTATAGCCAGACATTGCAGCACTCCAGTCATGAGAGTGGTCCCACCACGTTTCCGTGATGGCAACCAAGTCATAGCCTGCCTTCTGCATAATGGCTTCCAGCTCCTCCTGCTTGTTGCCCATGCTGCGTGCATTAGTGTAGATGCACTTCAGTTGAGCCTTTGCCTTCTCCCCCAGCCTTGCCATTGTTCCCCCTGGCACACCTCCAACAAGCTTTGTTTCATCCCCGTCCCCCTTCTTACCTTGTTTAAAGCCCTCTCAATGAGCCCTGCCAGCTCCTGGGCAAGGATCCATTTTCCCCTTGCAGACAGTCGGGACCCATCTGCAGCCATCAGGCCACGTGCCAAGTAAAGCGCCCCGTGGTCGAAGTACCCAAAATTTCTGTGTTGGCACCAGACTCTGAGCCACGAGTTTATCAGGTGGGCTTTCCATGTCCTCTCTGAACCCCTCTCTGCCACTGTAGGGATGGATGAAAACACCACCTGTATTCCCGCTCCGTCCACTAACCGTCCCAGCCCCCTGAAGTCATGTTTTATAGCCTTCAGGCTTCTCTCATCAATGTTATCACTGCCAGCCTGGACTATCAGTAGTGGGTAGTAATCGGAGGGGTGAACCAGGTTGGGAAGCTTTCTGGCAACGTCCCTGACCCTGGCCCCAGGGAGGCAGCAGACTTCCTTACGCGTAGGGTCAGGCCGACAAATAGGGCCCTCTGTTCCCCTGAGAAGGGAGTTGCCCACAACGATCACCCTTCTTTCTTTCTTGGTGGAAGCAGTCTTGAGGCGTGGAGCAGACTTCCTCGCCCTAGGCTTCCTGGGTAAACTTTCTACCACATCCTCATCCACCACTGTCTCAAGCTCCAGGGCCTCAAATCTGTTGCATAAGGAATGAATTAGGAATGCACATGAATTGAAGAACTGTCCATGGAAGCCTTTCTTGACTAAATAATCATCTCCAGGGAAGGAGAGGAAGCCTCCTGTGAAGAGCGGTAGCCCTTTTAGAAGCAGCTTCGTGTGACTGGAGTTGGTGCCAGTCAGGTAATTCTCACTCTTTGTACGTCTGATAGAGAATAGTGACATGCATTCTCATCTTCACTTCCACTGACAATGAAACCCCTCCCCAAACAGTGTTTCAATTCCCTAGATGTCTCCCATTCTGGAAAACAAACAAACCCAGCACATTACTGTAAAAATAAAGAAATAAAAAACTGCAACTTTACAAAAAGAACACTACTTTTATTTTCAAATGCTGTAAAAAGCCTCATATAAATTTTATAATGCTTCTATGTAACCTTCCCAACCACAACTAATGAAACAGTCTAGGAAAAATATAGCAGTTGCCATTTTGACTTCAAGAATGAGCTGCTGTAATATATCAACATTAAAAGGACAAGGTACAGTATGTTACAATGCTTGTAATTGCTCATATTATTGAAGAAGTTAGAGCACTTCCTAAGCATTAGAATATAACTGGGCTAAACTGCTGTATTCCCTACTTGCTGTTGCAGAGGAGGAAAGTCACCTCGTTACAAGGAGCCGACACAACACCCTTTGTACTGCTTATGCCCATTTCTCTTAGTATTGTGGAGAGCTTTCAGCAAGCCCCTTTGCACTTTGGTGAATTCACCCATATCAGATGCTATTATTCCATACTGTATCCAACCACTCAGCTGTTTAACAATTGACCTGTAAAAATAACATGTAACTCTCCAGCAAGGCAAATTTAAGAGTGCAAATGCAGTATCAACAATATTTGATTTGTGAATGCTGGCATTTTAAAAATTATTATTATTTTAACTCCTTTTGCACGTGAATGAACCTCTGTGTATGTCCTATACCTAAGGCCACGCATTCATGCTGATTAGAGATGTAACAAAGTGCAAAAGCTCAGATGTGTTTTCCAATTCAGACTTCCTCTCCAGTTTCAGCGTATTCAGATCCAGAATTTAGATTCAGGCTCACTACTTCCATTGATGCACTCAGGTTTTCCCTGCTGGAATAGGTTAACTTCCCAGCAAACCTCTGATAAGAATCTGCATAAACAATTCCACATTTCAATAAAAGTTAACAAATCATACTTCCACAAAATAAATTTTC
Source organism: Stictonetta naevosa (assembly GCA_011074415.1). Taxonomy (NCBI): domain Eukaryota; kingdom Metazoa; phylum Chordata; class Aves; order Anseriformes; family Anatidae; genus Stictonetta; species Stictonetta naevosa. The sequence continues at coordinate 72,090,376 of CM021697.1, forward strand.
ACATGGTTGCAATCATCAAGCCATTTCAGGATCTTTGGTACTCCAAGAATAAGAAAAATAAATGGCACAGTGACAAACAACACCAAAGGAGAAAAAAATAAAAAAAAGACAAATGACCATCCAAAGGAATAAGACAAAAATAAAGCAAAAAGATATGTTGCACTTCCATTTTTTGAAAGCCAGTGTAGATTAACCTTCTGTTCCTTTTAATCTATTATAGTGTCACAGTTTTACCTTTGAAAAAAAATAAAAAAATCTATAATCCTAAAAGCAGTAGTTAATATTTTGTTGGACTTGACTTATTGATTAAAATAATTCTGTTTTCAAAGAAATAAATTCAACTACCACAATACAGGAGTTTATGCTAAATAGGCTGCAGGCTGTTTCCTGAAGGATACAACTCCTATGTGAGCACTGATATGTTTAATTATCTGCAATTTTAAATGCGTATTATCTTTAGTGTTATGAATATAAGGGTTCAGCTGTTTCCCAAGTTTTCCATGAAATCGATCTTGTCTTAGCAAATTCAAGCAAAGGCTTCTTTTTATATTACACAAAAGGGTAACTGTGGTCTTTTGAAATGTGTTTTTCACAGGAATTCCACTTTTGATGCATATAGTGACTCTATGAATGAGATTGGAAATTAAAAGTAAGAAAAAATCTTTTTTTGAATAGCAGTACCCTTTGGGGCAAAGTCTGCATCTTGTATATATTCTGCCCAATCTCTCCCATCTTGGTAGAAGGGACTGAATGTCAGGAAAGGAATTTCCTTTTCTCAGAAGCCTCAGAAGCTGCTATGCCAGTGGCAGAAAGAAATGCAAAAGTATTAAAAGGTGAATTTAAGTTACTGGCTTTGGACAGTCTCTGGATGGATACAGCTGACCTTCACTACATTGCATTGACATGGCTAAAGACAACACCAGAGAATTTCTGAAGGATCATGTCCCAGTAGTAGTAAAGAGGTGTGAATTAGTGTAAGGTTTGTGAAGAAAAACTAGGAGATCATATAGTTGTTCCCACTTGAATTGAACATTTAGGCAAATTTTAGCTCAGCCATAATCTGACTGTATAAATTGGGTGGGCCCTGAGGCACTGGATATTCTTCTTTGATGAACTGAATGCTATTTTTTTTTTGTAGAAAAGCAGCATAAGTAGCAGATGCTAGGTGCCTGAAGGAAGAAGGAAGATAAAGTATTGGAGGAAAGGCATCACTGAAGGCCTTGAAGAAATTAGCAACTGTTGGATCAGGGAAGACCACATACATTGCCAGTAAGCTGCTGATGCACAGAAATTTTCCTGGTAAATGGACTTTTATGCAAGAGATGAACACTCCAAAGTATGTTTTTGAAGCATACAAATAATTCAGAAAAGCTGATACCATGGTGTCTAACAGCAATATTTATTTCTGTAAAAGCTTTATAAATAGTCACTTCCATTTTGCTGTAAAAGTCAGTCTAATGGAGTCTTCCCTACCACGTGCCAAAACATCCTGTACTTCACTCCGATGGGTGTTGTGGGGGCTTTAGAGTGCCTTTCACTTGTGTTCAAAGGAGGAAGACAGCAACAGTGACTCTGCTCATTCAATTACTGGTGAATTGTTCATTGCTGTAAGTCTCTTTCATAATCAGAAATTGACACCAAAGTTCTCCACTGTATTGTGATAGATTCGAAGTACTGCAGATAATATGCTAGTACAGGCAGGGATGTAGCTGAGGAACAAAATCATAGCCAGTACATAGTTTTCTGCTTTGGTTTCCTTGACCCAGGGGAAGGAGACCCCTCTCTACTGTCAGTTTGTCACCGTCTTGCAGAGTGGGGAGAACAGGTGTAGGTGCTCTGCCTAATTCAGTTGTGGTTGTTCGTAACTCAGCTTCAGACTCAGCTGATCCCTTATAAGCCCATGGTCCACATTAGGAAGAGATGCTAGAAAAAGCTGGAGCCCACAGGAGAGTGAGTCCAGTTGGGCACTCCATTTCCTCTGGTTCGGCAGAGGCTGCTACAGTTATTTTGGAAAGAAAAGGGTGCAACAGCATCCCTTCTTGGAACTTCTTAGGGAGATGAAAAAGAAAAAGCAGCCATCTGATCACTTCTCCAAGATAAGTTTTTCTCAGACAAAGGATATTTTAAATTATCAATAGCAAGATTATCTGCCTTCCGACAGAGGCAGAAATGCAATCCTGAAAACTGCTGTATTTTCGGAACTTGGTAATAGAAAAAAACAAATCTGTTAAGAGTCTTTGTCATTGTTACTCAGATTTCTTTTTTTCTTCTGAAGTGTCAACAGGTATCATCATCATGAACAGTATCATCATCTTCAATGATAGGACCCATTAATTATCAATTAAAGCAGAAATGCCACTATACAGATCACAGGGACCATCTTTCTGCCCCACATCCCCCATAAAAAGGGACAATCTGCTCACAAAACCCTCCAGGGGGGAGCAACAAGGCTAGGCAGGGTACAAGTAGGCCCCACAGGACACTGCTATTTAGAATAATCCAATATTGCCACACTCATGGGGTATATCTGCAGACCACAAGTGGAACACCCATGAGCAACTGCTCAGAGAATTTTGAAAACGTGGGCAGTTTTTTTTTGTTTTCTTTTTCTTTTTCTTTTTTGTTTTTTTGTTTTTAATACTGCATATCTAAAACCCACCAGGTAAGTAGTATGATAACAATGCTGCGTAAAATGATGTGTTTTACTTCTGGGTGGATTAGACAGTTTACAGTACAAACAAAGCCACAGGACAGAGAGGCATAATTAACCATTACACACACATAGGCAGTGCAGTTACAAAGGGATGTATGTTCCTTTTATTCCAGTACCTTTGTATAATAAACTTAACAAAAATATTCAAATATTTTTAAAAAAAGAAAAAAAAAAGAAAAAAGCCAGCTGGCACTGCCAACTAATTCCTGTAGTAGTCTTAGAAATCCTAATCCTGTAGAATTTCCTTGTGAAATTGATGCGCACCAGAGTCAATGTATTGATAACTAATGCCAAGCGGGTCTGGTGATGCAGCTACCTGAGGTTTGTGTTTTTATTTCTTCTGTGAGTCTGGGTTTTGTTTCACAACTTCCCAGCTTTCATGTAGGTAGGGATTGAACCACGCTGCGTGAGCCCTTCAAACCTCTTGTAGGTGTAATTGAGGAAAACCCAGTCTTTGGATTTGTAGTCAGCCTCCGTTGTGTTTGGCACTAGAATTCAGATACAAAAGTAAAAATAAAACAAACAAACAAACAAACAAAACAATTAAAAACAGTGTTGCTTCTGAAAGGACTTTTCACACATCAACAGTCCTGAACTTGTATTTCCCTACTCATCAGAAATTACTTGAAAAAATCCTGTTTCTAATCAGTTCAGCTGCCTTTTGTCATTAATATCAGTGTTACTTATATTAGTTTAATGTAGTTTAAAAAGTAACTAATAAGTGACTTAATAGTCACTTAATTTCAGCATGCATCTCTGAAGTGAAAGAAGTTTGGTTTTGTTTGTTAATGGTTATTTTCTTCTGTGTATGTATATACAGGCTCCCATACATTGAGAGGAACCTCTTAAACAACTATGGCATATATAATTAAAAGAAACAAAACATTTATAATACTCCATGCACAACAAACACAGGAATACACATAATGTTATCCTCACCACAAACAGAAGAAAAAGTTTTATCCAAGTTCTCCCAAGAGAACTACACACATGAAACACATGTTCCTTTTCTAGGCCTTCTGCCTGGTTATAGCTTCTGTGAGGCTCGTATAGCCAGCGGGAGGATCTAGTCATGTTTTATTTTGTGAGCAGCCTGCACGGCTAGTGTGCTGAACACTGACATTCACTGCAGTGGGCTCCTATATTCAGCACTCAGGTTGCTGCTTTTCGAGTTCTGCAACAGCATTTTCAACTCTAGGTGCCAAAAATGCTGATATCCAAGTTTGTATTTGGATATCTAGATGTACATTTTCAGTAATACAGTGGGTCTGAGATGCCAAAACAAATACAAATGCACTTGGCGTTACCTAAATACAGGAATAGCTAACAGGCACTGGAGAGGCACTGTTTGGCATAAAACTACAAAACATAAAAATTAAAGATCAAAAGCAAATCAGTGCAGACTGCTTTTATCAGAATTTGTTTAGACAGACTATATGGTAGAAAACTGTACTGCTTTTGGTGCTCACTACATACACAAACCATTTTCATTAATATTCTTAACTGTTACAATCTTTTTTTTTCCCTAAAGTTTTAAGGAAGTAGAAGCTATGAGAAGTCATACATTTACTTTTTTTTTTTTTAAGAGAATCTCTAGATCAAGCCTGTATATTACCTTGACTAGGACATTGGAAAGGTTAATAAAACCAATAAGAATGAATGAACCCATGGAGCTTTCTGGCACATTATAGATAGAAATTTGGAATTTACAGTGGCAGTCTCACCTGGCTGTAAAATATCAGATTCAGGAAACTCATCGAAGTTGGATGTATCATCAATACTTTTGATTTCTATAGGGATTGCAGCAGGTCTTTCCCTGTAGACAGACATAAAAGAATAGAAAGGAAAAAAAAAGATATATTAAGTTCCATTTCTTTTAACTTAGTTTTTTATAGTTACAACATCCCTGTAATTTAAATCACAAAGTTTCCATGAGAGATGCATCTGGCGTGCCTACTTTCTGACATCATGGCAAGGTTCATTAATTTCCTATCTAGCAGTAGCATCTTCTTGGCAAACTTGGGGAAAACATGCTTCTCCATTAGCTGAAACAGCATTCCACACTCATCTGCAATATAGCTATTATGATCTTTGATGTCACCAAGAACCACAGTGGTTACCTTCATTTCTTAAATCCTGCCTACCCAGCCAAGCAGGATTTTACTTGCATTTGAAGCCATTAGACATGTTGCTTTACAATTCCAGTACCCATCAGCCTGGAACTCATCCAAACACCTTTTGACTGTAGCTCCCATTTCTGATGCTCAGTTGTCAGTATCTCTCATCCAAAATGAGTTGAGTCACACATTACTGATTTATTAGCTTAACAATCAGACAGTATTTTAAAGAAAAAGTTTTAAGGTAGCTTTTGAAGTTACTTCAGTGACCTGTCCCATGAAAGCATTCAAACTGGAACATGGCACTGTGGGGGAGTTATTAATTTACAGCTGTAAAATTATTACAGCTATGATTATTACAATTACAATTAAATCCACTTCTGGGTGGAATGGGGAAACCCTTTTGCCACATTGCCAAATGTGGCATGAACAGGTAAGTCACTGCTGTTGCTGCTCATTAATGTTTCCCACACTGAAAAGATAAGTTACATGAAGCTTTCCACAACAGAAGAAATGAGAAGTACATGAGCTGGACAATCACATGCCCACTGTGTGGATTTTCATATGCAAAAGTGCAGTATTCCTGAAAGAGCAGACTACCTGAAGCCTTAAGAAGGGCTGAAGGGTAGCTATTACTGCAGCTGAAACCATCTGTGGGCCCAAAGTCTGCTTTGGAGGTGCTACCACTGCATGTACATGCAGATGTAGCTCAGAATCTGCACGCACAAGCTTAGGATAGACCTGGTATGGCTGCCTTGGCAGGGCCTCTACCCAGGCTTGGCCAGCAGAATTTAGGCCACTGAGGCTGCCACTCTGAGGTGAGTCCGTGCTTCTGCCCAGCGACCTGTAGACATACTGGTTCACTCAGGTGCAATGACATACCCTGCATTTTCCTCTTACTTGCTGTCTTTTGTCTTCATTCATCTATTTCCCCTGCATTTTTGGGGCAGAGTTTGCTTTTCTCTTGCTCCTATTACAAAAAATAGTGAATTATAGCAACAGCTGCATTTCCCATTACTGATGGAAGAGGAGCTCTCTGACAATATCAGAGCATAAATCAGGAATAACTTGACCACTCTACCACACTTTTCCATCCTGGGCAATCTGGGCCAACCTGAGAAATCTCAAGACAGTAAACTCTGATCAGATCTACAAATCTACAGCACAGCCTGAAAACCTTGGCTGTCACTCGTTATTGCCAGTAATGCATTTCAAAATAAGAGGTAAATTGAAGAGAATTATTCTTGCCATCATAGTGCATGAAATTCTTGCTTTCATGGTGGCTATGCTCTCTATAGAATATGTGTGTATATATATATGTATACACATAAGTACCTGATATGTCCCCAGTCCACACCTTCAAAAAATGGATGACTTTTTATTTCCTCTACTCCATTACTACCAATTCTGTTTTCTGAGTCGGTACAAAACCTGAAAAGGTGGAAAAATAAAGAGAATATTACAATAAATGCAGACAGAAGCAACAGCGAAAAACTGTGCCATGGTATCCTGTATCAGGAATTTGAGAAGTTGTTTTAAATTGCTGTATTTTCCAAGTAATGTAAAAGTAGCCCATTGCATCTAGGAGATGAGGGGAAATAGCAGAAGTAGAATATTGTTAACATTCCTAAAAATGAAGGTCATGATGACAGTAATTTGCACCTTTTCTAATCATATTCCCATCTTCAAGTTTAGTGAAAAGTTACTGCACGTTCTAGTCTTGCAAGATTAGTTTGGAATAGAAACTCTTACGTCCCTACTACTGAAAACTCCTTTGCACATTCTCAACTAAAAATCCATGTTTTAAAGGCAAACTAATAGGAACATAGACACCATGTGATAGAAGACTACTCTCACATGTAACATTTTGGAAATAAGGTGAGCCAACACAAATTCAGAACATGCCATGTCCAAAACATACCCTACTCTCCCTGTCACTCCCAATTCCTTCCCCCCCCAGAGTTCTAGGTGCTGGTAGCATGAAGACCCAAGGTGTCTCTCTGATATGGTCCAACTGCACAGTCTTGGCTCAGACTCCTGAATAAACTCTCAATCTGAGAGATGAAGCTGTGAGAGGCTGTAGAGACATGGTGAAAACATGCTTCAAAGGTGAAAATGAAGAGAGAGATAAGACTCTTGAGATGGGCACAGTTACCAGCTCAAGTAGGCAGAAGGATAAACATCAACAAGGATAAAACCCTGAAGAAAAAAAGAGGGAGGAGGAGGTTCTCAAATAGCACCTTGGTGACATCAGGGATTTGTACCAGGGAGCAGCAAAGGCTGACTGTCTTCTCCTCTGGACTGATGCCTACCTGACTGGAAAAGACTCTTAAGCATTTCGTCAAGGAGATAGTAAGCATGCCAATGCTTAGCCTAGGAGTTCATTAAGCCCTATCTACATTTTGCAAAGATGTAATTGCTTTATATTTTTACACTGTCCTTGCAGGGTCTCTTCGAGGATGGCAAAAGGTGTCAGAAGTGACACAGAGGGAGGTTTACAATAACAGAGGAAAACACGTCCATGTCAAACAAAGCTTGATTTTGCCAAGTGTGGAGTCCCCATCAACCTACTGGAAGTGGACGTGGGCCTCTTTTCACTCTGTAAGTCAGCTGACCTTCGTTATATGAAGTATTGTTTGCTTAAATGTGCAGAGCCTCTAATAGGTGATTTAGTCATCCTGCTATTATATATCTCTCCATACAATCTCATCATCCAGATTCACAAGGCACTTCTCATATCATGTACACCTCAATACAAAAAAGGTCATCTCACTGCTTAGTGAAATCTTCTGCAAGGATTTTAGTAATGTAGCAAGTTAGGCTATAAAACTGTCTCCAATTATAGACTGTAAAATTCTTTTATTTGTGGTAGTGACACTTGGGAAATAACTGCTCATATTTCTACTATAGTCCAGCCACGTGGTGGATGCCAAATACTAATAATAGACTCAAACTTTGTAATAACAGTTAGCCAGACCAGGTCTCAGGCTTTGTCTGAACTTGACCTTATTTTAGTTGGGTTTTATCCATATCCACAAAAATAAAACTTTAGCTTTGTCTGCGATAAATTCTAGCTCTTAGCCCTGCCTATAAAAGTACAGACCCCTTTTTGCCTGTAACAAAATAACGTAAGCTTGTAATACTATATTTAAAAACAAAACAAAAAAACAAACCAAACCAAAAAAAAACACATCAAGGCCATAAAGCATTTGCCCCTCCAAATCTATCAGGAAAACAGAGCATTTCTGCCTGACCTTGACATCAAAACCCCTCACAAAACTTCAGTGCAAGCTGAATGGATTAAAAACTAGTGTTTTGGAAAACATGAGTAAATCCAAAACATCCCAAGATTTCCTTTACAGTTAAAAATGTTGGTGAGTGGTTGATTTCTGAGTCCCTTTGAGGGGAAAAAAAAGTGTCAATCACTTTTTTTTTTTTTTTTTTCCCAGTGTGCTCTTTCTCCTAACGCAGCAGATCAAGATCACTAGAGCTTATTCCTTCATGCTAAACAAATGGCAAAAGGAAAAATACTGAAAAATCCATCAAGGAAGGTGACCGAAGAAACCACTTTCCCCCCCAGTCTAGAGCTTCCTTCATGCAGAACAGAAAGTTAACCTAATGGAAGATAACAATGTCTGGGTGAGTAGCCAGGAGTGGGCTTTTATTACTGACCTTAGAATTAAATCCTTTGCTTTCTCTGAAATGGGCACCTCTGGAGGAAATATCAAAGTTTCTTTCCAATTCATAACTTTCCTGTAAGTTTCTTGCGGTGTTTCTGAACAGAAAGGTGGATACCCTGCACAAACATTAAAAAATAAATAAAAATAATGAACAAGCTTTTCCCAGAGTAGGAAACTGTCAAGGGGGGAGCACTGCCTGAAGTAACAATAAATGGTAGCTGCTGGCCCTCCCTTGGCTCTGCTTTTGCCACTGTGGCTCCCAGATCTAAAATGCTGTGGGAGTCAGAAGTTCTCTCTTTTATAGTACTACATTAAAAGTTGATTTTGGTACTACCAGGTAAGAAGTCAAAACCTCAAAAGCATTTAATAGTGAACAGTTAGTTATTCACTGGAATTACTAACTGAGGCATTACCTCTTGTTGTCTTCTTGGAAAGATGGGAGGACTTTAAAGTTTTCTGCAAGCTGTGTTTGGGGCTCACTTCAGGAAGTAGTGAATGAAATCCTACTACCTGCACTATGCAGATAATACTAGGTGAACTAACAGACCCTGTCACCTTTGAATCCTCTGAATGATTCTTAGGGCTGCAGTCTTTAACGTACCTATTAGCATTTCATACATGATCACTCCCAAAGACCACCAGTCACAGAGTTTATTGTACCCAGTCTGCATAAATACTTCTGGTGCAATATAATCCGGGGTCCCAACGGTAGAATAAGCCTGGAAAAAATGAATAAGTTCTTTTAAAAATTAATGCTACCTTTTTTTCCACTTTGCAAAACTTTTTTTTTTTTCTTTTCCTGGGGATTCATATATAGTATCTTGTTTTTTGGATGGACAAGAATGCTGAATTTGACAATTCGCAATATCTAAAATCCCAAGAAGATTATTCTTTTACATGAGAAAACACAGATGCAGAGAGAACCTTGAACCTTGAAAGTAAATGGAAATCATCCTCCTAAATATGGAGAAAAAATAAAAAGTTCCAGAACTTGCAATTGATGTTTTTTACAAACTACTGTTCAGTGAAAATCACAAGCAGAGCTGAAACTCTGAAATGCCATGGCTGACAGATGCTTCAGTTTGCTTTAGTTAATGCCAGAATGCCCTTTATTACTTGGCCACTTTGCACTATAAACCCCTGCTGCACCACTTCAGTGCCTTTCCACAATACTCCCATTCAGCGGGAGACCAGACAAGTTTTTCCTCTGCAATTCTCTGAAAAAGAATCATGCAGCTACTCATCTTGCAATACTGAAGTGCAGGAGTTAAACTCAAATTCAAACGCACAGCCTCAGTCTAGGAGACATATTCAAGATACAGCTTTGCTAAGTGGCTGCTGACACCTGAGATTAGTTAGTTGAGATGCTTGCGAAACAAAGTCATAAAGAAGAGCAGTGCCTTGCTAGTCACAGCTCTGAAAACAAACAAATGAAACATTTTGATTTGATTAGAATTCGTGGAGTTTGAAAAGAGCTACAACTGTAATAGATGAGGGCTTTACAGATTTAAAAAACAAAACAAAACCAGTAGCATTAATGCCACATTTTTATTTAACGCTTTATGTAAATAATTAAAAAAACCAACGATGTTATTAACTTACCAGCTGTCGCCTGTTCTTCTTCCATGTTTCTGCTTTTCTCTTGGAGTTCATATTCTGAAATGCTAATTTAGAGAATAGTTATTAGATAAAGAATGCATTTGTGAAGTAAAAGACTGGTAACATTTTGTCTTCAAAGGATAACGATATTATATCTTAAGAATGCTTTTTTTCTAGAAATAAATACTTGATTGTCACAGGAGACAGAAAAAGGACAATGAGTAACTACTGTCCAATTTGTGGCTGTGAATCACATCAGTAGTACATGTGATTGGCAATTCTAAATTAGCATTTGCTGCTTTTTTATTTTTTTTCAGATTGATATGCGATCAGCAAACCTTATTGTTGCAGCTGGTAGCGTGTATTCAGATATGATACGGAAGACAACAATGTTTTTTAAACAAGTGAAGAATCTGAGAAGAACTGCAGAAGAATTTTATGGTTATGCAATAAAATCCTAATGTGTAAGTGTCGCCATGGCATAGAGATGAACAGCTCTACTCTTTTAAGGTTTGTTGTGATTGTCACTGACCTCAGTAAGTCAGCACAAAAAATCCATATTTGATCTGGAAGACCATTCATTTCTGTAACTTCAGTAACATTGTTATGAAAAATGCATTAAAATATAGTCATGCTACATGTATTTGTGTCTGTATACAAGTGTACAAAAACACATTAGCACTGCACAAAACAATTTCTTCCATGTCATGGGGAACATGCATTTCCAGTTATCCAACTAAATGCAGTCAAGCCTGACCAATGGTGTTTAACCCAGCAGAAATAAAGTATGATGTGGTACAGCTGAAGCTCAAAACTATTTAAATGTTTACCTAGGACACCTTGTACTTACAGAAGTCACTTGGTGGATTGTGTGTAAGGTTCCTGTAGAACTCAGTTCTGTGAGCTTTCTTTAAACCTGTGCATAGTCCAAAATCAGACAGTTTTACATGACCCTAAAAAACACCAGATAAGATAACAACATAATTTAGAAAGGTAGTGTTCAGAAAAAAAAAAATTGTTTTCATAACTGCACTTGCCTTCTTAGGCCATGTGTGAATGATGGACTTGCACAGGACTACCTAATCCAGGGAAAACAGGCAAATAATGCATGATTCTTGATGTACTGGGAGAGTGTGTTTTCTCTAAAAAGGGTGCCATTCCTGGGAATAACTACATCTGCAACAGCTGAGTACAGCTAGTTTACTTGGCTTTGTTTTGCACTGAGACTGAGAAAGCCTCCAGCACAAAATTATTCTGTTCTGATGTTAACCTAGTTTTAATTGGGTTTCTAGAGATCAGTGCTAGACATTCTACAGGCTTGTGTATGATACTTAGTGGGTCCATTTCATGGCTTACTACAAGTCAGTCAAACAGACAGACTGCTCCCACTCATGAGTGGACAATAAAACAAATGAGATAACTGCAGGAAGTGAACCGATTATTTAGTGTTGTCTGAATGTTTCATGCTTTCCTTTTTCTTGAAGTAACAAACTATACCAGTTTTTCATGTGTATAAATTCAAGCATCTGGATGCCCTGAGTAGGTCTTCCCACACTTACAAGGCTTTCCAACTACAAAAAGAGGAAAAAAAGAAAAAGAAACAAACAAAAAACCTACAAGGGTAGTTTTGCTTTAACTGTAGTGAAGTTCTACAAGAAAAAGATAGTGACCATTTTCTGTCTTTATTCCAGCTAGTTTAAATCAGTGGTATGGCACTACAGTTTCCTAGTGATTAGCACCACTGTGAATGGCATTATCTGCAGACTGAGATGTTTAAAGCATAGATAGTTTATGTGCACACCACATGCCTTAGCATCCAGCAGAAGGTTATCTGGTTTAATATCCCTGTGGATGAATCCCAGCTGATGAATAGCATCTATGGCCAACACAGTTTCAGAAATGTAGAACTGTGTCTCTTCTTCTGATAAGGTGTCCTTCTTCATTAGCAAGGTCATCATGTCACCTAATCAAAGAAAATACAGCTTATAAATCAGAACATTTTAATGGTGAAACCGCATTAGATTCCAAATTTAAACTTGTAACAAGCATTATAGCTACTAATTATAAAACTATTACTGCAAGGACCTACAAACCCAACATACTTTTTCTGCAGACTGGGTGTAAAATTGTTGCAACCCTAAATAGGAATTCTAATTGGATAGCCTTGAATGATGCAGCAATTTTTAACGCATAATATATGTATTGCACAAAAATTGATCAAGAGTTACTTTTTTTTTTTTTTAAATCTGTTTCTAGCTTTGTCAGTAAAAGACAGAACATTGGACTAGAATTATTATTTAATCCAAGTCTATTTTAACATCTTCCAATAATCCTTCCCCTTCACCTACAAATCAGGAAAGGTTAAGTTACTGGGACTTCACTTAACATCATTAAAATTTATGCTATCACAAATTACACAGCATGCTTGTTTCTACACTTTTAGAAAGCTGACAACAAAGCTAAGGAAGAAGTACTTATATCACTTAGCAACAACACAACATATAGCTTACCTCCGGGTAAGAACTCCATGATCAGGTAAAGATTTCTTTTATCCTGAAAACTGTAAAACATTTTCACTACCCAGGCTCCATCTGCTTCAACCAAAATATCTCTTTCTGCTCGGATATGGGCCACCTAAAATTTTTTTAATACTGTTATTAAATAATTATTTAATTATTTCAATACCAAATGCCATGCTATATTCCTAATCCTACAACATATTTTCATGATCTTTACACAACGAAGATATTCTTCTTACTTTTTTCACTCCTATTTTACATAGTTTTTACTAGACCCTACAAAGTCCTCAGAAAACACATAGCAAAAACCCACAGAAATTAACTCAATATTGAAAATAACTATTTACATAACGTCACAAAAGTGGTATCTAGAAAGAAAACACATGGCTTGTTGAGCTTTCTGTTTGTCAGGCAGAACTGAAGAAGTTGGTGGAAAACTGCAATTTCATTTTTACTGTATCCTAAAATTAACTAAGAGCATTAAAAAAAATAAAAATAAAAAGCTGTTATGATGGCCATCCTTACTGCAAACTCAGACAAAAATTTAATGTGCAATTCAGTATGCAGATATCGACATAATTATTGGAAAAAAAACAGAGTTTGTCTTAAATAATGCAAGAACTAATAGGTAAAATGGTAGATGCTTAATGTTTAATGTCAGAATTTATCATTTTTTCATATACGTATACAAATAAAGATTTATTAACTGCTTCCTCACAATAATACTTCACAGTTTAAACTTGGCAAGATAAGCCTGTGGAATCCTCTTTTGCAAGAGTGATGGAATGCCTAAATTACTTCCTGCAAAACCTTATTTCTTCAGCATTGTGAAATGTCTGACATACAGCAAACAATCATCTGCTCCTAAACCCACACTGTACACACTAATGGTGCATGAAGCCCTTTCAAACGGTACGTGGAGACTGCTCCTATCTGTGTACATGGTGAAGCTTATTTGAACTTCATGGCAAACACCTCGACCAAAGGGGAAAAGGGCTGGGATGAGTCTCAGTTTGCAGAGATGACCTGAAGTATCAGTGAGCTGAATGGCCAGTATTCAAGGAGGGCAAAAAATGGCCATGGGTTATTTCAGCAGGGGAAAAGAAAAGGGAAGAGAAGATGGAGCAATTCCATCAAATGATGTGCACAAAGCTGGCCCAGAACTAATACATTCACGACTGCTGCTGATGTTGGTCCTGGGCAAGTGAGCTTGGGAATAGACTGACCATGCTTAAGATATTCCAGTCCCAGCTGAGTCTTTGAAAAACATACTGAGAGCTGCTACCTCATGAATTCACTGGAAACTAAGAGTAATAGAGACGGGAAGAAGGGTTTATGTTTTACTAGAATGTACCCTACTTGTGAAGGAAAATGAAAAACATCTGCATGGAAAAACATTTCTTGACAGCTGTACGATTTTCACATTTCAGATGCCAGAAAGTGACTTCTGGAAAGAAAATATGTACCATTATTCCAGATTCAAGCAATATTTCCAATAAGCAAAGTCTTCTGCATCTGTTCCTCAGTTCTAACATCTTTCTAATGTGTGTCTTTTTTGTAGGGCAATGGGTTCCCTCTCTGTAGTGGACACTCCAACTCTAATTTATCTAGCCCTATCTATTCCATATATTCTCATTAGAAAAGATTTCTTTCCACCCTCCACTCCTCTGCTTCTAAATGTAGCTATAAACTACAACATTAAAACCTTGCTTAAAGAGCAGCAAGAAAAACCTCACAGTGCTACTGTGCTTGAAAGTTCTAGCTTTCTCATATTTGTGTCCTGTAATGCTTTCCCATTGAACAAACCAGGCAATGAAAGTTAGAGCAAATAAATACTCTCCAGGGAATGTTACAGACACAGACTAAATGTGGACTGTGATCTAAGCCTCCTTGCCACATCAGGTTATGAAATGAGGGCAGGGCTTCAGCCAGCAGACCACACACATTCTGTCTCTGGGGCAGACCATAATGCTCCTCTGCTTCTCTACATTCAGGGCACAAGGCTGAGTAGACAAAATGTCTGTCCTGGGATGACTTAAAAAAAATATAGTAGTACTACTAGTAACACTGCTGAGAAAGATAATATAAGAAATAATGATGGGTTTGGATAGGTAAGGAAGACAGAACAGTTTGGGTTGGAAGGGACCTTAAATATCACCTGGTTCCAACCCCCCTGCCATGGGCAGGGACACCTCCCACTAGCCCAGGCTGCCCAAAACCCCATCCAGCCTGGTCTCAAACACTTCCAGGGATGCGGCATCCACAGCTTCTCTGTGCCAGGGCCTCACCACCCTCTGGGTGAATGATTTCTTCCTAATATCTAGTCTAAACCTACCCTCTTTTAGTTTAAAGCAGTTACTCCTTGTCCTATCACTACACTCTGTGATCAAGAATCTCTCCCCATCTTTCCTTTAGGCTCCTTTTAGGTACTGCAAGGCTGCCATAAGGTCTCCTCAGAGTCTTATCTTCTACGGGCTAAGTAACCCCAACTTTCTCCAGTTGCACTTTTGCTTGAGACATCCACACTTGATTTCTGTTCTTCATATTGCTAAAGGACTTGCTTTGTCCTATCAGGAATTTGCAGTGAATTCTGGATTACAAAGCAAAAGCAAAAAAAATACTAAGCAAAACAAACAAAACCCCTCCAATCTCAAGATCCAACAAAACAAAACAAAACCAAGCAAAACCAAAACCAAAGCCAAACAACAAACAAGATGACACCTGGTGGTATCTGACCATGAAAAGAAAACATCAAGCATTCTCAGTTTTTACTTTGACATACTGCTTTTCAAGAAGCATTTTCTTTGAAACGTAGTCTTACAAAGAAGTGCTATAAGGTGCACAATGATAAAGGAAGAGACTAAAAGAAAAAAACACCATCCTTATCACTGTTCCAAATTGGTTGTAAATAAAACATTTTAAAGAATGCTAACTTCTACTTACTCTGTTGTACTGAGCTAGCAACTCCATAGATGCCTTGGACAGCAGTACAATTATTGGGGCTACAGAAGTGAAAAATACGACTAAATAATACCTGCCAAAGAGAAATTTCAAAATTTTCTAGGCAAAGTAACTTTGAAATCTAGGGGACCTATACAAAACAAACCTGTTCTTTCTCCAGCATATCTGCTTTTCGTAGTATCTTCATTGCATAAATATGACCTGTATCCTTCTTCTGAACGAGACGTACCTTCAATGAGAAAAATAACCCAATCAATCCCATCTACCTCAAAATAAACCCCAGTGTGGAACATAAGGACGGCTCTAAACTGGTGGGCATGGAAAGGTTCTTTTGTTAAACATTGAAAAGCACATGTACAAAGCTAACACTAGCAATGAACAGATAGTTGAAGCAGTCATTGTTTTAAAAAATTAGCAGGCACACTAAATTCCACATAGCTGAGAGACTGAGTATGCTAAAATTCAGGAGTAGGCACAACCATGACATGACACAGGGCAGGGAGGACTTTTATGGAGAGGAGCTGTGCAACTGCAAATCCATCATTTCTGGGTGGATGAATGGGCAACATCAGTTGCAGCGAATAGGAAGGGAAGCTGCGGGAAACAGACCTTTTCCAGCGACCTTGATAAATCCATGTACGTACTGGTCTTATTACACATGCAAAATTACTCAAATAGCTATTCTCCTAAAATAAAACTGCTCAACTGAAACTTTTTATTCTTTAAAGTGTTTCTTTTTGATGTTCAATCCAATTTTAATATCCCATTCAAGCAAGAAAGCCACAAACCTCCCCAAATGCTCCTCTCCCTATAACTTTCAAAGATTCAAAGTCATCCAAGCCAAGTCTCGTCCTCTTCAGTCGCAGAAACTCTGTTTCTTTGCGAGCATGTTGTGACCTGCGCAGTTTTTTCTAGGAAGACACATGAGAATTTAAGTAATTTGACAGTAGAAAGTCAAGATATGTAATCTCTCTTCCTGTAAAGCATTCTCCCTATGAGTACAGAGAACATGTGAAAGGGGAAATCTTCCTGAATTCCTTGAAGTGTGATCCACAGTCTTTTATGAAGAGGAGGCCTCAGGCACAGCTTTTTGTTTGTTTGTTTGTTTGCTTATTACTTACTTATAAAGAGGCAGTAATAGAAACAATGAAAAAAACATACAGGTTCAAACAAGGTGCATCAATCCGAAGGCCAAAGTCACCAGCTAAGACAAGGACTCTGTTTTTCAGTAGCATAAAGGATCATTAAAAGCTAAAACTTGCACCCTGCCAAAAACACAAATGACAGGCAACAAGGAGTCCAACAGGCAGCAGAAATCCAGCTTACTCTATCCTTTAACAAAATCTATTTGTTTTAGGGCAGGAAAATACTTGTATTTGAAAGAAAGATCCGTCCCAATCCTGCCATATATTTTGTCCTATAAAAATATCAATGGAATTCATCCTGAAAAAAAAGACAAATGCCAGCTTATGTTCCCAAAGATGCCAAGAATATCTCAGAGACTGTTAATGAAACCCATCAGTCAGGCCTGCTAGATTTTGCAGAACAACGACTGTGTCATTTAAAACCACAAGATGGCATTACACATCCACATTAGCTTTTTCCTCTTTCCAGAAGTTATGTCAACCCAAAAAACTTGAGAACTAGAAATGACTGAGGCAGTTGTTACTATTTATTCCAGTGTCTGTTCTGGAAGAGGTTCAGGCAGCAATGATGTGATAAAGCTCAGAAAAGTTCTGAGATGTGCCATCTGGAAAGAGTTCCCTTCACATCTGTATCCTAATGGATCAAGGGAGGACCTGCTTTATTGTTGAGATTAAGAAAAAAAAATGCTTTAGCATTTTGCTTTCTCCCAAGTGCATCTCACCCTTTTCTTTCTTGTAGCCAAATCACATGCCAAACAATTTTAAATTTTGAAAATCATGTTACATACTTGCTGTGGTCATATGCTCCATGACGACTTAAAAGGGGTATGAAAAGCCCTCAGCTACTCAAAGCATCACATTCAAGCATATGCACAGCTTGCCTCATCATTTACAAAAGCAACGTTCACTTACAAACTAAAACTTACTGTCCTGATAGCTAATGTGCCTGTAAACTCGTCAAATTCCAACTTTAAGAAGTTCTAGCAAAAACAAAGCAATCTCTTCAAAGGTTATTCAAGTTGTATTACCTCCTCATCTGCAAGCCCTTCTTCTTCCATAGCCACTTCTAGTTTCTTCTGCCTGCAAAGGAGTAAAACAAGAGATTTATTTTTTAATTTAAAAACAAACAAACAAAAACAAAAACAAAAAAACACCATAACACTACAGTAAGACAACCCCTTTTCCTGACATAGTCCAGATACCAAAGCATTTGACTCAAACAGAAATTTGAGAACTTATTGCCCACTCCATACATTTCCTCACTTGTAACCAAACCTGTTGAAAATGTATAAGCAAATTTAAGCATGTACTTATATGATTGCAGAATTAGGCACTAAAGGCCCAATTATATAGTCAGCCTAATGGACTTTTATTTCTTTATATAATCGTCAAGTAAGGCTGGTTATTCTGACTCATAATCCGAATTGATAAAAACATTGAAATGGTGGAAAAAACATCTCAGCTTTACCTCCAGCACCTCAACCCAGCTCCAGCTTTCACCATTACTCCCAGTCTTGCTGTCTGTTCCAGATCACACAACTGGTCCTGCTCCCCTTAGCCTCATGCTAACTCATTGCAGCCTCCTGGATTTGCCACCATCTCCTTCCATGTCCTCCTTGGGCCAGGGCTTGCCCCTCCTGGACTCCTGCTGCTGGTGCCCGGCCAGGCTGGGAGGCTCCGTGCGGGGAGTGAAGCCTGGAGTATCCCACAGATGGCAGGGAGTCCGCACATAGCAAGGGGGCTAACGTGGATACTGGAGCTCTCATTGTACACCCCCAGGGTGCTTCTGTACAACTGTTAGGGTGCAGCTTCAGGAAGCTGGTCACCTGCTGGCAGCAGCTCAGTTCAAGTGCTGGGTGCCAGGCTGCTCCTGCCTTCCTGCACTTGAGGAAGTACAGCAGGGTCCCCTAAAATAAAGGCCCTCAGTAGACAGACTATTCGCCTAACTAGAAGCAACTCAATTGCATGGGATAATGACTAAATATGATGAAGAGGGAAACCCTGCTGCTTGGCTGAAAATCCCTCAATTAAAAACGTATTAGCAAGAGAATGATAATTTCACATTCTGATGACAATTTGAAACACAATATTCATTACAGTCAAGTGCTTGGTGCTTTGACACTTAATTCAAGTAGCACTTCAGCACAGTGGAGTGGAGCTGATGAGGAGTTAAAGCAGAGATGACTAACACATGCTCCCTCACACAGAGCACCAGTCAGCATCACACAGAAGAAACTTAGAGTGTGGGTACAATGTTATCCCCAAAACTCTTCCCTCCCAATCACAAGCCTTCCAACACTTTGTTACCAGCCCTACAGTCTTATTGACCAGCCCTACTCTTTCCTGCCTTCTACTTCCATTATACCAGCTTTCTGCCTCCTTTCCTCACTGCATCATCCCGTCAAACACCTCTATACCATCAACCCTGTTCCCCATGTCTCTCACACTCCCTTCTGCAGAGTTTACAAGTCTTGGCACGAGCTCAGCGCTGCAAAGCATGAATAAACACCACAAGCCACTGCCTTATACAAAAACAAGTTACCAAACATCAGCAGCTCTGCAGCATTTGCCTCTGTAGGGTTTATTCCCTGTGGCACACGTGAAGGAATCAGAGGTCACCAAAACCACACACACAAGTAAAAAGCTCACATGTGCAGCAAAGTAAGACCACGCACAGAGTGGTTTCCATAAAGTAATAATAATTTGATAAGGTGATAAGTTGTATGAGAACTTCCAGAGCAGAGGCGCTCAGTCACTCAGTGACTGCTTGGTGCAGGAGGGGATGTTCACAGGTCTGCCAGCACAGACAGCAGCTGCCTCCTTAGGTGATGAGCTCCTCGCTACCAAGTAATGAAAACCTACTGAGACCCACTCTGTGCATGGGGCTGAAACTCCCTCTGAACAAATGCTGCCAAAAGCCAACCAAGAAAAGCTGGAGAAAGGTGAGAGAAAGCAGAGCTGATACCTTGTTTCTCTCTCTTCGTGCTGGATAATTAGGTTGCTGTAGAAGTTCTCCAGCGTAAGCTTGGCCACCGTCACTCTCTCCCGGGTGTGGCTGCTCATGGGAAAGGATGTTGTAGTCCCTGCAGTCATCGCCATGGTAACATGCACTGAAACAGAGCACATCAAATAATTACTCACTTGGAAAAAAAGTGGGTATGTAGACTTCTCTCCTACTCTCCATCTCCAAAATCTTAGATGCTACAGAAATCACAGGAAAAGCACTGTTCTTTATATATAAGAAACTCCATTAAAAAACAAACAAACAAACAAAACAAAAAAAACACTGTACTATAAAACTATCCCAAGTTACCAGGTCTTACTACCCACTCCTACCCACTCTCTAACACAAAACAAAACAAAACAAAAGAAACCATCCCATGTTGGGAAAATGTACCTCTGGTGGGCTTGAGCCAAGCCTGGGGGAAGGAAGAGATGGCAGAGCATGGAAAGTAAAAGAAAGAAGCAAGAGGACGCGGCAGTTCCCACAGCTGGATGTGCAGGATGGCTTTGTGGCATCTTCAGACTCCAGAAATGCTAAGTACTACCAGAAGGACAGGATAAATGAACAAAAATCCAAACCCTATCCAGAGGTGACTTCAAGGATAAGAAATATCTATCTGATATCTTAGAATTCAAAAGCAGCTCAACAAAATTGCACATGGACAGTTGGGGAATTTTAGAAAGTATTACATCAAAATGAAATACTGGCATCACCATATCTTAAATGGAAAACTACTGTATTTTTCCTTTTTTTTTTTTTTTTTTTTTTTTTTTTTTTAAGCAACAGCCAACCAGCAAGAATAGAAAATTCTTCCCCACCACAAGAGCATAAGGCAACCACCATTTCGGTTTAACTCATTTACAGCTTACCCCTGTGCCACGCAGACAACCAGATGAGGGCTTTCTGGAGCACCCGACCTTTATGGAACTCCCTGTGCCAGAAGAACCCTTTTAATGCAGGACAAAAGCATCTCAGGGCAGTCCTAAGTCCCTTGCAGCTGACGAAGGTTAAAAGAAAAAGTCAACAAGAGGAACAAAACACAGCATGTCCTAGGAGGACTCATGCCCTACCTTAACGTGGGCTGAGGCACACCAGCAGAGCTGCTGCTCCACCACAGAGGGGAGCCACAAATAACAGCACCTCTGCCCAATGTTTGTTTGCTCAAGGTGTTTTTTTTAATTATTATTATTTTTTTATTATTTTGAAAAACTAACCAAAAGTAAATACACTTCCTTTTTTTTTTTTCTTTTTTTTCTTTTTAATGTAATCCTTCTAATTTCACAAGGGTATTTTGAGGAAGACAAACCTTAAATTAGGTTTATGATCTTCAGTCAGCCCTTAATACCTTTTAAGGTAAAATAATTAAAAGTTTCATACAGAAATAGACTTGCATTTCTACATCATACAGGAAGATGGTTTAATTCTTTTTTGTTTGTTTGTTTGTTTTGTTTGTTTGTTTTTTCCTCTGTTTTGGATGTGCTGGCTACTCTCTGTGAGGACAGCACATTATCTTGTGAATTTTTAATTGAATTTGGGGTGACAATAAGATATTTGTTGCCAGAAATGCAGCTGCTGTGTCACAAGTAAAGGCTTTTTATAACATTATATGGCTATTACTTTAGCCATACTGTATTTTGGAGTGTGCAAGGTGCTGGAGCTCTGATAATACAAATGGATCTCCCCACACACGTGCAAAGAGGTTTTAATAGCACTACAGCTGCTTTATGATGATGCAGATCTTTCTTTTTTTAATCATTATTTTGTCTGCTTCAATCTTCTACTAGAGAAAGATGAGTGCTGTCAACTGCCAGTAACTGTCACTGAAAAGTCAGGGGCTACCTTCTCCATACAAAAACATCCCTCATGCTGGACACTTTTCCAAAAGTTAGGGAACTTTGCTTCACTCTCCCTGTTGGTCTGTTCTCCTACATTGCACTCCCTTTCTTCCTTGATAGGTGGGAAAGATAAATATAAAATAGGTATCTGAGAGCAAAACCAGCAGCGTGTCAACACATCCAAATTAAACAAGTGCTGAACACACACCAGCATCCACGATTAAATTATTTCAAGAAATTATCTAACAAAGTAAAAACTTGCCTTCTGATGGTTTTGCAGTGTCAGGGGAGCGTAACATTAGCCCAGGCTCGGAATGGATTAACCTTTACTTAAGGTAAAGCATGCCCTAGCATCAGCAGGCAACAGGCTGTTCACCATTTGTACGCCTCCTATTCCTGGTAGGATAGAACAACACTGCAGTTTTGTTTCCCATTAATGTGTTTTCCCTGTGCTCCTATACTTGCAAATGCCGATGCTAGCAAAGAGTGAATCTAAGTCACTTGATTTTATTAAGCCTGTAAAAAGGAGATAACAGCTCTGGCACCAGCACACCCCACTATTTATAGCAGGGCTGAACTTCACTGTGGTGCTACGGTAAGAAAACACAGAAGAGAACCCAACCAGTAACCCAGTGAGCTCAGAGAAAGCTCTTGATCTACAGGTTGTGCAGAGCTCCCCACCGTACCACAGCACAAGCCCACTAGGACAGGAGGGAGACAGCCATAGGAGCATGGGCTGCCTGTACCCCATGTGGCCTCACGTGCCCCGGTGACCCTGAAGCTCTGCCGGGTGAGGAGGGATGAAGGTAGCTGACATTTGCTCTCCTTGTGGTTGGTGCCTGTCCCTAGATGGCTGCCAGTCGGTGTGGAAGTAAGTGGCAGGACACCCAATGTGCTCAGCAAACCCTACTCAATTCACAACAGAGAAAACCTCTTTGTCCTTTTTCCTCCTACCTCTCTGCTTGCACTAACCAACCCCAAAACAAAGCACAAATCTGCATCCCAAATAAAATACGCAGTTGGGAGCAATCAAGTAAAATCTTTAAGTATGACCTTCGTAAACAGCTGATGCTGGAGGGGGTGGAAGGAAGAGGCTTCAAAGCTTCATTGCCTGAACACTGGTTTTACTGACCTCACCACGTTAATGGGAACGTTTTGAAGAGGTGCCACCCACAGTTCTTGGAAACACCCTCAGAAACTGATTAACCCACCCCAACTCACGTAACTTGGCAGAGCAGCACCATTCTCCTCTTGCTGCAGCACCGGCACTGCACTGGGCTCCCTGGACCACAAGAAGGTCACACAAGCTGACCAAGCACACTAGGCTGCAACTCCTCTGGCTGTCATAGACCGAAGGCCTTTCTGAAGGGCCCATTGCTTTGGAAAAAATGATACGCCACAGGCTCTGAATGAGAGAGACATCAAAACAATCTAATCAACGGGCGACGCTGAGCTGTGTGTGGCCTGTGGGACAAGGCCTTGGAGCTGCCAAGAGCAGAGGAGCCGTATGTGTTCTTTGGCCCAGGAACCAGGTTCATGTCACCTGAACAAATGGACAAATTCCCAGCACGAGACTTTCTCCCAGTGCCTGGTCTGCTCATCAGCTAGCCCCTATGGCAGGGACACAGAGGAGAGAGGGGTGAGGAGCTCCAGGTGGGCAAAGCGTTCCCTTATCGCCCCACAAGAGGCAGGTGGGATAGCAGCATGGAGGGCACCACTGAAGGAAGAGCAGCAGAAAGGGGACAGCAGGCCCCATACTGACTAACTGGAGATTAAGAGTCCCCTCTGAGTAAGTTTCTCTCCTCACCTGCTGTCTCCTTCCTGGTGAAAAATGCTGCCTGGCCCAAGCATATACATTTATTCGCTTTACTCTGAGATACTTCCTAACTGGAAAGTAAAGATAGGCCAAGCAGTAGCTACTACAACTTCAGCCTCTGCTCCTATCTAGCATGGCAACTCTACAAGATTGATTTTCCTGACAGTGTCTCCACCATTGGAAATCTAGCTTCTGCTGCACAACTGGTAACTCAAAACTCACATCCTCTCCAGGAGGCTTCTTGGCAGCTCCCACAGTCTGTCAGCATTGTTTTCAAATTAGACTCTCAGTTTAATGCTCTGGTTAATTAAAGCAAAATATCAGAAGCATCCAATCCCATGTACTAGTAACAACTCAGAAGGGGAAAGATGGAAGAAGTCAAGGCCCCTGGAGATCCATTCACCCCTAAAGGAAACGCTTGGCACTCAACTGGGATTATTTTCTAATCGAGAGGGGATGAAGACACAAAATCCAAGCCTCTTGCACGTGGTCTCTCACTTTCACAGCTCCCACTTGGGACAATTGGAGCTGAGGGAGGGCACAGAGCTATCACCTGCCAGGGAAGCATGAAGTTCCACACTTCTTCATTTTAGAGCCTATTTTTACTTATCCAGATGTGCTACAAGATGTGAAGAAATTTACTGTATTACCCTATGCCTTACTTTCCAGCCTGCAAACATGGAGCAAAAGGACAGGGATGTGGAGTAGACAGCATAACCCTAACACTTTATATCACCAAACATTTGTACTGTACATGACTGTTCACCATCACTACCTCAATTAAGGACAGCTACCTCCCTCCAGAAAAGACAGAGAAGTCAATCATTTCCGATCCTTCTGACATTTTTCTGACCTTTCACATTTACCTTTTTAAATGACGTTTTCATTTCAGTGAGAAAGTGAATACATGACCACTTGCTACAAGCAGTGAGAACTGAAGCCAATCGTTCCATGAAGAATGCTGCTTGCCTTATTAGGGGGTTCACGTCTCTCAAGATACTACAGCAACCAATATGATCAGCTCTTGCTCCCTTACACAGACAGAAATGAGAAAAGCAAACTTGTGGAAGCCAGACAGGGACAGTATCACGACTGGGCTTTGCTTCCATAAGACTGGCTCTGAAGACGCCAACCTCCTTCCAGGCAGGTTTCCTGCACTTACACCTTATATCATATAATTTGGTCTTACTATCAAATTAATCTGGATCCACACTATCAAATCAATCTGTATCCAAGTCCCACAAAGGAAATATTCTTATTCTTAAAACCATGCATACAACATAACCAACCATATACATCAGCCCAACAGTAAGTTTACTCCAGACTCGTTACTAAATGTGTACTTAAGTTACTGAGCAAACAACACAATTCTTTCGGAGAAAAAAAGTATGCATTTCTCCACATGACAGCACTATGATGCCTACTGCACGCCGCTGGGTCTCTGACACCGATTTGAAACATTAAGCTACACACATGTTCAATGGCATAGTGAACGCCAGCCCCTTCTCTCAAAACAGCCATGCCACTTCACAGTAAGGCTGATAACGATTGTCATTTATATACTCAAGCATGCTCCTAACCCCAGAAATTAGGAAGCCAGTTCCCTACTGCAGTAAAAATGTTAAAAGTGCAAAGTTTATAAAAGTTTCCATTCACACTCCCAGGGAATTTGGCTCTTTAGTGAAAGCCTCTAGGTAAGGAAGATATTGAAACGCATTTCTGCCTTCCAAAGATCTCATTTTCTCTGCATAACACATTTTGTTACTCAACTTTCTCCTGACATGAAGCATGCAAATGGCATTTTCAAGAACTAGAAACTGAAAGAGACACAGTTTTGGTGTAAGACCTGTTCCAAAGTAAATGCACACAGCTCAACACAGTGGTTACCTTCAGAAATGCCAGTTACCACCACCATGTGTAGTACTGGAGCTCTTCTGGATGAGAAGCCAGGGAGCACTCAGAGTAACGCTGCTCGGCTCTGTACAGGCAACACAGCAAAGCAGGTAGCAAAACTGGGCACTAAAGCCACTGGTGACTAGAATTATATCTAAAAAATAAAGTGCTACCTGGGAAGGCAGAATGCATACATCAAGGATGGATGTCTGAGCATCAGCCCTGCTGACTCCAAATTGTTCAGATTCCATTAGAGACAGAATATTTATATACATGTATATGAAAAAAACAACCCACCGTACACAAATAACTGCATGATTCACACCAAAAGGCAGTGGGCAGGGACAGATAAATGCAACAAGCAGCCAAAGGCTCAGCAGGACGAGGTGGTGTGACACAGCAGCCGGAGAGGGGAGGAGCAGCAGCTGGAGCAGCAGCTGCCCAGGCTCTGTGGGCAACTTGTGGAGCACACAACTGTGCATACTGGGAGCTGATATGCACACAGGCAGCACAGATAAAAATGTCATGGGACAGCTGGTAGCTCCAGTGATTGGACAGAAGGAGAA
Source organism: Stictonetta naevosa (assembly GCA_011074415.1). Taxonomy (NCBI): domain Eukaryota; kingdom Metazoa; phylum Chordata; class Aves; order Anseriformes; family Anatidae; genus Stictonetta; species Stictonetta naevosa. Next base: position 72,116,224 of record CM021697.1, read on the forward strand.
AGTGGTCATCCTGTGTTAACAGCCCTGAAGGAAAAGGACTTTCTGTGCTATGGGTTCTGGTAGCACAAATTTGGCAATTGTGTTGTGCCTGTTTTCACCATCCCATTGTTTACAACGAACTTCCTCCCAGAGAAGTTCTCTGTCTTCTTTTCCTACAACCCTTTCAGAATCCACTTCCAAAGCTTTTGAGAAACCTCCAGAAACACACAAAACACTACAGAGTCCTGAAGTCTTGGGACAGCAAGCAAACAGGAACAACCCCGCTACTGCCATCTCTGCCAGCTTTGGGCCAATATTTTTCAATTCTTGGAGCCAGATCTTAATGCTTATGTTATCACTAAACAAAGATTGCCTCCGTCAAAATAGAGTCTTGCCCAAAGATTTTTTAATCAGTGTAAGTGAACTTCAATTCAGTGAGTTTTGATGTTAGTATTCTTTTTTTCTGGCATCTGGGTGACGTTAGCAGTGCTAGTGCTGTTACTGAAGTTCATTGTTATTAGACCAGTATGTTTGCTGAGCACTGCTGTGGGAAATGTTTTGGAAAGGAAAATATTTTATTCCTACATAATTTACGTTTTTAGTAGTATTACAACTTACAAGCCTCTATTTTATTAAATATACTACCTGAAGGAGGCAACATTCCCTGCCAAATACAACAAATCAGATACTTCACACACAGATTTTTCTTCTTCAGTGTTATTGCCAAAACAGATCTTTTTGACATCCTCTGGCTTTTACTGCAGTCCCCATCTGAGAAGGGAAAATGAAATCCAAAACTGCAATAAGCCTCACTAACACATTAGCGTTTCATTTACCTCATTTATATACTTCATTTCCTTTAGTTTTTTATTCATTCCCAAGTCACGTTATGTTCAATAAGTTTTGCTTCTTTAAAGTTACAGCATGAATTACATTTGTTCTATTTAAAGCAGCACTAGGAAGCAGAGTAAAATTAGCTCCATCAAAACAGGCTCTGCTATTTAAAAGCAAGAGATACTCAAATGTTTTAGCCATTTTAAGTCATTCTCGCTTTCCCCATGGAGCACCCGCACAAGCTGCCCCTCATAGCTGTGGCTGAACCCCACGACTGTCCTGGTCCCAGCTGACAGAGAGAGAAGAGTGGTGCTCCCAGTGCCTGACTGCCATGAAAAAAACCATACGGAAACGTTGGCAGATGTGCAGAACATGGGGCTGGGGACATGTGAGGGACCCGTGGCTGCTGCCCTGCCAGGACACCAGGAAACCCAAGGGACCTCAGGGCCAGTGTTTGGCTCCAGCACAGCTCCTCCTTGGGCAGGCTCCTAACACCACAAACCCCACCTGCAGCCAAATGCAAAGAAAGGGCTCAAAGCAGGTGAAAATCCCTCCAAAACAAAGGCAGCAAAGGCCCCAGCTGTATATTCACACCAAACTGGCGTTAGCCAGTGCTGTTTCTGAAAGAAGCTGTCCCACTTTCCATCCATCCATCTCCTCATTTCTCTCCCATTGCCACTCAGTGCTCCATGCCAGCATGAGAGGTGGTATAACCTGGACAGAGCGCTGGGGCTCCCAGCGCCTCTCTTGAAATATTTTGGTGAGGCGGGTTTTGCCAGCATTGGTTGTGAAAGCCCATTGGTCCCTGGGCCAGGGCCTTCGGTGCCTCCAGCCCAGCATGCCCGAAAGCCTTGTTTTTACAACGTGCCTCACCAAAATTAATCTCACAAATGGTTACAACACACCTATGGTAATGATAAGGAAGTATTTCCTAATATGGAATAAAAACTGAATATTGGAGTTCCACTGCACTCCAGGATTTCCTGCTATTCAACCAAGGAGAGCAGCACAAGTCTCCTGTGAACATCCGCCTGTGATTCAGTCCTGCTCTACTTCCAGCAAGCAAGACCGACAAATGTAAATTCCTTTCCCTGACATGAAAAGACACTGGGTGGGTAATACTGCGTGTATATATACAAAAATATATACATTTATGGCATGCATCTATGGGTGTATATATAAACTAGGCATATATAGAAACGTATATGCACATTAGCAAAAATACTTTTGATGTGAAAATGATAGCTTCAGCTTTCACTGGTAATGGGAGACCAATGGCTCCGTCCCACAGTTAATGATACAACCTTCAGACATCCTGGTCTTGGAGCATTGGACCTTGGCATTGAATGACTGCAGTAAATATTTTCACGAGCTCGGTCTTTCCAAAAAACTCACTTTAATTTCTTTACAGGAGGGCTTTTTCAAACAATCCAAACTTTTGGGCTTTAATACGCATTAAAACCCAAAAAATTTTAGGGATGCTATGAAGCCTTTCTATTTTCTAAGGAGCTTAGGGAGGCAGGAGCAGAGAGGGGCTTCACCTTTGGGAACTAGGAGGGATTTTTGTATTGGATTGTATGGCAGGAGAAGAGGGGGGGAACGACAGTAAAGAAAGGAAAAGAAAAGATTTGCACCTAGGTGAAAGATGATGAGGTTTATGACAGGCATTAGTTTCCTGTGGAAGGTCATTCTCCAGTTGTGGCCTGGGAAAGCTCATTCAAAATGGGTGGAGTTTTCCATTAACTTAATCTTAGAGATTCAATTCAATTATCTGGTTTCCTAGTTAAAGGACAAGAGAAGCAAGAGTAGGGTGTGGGTGGGCAAAAACTCTCGCCATATCCAACTGCAATAGAAAGTGAGTGGGAAAAGGACCAGAGAATATGCTTATTGGCTCAGGTTTCTAAAATATATTGAGGCTGTAGTATATCTGCTACACCACAGTTAAACATGCAAAAATGGGCAAATTTCCAGATTTAAAAAAGAAAAAAGGAAAGAACCTAATTTCATATGCTTTCAAAACTGAATTGATTATGACAAGAATAAGAGAACAAGATGACAGCCTCTCTAGGAAAGAGCCTTTCCTACCAATAAAGCTTTCAGAACTGTCTAGCAGCATGTCCTGGGGATAAAGCATGCTCTCAGCAGCTGAGAAAAGGACCGAGGCTCATCAGTAAGAAGCACTCTTCACACAACATAGGTCACAAATACGAAGGTACGGGCTTCGTAGGAAGGCAGAAGGAAAAGCAACTCCCAAGTTCCTGCAGAACAGCTCACTGCTACTTTTCAACGTGCAAGTCTCTCCTGCCCTATAAGGTGACTAAGGTGACTTCATTTCTTTATCCAGCAAGTGGAGACGAAGACAACTGAAGTTACCTGTAGGAAACCTGAAGGGAAATGCCAACTCAGTGTCAACAAAGTGTAAAGATGGAGAGGCAAATAAAGAGGTCTTCCAGGCCATGATCTGCACTGCTTGACAAGTTGGATACAACCAGCTATTTCCCATAAATAGTAACCAAAACAGAAAACCCAAATAAGCTCTAGGAAGAATGAGATAATTTCCACTTTTGAAACATTATTTAATGTTGACATTTCTTATGGGAATTGGGCCCCGGGCACAAGGCACGTACACAGAAAGGACCGAAGTTGCTGCCAAGTTCTGTTTCCAGGAGTGTCAATGCAGGTCTCTGAATTGGTTCTTGGAGAGAGAAAGAGAAAGGTCCTCCTCTCTCCCCCTGCAGCATTCTTTATTGATCCTTCCCATCCTGGCCACACACTCCCACCATATTCCTGACCCTGCAGCAGTTCTAAGGTACTGTCCCTCTCCACACCCCTGGAAAAGGGAGATCTTCCTTTCATAACATCCGTGAGCTGGTTTGTCCCAACCTCCAACTACACAACTGCCAAATCCAGTGAAAGGGGAGTAATGAAGCACATGGATTAGGCACAGGGAAGAAAGGGAAGGAAGGGCTCTATCCATTCTGCAGGCACCTAAATTTGGACTACATCCAAGCAGGGTTTGGATATACCTGTGGCAGCAGCAGGACAGGACAGTCCATTCTCCCTGTGGCCAGTCACATCAACAGGCTGTGGGTTTCATGCCATACCCTAACTGCAACAACTTAAACAGAGGTTAACTCTCTCCAGTGACCCATGTTCTTCTTGCACCAGGTTTTGCTGGCTCCATTTGGAAACAGGCTGTGGACAGCTTTGCAAAGATTTCAAAAGAGGCTGTGGCAACTTTCTCACACCCCCTTTACTTCAAGCTGCATCAACACAGAACACAATTAGTTTGATTTTGATGAAAATGATCACGGTGAGGCTAATGAACAGCTGAACACCTATCCTCTATATGGTGTATCCAAGGCTGCACCCTTCATGAATAACCCTGGCTAAATTTACGAACACCAGGAAGGATTTGCAGTATGTGACGCTTCTGCTTGTGTTAGCAGCCTCACTGAGTGCTCCTCCTGGAATGCCGCTTGGCTCTGGTATGATGAACAAAGCCCATTGTTGACAAGCATGTTCAAGCACCAACACTGACATGGACCACATGTCTACACTATGCAGAAGAGAGAGACATACTTTGTGCTTGAATTTGAATTATTTTATGATCACCCAAGAGTGCTGAGAGCAAAGTCCAGTATCTCATTTACAGTAAAACACAGGAATATCCACCTTAAGGCCCTCTCTAATTTCTCACTCATTCCTTAATGCATTTTCTCTCGTTCTACTCCACAACTCTACCAGAAGAGTTATCAACCAAGGCATCCCTCACACATCCCCAAAGGTGACTTGAGGTAGACAAATCTTTCAGCAGAATAAATGCACATTAAATTCCTGGCATTCAGCAATGATGCAAGTGTTTAAATTGTGAATATTTTGACATTTCTGTTTCTAGTAGTAGATGATGTATGTACAGAGGAAGGATGCTCTTGTGGTTACAGGACAGGGAACTGCATCAAGTAAAACAGAATCCAAATCATCTGTTATTTCCCATGCACTAAAACAAAACCTACAGAAAAAAAAAAAAACTACAGAGGGTGTGCCTCAGTCACCCTACGTGAGAACAGACACATCATTCCTGTCTTTAGCAGGTTACATCAGGAGGCTTAATGAGTTCATACACACAAAGAGCCTGGACACTTAGGAGAAAAGATGCTGGAGTATTAGTGTTTTTATTTATGCATTCTGAAAATACATTATTTCAGCTGGCCCCAGAACTCATGAGGCATGCAGACCCTTCCTTGTCACTGCATTTCTCTGAGCTTTCCATTTGATCAGAATGGAGAAACAGTTTACTACCAACAACTGCAGAAGAGGCATTAATCCTTATATCATGAGTAGGAAGGGTATGTGGCAAGATATGCAAGGGAGATGTTTTTCAGTGCTCCATGGACAGGGCCAAAATCTAATTCTGATTTTGGAAATTGGAGGAAATATATGGGGAGAAGGAAATAGAACAAACAAATGTTAGCATACTGCAAGTGGCCAGGTTTGGTGATGACATTTCCAAGTAGAGCTACTCCCACCCTTGGCTAAATGTTGCTGTTGTGAATCCAACTGAAAGCATTCGAGTGAGTCCCCAGTCAATGTTTACACATTCTGTTCCTCATATGCAAATAACATTAATCAGCCATCTTTTAAAGTACTGATAAATGGACATTTGGAAAGTTCTACCAGTTTCCCGGTAAAGCCCCAGGAATATACATAATGTCAAGAATATAGTTTGTCACATTGATACAACACAAGGTAAGACAGTACTTCATAACTTCACAAATCACTGGGATGCAGCTGCTCTGTAATATTCTCTTCACTTCTGAAAATATAAAAGGCACTAAAAAAGGAGTTTAATAATGTAGCATTAGTATAAAAACAGAAATATTTACATTTGTGATCCTTTGGGTGATTAATAAAAATAGCAATAGCTTCAATTGAGTCTTGAAACATATTTCACCTGCACCTGTATACAAAAAAGAAAGCCAAGTACAGTCCTGCCGGAGTAATGACACAACCTTGATGCGAGTATAATCGTTCTTCTTTATTGCATATTCTAACAAAGTGTATATAGGCTATTCCCTACAGCATGCGCTGACAACAACTTATTATCATTGGTCTAGCTTCTCTGTGCACACATCTCTAGCACTAATATGATTGGTACAACAGTGTCGTCTCTCCTCCTGAACATAGTTCCACATATTCTAGTTGTAACATCACTCAAGGTTATCAGCCCTGGGCCTACATTATCTTCACGGTCCTTCAAAACCTGAGTTGCTCATTGTAATTAAATCATGCCCCTTCTCACTTAACCATGACTCCACACAATCCCTTACTTTAGGAATAATCCTAGCAGTCAGAAAAGGTCTGTGCAAAAATGAGAACTTTTTATTACATACATTATGCCCCAGTTGATACTGAGCCTTACCTTCCTAGCCTAGTTGCATAATACAAATATCACTACTCTCCCCAGGTCTAAGATGGTAACACTTGGACAGGAGCAGGATCTAGAAGCTAGGGTTTTCATTGTTTTTTTTTTGTTTGTTTGTTTGTTTTGTTTGTTTTTTTGTTTGTTTTTTCCATCCCCTTGAGTAAAATCTTATGAAATAAATCATTAATAATATAAATAATAGAAACTTCAGCAAATCCTGAAAGCACAGGTCAGCTGCAGTGCTGGATTGCCCGAAGCTGCAAAGGTCTCTTCAGGATGTTACCAAGCCTCAAGCTGCTTTCCTCTCCTCTGGGATATTTCTTTGTAAATAATGCCAGAAAACATCTTCCAATGAATTAGAGCTGCAGGCCTTATTCTGCTTCCCCATGTGATGTACTTGCCTTCCAGCTTTCAAGAAAACTATATTTTGCCCCTTCAAAGTATTTTCTATACAAATCTTGGGGTACTTTGAAAAATAAGAACAACAAACAACGACAACAACAACAACAAAACATTTTGTAAAGCAATTTATCAGTAGAATCACCTCTAATTATGAAGAACAGTAAATGAACATGGGCTCAGTCCTGGAAGGGCTTCAAAGATATATAACCAAGGGAAGAATTTGACCACAGAATCCTGTCTTGGACCAATGTCTACAGCAGATTAGGGAACAGACCCCTTCCAACTCCAATTATTCAGCAGTAATAACAGTAATACCTCCAAGATAACCTACAGGCTTACACAGCACTCTCCACGTGTAGTTTTATGAAATCAGATTGTTCAGATATGTTGAGATGAGGAAACCTAGGCACAACAAAATTAATCATACTAGCCCAAAAACCCAGTAGCTAAGTCCAGTGCTCCTCAATACCCATCACAATCATTCCCATGTCAGAGATACACCCAGTATCACTGCCTGCAATTCCTTCTGCTTTTGTCATCTACAGCATCATCATTTTATATAAATACCACTTATTTTTAAATGCTATGAGAAGAACAAAAAATGTCTCTAGCTGATTAAGTTTTTAAACAAGCAAACAGACCAATTAGCAGCACCATATCAGCACCTGAAGCACAAAGCATAGCTCATATAACCCAAAGGAAGATCTAAGGAATTGAATTGTTGCTTTAGTCCTGCCTCTCACTTTCAGTTTAGTATTACAGTCAGATCAGGTCAGCATTGAGGAAAAGCAAGCTGTTCCTCTGGCAAGCCTTCACACAGGCATATGTTTGAAAAACAAAGTTTAGACACTTCAGGAAAACAACAGGGTTTATGGAATCCTATTTTTAGGGCTATGAAGATGGTAAAGGGTGTAGAGTGCAAGATGTACGAGGAGCAGCTGAGTTCCCTTGGTTTGTTCAGCCCAGAGCAGAAGAGGCTGAGGGGAGGCCTCATGGCGACCTGCAGCTCCCTCCCTCATGAGGGGAGCGGAGGAGTAGGTGCTGAGCTCTCCTCTCTAGGGACAGTGACAGGACCCGAGGGAATGGCAAGGAGCTGGGACAGGGGAGGGTTAGGCTGAGTGTTAGGAAAAGGTTCTGCACCCAGAGGGTGGTTGGGTACTGCGACAGACTCCCCAGGGAAGTGGTCACAGCACCAAGCCTGATGGAGTTCAAGAAGCTTTTGGACAATGCTCTCAGTTGGACTTGATCCTTATGGGTCCCTTCCACAGCCTATGATTCTATTCTATGAATACTAAATGGTACAATCAACTATGGGAAAAAAGTAGAATTACACAAGGAAACAGGAAAAAAGGCTGAGAACAAGGCCCATTTGACCTGAGCCCTGGGTTTTTCAGAGGTGCAACTGCAGAGGTGCTGTGCCTGCTTACGCACATGTTTGCACTGGGCCCTGGGGCTTTTGCAGCTGCTGTGGAGGAAGCACATTCTGGAGAAAAAACAACATATTCTGACTACGCTGTTGGCAAAACAAAAGGAGTCTGTGAATTCACAAGTTTTCACATGTACCTGCAGGGAGGTTTTACCAAGGTGAGACCAGCAGATTTCATAACTGTTGAAATTTCAGTGCCATAGGACACTACTCAGCAGTCACATTCATGAAGCAGTCAGGAGCATATTTGTGCATCCAGGGCTGCACAACTGCAGGGCCTCTGAGGCCTACTTGTAGCCATCTTCTTCTCCTGAAAAACTTGATAGGCTTTGTTCTAACAGCTCTAATGGCAGGGTGTGAAAACAGTCACCTCCACAGGAGGTAGAGGCAAACATCTCCTAAGGCAGCTCAGCTCAGAGGAATCCCCTTCTGAAAGGGCTGTTTTCATCTCCACTGCCTACAGAGGTAGGTAAGGATGACTAACTGGCTTGCATATGCAACTTTTAAGCACTCAGCTAAGGGCAGATGAATCCTGCCTGGCAGCTGATACAATGCCAGCCCTCTGCGTGATAATGGTACCTGGAATTAATCTTTAAATTCAGCAATTTGCTTCTCCTGATCCTCTCAAAAGCCTGTAACTGTTGGTCACATCCATAACAGGTTTCTCAAACACTTTCAGAAACCCAGGAATCAAACAGGAGTTCAGCAGCAAATGGGCATGATTTACAGTTAAAGTATGTTCTAAGGGCCAAAATTAAGCAAACAAATTAGATGTCCTCCCTGCCCCATCCCCATCTCTACCACAGAGCAGCAGAGGAACTGAGCAACTGTCTCTACTGCAGATACACACAGCTCCCAACAAACCTAAGAGAACTGGAATCCAACTGTGGTTTGAGCATCTTGTCATTTTTATATCCTTTAATTCTGGGCACCTCACAGATAGCAAAAATATTCTCCATAAAGAAAAATGACAAAGATCTGAAGCTGTCTATATAGAGTTTGCTAAAAATATCTCTTTGGAGACATCCTTTGCCAAATAAGTGCCAAAACTTCAAAGGCTGAATTATAATGTTGAAATATTTGTAATGCGTGTTTGTTATGTTTCTTGTGGAGAATGGTTGGCAGTCAGAGATGGCGTCTTTCAGCTCTAAGACCTGGTCCAGGCAATAAGTGGAAGTAGCTCTTTGGTGGCTTACGTGAAATGAGTCAATGGATTTGTGTCCAGCTCTCAATAAATTAGGAACCACATCACAAAAGCATCTGTAAGAGACACTTCCTTTGCTGATACAATTTTAAAGGCCAAGGACTGAATAAGGTAGGAAAAATGAGTTATCCTCCCTCAAAATAGTACGTTCCTTCAAAACATGAATTGCTTTTACCGAGCATCTTTTGTGAAAGTATCTCAGGGTGTTTTACCTACTAAGGTAATCATTTCTTTAAGAAATATACATAAACCCACACTTTCTCAGCCGGAAAAAACAAGACCTGCTGACTTTCATCATGCTACAGCCATGAAAAAGGAAGGCCAGACAGGAATATTCCCATCCCACATGCTAACTGCATTTCTCATTTCCAGAGCCAACAAAAGTTTAACAGCTCCCACATATTTTTCTTTAAGAAAATTTAGCATACAAATATAGTCTCTCCTTGAGTAAACTGCTCAATTCCAAGGGTACATGTCATTATGAAATTTGGCCTAGTCTCCTGTCAGAAAGGGGGCATGAAGCAAATAATCCAAACTTAGAACACTCAGAAAGACATACAGTACTGTAAACTCCTATAAGAGTAATTTTAAGAGGACACAAACAGTACAGGATCAAATGCTTTGATCACAAACTTAATTTCCTGTAATAAAACCCCATGCCCCAGGAAAGCATTGTATAAATCCCAGTGAATTAACTTTGCTAGAATTCAGAGCAATAGTTTTGGAAAAAAAAAATCAACCAGTAACTGATTAGTAACTAATCTGAACTCTGTGGCATTCAGATAACATAAGGTAATTGAACGTAAACACAGTTAATACTAGGGTACTGGTGCTGCTTTGTAAATTTAGAGATGCCAATTGAGAGAGAATAATTCATTTCATACAAAGAAGATGAAAGCTTTCTGAATTTTAGTGCTCTGTAAACATCTACTGAACTGATTGAATTATGCCCGTGAAGTATGCAGGGTCAAATGTGGTCAGTATATCAAAGAGCACAGGATCTTTCAGCAATGAAAAAGCACTTATAAAGAGATCCTGGTACATTCCTGTATTCTCCCTCTGCCTGTCACTTCAAAATGTCCCTGGTATCCAGAACAGAGGCTGGATTATCCTTTGTCAGTCCTCTCTCCCTCAAAGTTTATGAGAATCATACCACCTAATCCAGTATGGGAAATGGATTTAGATTCACATCAACCGTAGAAGGTTACATAGAGTTACAAAGAAACTTGTGTTTATTGATGCATTTGTCATTAGCAAATATTAATTTTGATACCATTGATCTCGAAAGCCATTAGAATGCATTCAGTGCAGCATCACTGTAAAAAGTAGGGTTAGCTAAACTTCACTTAGTCCTGCACTCTTGGTCAAACACAAACTACATTCCTGATCTAGCCACATAAAAGATGGGGAACTAGCATAAGCAGGTGCGGCACTTGTTATATCACAAGCAAGAAATCTCCCATTTCCCTTGCTGGATGTACATATATGATAGGAGCCTACTCCCGTGACTTCACCTTGTAAATCAGATGCTTTGTTGACAAGATGATCACCACCCTTGAATAGAAGGAAGCTGCACCCTAAGCACAGATTCAAACGTTCCAGACAGAAGTCTGGCCTTCCATCCAACACAAAGATGGGATTTATCCTGCACTGCTCTTACTGTGGTTTATTAGTTTGCAGTATGTGGAGACAATTTACTTTACAGTTCAAAGAGAACTGAGGAGGGTGGATCTCACTTAACCACTTTTTTGTCTTTGCAGTAAAATGCACTCTTGCTTTGACAGCCAGGAGAAGGAGGGAAAGCACTTAGATTCCACACGGACAGAAGAAAATTTCATCATGCAGCTACAGTCTTATGAGCCAGTAAGTGATGTTGTTTGCGCCTCTGTGAGAGCATATTTAAGACTGGGAAAAAAAACTACTGCTACACAGCAGCTGGGAGAGAGAGAGGAGTGAGGAACAGCCTTGCAGGCACCAAGGTCAGTGAAGAAGGAGGGGGAGAGGTACTCCAGGTGCTAGAGCAGAAGTCCCCTGCGGCCTGTGGTGAGGACCATGGTGAAGCAGGATGTCCCCCTGCAGCCCATGGAGTACCATGGTGGAGCAGGGTTCCAGGCTGCAGCCCATGGAAGAGATCGCCGTGGAGCAGGTGGGCCTGCACTGACCCTCACCAGAGCAGATTCCGGGCCGGACCTGTAGCCCACCGAGGAGACTATGCAGAAGTAGGTGACCTGGCAGGAGCTGCTGCCTGTGGAGGACCCAGTTTGGAGCAGTGTGCTCCTGATGGATGGACCCCCTGGCACAGACCCATATCTGCAGCAGTTCTTGACAAGCTGCTGCCTGTGGGAAGCCCACGCAGGATCACTTTGGGAAGGAGCTGGTTAGAGCTGCACCACAGCAAGTCAAATTGAATGTCCACCCTGACACTAACAGCACCATCAGAGGGACTGAATGTATCAGTACAGTGCTCATTTTGTACTCCTCATCATGACAAAGCTCTGAGCAGTAAGTCTTAGAAAACAAGAGCACACACGGTTGTTCCTGTCACAGGAAACTTTGATGCAAGTGAACTTGCATCTAAATTGCATCCCAGGTGTTACAATCTGGGATTGGGAACACAAAGATTTACATACTCCAACTGATTAGCTGGTAGACACAGTGCAGTCCTCACCTGCACAGCTCCATCCTTTTACATTACTACACCAGCGAACTTGAAAGCCAAATTTTAATCCTGCACACTTGTTCTCCTATAACACTCTCTTAACTACATGGCCTCAAATTTGGAGACAACTTTCCATTTCTTTGTGCACCTGGGGCTCAGGGGGACTTCAGTGTGTTTCTTCCTGTGGAAGGGATGGACAAACACAGTCTGTAAACAGCGCTAATGACTGAGAAACAGAGCTTGTTAAGTGGTGCATGCTATAACATAGGCAAGAAGCTGAAAAGATTTCCATTGTCTTTGAAGGCTTGCCAGCAGGGCTTGAAAATCTAAAGCATGCCACTTTGTTCTTCTCCCTCCAACGTTATCATTGGCTCATGAAAAGAAAAGGTAAGGAAAGCGGGAAAAAGATGACTTAACAGGGTAAGGAAGGAATGTCCTTCTCCACCCCCCTGTTCATCTTCTAACCCACAACTGCTTTTGTTTTTCTATATCTTTCTCTCCCTTTGATCAAAAAGTTAGCCTTTTCAGTTTTTTTCTTAAATCAACAATTTCTAACTATAATGCTATCATTTCCCATTGAGTACTTACATTAAAGCACAGGCTCTGGCTGTACAGATAGGAGCATAAGGATAAAAAAGAATGCAGAACCCCTCAAGCTCAATCAATCTGGCAGCAGAGACACGATTGCTTACCACAGCCTTTTAGAGAAGGTAGGATAGATCACCTGTAATTCATTTTCTTACCTGAAACTATTTCTGAAGATAAGTATACTTAACACCACTGTTCATCATAACTTAGGGATTTCCAAACCATGGTCCACAGGCACCGTCAGCAGTGTGTGAATGGTCAGTGGGACAGTAAGTTTGGGGATTTTGGTTGTTCTTTAAATCAAAGGCATATGATGGTCACTGAGTGTGTTGTGGGTTGACAACAGACCGCAGTTCGCTGAACTCGAGAACCACCACCTCAGCTTCTCTTGTTCTCTAACTGCTCCATGTCTTGCATAACTTAACCTCGGCAATTGCGATAGCAGTCAGATTCAGCTGAATGATACCAGGAGGACCTTTATTTGACTTCAGTTTCATACATGTCTCTTCTAAGCAGATATTAAAGGTCAATTATACTCATGTTTTGCATTACATACATGTAGTTATTCACCCCCATGAAGATTCCCCTACCTTCTCATCACTAGATGTGTTTGATGTAACGTCCATGTTCTGCACTTTGTGCTTTTCAAACACTTCAAAGAAACAGTCTCTGCTCCATCCATTTTCTACTCTACTTAGTGTCATTTTCTCTGACTTCTGGCTCACTCATTTTCTACTAGGAATAATTCAAAACATAAACAATTTACAGGAGATTATTCCAGGTGTTTTAAAAATATTTCAATATTTTATAAAGAAAAAAAAAGGTTTACAAAGTTTTTAATTTTAAGGGAATAGCAATTGACATCATCTACTTGGACTTACGCAAAGCATTTGACACTGTCCCCCATGATATCCTTGTCTCTAAGTTGGAAGATGTGGATTTGATGGATAGACCACTCGGTGGATAAGGAATTGGATGGTTTCACTCAGAAAGTTGTAGTCAACAGCTCACTGTCCAACTGGAGACCAGTGACAAGTGGCATTTCTCAGGGGTCAATACTGGGACTGGTGCTGTTTAATATCTTTGTCGGTGCCATGGTCAGTGAAATTGAATGCACTCTCAGCAAGTCTGCCGATGACACCAAGGTGTGAGGTGCAGTTGACACTCTGGAGGGAAGGGATGCTATCCAGAGGCACCTGGATAGGCCTAAGAGGTGGGCCTTTGTGAACCTCATGAAGGTCAACAAGGCCAAGTGCAAGGTCCTGCACCTGGGCTGGGGCAATCCCAAGCACAAATACAGCATGGCCAGCAGGATGAAGGAGGTGATTCTCCCCCCTCTGCTCCGCTGTCGTGAGACCCCACCTAGAGGACTGCATTCAGCTCTGGGGCCCCCAGCATGAGAAGGACACGGACCTGTTGAAGCGAGTACAGAGGAGGGCCACAAGGATGATCAACAGGCTGGAGCACCTCTCCTGTGAAGAAAAGCTGAGGGAGCTGGGGGTGTTCAGATTGGAGAAGAGAAGACTCCGGAGAGATCTTACAGTGATCTTCCAGTACCTAAAGGGGGCCTACAGGAAAGATGGAGAAGGACTCTTTGTCAGTGTGCATAGTGATAGGACAAGGAGTAACTGCTTTAAACTAAAAGACGGTAGGTTTAGCCTAGATATTAGGAAGAAATTCTTCATTCAGAGGGTGGCAAGGCACTGGCACAGGCTGCCCAGAGAAGCTGTGGATGCCACATCCCTGCAGCTGTTCAAGGCCAGGCTGGATGGGGCTTTGGGCAATTTGGTCTGGTGGGAGCTGTCCCTGCCCATGGCATGGGGGTTGGAACCAGGTGATCCTTAGGGTCCCTTCCAACCCAAACCATTCTGTGATTCTAACTGCTACTTATGCAACTGAGCAGCAAAGTCACCAAATCCGGCACGTAAGTGAGTCAAGATACTCACATCATATGTATTTCATGTAAACTCTCCTTTTCTGTTAAATGAGAAGATAAATAGGACAAGATAGAAAAGAGTCCCCATCAAAAATCAAGCATATAAGAACCCATCTAAAACATTTCAATAGAAAATGATCATCTACACTATTTGCTCACAAGATATTTGAGATCTGAATTCATGAAGAACTTCTGTTTAAATATACCTTGCTTCTCTGCCCTTGGTATCTTATGATTTAATGATTAACCATGCCTATTAAGACTGGGGCAGAACTATACAGTAAGACTTTACCAGAAGCTCAATTTGCAATATGTTCACGTTTTGTTTTCTTCCATAAACTTAATTGTCAATATTTCCTCCCCTGTATTTTGAAATCAGACTTCACGCCTTTCCTATAGCATTTGCAGAAACCAAGATCCATGCTGTAACTAATTTCAGTAAATAAAGGAAATAAATTATTTTCAACTGTAAGCAGACAGCAAGATTTAGTAGAAGTTTTCTTTAGGTGCAGCAAAGCTTTCAATTTACCGAAGCAAAACATGGAAAGTCAGTCATGGAGAATATCAACTCAACTGTTAACCAGAGTACTTTACCACTTCAGTAGACTAACTGAGCACAAACAAATCCAACAAAATCCAGTGAGAAAGACATATGTTAATGCCACCAGCAGCAATAAAATTCCTTTCTTTCACCTAATCTTGAAAGTCAGAATTCACTGGGAAGCACTCAGTGCTTTCCAAGAGATGGCACATTACAAACTCCACCGTAAGAACCCCTTACTTGGTAGGCAAGTCTCACCAAGTGTATTTGCTACACAAACAAGTACCTGCTAACCAAACACCATTACTCCACTGAACCAGAATGTGCTTCAACAGTTGGCTGTTACATGTTGGTAACAGCCAAGTCTTTCATTGCTGTACAACTGCCTAGCATCCCACAGAGAAGCTCTTATGTGGAACAAAATTTCCTTATAGTTCCAGATGTTAGTGCAGTAAAACTATATTTTTAGCTATTGTTAAACGCAGACTTTGTTCTCTGTATTCTGTTTCTGTAGTTTGTAAAAGCAGGTACTCCTATTAAATGCATAGCTTGTGATTCAATTTGTTCTCCTTTGCTGGTCTGCCAAATGCTAAATACCACAAAACAGAAGAATCTAGTTATCTTTAACTTCAAGAAACAATAGCTGCCTCAGTAAAATACAGTGCAATACTTTTATCTGTGAAGCTACTAATGTAAGCTATCCCCTTCATATAGGACTCATCATGCTAAAAATTAGTGACATTTTAAGTGGAACTATCCTTTCATCATCAGGCTGATATTTGGCTGGCATTCTGGTTATCTCCCTTACAAGGCACCAGCGAGAGGGAAGGGCAGCAAACACTTTATGCAACTACTCATTGTAAAAATAATTAAAACAAATTTTAAGAAATGTCTGTGATAAAAACTCTTTTCCAATACATGAAGCAAGAAAAAGGGAGCCTATTGCTACCGGACTAAGGGCTGCTATTTTTACATGGATAAGCTGGAAAATGGGGATTCTTTTCCTGAAAGATTTTTTTTCTGTTCCCATGGGAAGAAGGCGAATATTTACACCTGAGAGCTGCTCCTGCCTCTCCCCACATTCTGGTTCAGATATAGCTAGTTAGCCAGAGATCGTTCTTCATGGGGAAATAAAGTGGCCACATCAGCATCCTCTCACCCTCTTCTGGGTGCTCAGTTGTGATACATGGAAACCTAAATGTCTAATCATAAATTCAGCTTCAAATAAGAGCAAGGTGGTTCTGTGGCTAGGTAACCTGCATGCTGGCTAGCTGGTAGAAAGCAGCTCTCCTGCAGACAGGAAAGTATCTTTTGGAATTTAAGTATCTGTTCAGCTAGAAGCAAGTTCATTTCTTTACTAGTGTACTCATAATAACACCAAGGATTTCTAGCAGGAAGAGCTATAGCCCTTCATGTGTTACACAGCAGTTGTGTCAGGCCTTTCTCAGCATTAGCTTCACCTCTACTCATCCTGGAAAAAAACCACCACAAAGCAGAAAAGAGTGATGTGTAGGAAAGGTCCTTTTTATCCAGTAATCCGTCCCCAGTCCCTGGACTCAGATTAGCGGTGCCAGCACAGTCAAGATTTGCATGCATGGCAGAAGCGAACCTACCACAGCAATGAACCCCCTTCCCACAGGGCAGACCTGGGCATGCTCAGCTCCCCTGGTGAGGCAAGCTGCTCCTGGCCAGCAGCTTTCTTTTGTCTGTCCCCTTTCTTCCTTTGCAGTAAGTTTCAGGGCACTCACTTATACTTTCAGATGAACTCAAACTGTTTTGTACCAAACTATTACTTGATAGTGCCTATTCTTTGTTGAAAGGTGTCTAGCAGTATCTGGTTTTATGGCTTAATGCGATTCTTGCTATTGTGAATTCCTGTAAACCCAGCCTACCTTTTAAAGTCCACCGTTTCCTTTTCCTTGTAAATATACAGAAAGCAACTCTCCCCTTGAAAATCAAAATCTCACACAAGCAGTCTGAAGCATGTTTGTTACATTAAAATTCTAGGTATCTGCTTTCTTCATCATACTCTACTTGGTTACAATTCATATAAAACTGTATTTCAGCTAACAAATTGCAAGTTTATTTGTAGGAATACTAAGAATATACATTACAAATTAAGTACTAAATTTACAGTTCAAAACAGAACACAAAATCCAGTGTCAAAATTACTGAGAAATCAGAAAGCCAGATGATTGAATAGGTAGATTGCATAGATTAATATTATTTCTCAATTTGTTTTTTTTTCCTTCAATCTCTATGAAGTATGTGTTGAAATATAAAAGTAAGCCTCACAAAATGGCCTGATTTCAAACATAAAAGGCAGTATTAGTGATTGCCCATTTTAATGCTCTCCATGCTGATCAAATTATGTACGACAAGGAAAATAAATTCTTCCCAATAAATTCCTTCATCCCACTAGCTCCTGTTTTGGTTTTATTGTTGTTGAAGTGTTCTACTGCTTCCTCATGCAGATGCAGTGGACTGACAGAAGTTACTCTGTAGCATTAGACTACAGAGCTGCAGTGCTTTTGGTACCAATTCAATGACCAAGTTTACTCTTCTGCATCTGGCAAGGACCACCTTCTGATCCTTCCAAAAAGGACCACTCGCCTTGCATCCAGCTCACCATACGAATTCAGACCAGGCACAAGATAACTCCACTCCAAGTTCACACCCCCTAGAGTTAGATTTGGTTACCCTCACTGTTTATACAACAATGAAGTGTTCTCAGTAGTTATTTAGGCTCCAGACTTTGAAAAAGCCTGCATCAATGTACACAAAGAATTAAACTTCAGTTATTTACCAAACCCATGTTTTTCTGCTAAAGTAATGTAATTACTACTGCTGACAAGTTAGCCCTAAGTGCGACTATATGTTGAAATGAGCTGGGAACGCAGTAAAATGATCTTGTGGACAATACTATGGTTGATTTATGTCCACTGTCATTACCTAAGACACAAAGCCTCTTCACAGGGGACTCAAAGCAGACCATTTGCCACATAATATTAGCTTAGTCTTTGTGCTGATGAATACTGTATTCAGAGAACTAATTCTTGTCATTGTAATTTACATGCCTACCCTGCAACTCTTCTTAGAATTCAAATATCAAAGCTTATCAATTGGCTTTACATTTTACTAATCCCCTGCTCCAACCTGTTGGTGCGAGAATTTTTATTAGATGGGAAGTGAGCAAAAATAGAGTTTATGGGAGAAGATAAGCTTTAAAAACACAAACCCGCTGCCTAGTCAGGCAGTGGACAAAATCCACGCCGTTAAACTCCATGCGGTCACTCAAAGATGCAAGAGAGAGATCCCAAATGACAGCAGGTAGCTCAAACAATAAAAAATAAAGTTACTAATCAATCAAGCTCAGCATTTTCTCATTGTGCACGGAGAGCATGGGGTCCTGGTCCAAGTCCACCACAGCTTAATGACTGGGTGTGGGGTTTGTTTTTTTTTTTTGCTTTTAAAAAAGACTAACTTTCTGCAAATTAGGCAGAAATGCAGCACGATACCTGTCCACTAGGCTATAAATATTTGATCATTTTGAATTCTGTTTAGCTAGTGGTTTGGTGGTTTCTTTTCCCTTGAAATATTAAGGACAAAATGCCTAATTTTAGATATTTTTTTTTCTGTTAACAATATTTAAATTGAACATACATCACGCCATGTTCAAGGTGAAAAACTAAGCTCTAATTTCACAGAACTATGCAAAGCTGCCTTTTTGGAATTCGAGATACCTTTTTATAAGAGGATAACTCAACTACATACAGCCCAGATGATAAAGCCACATCAGTTTTACCAGATACAATAACATTTCTCAGCTACAATGAGCCTGACCACTACTTAGCACCTGGAGGAGCACCTTGGCTTGTTTGCAAGTATTGCAGTTAACTGCTCCAGGTAACACTACAACTGGTACTGTTTCACGGTTGAGTTCTTAAAGAGGAAGGTATGAAGACAGATCTTGTAGACTGTTTATTTTTTGGCATATTTGATGGAATGTGCCCAACCATTTAGGGACATTTATTAGTGTTATATCCACACACAAACAAGAGCCTTCTATTTCAAGGGACTTGGGAAAACTGTAATCAAAACACTGAATCAGCGTATGTGACAAAACCCGACATTTGTGGTCTTCAAAGTACATTGCTCTACAGCAAAGTACATTGCTCCCCAGCAAAGGGCAAGTAAAAGCTGAACAACACAAATATACCCAACAATTATCTGAGAAGAAACTTTAAGTCAAACTTCAGCATTGCTTTTCATTCAGGGGCTACATCAAGGGTCTGGATTTTACAGCAGGGAGTCAGGTGTGTGACATCGGTGGGGGCACCCTTTCAGCGTGCATGTGAGCTCTGTCATTCTAACCCAAAACGTTAATAAAGAAAAGGACGAGAACAAGAGACACCTCATGCTTCTTAGCATTTATCTGAAGCCATTGCAAACCGCCTGGAAACACAGAGGACAAGCTGAAACTGTCAAATTACAGGCCTGATCCCAAACTCCTTTGACTACAAAAGCAGGTTTTGGATTTGTCCAGCGGAGAAAGCAGAAACTATTGAGGATTATTTTTTAAAGAACTAATTACGGAGCTAAATCCATTAATATTAATTTATTTATTTCCACAGAAGGCAAGGCACCCTCACGCCCGCAGCCGCCAGTGCATCCCTCACCCAAAGGCTACCCCCCAACCCAAAGGCTACCCCCCAACCCAAAGGCCCCTCACCGCCCAACCGCCGCTCGCGTGCCCCTGGTGGTGGCGGTTGGGGGGGAGGAGGGGAGAAGGAAGGGGGAACTCGGCGGCGGCCCCCGAGGGAGCCGCGGGCTGAGGGGCAGCGGCTGTCCTCCCTCCCTTCCTCCCTCCGTCTCGGCGGCGATCGGGCGATGGCTGCTCCTGCTGTCTCACGTCGGGGGAGCGGCGAGCCGCGAAGGGGAGGCTGAGGGGGATTTCGCGGCGTCGTTGACAGGGTCTCACCTCCCCACTGCCACCCAGTGCGTGGGGGTGAGGAGTGGGTCGGGCTGAGGGGCGCCCCCCGAGGCGGCGGGCTGCCCGCGGCACTCACCCCTCTGCGCCGCCGCCGCCGCCGCCGCCGCCGCCCTCCTCCTCCTCCTCGCTCGCCGCCCGCAGCCGGTACGAGCACAACCCGGTCCTCTGCGCTAATGGCAGGAGGAGCAGGGCTGCGTGAATGCCCCAGTGGATGGCTGGCTACCGGCGGCTCTCGCGAGAGCCCGGCGCCGCCGAACGGGGCCGCCATTGGTTGCTGCCGGTTACCGCGCGGAGCCGCCTGGCCCGGCTGCCCCCTCACGGCACGGGGGGCCCTTGCTCCCGCCCCTGCCCCGGCCCAGGCCCGGCCCCTCACGGGCGCCGGGGACCCGGGGAGGGTCCCCCTCGGTACCCCGGCACGGTGTATTTACAGCCCCAGCGCCCAAGTACGAGGGAAAGGGGTGTTGGCGCACATGGCATGCAAGTGAAACCCTGCTTTGGCTGTGCGAGGAGCAGTAGCGCTTGTGAGGAAAACAGTTACCTCGATGAGAATTTCTTGTAAAGCCAGCGGTGTAGAGGGCAAACCTGAGCTCAGGTCGGAAGAATGACAATCAATAGCATTGCTTTCTGCCTCTCTCACAGCGCCCAGCACGTGGAAGCTAGTGAATGTTCGTACTAGTGTTGTGACTTGAGGATGTTTGCTGATGATCCAGACTTATTTGGCAACCACATTTAGTTTATTTTACCTCATTAAGTTTATTTTACCTGAGTATACAGTGGCAACAGGGTCATAAGAGTTGGGTGCACTAAAGCAGATTTATTTCCCGGACACCTTACCAACTCAGGACCTTGGTCCTGCAAGCGGATCTCTGTGTTCCCTTTGCCTTCATGCTGATCCAGGAAATTCATCGTGGACCTACCTGCTGAGATCGGTTTTCAGAAGCATTAGTTTTGGTAGGTGTGAAATAACAGAAGCCTAAAATTAGCTCATTTTAACTCAGATGCAATTCAAGAGTGCTTTCTAGAGCGACAGCCCTCTGTGATAGCCAAACTCCATTTCCACATTTGGAGCCTCTGGTAATGAAGTTGTGCACTCCCATTTACCTTGTTGCAGTGTTGAAAGCATAGGTATACACCCCGGAAAAAAAATTAGCACAAGGGGAAAAGACACTATATATTATGATAAGTAAATTCAAAATAAACTGATTATAGATCTAGAAAGGTAGTATTTCACTAAAGCACTCTTCCCAGAGCAAAAGTCTTTACAAATCTGTATAGATACCAGCGGTAAAGGGGAGTGGCAGAACTACCACCATCCCTAACAGGAGTGGGGACTGATTTCAACTGGGGTTTTTTGATGTTTGGGAGCTTTGATTTCAGTATCTTGCTTCTGCCTCCTCCGCTCCTCAAAAGCTGTCAAAGGGAAGCTGGGGAAGCAAGGTTGGTCCCAGAAACGATGAGGACAATCTGTGATGATGAAAACTGAATGAATATTCACAACATGACATTACAGTTCCTGACTTGCTGCTGCTACTCTTGTGGGTTGTGCCAGCACAGCAGATGGCAGATGCTGAAAGACTGTTGTGCCAGTGGAAAAGTACTGAGTTTTTGTATGTGTGTGTGAGGGGGGAAGTGGGGCAAACTTCTATTTTCAGGGGAGGAAAGGAAAACAAATGGTTCCTAAAACTACAAAAATTGCCAGCATGTAAAAACTGGTCAGTTATTTTGGACAATGATAAATGTCTATTTACATAATGAATTTTCATCATAATTCCTTATAATTTTCCTCATAAGTCAACATTGTGAGTTTTCCAAAATAGCAGTGCAATTAACAAGAGAAACAACAGTGTAACAATAACACTGCCTGTTACTTAAGAGACTGATGGAAAAACTGAGTATTTCATGTTTCTATTTTTACCTGCCTGTGGAAGTATTTTTGTTAGTGGATTTTCCATCGCAAAATAGACATGGTTTATTTTAATTTTCTAATTTTCCTTTTTTTTTCCTTTTTTTTTTTTTCTAACTTAGCTATATACATAGAAGGATTTTCTTTACTCAGTGTTGCAATTGAGATAACCTCTATTGTAGTTGAGGTCAATGGGATACTTAACATGAATACAGTTAGTCACATCCATAACCTTTGAATGTCTGCACGCTTAAAGAAAGCAACAACCAAATGCTCACCCTGAAGTGAACCATGGCAAAACTTACCTGCAAATAATTTCTGTACAAGGTTTTAACCAAAACTGTGATGCAACTTAACAGTTATTAATCAGCAGTGTTTTCTCAATAACTTATATTTATGTATATTTGCAATTAGCCCTTAGTTTAGAGGTCTAAGAACCTATTGACTACATAGAAGAACATCTTTTTAAGTTGCCAGGTTTTGGTCATAGTAAGCATTTTGAAATAAAATCTTTGCTCTAAACATGTGTACTTGTGCACATGGCATAAAGTTCCAGCCCTGCACACTGCAACAAGCAGTGAAAGGTTCTGTGCTCCCTGCTTAGACCGTTCTGGCTGCAGGATGAGGGTACACCATGGTGCGCAGCAATTAACAGCAAACACAAACGCCTAAATACCAGCTGTCAAATTCCACTGAACCCCTGAAGCCTTCAAAAAACTTAGGGGAAGGACTGTAGCAAACCAAAACAAAGTCTAAATACAAAAATACAAAATACTAAAACTTTTAAGATTAGTCATGAAATAAGGCAGAACTAGGTGAGAATGGTGCAGATTATGCAGAAACACATTTTCCAGTGTCTTTATGACTTTTTCAGATGGTTTTGATAGTTCTTAAACCAAATTTTACTTGTAATTCCCTGATCTGCCTAAATAACAAAAGTGTATGATTTTGTTCAGGGTTTTGCACCTGCTGAAAGTACTGTTTCGTTGCCTGATTCCTGTGGGGCACAGTAGTGTATCAAGTGCTTATAAAATGCTGAGGCATAGAATAAAATGCAATTTCTTAATAGGCAGAATGAAAACTTAGAAGGCATGTGTGGTTGTGATTCATAGGGAATGTTCCACAGTTGAATCAAGCAACTAAGAAGATCTTGGTCTGGAAACTCTTGAAGAATTAGGTAACGCTCAAATCAGTTGTCTTGGTACTTCTGTGGGAATATTCATGTGAGTAACATTACTCGCCTTATTGTTTGCTAGGTCGGGCTCTGTACTCAGGAAACTGTCATCAGTATTTAAAATGACATGACAACACAGGAACATCTGTACCGGTTCAGACCCAGGCTCTGTCTAGGTCACAGTTCTGCCTTCGTGATGGTTGTGGGCAGACACCTAGGGAAAAGGAAGAACAAAACAAATTCCCAACAGATCCCTTTAAAACCCTCCAGCTGTCCTGAGCCCGATGTGATCAGCCTATATCGTAACCCCAATGGGTTGCTACTCCAAGTGCTTGTGTGGTCTCCTCTTAAAACCCTCTGAATGTCTCTCATTCCCAGCACTTCAGCAGGGAGTTCCATGGCCCGTTGTATGAAAATCTCTATCTTTTCCTTATCCTGAGCCTGTTTTCTGAGAGTGTCTTGGTATCACTAGGTTTGGTGTCAGCGCAGACAGCGGACTGTTGATCCTGTCTGTCAGTGCTACACTTCTTTTTATATCCTGTACCTCCTCAGTTGTCTTTATTACAGACTAAAGAGTCTTTGCCTGGAAACTGTTCCATACTTCCCATCATCCTTTTTGACCATCTCTGAACCTTTTCCAACTCTATTTTATTTGGGGAAGTAAAGAGACCAGCATTTCACTATTCATGGAGTGGTAAACCATGGATTTATGCAGGGCCATAAACTTCTTGCCTCACTTCTTAGTTTGAAAGCAGAATACATCATTTGCTATGCCTCTTAAAATTAGTAACAAAGATGTTAAGTTCTTAATGAAGTGCCTTTCATAGGCATTTGTGACAATCCAGCTCTGTTCAGTACAGCCAACTACAGATTGTTGCTATCTCCATTCCCTTTCTTAGAAAGTTCTAGTTTATACTTTCCTGAAAGCCCAGATAATTTTCTTTATATTAATAACATCTCTCTCACTGGGAAACCATTTGTGTTTTCATATGTGTAGTCTAAGGAACAAAGCAATTCATTCAGCTAAACAAAATCAAGGAAATCACTATGGTCCCCTTACAGGCTCTCAGCTCATATCCTAAGTGTCTTAGCAATTTACAACTATCATTCCAAAACCAGTCTTTTGCAGATTTTCCATGCCATTTGAATGATTTCTATGATATGAAAGTATTACTGTTTTTTAGTATAGACTTCTGTCTTAGCTTCAACTTTTGCAGGCAGTTTGGAACCCACAGTAAAATACTTCCTGGCACAGAGGTACCAAATTCCTCATGCAGAAGTTAAACATGTGACAAATTTGATTGATTTTGTAAGCAATTAAATTATTTATAGCTGAGTTCACTTAAGCAACGTCATCTCTTAAAATATTATTTCTGGATTCTCTCTGGAGAAAATCTTTGTGGACTTGCTACAGATGTATTTAATACATGATCTTTTTCCATAAACAAAGAAACACTGAAAGTCTGGAACAAAAAAAAAAGTTAGCAAAAACACTAATTAATAAGAGTTTAAATATTAAAGAAGCTCAGTGCTCTTCCTCAGCACAATCAGCTTTGAACTTTCTTTAAATATTAGAGAAAGGTGAAGTTGGCAATCCTTTCCCATGAAACCTCTGAACACAAAATAGTATGTTTAACAAAGCACTCCTTCAGATACTTTATTCTTAGTTAATGTATTTGATCTGGTCTTAGACTGTTTCAGGAATGAGCATATGCTTTTTCCCCATAGAGAAGATTCTGTGTAGATTCTTTCCAAATTATCCTGATACATGGCAGATCACCTTTATATTGCAAACTTACTGCATGGTCTGTCTTCTTACTTAATATTTGCTTTCTGCTTGTCTTTGCTATATAGCTGTCTAGATCAGCTTTTGTGCCTGACATAAAGCTCTTAAAATAAATAAAGAAAAAAAGAAACTGGAACAAGATGTAAATGAAATGATGCAACTTGCTGTTCCATTCTGTTCCCTGATTTTCAACCCTAGTGCATCTATTTTAGGGTCTGACGCTGAAGTCTCCAGACTCATGGGAGCTATCCCATTGAATCCGTTGAACATGGAATTCTGGAGAAGCCTGTGGAGCGGACATTCGTGCTTGTAAGGGACAGCTGGCACCATAGCATCGTGTAGCTACATATAGAATACATAGGACAATCAAGAAACACAAAGCAGGCACAGGAAGCATGGAGACTAACCTGAGTGGAATTGAACCTGCTGGATTTCTTCTCCTGTAACTTGAACCCAGCACTTCAGGTTGCAGGATAGGTTCATGTGTCTGGTCTTGCAGAATGGGGATGAAGTTTGCTTGCACAAGGTGACAAGCTTCCTGCCTGAAGGCCATGGTCTTCTGGCCCTTCTCCCTCTTGACATCCTCATGTACGGATGGTCAGTGGTGGGGGAGTCAAAGCCTGCAGTTAGTTTTAGAGTCTGTAGCTCAGTATGGAGTTGGTAGAGAAAGTAAGAGGATGGGTTACAAGGAAGCAGAAATAAAAGATCGTTGGAGTTGTGAGGAAATGTTTCTAGGACCATGAAAAATTTGTTCCAAAGCTTATTTGTGTTCATGTTTAGGCATGCTGTTGCTAAGGTGGGTGCTCCAGCTGTGTAGGTACCTCAGAGGAGCTGCACTGAATTGAGGCTTTTGGGAGGGGAGGGGCAAGGGGCATGGCTAGCCTGAGAAAACCACAGTCTCAGGAATAAAGGAATCTCCAGATCAGACCCTCCGTTTGTCTCCATGATGAAGTAAGTAATGGGTCAATGTAAAGAGACCACCAGGGAGAAACTGAAGATATTTCTCCCCCAAAGCTATCTAAAATGCAGCCTGAAAACTTTTATGAGCTCAGAAATGTGAAGTCATCTTTCCCCTCCCAAACAGTCACAAAACCATGAGTCAGAAATAGAAGGAAAGGATGGTATTGAAACCCTGAGATTTGACCAAGTGCTTTGATTATTTAACTTCCTCTGCCTTATTCCTCCACTACCCTGCATTTCAGTGGAATAATCAAAAGCCTGAAAACTCCATCCTAAATACTCACACAAAGATGCAGCCCCTGCTCTGCTGCCTTCTTGATTTACATCTCCAGTCAATTCCCTCACTGTTGTTCAGTCCCATTACCTGAAGCCCTCCCAGTTCCCTAAGTTCCCTTAGCAGTACCTGACTGTCTGCCTGTTCCTACTAGATTTCCCTGGTATTGCTTCCTGTTTGATAACATGAGAAGTCTTCAAGTTTTTGACAGTAATCTGGTTCTCTCTTGAGAGGTGTTGCCTCTCAGCCAGCTCTGGAGCTAAGTGCTTGAGCCCTTCCTGTTTCCATCATAACTGTGCTTCTCCTACACCTCTGCTCCTCCCTCAAAGCCACAGGCTGCTAGTGAGGAAGGCACTGTTTGCTGCCAAAGTTGCAGCAAGGGCACTTCAGCAGTAAACAGTAAACTGTCTCTGCTTTGCAGAGGAAAGAGAAGTCTGAGTCTTTGCAGGAGCAGAGCTGTCAGTTCTTCAGGTTTGCATATTTGTCATACAGATCAATTAAATGCAATAAAAATCTACAGGGATACAAAAATAATTGTTCTCAACTTGGCAAAGGTCAGTTCTTAAATGAGCTGGCTTCTTAACAAATCTGCATAACTACATGTAGTGTAACTTGAATTTGAAATAGGGATATGAGAGTCAATTTCCCCATGTCCCTCCTATAGTCCCTATGAATATCCAGAAAATGTACTCTTTTTCTAGTGAACGGTGAATTGTGCTGCTGCTGAAGTCTTGATAAACCATCAAGAGTGAGTTCTTGGTTGACATCAATTTTATGGGGTCTCTGACTCTGTCCATTTGTCTGTCACAGGCACACACATGTACACAGTCAACGTAGTTAAATCTGGCCCATGAAGATGCCATTTGTACTGGCCTCTGCCAGCAAGATCCTAAGTTTTCTTGTTGATAAAGATCTGAAGTTTTTGTGTCAGCAAAGGGCAAGTAACACTACGTGCTGTCGCCCTACACAGTAGGGTATCTGCCTGACCATTCAGGCAGCATGCGATGTGAACACAAAAAGGAGTGTGCACTTCTCCCATTCATCTCAAAAGCAACCCTCTGAGGTGGTCAAATTCATTCCAAGTGAAGTGCTAATTACTGTGAGCATTGCAGTAATAGTTTTAACACTTCAGCAATATTTTTCAAAGTTTGGAAGGAGGGGAATTGGTCAACATTGCATTTGTAGGTCAAGCCCATACAAGCCCATAAGAAATTGATACAATCACCCTGTGAAGAAATACATAATAAATAAGATGATGTTTTGGTGTCCCACCTGTGTCACAGGTAGAGCTTGCAAAGAAGCTACCATCTTCCCAGTTTAGCCTCGGCACAGAGATTCGATTAGGTAGCCTTTTAAGCTCCTTCTGTAATACAAAATACGTAAGCATGCCGTAATTGCTTTCCTTCTTTTGCTGCTTTCTTTCTGAGATTTACCTTTTTGTCCTTCTTTTTCTCTGTCAAGGCAATTGAGAACATAAATTATATAACTAGCCATTTCACTTTTTGTATACCACAACCCCAGGCTGGGATATAATGATCTAAGGACAATCTCCATCTGCAGGAAATAAGAAAAAAGTGATTACAAGCAAACAAAATAGTACCAAACTTAACGCAGCCTCACACTTGCTTTAGCTACTAATGAGGGAGGGCAGAGAAAAGAAAACAATTCAGTTCCATTCCAGTTATCTTGTGAGCTTGGATTTTTAAGTGAAAACAATCCTATTAAGTGCCATAGTGTGAAGAAAACATTTGGGTCTGATAAAGACAAGGCAGAACACTAAAGAAAAATATACGCTTATGTTCTTACTATAAGCCAACAGAAGATTTCATGGTTTCTCTGCACTTATTACAGAGCCTTCACCACATTGTCTCTGAGTGACTACAGCATCGTGGAGGGGTAGAGCTGCCAGCCCAGAACATTTAGCAGGACCAGAGCAAGCAGTGGATGTCATTATGTCCGATGAATTTCTGGGGTCCTCAGGAGTGTGGAGCCCTGCACAGAGGCTGCTGGAATGACAACAGAGCGATGAATTAAGCCTGCAATGCTCAAGCCTGCTAAGGAGAAAGGCCACAGGGGGTCCAATGAAGAAAAGCTTTTTAAAGCAACATCAAGCATCGAATTCCCAGAGCTCTGTTCTCACCCTCCCAGTCAACAGTCAAGGATCAGCCACATTTTTTAGTTCAGAAAACACAGGCAATAAGCTGCCAGCAGGGTGTCAGTAAATCTGGAGCTGCCAAAGGCATTTCCTTGCCTTTCCAAAGGGAGCAGAATGTTAATCAGTATACTTATTTTCCTCCTTCCGCTGTAATTAGCCATGCATGGCCTCAACTTGACCACCTGAGTTCACTCAAAACTCTTGAAAAAAGCAGTACACTCAAAGGATTACTGACAAAAGAGAGTAAGTTTGGAAGGACAACAAAAGGTCAAATAACTAGCCTAGATTTGAGAGGGTCTATTAAAGCAAGCAACCTGGTGATGGGGACTGCATACAGAACGAGTAAGCATGGATAAAAACTCTTAGATATCTTGTGATTTAACTAGTACCTCCTGTCTCACTGGGAGGGTAGCATTTCTTAGTAAAAAACAATAGTTTGAAGGCTATTTCCAGAAAGATTGTGTACAGTAGGGTTGTTTCACTAGCTGGAGGTTTTTCATCAGCTGAAATAAGTAGGAATCCCAATTCTTTAATGAAGATTTTATTTTATTTTATTTTTTTTTTTTTTTGTAGAATTTCACATGTAGAGGCTGTGGTGTGACCCACAGAGCAACTCAAAGCTCAAAATCAGGACTGAAGCCTTTGGTTCCTCACCCCAAGTATTATATACTAGGAACATATCTCAGCAGCGAATGCAGAAGGGAAAGGCGTGAAAAAAGCAAACACAAACCAAATTCTTCAGAGAATGCAGAGAAGTTTCTTATTGGAAGAAAATATTTCAGATGTGAACAACACTCAAATATGCTGTAGGGAAGAAGAGCATGTAAACTCACTATTCATAAAGGCCTGTTGCAATAAGATCTGGAAGGTAGTTCAGAGACTCACTTCAGTTATGCAGACAGAGATGTGAAATGATGGTGATACGTCCCAGGTAGAATCATAGAATCATTAAGGTTGGAAGGGACCTCCAAGACCATCTGGTCCAACCATCCCCCTACTACCAATGTCACCCACTAAACCATGTCCCGAAGCGCCACATCCAACCTTCCCTTGAACACCCACAGGGACAGTGATGCCACCACTTCCTGGGTAACACGTTCCAATGCCTGACTGCTCTTTCTGAGAAGAAATGTCTCCTAATTTCCAACCTGGAGCTCCTTTGTTGGTATTAGGGAGAGTCAGGGAGCAGCAAGAGCAGGGCATCTCCGCCAGGGAGGACAAGCTGGGGCCAAGGGTGATCACAGCACAGGTAATGCCCTTGCTGGCCAGGGTACCATCCTCCTGCATGTGAACTGGGCATGCAGCAGCCACCTACAGTCCCAGCCACAGCGAGTAATGCTGAGGTCTGGAATCTACGCAGAGAGTCCAGTTAGGAGCAGCACAAGACACAGCTGGAGACAAGACCACGATGTAGATCTGAGGTCTGTCCAGGAGACAGGACTGGAGACAAGCAACCTACAATGTGGATCATACAACCAAAGAGGAAACAGGGACAGAGACAGGGTGGGCACAGGTACATCCACAACATAACCAGGGCAAGGACTGAAGTCCCTCATGAGGAAAACTTCTAAGGAAAAAGGCACACCAGGTCCCTCCTGCGCATGAAAACAAGTCAGACATGAGTAAGGTAGTAACAGCAGTTTTATTGTTCTCCAAGCTGCAGAGATCAAGTGCAGGGCTGTTGCAGGTACTTCCAATCCCAGTTACATTGTCTGCTTTACCTTATATCCCCCTTTTCACCCTCCCCTGTTCTTCCCCCTCCCATCCCTCATACCCTCTTGTATAAGCAACCCACACAGGCTAGATGCTGTCCCATTGGCCCTCCTGTTGTTATGATGCTCTTTTTGGTGCTTATGATATGGCTGCTTTGATCATTTCTACCCCAGGCAGCAATTCTATTTTGTCAGAGCCCCTCTTTTGTCACTTACATATGTTTCTCATTTCTGCCATTTTTCATGTTGTTATCTTGTTAGTGTAGCCACAGGTCAGGGACTGCATATATGTTGCTCCCCTTTTGTTATTTCTAACGCCTTGTACTTCTTCATGTTGTTATCTTGCTCAGGAATGACCGTCTGTGTATTTCAGCGATTTATATCATCTAATAAATAGAGAGCATTTAACTTGCAACAGCATTAGTCAAAAATTAGTCAAAAATTTGATTTCTTTAATTGTAGGGACTAGACAGTTCATTGGAATTTTATTTCCAAATCGAGGACAAACACATAAGACGTTTTTGTTAGTGGCTTTCTTCCCTTTCCCCCTTGTCAGTCTTACTGTCTGCTGCAGAGAACTAAAGAGAAGTGAAGATAGTTATATATTCAAAGGTGAGGTGCTCATTTTTTTTATTATTTTTTTTTTCAAGGTTCCTTTCTCTGAATGTGACGTATTTGATCTTCTGTCACTTCAGGCCTGAGTCAAAGCCCACTGACACCAGTGTTGGAGAGTAGTAAGAGCAGAGGTGGAGATGGTTCCATACCATGACCTGTTCTCTGTCTCAGCTGCTGCTGGTGCTTAGTTGAATGTATGGTGTTTACTCTTTAAAAACTGAAAAGAGACTCGACCCCCCCAGCTTTACACACTCATTGAGGTATATCTAAGCTTACCTGCTAGTGAAAAATACACAAAATTGCTAAGATTTAGAAACATATTTTATATCTTTAAGTGGAAATACTTTTGACTGGCTAATGACTTTTTTGTTATGCCATGTCCTGTTTGTATGTTAATTGTTTCAACTATTTAGGGAAATCACGTTTGTCAGTTTGACCCAATGTGTATCATTTAACTTACATTACAGAGTAAGTCTGTGCTGCTGTCCTTTGTACAGTTCTGTGACTGGACTTTAACGTAGATAAGGCTGAGCAAGGAGGGGCTGGAGCTGGCTGTGTCCTTCCCTCCCCTACCAGGGAAGGGGCAGGTGTGGAGCACGAGACCCTGTGGTCTCGTGGAAGGGGGCTTGCTGTTCCTCTCCCACACATATCCTTTGGAGAAGCACCAGCCTGACTCTCACAGGTTAACTGCGCCAGGCAGCTTTGGCAATGGGAAAACAGCCTGGGCAAAGTTGCTCACAGATCAGTTGAGATAATCACTGCTGCAGTTTCCCTGCTTACTGGGATGGTCTGGCAGCCTGCTCTGAGCTCCAGGCTGCTGCCAGTAGAGTGCTGGCAGTGCCAAGGTCTCCAGTTCAAAATTAGGTCAGATAAACACAGTGAACTTAGAGTCAGATCCCTGTCTCCAGCATCAGTATGCACACACCCATGCTATACCAGGCGTTTACAGCTTACGGACCATGTTGTGCTTGGAAGTCGCAACACAAAGCTTTCACCTCTTCAGATCAAAGTACTGTGGGCTCACAGAGACAGGAGATGTAGGAAAAAGTCTCAAAATATTTTTTTGAAAGAGGAATTCTTGAAAGAATTTCAGAAGAGACATGTCTTTGAAAGGAAAAGCTCCATATATCTTCTGTTAGCCTTTTGTTCTCTAGATCTGACAGGTCTTAAGCCTTTTTCACACATTTATAGGAGTATTATGGATACAATATCTTGTTTTCTTAATGTGAAGAGTGGTGGAAAATCAACTGCTACTAAGGTACAACTATAAATCACTAGAGGAGGAGGGAAGCTAGTCACTTGAGGACAACTCTGAAAGGTTTAGGACCAGGCCTGCTGTAGTTTGGCCCACCTCTCTCCAAGAAATGCAACCATGTCAGACATTCTTACGAGCTGTTTTTTTCCCCCTTTTGGAGCTAGCAAGTCATGTGCAACTCAATGAGCTGCCCAGGCAGGGTTCCATACTGGAACATTTGAAATACTAATTTTTTTTTTTTATTTTTTTATCTGAATAACCTTGAATGACAGAGGTTTCGTGATCATGAGGAATCTGACCAAATGCCTGACCAAATGCCTGACCTCTTGCTTAAAGCAGTCATTCCAAATTCAAACTGTTGGCAGTATGAAGTCAACGGGAAGGTTGTTTTGGCTGGTGCATTGACTGTGGTAAATGGGTAAATGGACTAATTTGTTTACAGGAAAGAATGGATTTTGGGGAGTAAAAGAACCTTGGCAAGGCAGGGCAGAGTGGAATAAAGGTGATCTTTGACCTCATGACCAAACTGCCAGCATTTCTCCAGCATAAAAGCAGGACTGGAAGAGTGTGTCATTTTTCATTTGGACATGAGTAGGACACTTTCCATGCTTTTTGTCTTTTTGTAGTAGCTAGACACCTGGAAAAGGATCAGAGCTGACTTCATCATAATGCAAATCATTACTCTACTCTTTTCCTCATGATGTACTGTGTCCCTAAGGATGTATGCATATTAATTTCCACATGAACTTCAGAGAGGCAACAGCCTCTTCTCCTATAGGGAAATCAGCATAGGCCAGCTTCAATATAATGTGATGTACCCTACTTCCTGTTGACCTGAAATACCATTCAGGATCTGTGGTGCTGGAAATGAACACACTGTTAGCTTCCCATTACATACACAATGTAGCAGAGGGCATGCTCTCATGAAAAAACTCTGGAACCTGCTAAGATATGGAGCAGAATTGAGAGACAGGCAAGCATCTCCAAGTGGAGCCAGCCTGTGCTCAGCACGGAAGTAAGTGAGACCAAGCTGCATGAGGAGCAGTCAAAGTGTCTGCACCAAGATGCCCAGTCCTTCCTGTTCCAGGAGCACAATGCAGCCAGATCCTGCAGAATTTGCTAGCCTGAACTCTGTGATCCACCGATCCCAGCTTCTGTGGTCACCTGGAAGCTTTCTGGAGAGCTCTAGGACTACTGCGATATATTTCTGTTAAGGCAACTGGCTAAATTTTTTTTCCTAGTAGATATACTGGGGTCTGAATTCAGAGCTCCTGAAGGCACACTGCATGGTGCATTTATTTAGTTAGGTCTGTTTTTGACCATTAGAGGTTATCTGTCAACTGTGTGCAGGTATTGAACTATGGTAAATATGTTTCTTAGGCTGTCCCTGAGGTTGGTTTTGATCTCATCTGGTATTGTCTGATTTTGCGTTTTTCATATGCTTTTTGTTAGACATTTGTTGATGCCAAAAAGGACACAGAACATACTTTATGTATTTAGGTATGTAGATAAAACATATGGTGAAATCGTGTATGTACTTCACTAAAGGTTTCAGTTCACAGAGGTGCACAATGGTTTGGGGTGCTAAGGCCTAAATCCAAAGCTGTGACTCCCCACATTCACAGGAGTGTGAGTTTCATCCCAAGAGATGCTAATCAAAGTGCTCTGCTCCTTCCCTCTCTGGGAGGTCCTGCCTATTTTACAAAAAAAAAAAAAAAAAAAAAAAAAAGACATTAAAAGGAGTCCTTATTTAAAGTCCTCTGGAAAATATTGGGGAAAATGAAACACTGCAACAACCTTCACTTCCCTTTCACTCAAGAAGTCTATTTCAAGCAGCGTTTTTATCCTACTGCTGTTCTGTCTTGTCAGACTAAGCCACACCATTAATTTTAGCCAAACTAATCACTGCATTTGTATTTTTTTGAATTGCTTTTTTTATATCCATTCTTCATCTGATTTCAAGGTCGCATGCTGTATTTTAAGCATGAAATTCATATTCTACCACCTACATGAACAAAGCTAATCTTGACAAAGAACAAACTCTTGCTACCTTACAAGTAATTGTCTGTAGCCTAGTGCAGGATTTCTGTATTATTCCTGATTAGGTGAAAAGAAGATGAATAGCTGTTGCCAGTAAAAATCACATTTCACCAGCTGGACTTTGAAAGATATAATGATGCAGCACAACTAAATCCAAGAAGGCAGAATTTATGCCATTGTGCTATTACACTGCCAAAAAACTATTCTGAACTGAACAGCATTGCAAATGACCACATAAGAGACCTCAAAATGAGGACATTCACCAAGGAATAATTCATGAATTTAGCCATTGGTAAAGCTGCTTCTTCTTTCAAACATTACCCCATCTGGTCTAGCAATTTTGCCCTATCTACTGGTAGAATTTTGTGATTTTGTTTCAAATTGCCATAATTTCCTCCCCTCATGTCTAGAGCACTGTGCAATGCCTTACTTAAGTCAGAGCAAGTAACCAAATGGGTCAGTTCCTTACAGAATGGTGATAAGTCACCTATCATACAGCAACTCCATAGCTGCCACATCCACTCTGGGAATGGATTTATGTTGTGAAGCAGACACATACGAGTACTGATAGGAAAGGCCAAATGGTCTGAGATCTGCAAGATTAGCATGCTGTTCATCGACTCCATCTGCTATGACCAGGCTGGATTCCCAGGAACTGGGTAGCTGTGTGGGTACAATGGTATGAAGCAGCTGACAAATTTATCCTGCTCTTGCCTGTAATAATATTCCTAGGCATGCAGTGAGGCAATCAGAAATAAAAGCAACAAAAGCATCTTGATTAGATATAAGTCACACAAAATTACACCCCTGTGTTTGTGAAATTTTCATCACGCCCTTCTTAAAGGGACACCTCTGAACTAGTTTTGAGGTCTGCCAGGAGAGGACGTCATTAAAGAAACAGTTCCTGAAATGTGAATTGATTGGCTGTTGTAGTATCTAAAACTGGCACTCAAAGTCTCAATGCAATTTCCTAAGCTTTCTTAAAAAGCATTCAGAAACACTTCTCATTATTGTGAAAAAGAGTTTTTTTTTTTTTTTCTAATGTATTAAGAGAAGCAGGTGCCATCCAGCTAATGAAAGAACAAGGCAACTCTTAACCATCTACAACTTAGAGCTGGAGTTCAGTCCTACACTGTCAAGGTTACTCTTTAATGCTGATCTTACAACCAGCTATCGCCTCTGCCTTCCTATTGATGCTTCCTGTTGATGGTGGTTCCCTTCTCACACGACATGAAGAGCCCGTGACTTCTGTGCACGTGTGAGCTTATGGCTTTAGCCAGGGGGCTGAGGACAGCCTCCGTATCACTTACACATTGGCTCTTCTTTCTCGTTAATGTAGTATATCACCATGATATCTATTCTTCAAAGTTATTATGTAGAGGGGAAAGGACACTTTCTAAACCTTTCATGTCTCTTGGCCTGTGGACATTCTAATTCTGAGATTTTAATTTAAAATACAGAGAACGACTATGTTGTAAAGAAAGTGGCTAGCAGAACTTCCATAAAAAGGGGATAGAAAGAGCAAGCCAAAATGCAGGTCTAGTTGAGCTAAGACATTTGAAATTAAAGGGAATTAGGAATGCAATAAGTTGTCGGTTATTTTTACTTTCAAAAAAGTTGTGTAATGAGAGCTTAAAGCAAAACTGGTTATGCAAGCCTGTGCTGGTCAACAGGGCAACATTTAGTCAAAGTTAAGATAATTTCTTTTCGGTATTGTGTCCTAAATGTTGGGCAAAATGTGTGCTGAATCATCTGAAAAACCTTGTCTCTATATGTAAGGTGTTATGGGGACCAATTAGGTGGAAAAATTATTCACTCCATTTTCCCTAATTAGCCTGGTTTTGGAACACCTTCCCTAATCCTCTTGCTTTCAGGCTATATGTGCTGGTGGGGATGAGCAGCACCTTACTGCAGAACCCTGCTGCTTACAGAGAGAACAAGTTGTTGGTTACTGCCAAATGCCACCAGCACACGGCACACATCATGAAAGGAACAGGTCCCACATTCATCAGCTGAGAAGGAAATGCGTACATGATCTCTCTATCATTCTGGATGTCCAACAGCTAACATCAAACATGTAGGTAGAAATCAAACCATAATACACTGCGGCTGCGTGTAAGAATTCCTGTTTTTATTGTGAGGCAGGAGGGGAACTGTTGACGTGGACACTCTGTGTGTTGTTGCTGTGGTCTGAAAGGAAAAGTCTGCCATGGAAGGATGCCTCTCTCTTATGAATGGATTTTCTTCATACTTCCCTAACTGCAAGCTGGGAACAAGCAGGAGAACATTGGCCTCAATGCAGCTTATTTTTGAAGGAAAGTAGAGGAAGCAGTGCGTGGAGCGGTGAGCCTCCTGCAGCAGTAAGCACTAGCTTGAATTAGTTGTTATTTATAGCTCTGCCTATGAACAGAGCCTTCTTCCAGATACTGAAGATAAATTTTCCCTTTCCAGAAGGAAACTTTTTCCTCCTTGTTGCAGAGCGATAAAGTAAGCTTCTTTCCTCTGAGCATTTGGGTTCTGCTGCTGCAGCATATCATCTATTTCTGGGCTTGCTCAGGCAGCATCAGACTCCTGGTGGATGCCAGTGCGCAGCTGTGCTTGGTACCGTGAGGGACTTCCAGCTGGGTGAAGGTGTGGATGGGGCACAGAACTGCATTTCCAGTTTGGATGGTATAAGCTCCGATGTCCTGGCCGTTCATCTGCATACACTCATTGATGCTCACTCTCTGCCATATCCATGACCCCTTACTGAATTAATCATAGGAAAAAAAAAAGAAAAAAGAAAAAAAAAAAAAAGTTATCTCTATTGAAGTTCCCAGAAGTGCTCTCTGGTTTATCCAAAAGAAGAAAGAAGTTCGCTTGAAAAATTGTGTATAGATCCTTCTGATTTATTTTGCAGGAAGCATCCTCAAAGGGCCATATAATATTTTCAATGCTCTTTAAAAGGACATAGAGATGTAAATATTTGATCTTGCTGAGGGGGGTTTTTGCCAATAATTTAGAAACTGCCAGTGTTGTTCTGTCAAGCAAAAGGTGATCCAGTCCCTGGAGGGAAGCGTTCTACACTTATTACAGGGGAGGTGAAGGGCTGACACTGCTTTTTAGCTAATCCCATCACTATCACTTCATATAATTTTACAGAATACAGCAAGCAAGAAATACAAGGTTCCAGTAGAAACAGTTTACATGGGGAACTAGGGATCTTATTGAACTATGAACTTACAGTAATTCATCACAGAGTATTTTATTGATACCTTACTATCAGCAATGTGTCTGTGCAATTTTCTCAGCTGGACCAGCTACAGACAGGCAGGAGAAGAGGGGGAGAGTGATTAAATGTAGTATGTATTCTTCTCCCCACACCCATTTCTTCATACTGGTAAAGTTCATTGCCCTGCCAAACAGGTACTTTTCCCAAATGATCTGCATAGATTTGCTTTCTTTCTTGCAGCAAGGCATTTACATGAAGACAGTATAACTTAGCTAGCTTGGCTGTTGTCTTGACAATGTGAGACAGAGGTAATCTACTGAGTTTATTTCTCTAAGCTACAAAGACGTGCAAGTCAAAAAACACAGGGTCAGCATCCAGATATTTCTGTCACTACAGTTCAGGAGTTTTGCTTCGTTGTTTCTGTTCAAGCTTCTCTCTCTCTGAGATGACAAAGTGATAAGCACTGAAAAAAAAAGGAAGCTATCATACATGTTTATTAGTCCACTCTTAATAAAGAAGAGGGAAATCTGAAAAGGGAAAGGCAGTTGTTAATTTTTGAAAAGACAGAGCTGCAAAGGAGGTAGTGCAGAAAACCAGACGTAAAGACTTGAGGATTCTATTCCTGGGTAGCCTTAGGAAAGATGCTTCACCCTGTCTTTTGTTAAAACACATTCTATGTTTCAGGATTACTGCATTTAAATTACAGCTCTATATCAACCAAATATCAACCAGGTATGCCTTGGACAACTTTCATGAATTACAGGGATCAATCAGAGATTCCCAGTACTAATGGAATGAAATTTGGCTCATACTCCTTCAGAAGGGCAGAGCGTGTGGATTCAGATCTGGCCCTTGGATTTGTGTCTTTCTCCACTTGGATGTTTTGTATGAGTCACAAAGGTATCTAAAAATTTGCAGATGGAAAACATTAAGAAATTGTACCTCTTTTTTTATGACTGACTGAACCAAGTAAGCAAAGCATTTACCATCCCAGCCAGGACAAGGCAATTACAAAACTTCTAATCTTTTTCCAAAACTTGTGTATGGGAATTAAAAATAGTCCTTGCATTTTCCCATTCACTTAGAAAATACAAACTGTTCTAGGAATCACAAAGGAACGTTAGGTTATTTGTAGAAAACTCAGATTATTACATCATCTGTCTGGCCAGAGATTTATTACTGCCAAAATTCTGTGCTGCAGAAACACAGCACCAATAAATCATCATTTCACCTTGTCAATAGTTTTAATAGGAGAGGGAATGGGCTGGTGATTTTTCTAGCCACAATGGTACTCCAAAAGAAGTTCTGAGGCAGGACTGCTCTTTCCAAAAGGAGCAACAACATTTCCTTGTCACCCAGAGGAACAGGAGGCCAGGAACATATCTGCATTACAAAAGAGCACTAGAAGATACTGCTGCACTTGGAAATACTGCTTCATTTCATCTCTGATGGGTGCTGCCACCCCTCTAAAGAAGGTTGCTTCCCCTTCAACATCTACCAAATAGACCATGAGAGGTGAGTGTTCCTCATACACTTCAGTGGGGTGGCTGGGCTCACCGCTGACGTTGCACAGGAGCTGGCAAGGAGCACTGGCAGATCTCGTTGTGTGGCCAAGAACCTCCAGCCTGTGACGAAAAGCAATGGGGCTGGGAACATGCCCTATGTTAGATAATATTTGCAAAGCATTTGCAAGGGAAAGAACTGTATAAATGCTAAATGTTGTTGATTAACTGGGTTGAGCTCTTTTCAAGACAGATCAACTGTATTTTACTAGGAGGGATTTAAAGTGATTTCTCATTCTCCACCTTTTGTAAACATTTTGTGTTTACTGTGTAATCCTGCAAAACAAGAGGGCTGTAATTCCAAGGTCACTTGGAATGGAGATCATAGTACTGAGGCAGTAGTCATTTATCAATGGTCTCCTACATACTTTCCATTTCTCACTTTTACCCTACCTCTTGACTTTTTGTTGTTGTTGTTGGCAATCCTTTTGAGTATTCCCTTACTGACTGATGATTTTAGTCCACAGATTTATTGCTGTTTGTATTTTTACAGACTGGATAACCAATAATGCTGATTGTTTCTCCTTAAAGTGATATTTCTGCTTTTCATTATACTTCTTAAAAAGCATCCTGCTTTCTTCCCGCATTTACCTGTACTTATTTTTTTTTCCTAGAATTCTTTGTTTTGCACTCTCCCTTTGCCGTAGGTTACATTTCTCACATTCTTTACCCTTTGAGTGTTTAGCAATCACAGTCAAATTTCCCCTAGCTTCATCCCCAAAAGGCTTAAAAACCCCTGCAAAAAGCAGCAGAATTCATTCCAAAAGAATGCTCCCATAAGGAAATGAAAGCAAGACTTCATCTTTCTAACATAAAGTCAAGCTATTTCACATCTGCTTTTATGTCAAGAGAGAAAACACCCAGCATCTTTCTCCTAGTCAAGTTGTCTTTAGGTAGGAGCTCAAAGCTGGAACAAGCGGAGTGGTCTTGTGTTTATTAATCTCATTTCAGTTGCCACCTATCACCTACCAAAGCTCGTAATATATTGGGGTGAAGTGTTTCAGAGGCAACACAGCGAAATTTTGCAGCAAAGAGATGGCTTCAGCTGAACTATAGGAATTACATCATGAAGCATCAGCATCAGTGCAGGGGCCATAGTAATAAGCTACTGGTTCCCCATGCTTTCCGCCGTATCAGTGCTGAGGGGTGGAAGCTGTGTGACTAAGGATTTACAGCACAGACAACAATCTGCAGTATGACAGGTGACTGCAGTATGTAAGCTGAAGAAATAATTCATGCTGCCTGTGCATACTCCCAGACTCTGAAGTACTTGGTACAGGTGTCCTTTTAGAGTATGGATGTTGGAAAACGAGATTCAGAGCAAGCAGCAAGTTGAACAAAAAACTCCTTAAACCAGCCAGAAAGAAATGCTGAGGATGATGCCCATGGTTAATCCCCAGAATCTGTGGAGAGCTTGAAGCAGGTGATTTTCCATGTGCTTCTCTTTCCACATGAACCCACTCTTTGAGCTGGTTCCTAATCCAAGCGAGCCACCACCTTGCTAAGGAAAATCAAAAAGCCCAGAAACAAAAGGAAAATGCATCACATTTCAGCTGAAAAATGAGACAGTTGCATAAGATACTCACTTTGAAAATGCAAGTTTACCAGTTTGCTGTTAAGGAAATCCCCAAAGTGCCCCCCAACTTGCAGATGTTTTAGTCTGAGCCTCCTCTGTTTACCCTGGCTGAGGCTGTGCCCTGTGTGAGAGCGCTGTGGAGCAAGGAACTGTTGGGTATGGGGAGAGCAGCAGAGCAAGGAGGGCTGCAGCCCAATCTGCCTTTCCACGCAGCAGATTTTTGGCAAACAAATAGTTATGAAAGGCAGGTAGAACACATCTTTCATCATTTTATGAGTGATTCAGAGTCTGATTGAACTGTTTTTCCCGAATTAGAACCAAGCAAGCCAGAGCCAGTTTTGTCTTGCAGATGCCTTGGGGCTAATGTGCAACTTGACCGCTCCTATATTTCTGTAGTGTAACAGGTAAATGCAGGTGTCTCAGGAATTTACCAGTGCAGAAGCAAGTAGCCATGGCCCCTGTAAGAAGTCTTGAGGAAGCTTTGCTCTTGTTGGGTAACTCTATTCAAGGTTCATTCACAGTTCAAAAGGCACTTCATGGAGGTGTTTCATGGATGGGCCCTAGTGCCTGTTCTGATTCCTGCAGACTAGCAAATGCCATGCCCACCGATGCAGACCTATTGCATGTGATCTTTCCCTGGGGATTCACAGTGAGATATATCCAGAAGGAAATGAGGTGTGTTTGTAACCTGTGCTTTAGGGCTTGGAGGTTGATGAGGTTTCCATCAAATGCAAAATTCAAGCAGACAGAGGAGACCCTTCAGAGAAAAGTGAAGAATCAACATTTTTTTAGTAGGTAACAAAATTTGAAAGAGCTGGTCATCCACCCAAAGTACAGTGCTTCTGCTACTGGAGAACACAATATGCCTAATATTTCCTGACACTCCGAATCCTAAAGAGGTCACCTGTTTTGAAAAAAGTCACCTGAAATACAAGGAATGGCAGACAATCAGAATGCCACTGAGAGGCAAGGAGAGCAGCTACTGACATGCATTTAGTAGAAAGCAGAACAACCTCTGTGGTCTTTGGTCTCCGTTATCAAAGGTAGGCTGCTGAGGAGCAGGGAACTGGGGAAAACTGTCACCCCAGCTGCCCACTGTGACAGCCGGACAGGCACCAGGAGGGCACAGGAGCAGGTAAATTGGCCCAGCAGGCAGGTTTTCCCCAAAAAGCAGCCTGGGCTCCCTTGAGAATTCACCAAGACCGGCTCGTTCCTGCAGAGCACATGGGGCCACCGGGCAGGATCTTCTGCCTTTGAACTGTCTGAAAATGGGAATGGCTGCTACAGCAGCGGGATGATGGCAGCCAGGGCACCTCTGGGCTCATTGGACCTCACAATCTGAGGAGCAGCAGAAGAAAAGCAGACAAGAAAAGGTGAGGGTTTGCTGTGGTGGAAAGGTCAGCTGTTCAGCTTTGTGAATGCTGATGTAGATCTATTCTACTTACACACTTGATGATTAATGGCATTTGCCTAATTGGCTCACTGGACTGATTATTAGTTTTACCCTGTCTGTAAATAAGGCAATCTGTGGTTATAGTAAAGCAGAATCTCTCACTGTGAGTTTGTCAAATAAATGCAGGTTGTGAAATGCAAACATCTATTCTGTCCTGTGAGCAAAAGCTTGCATTGTAACACTGCAAAGGGTAGTCTGGCTGAGTAATAAATCTCCTGTGAAATGTACAGGCTCCAGAAAGAGCAGATAGGGAATTGGAAATGCATAAGTCATTTTGAACTTCACTAAACCCAGCTGGTGTTACCGAAAGCATCATTGCTTTCACATCACAGGAAGAACGCATGATTTTCAACAGTTATGTGTGATCACCAAACAAATGCCAGGTGAGGTTTAGGATGAAAGGGCAGCAGCTAGTGGATGCAGCAGACTGGTAGATTTCGTACCATAGATACAGTATGGAGTAAATTTGGCTTTGCAGTGAGAATAAGGGTGGTAATAGGGTAATACTGGAATAAAGATGCTACAATAAAACCATGCCAGCCTAGATTTTATGATGACACACTGCCTCTGCTGACAACTTAATCCTTAGGAGAACTCTGTACCTGCAAGGCTCTGTGGCCCTTGCAAGGGGATGCGAGTCTATGTGAGCTGAGCATCTGGCCCTCATACTTCAAACAGGCCTGCAAATGCCAAATATTTTCCAGCACCTGTGAAAAGTCTCTCCAGAGATGTGTTGTTTCTCCCTCCTTCAGACGCATGTGCAGTTCTTGACAGCCTGTGTGACTACAAAGGCATGGGAAGGATTTACTCGCTCTTCTTTGCTCCTCTTTGACCATTCCTACAGGAGGCGTATGGTCAGGACATACCTCACTTCCCTCATCAGCATGAACAGCAAGCAGCCTTCAGAAGCAGCCCAGACACCCGTGTTTCAGGCAACACAGTGAGGTGAGATAAATCTCATCCTCGTGGGAAAACAACCAAGGCTGCAATCCAAAGACATGTAAAAGGGCCAATGACTTGTAGTCAAAGCATGTTCAAAGCGCACCTCAGAAAGCACATGAGCAGGTTTGTGTTTTACTCAAGTTTTTCCTGGTCTGCTCCTCTGTGCCGGATATGTTGTGCAGCGTGGAGCACAGCTAATATCTGGTTGCTACCTGATGTCTTGCCCGATGACACACAACATCCTTAACTAGCAAAAAGACAGGAATGAGACAATACAGTAAATTGCTAATGAGAACGAGTATCTCACAGACATTTCTCTTTTAATCAGTGAGTAAACAAAGCTGAAGGTGTATCAGCATACTCACAACAGCAACACTCGGCATGACCATGCACATGATTAAATAAACCCTTTTGAAAGAAGTGAGTCATTGTTTTGGGTTTGATTTTTATTTTTATTGCATTATACATAACAAGCTTAGAAATGTGCTTTTGTTTATAGATGGCTCTGGGATAAAAATATACACTGTGCGCATCATTGGTTAAGTAATCCATGTCTTCCTTTATCCTTCAGTACAGACATCAGAAATGCACAACTGGGAGATGACCATCCTGCAATAATTATGTTCCAGTGCCCCCTCATAGTGAGACAGCTCGTTTTGATGGAGGATTGCTTTGGTGAAATTGTTCTCTCTGAGCATCTCTTAGAAGTTGTAAGACTCAGGATGTCTTACTTAGCTGTGTCTGTTCTGAAGCACTCAGACTTACCTTATCCCATTGCTTGGGCTAATTTGTTAATAGATAATTGTTTTACTGGGAGAAAAAGCTTCCTGCTCATAGTCAACTTTACAATACTGCCTGCTTGGATATGTAGTATACCAAGTTGC
Source organism: Stictonetta naevosa (assembly GCA_011074415.1). Taxonomy (NCBI): domain Eukaryota; kingdom Metazoa; phylum Chordata; class Aves; order Anseriformes; family Anatidae; genus Stictonetta; species Stictonetta naevosa. Next base: position 72,159,713 of record CM021697.1, read on the forward strand.
TGGCTCCCAGGATCGTGTTTCTGATCTTCCACCTACTCCCATTCCATATCTGATGTCTTGGCTTACCATGTGTCCTGGCCAATAATTAGACCTAAGCAAATTAATATGGAGCTGATGTCCCAGGGTGCAGTTTTTCAGGTGCACATTATCATCTCAGCTCTACTGGGTTCTGGGACATGAAAGCTTTTAAGATACAGAGTTAAAGCCAATGTCTGAGTATGAGGAGGAGAAAGTTGTTTTAGTGACTTTTGTTTGTTTTTCCCCACTAACTGGGAACTAGGAGATATGAATTTAATGCAGTTTTACTTGAGACTTCCTGTGTGGTCTTGGACAAATCCTTAGTGGAGTGTCCTGTTATTTGTAAAGAAGTAATGCCTCACTGCCGTTTGTGCCCTTGAAAATCTGCCTTCAGTTCATTTAGCCCCCACAGTCATTTGCAAATTGCTTCAGTTTACTAGTGTAGGACAAGTGTTAGAAATCCTCTCTGCTTAAGAACAGGAAGTGTTTCAGTACTCGTGAATGGTAGTGAATAATGAACAAAGGTAATTTGAAAATTATTGCTGTGATTATCAAACTGCAGTGCCAGTAAATAATGTGGTATCATAAATGTACTAAATAATTTGTGTCCGATTTCCACATTTTATTACAGTGTCTGGAATTTGAAGTGCTGCATCCTTGCCTGGTTCTGTAGCTTAGCCCTGGTGAAGACCAAGGTTTACAATTTGTGTTTAACTCCAGAAAGCAAAGTCAAAGGGCGATCGCACCAACTGCCTACCACCTGGGGCAGAAAGATCTCCCTTTTCAATGTCTTTGGCATCAAATTCCCATTGAATCTCAGCGCCAAATCCAGTTTGGATTTCAGCCCTATTGTTATTGCTGACAGCCCTCCTAAGGCTTCAGAGGGGGTACTTTGGAAGGTAAGACCCCGAGGCTGCATGCTGCTCAGGCTGGGCCACTTGGACAAGTGTGGCTAGCAGGACATAGCTGGCAGTCAGGCAGGCAGGCAGGCCAATGGCACTGTGAGCTATTTCCCTGCTTCCCTGAATGGCAAGCATACACAGGACATGCAGGCAGGATTTTCCTTTCATCCAGAGGAGCGAAGCAAAACCTGCTGCACGCTCCCTGGCCCCATGCTTACATTATCTGCAGAGGTTCAACGTGGGGATGTGGAGTGATGCCCCGCTGCCTTGCTGGCCATTTGGCTGGCAGCTTGGCAGAGCCCCAGCCCCAGCTGCTGCGCATGAAGGTGCAACTGATGGCAGCGTGCAGCCCCAGGCTCCCTTGCCCATAGACAAGCTGTTCTGAGGCCAACTGAAGTCGTGTCACTCCATGCCATCAATTTACCACTTGGTTTACCTAACATGCTGTCACAGCTGCTTGCATGACTTCTTTCAGTTACTGATGTGAAATAGACGCTGAGGACCCACCACCGAGTTGTGTGTCTGCCTGCGGGCAGTTTTGTAGGAATGAGCAGATAAGATTGCTTTTTTCCCCATCCTGCCTGTGATTATTCTTCAAAGGCTGGGGCTGCTGGCTGGGGTTAGTGGGAATGTAAGTGTAACAGGGTGCCCCCAGCCCTCCGCAAGTGTTTGCTCAGTATCAGCCAGCGTGGTGGTATTGCATTAGGATCAGCGTGCAGCTGGGCTGTTTAACATTTTTTCCTAATCATTACAGTGACCTTCTGCTTTAACACCCGATCCTGTTTCTGTCCCAAAAGGCGATTACCCCTCCTCCTCGCTGTCAGCTTATCCAGTGTAGTGTCAATTGTTTTCCCTCTGTCTTTCCTGCAGCTACAGAGAATGCTACAGAGTATTGCAGCTGCAGGACAAGACTCAAATTCATCCTCCCAGCTTCTTTCTCCTGGCTATGGCCAAACCAAATTCACTGGCAGCAGCTGATATGTTACACACATTTTCAAAACCATCACTGCAGGGCAAATCGTCAGTATCCCTTAGCCTGGGCACAATAATGATTATTCCCTATTGAAGGCGCACTGATAGATGCTTCTGTGGGTCAGTCCCTGGCCTGCTAATCTGAAAGATGATGAACTCTTTTTAAGATCCTCGGATCTTAAAAATGAGCTGAGCCATTGGGTTTGGCTTTTCCAGCACTTTGTTTATGCTTTCCTTCATGTAAATAATTCCTTCCTCTTATCTGAAAATTCATATTTTGCTTTCTGTACATGTTACTTTTTGCCTTTTTTTTTTCTTTGGGGGAGCGGGGAGGGGAGGGGGCATGCATACTACTACCAGCCTCACTTCACCCACCAGCAGCACCCAAGCAATCCTAGCATTCCATGAAGCAAGTGCCTCACATGGTCATTTTCCACATTTGTTTTAGGATTCGGCCCCACCTTCTGTAATGTTCTGTGGCAACAGAAAGGCTTTCTGCATCATGGGCAAAGATTTTATGCCTTGAGAGCTGATGTCTTTGAGCTGTTTGTTCCAGCTGTAAAGACAACCTCTTCTCAGCATCAGACACAGGTGCGCAGCTCATGCTCCCTGTTTCCAGCTCCTACTCTTCCCTTGCTGTAACCAGAGGATCAAGACAAAAGGCTTTCTGTTCTTAGATGGTTAAAAATAAGGTGAACTACTATCTTTCTTGCAGTCACATCACTTAAAGTGCTTTTGCTCTTGAGGACAGCATTACCTCAGACACATAAAGAGAATGTCTGTGCACTTAAATGTCAGGCCTCATGAGACGAGAGTTGCTCCTCTCTAATTGCTTGCGCAGCTTTCCACAGATTTCTCTTCTTTGATGTTTTATTGGTTCTGGTGTAGAGTGACGGATCACACTTGCATAGATTTCCCTAACACGGTGGGCAGTTTTTATTTAACACAAGGCAGGGATCTATCACAGCGAGTGGGAAGACGAAGACAGCCATGTAAAAGTGCTTAAAAGCCAGCACTTTCCTGCAAAGCAGCATGTTTGAAGAGCCCTGTCTCCCACTTGGCACATTCTCATTTAACAAATTCCTTAATCTCTGTGGCTCTGCTTCACCTCCACCTCATTTGTCTGATTTCCCTGGAGCAAGTTCTCAAGGGCAGGCACAGCCTTCCAGTTTGCATGGCGTGCCTCGGTCTCAGCCAGAAGCTGCTGCACGGCACCAGCATCTCTTCCTTCAGACCACTGCTGGAGAATGGAGACACAGCTGGCATCTGATTCTCCACCTAATCCATCAGCCCCGTACTAATTACCTTTACACAGTAGGCTGCACAGCTTAAGTGCAGAAAAACAGCTTGTATAAATCCAGGGAACAGCTAATGAGAATAACCAGCCATTAACACATCAAATAAGATAATAAATACTGGAGAGCACATCTGATGGCTCAGAGACTTGTAATTCTGTGGGGGTTTTATTCGACTTCCTGGTGTAATAGCAGCCACTTCTGCACAGTCTAGCTTCATAGAAAGTGGCTTTTATTAGGGTTATAGATCAAAACAAAACATATTGTGAGTTATAGCAGCTGGGATAAAAATTCTAGCATTACCCATTAAAACTGATAACTGCCAAGGCAGTGTTTCATGCTGCTGGTTGAAGATGTTCGGGCCAGCTCTGGGGAGAGCAGAGCTCCACACCCAAGTAGTTTTACCAGCAGGGTCCAGTGCAGGGACTGGAAGAGAAGGGGCAAGAAACAGGCCTGTGAAGTGTATCAGAGAGGCCCCTGCACGTGCTCTTTTAGCCAGACCTAACTTACATTAGCGCTAGGGTTACTGTGTGTAAAGATTTTTTGGGATTAGCCCTCACTACAGCAAGCGCAGAAACAAAAGAAATACATTTGGAATTACACTACCTGGGATGAAAAATTCAGGACTAGCAATCAGAGGAGTTTTTTGAGCTTCTGATAGATATTCTACCTGAGGGTCTTAAATCTCTTCCCAGTCAATTAGTGTATCTATGTGACACCTCTCCACAGGAGAAATTGGCAGCTTAAGAAAAGCAATTCTCTTTGATATGGGAAATTAGCAGCCTGTGCCAGTGCTTCCCAGGCAAGTGTGAATGCAGAGAGGGGGGGCTGCTGGCTGCTTTCGAAACTGGGCTGAGTGGTGAGAAGAGACTCTGAGCAGGCGCTGAGTCATCTGGAATTTGTCCTTCCTCTTCCAGATGAAGTTACTGGGGGATCTTCCATGGCCAGTGCCAATCACCAAGTGAGTCAGGACCTTTCAGTATCCAACTCCTTTCTGGAAGCAATGCAGGGCTGCAGGGCACTCTGCCGGGGTGCTTATCTTGGCTCACGTTTGGAAGGAAGGAGAGCCAGTTGCTGACTCACCAGCCACACTGAGGAGCATGAAGCTGTCTTCCTTGCACATCTCCCTGAAAACAGCCGATCCCCTCCTGCACCATGTTTTCCTCAGGTCAGACATGGGGACCTTGGCCATTCTGCTTCCAGGCTTTTTTTAGGATGAAGCATGTCTGTAGATGAACTTACAGCTGGACCATTTTCCATACAAAGCCATCTTCTAAAGAATTAGGCTCCTTTGCAGTATACTCACGCTGCAATGTTGCTTTAATAATTCCCTTGGAAACCAGGATGCTGATGGTGGCATGCTGCAACACACTGTCAAGCAAGACTTGGTCAAGTGTGCAGCTCGCCAGTTTGCTGTGAAACCTGTTTAATTGCATCCCTGCTCATGTGCTTGTGCCAGGATGCTCTTCCCTGCTGATTTCTGATGCCTCTCAAAAGATGCTCGTACCTGCAGCATAATTTCCTCACCTACTTCGTAGCATTATTAGCTTGGCATATTCAAGAAGTTGACAGCAGCTGCCTCTTGAGTTTCCCTGGATGGGCTGGCAAAGGCTTTAAATTCTGATGCTCATTTGGTGACATCTTTGATGAGGTTGGTGCAGAGCTAGCTGAATTGTTTGGGAGACACCGTGGTACCCTCAGTGCACTTGGATCTAGGCCCACAGGAACCTGTGGTCCTTTTAGCTAACAGGAGATACATCAGGCTTTGTTCCCCTCATGTCCTGGTTTCAGTTAGGACAGAGTTATTTTTCCTCCTAGTAGCTGGTAGGGTGCTATGTTTTGGATTAGGATGAGAAGAGTGCTGATAACATGCTGATGTTTTAATTGTTGCAGAGCAGTTCTTACACTAAGCCAAGGACTTTTCAGCTTCTCTGCCAGAGGGCAGGCTGGGGATGCAGCAGGAGCTGGGAGGGGACAGGCTCAGGACAGCTGACCCAAACTGGCCAAAGGGGTATTCCATACCATCTCGAGTCATGCTGAACAATATATAGGGGTGGCTGGCCAGGGTGGGGGGACCGGCTGCTCGGGGGTAGGCTGGGCATCCATCGATCAGCGGGTGGTGAGCAATTGCTTTGTGCATCACTTGTTTTGTACATTTATTATTATTATTATTGTTATTATTCCTGTCTTAATAAACTGTCTTTATCTCAACCCACAGGCTTCATTTTCCCCTTTCTCTACCCCATCCCAGAGAGGGAGGGGGGAGGGCGAGCAAATGGCTGTGTGGTGCTTAGCTGGCAGCTGGATTAAACCACAACACCTCAATAGAGAGAAAAGCTGAAACAGAAAAGAGTGGTAGCTGGAAAGGAGAGGAGAATATTTTCTCTCCCACCATGGGACACAGTCTGAAATCCTGGTTCATTTATAAATTTGTTTCCATGCATGGAAAGGGAGTGAGGAGCCTTTCTGGGGAGTAACCCTTGAGATCTCTATGGATGAAAACCCTGATGACAAGAGTTTCAGTTATCACTGAAGTGAAAATATACCACTTATCATGTAAGAGTTGTTTCTGGTTTTGCCAAGATGTGATCCCCAAATGAAAAATACCAGAGCAAGAAAAACTGCTTACGAAAATTACAGGAAAAGTGTTCCCTTAAATGCAAGACCTTCAGGACAAGGAGAACATTTTTTTTAGGGGTCTCTCTTCTAAATTATGTTTTTAAATCACTTAGGGTTGTTTCTAGGAAGCCTAAATTCCACGTAAATATCAATGCCTGTAGTGAGTTTAGTGCCTCTGGAGAGCAAATGAGAGAGCCTGAGGGAAATACGGAGTGAGAGCATCCTGAGTCAGCCATCAGGGAAAACTAGACAAAGACACCTGGTGGTATTTAAGCCAGCTGAATGTGCTCATTTTCTTCTGTTTTTGGTAATGGTGATATCAGCTGGCTTGCTTAAGCATTTACATATACATCCCTTCTTTTTTAGGGGATGGGCTGTGTAGGATGAGAATACATAATCCTTTTACTTATAAGGAACATAAGGTAGAAAACCACCCACTATTCCATGGGTGCTGTAAACTCCTTCCAGAAGGAAGATCTCGTGCCTGTTGTCCATTAACCTTTTTTCTTCACACCATATCTCACATGGAAGTGGGATTTATTGGAAGTAACTACAATAACAGCAATTCAGAAACAATTACCCATTTGAGCGGGACATTTAAAGTGTTAATCAGTAATTGTGCAGTAATTAGAGTCTGAAGCAAACTGAGTGCAAATGTCCAAAGTTCAAGTTCCCAGTCATGAGAAAAGTGGGCAGTGGTATATTCCATTGAGCCAATTTGGGGCTGGCTGGCTGCATTCTCCTTTACATAGTGCTGGGGTCTGTAAGTGTGCTGCCACCCCGTGTGGTGTCCTGGCTTTTCAGACAGGCGATCCTTTGGCCAGTGCAGATAGATTGCTCTGCCCAGTCTCCCACTAGACCCTCCAGGTGCAAAAAAAAAAATGGAAGGACAGATGTAGAACACATAGTTTGTAAGGTCAGTGCAAAATGAAAATGTCTCCTTTTAGACCATAAGAACGTTCTGGAAGAGTTACTGCGGTTCTGGAGGCCTAAGGACCTTAACATTTTAGGAAAATCCTTTGTTAGTCTTCAGGCAGTAACAGCTGTTTTCAGTTGTCCAAGGAATTAGGAACAAGGCACTTGGGGATGTCAGGCTCTGAAGGTCCCTGGGGTCTGCATCCTTCCACTGGTGGGAGTAGGGAAAGAAAGGCAGAGAAAAGTAAATTGATGTGCTTTTTACAGAATTTTATCTTGCTCACAGAGCAGACACAGCCATCTTCTTCTTCATAAAAAAAAAGATGCTGACTTTGCTGTTGTCTTTCAAAGCTGCCCTCCAGGAACGTGTACTGTGGGGACTGGCATCTCTCTTACCTCCCACCTCTTTCCTCCTCAATTCCAGCTCCTGCACTCACTCTGCACCTCCAGTCACCTGTCCTGGAATGCATTAGGAATCGAGGCTCAGTTCTTTCCATCTTTGCTACTTGCATGATTCTTTTCATTGCAGCATCTGAAAGACTTTAATGTGTTTGTCTTCTAAATACCACACTAAAATAGGGAAGTTCTGTTGCCTTGAATGTACAGATGACTAATTGAGGCATGGAAAGACTTAGGTCCTAGATCAGCAATGGCATTTAATGCACACATCTGTTTGTGGAGCTTGTCCTACGTGACCTTTACTAGGTCACACATTGAGTGTGTGAGAGGAATATGAGTTTAGCCAGCATCTTCCAGGAATTAAACCAACATCTAGGCTGGTGCTTTCCCTCACCCCTGACTCTGTCTCAACAGGACAGATTACCAACCCATACACTCCTGGCCCTACAGCTTTGGGTCCTACCGTTGTCTCTAGCCATTGTTTATTGCAGTACTTCCAGAAAGCATCAGTCAAGAATAGGCCCCATCTCTACCCCCAAAATTTACAAATTTCAGTGTTGCATCAAAAGAAACAACACTGAATGTGATCGCCATATTTTGCCAAATGCAACAGCTCACCATGTAGCAATGTTCTGGACTTAGGACAACTTGTGCCCAAACACCTAAGTAAATTAACCTTGAAAAGTCAAACTTTTGGGGATGTAGGAAATCGCTTCTCCCATTTTCATTCTGGGAGAAGGGATCTGAACTTTCTAACCTTTATGTGCTATCACATTACTTTTTCAAGTGTGTAGCTACAACAACTGGCAGAAGTTAATATCCTGTGCAAAGAGCAGGTTTTGCCTAGTTTTGTGATTATAAACACACCGCGACCTTTAGATAGAAAGAATGTTACAACATACAATTCTATGGAAATCATTAAAATAAAAGAGCTTTGCCACTTCAGATAGACAGTTTGCTATTGCTTATTTGTTCCCCAGCCTTGTAAAGAATCATTGAGTTGTTTTCTTGTCTAATGCTCCTGCAGTAGCCCTCCCTTGAGTTTCTCATCTGCCAGCCAGAGCACTCCAGATAAGGTTTATTCCATGCACCTGACTTCTCGAGCATCTCCCTGCTGCTGTGCCTGCAAACCTGTGAATGAAAAAGTGGCAATTACAACACATTTCAGATGCAATGATGTAAATACCTTATTTTTTTCTGTCTTGTGCATCCTCAGTAGCTTATGGGGATAATAGTACTTTCAGTGCATTTTTTCAAATGAATATTTATCTACATAAATCAGGCATGCCTCACTACAGGTCTTTGGCAGTATTAGGGAGTCCAAAAATCGGAATGCACCTGCACAGATCCTTGCCATAAAAATACTCTCTTTTGAATTAGGTAAGAAAATAGATGCATTCACTGACCAAACTACAACTGGTTTGTAGACAGACAAATGCAGTTACTTGTTTGCTGTTCAGACACCTTTCAGAGCATGTCTCTAAGTTCTCCTCTAGTCCCCACAGTCCAGTATATCACGAGCTTTTTGCTTACTTTCTTCCAGAGCGTTCAGCTGTAGTGGTTTAAAGTGAGGACACCAGCCTTCCCGAGGGCCTAATGACTGCTTGGAGCAACAGGTTCTTGTCTGAGATCAGATTCCAGAGTGATGGACATGCTCCGAGAGTCTCAACAAGGCAGTGTCACCATCAGCCATGCCTCACTACAGGTCTGATTTTTCTCCCTCTCATTATATTTTAACTAAAAAAAATAAAAATAAAGCAGGGGGAAATAGGGGACTTTTAGAGATACTTTTTTAGTAAGATTTTAATAAGATTTTTAATAAGATTTTTTTTATAAGATTACACAGGTGAACACTATATGAAATGGGGGGAAGGGGAGCATTGTCTTAGTTATTAAATAAAACATGAGACTAGCTTGGTTTCAGCCTGAGCATTCTGCTGACTCACTTTGACCTTGATCAAGGCCTATTTATGTTTTTCTGGTGGTTAGGAGGGGGTAATAATGTTTTCTGCTTCCTGGAAAATTATGTAAATGTAGCTCAATATTTCTAGTGCACTCGTATGGAAGATAGAGTGTGGGCACGATGTTGTTTTCCCATGAAGGATAAATGGAAGAACAACCGCACAGTCCCTGGCATCACAAGTCTCCATTCAGGGCATGGTACTTCATCCAGGATGCTGCTTTTTCCCCTCTGCCAGTACTTGGGTGTTTTTTTGTCTGATTTGTGACAGGGTCTAGTCATTTGGTGTAAAATTCCTTTTAGCATAAATTACATTCATACACAAACCCTTGAGGATTACAAATGGCAAATGCTCTGGGTGCTTAATGATGAAAAACCCTGGAAATGTTGCTGGTGTCAAACTTGAGCCTCTGCTGAGGTTACTGATTTGATGGTGGAAACTGAAGCTCTGTGCAAAGAGTAACAATGTTTCACACACAAAATGAGATCTGGGTTCTGACATGGAGATTTTGGAAGCTCCGTGGACAAGAGCTCTGTCTGTGTTTTTACACTGGGGGATGTGATCCCTTAGGAAGTTTTGGACAAACCTAGGCAGCAGTAGCAATTCTCCCACTCTGACACAATGGTGAAATCCCACCTGGAGTCTTTCATCTCAGCTGGAAGCAGGCACAGTAGAAGGAAAAGCACAGGAAAGCAACAAGCATGATAAAAGGCTTGGAAAATGTGATCCATGGAAAGGAAGGTGAAGGCACTGGGTTGAAAAGAGAAGGCTCAGAACTAGCATGGCAGCTTGGAAGGGTCTGGTGCAGGTGGGCAGCAACAGTACAATAATTTGCATGTCCATTTAGGGAAGGGCAGGAAAGACTCAGTTCCACCTGCAGCTTAAAAGATTTAGGTAGCATATTAGGAAAGTCTTTCCATCTGGAAGTGTTAGGACATTCTAGCCAGTGATATCGATTTCTTAAAGTGAGGAGGATAAAAGTGTCAGGGATGGTGTCCAGATACTTTTAGTCTGCCTGAGCTGGATGAGATGATCTCCTGAGCCTCATCCTAGCCTGCCAGATCTGTGAATTTATCTTTTGCAAGTATTTATTTTGGCGTGTAGGTAATGCATGCACTTCCCAGACTCTTCCTCCTCCCTCCAGGGTCCAGGAGTCCTGGGGGGGGGAGTCTTTGAAGCAAAGACTGAAGCAAATAAGGCATTAGTATCTCTGTCTTCTCAGCGTCCCCCATTACCGGGACACCCCCCTCGTTCAGCAGGGGACCCACATTATTTCTAGTCTTTCTTTTACTGTTTACATACTTTTAAAACCCTTCTTATTATCCTTTACCTCTTTTGCAAACTTCACCTCCAGGTGGGCTTTAGCCTTCCTCGTCGCGTCCCTGAAAGCCCTGACAACACTCCTATACTCCTCCCAAGGGGACAGGCCCTTTTTCCACATTTCATAGACCTTCCTCTTCCTTTTTATCTTATTGATGAACTCCTTGCTCACCCACACAGGTCTCCTGCCCCCCTTCCCCGATTTCCTATTCTTAGGGATGCACTGATCCTGAGCTCAGAAGTGCTGTTTAAAGGTTGCCCAGCTCTCACAAGCACCCTTGCCTTCTAGCAATCTAGCCCATGAGATACCCCCAAGTAGGTCCCAGAAGAGGTCGAAGTTGGCTCTCCAGAAGTCCAGGGTAGCAATCCTACCTTTTGCCTTACTTCTTCCACCAAGTTCCATCTTGAACTCCACCATCTCATGGTGCCCCCAACCTTCACATCCCTAACAAGCCCATCCCTGATGGTAAGAACAAGGTCCAGAAGAACCCCCTGCCTCATTGGTTCCTCCACCACCTGCATCAAAAAATTATCTTCAACACATTGAAGAAACCGTTTGGACTGTGCGTGCCTGGCATATAAATAAATATATATGGCATATAAATAAATACATATATTTATATTATTTTGGATATATATATATTTTTAACTTTCTTCTTCAAAGTCCTTCTCTTTGGCCATTCTTATTGCATTTTTGCATTTAATGTGACAGAGTTTATGATTGTTTCTATTTTCTCCCCTCAGACAAGCCTTCAGCTTTTTCAACTTCTTCCTAATGCCTTTCCCTGCTCTGCTGCTTAACAAAGCTGGCTGCCCTTAGCCCATTTTCGAGCCTTTCTGAAAAGGTGGCATGTACAGCACTGTGCTCCCTACATGGCATTCCTCAGCAACCTTTGTGCTGCTTGTAGGACTTACTTCTCCTAGCTGCTCCTGTTAATTCCTTTTAAAATGCTTCCTCATTTTAATACAGTTCCCCTTTCTGAAGCTGAGTGTATCTGCATATATTTTTGGCCCCTGTAAATGCTGTGCACTGCTTAGATACAAGTCAAGGGCTGCATCAGCTCCTAGGAGCTCCCTAACCCACTTGTCCATGAAGTGTCTAAACAGGTTGGCCCCAGAGTGACATCCCAATATGATCTTAGCCCAAGGTAGGCAGGATAACCAAAGGCTCTACCAAATTGTTAGTGCCATCAGAGCCAAGAAGAGATGCTGTGCTCACACAAGGATGTGGAGGCTAGCAAAGGGTCATCATCCCTCAGGAATACACAGCAGCTTGCACATCTTCCAGGGTCACCACTTACATGTGCTGAAACTCCAGCCCAGACAAAAAGAGAATTGGAATTGCCCTCCTATGTAAGCAGCATTTTCTACATTACTTGTTAAAAAAAAGGGGAATTCAGGTTAAAGACCAGAGCTGAGGCTTTTATTCTGATACAGGGATCTAGGCAGGCGACATTTAGTAGATGGTATTGAGCCAATGTCTCGGAAAACGTCAGCAAGATGACTAAGAGCACGGTTTTTCCTGGTGAACCTGAGGTCACCTCTTGTGCAGTGCAAACAGGGAAACAGGAGAGAAACAGGAGCACATCTTGTCATTGTGATTGCACTGATTTTTTTATATATTTTTTTTTTATTTGTTATTTTTTGATTAGAAAAGCCTCCTTGAGGGGACAAATTCGTTAAGTGGCCAATATTTTCCAAAAAATCAGGGATGGGCTCTTCTTACAGGTACGCGCTCATCTCTGAGGGCAGCAGGGATAACGCAGGTGTGAGAGAGCCAGCTCAGGGTGTTATCTCCCAGCAAAAGTGGAGTGAAATGCATGACCTTTGTCATATTTTTACTGTTTCCCAGAAGCACAGGAGCAGATTGCAGAGTGAAGGAATGGGTGCCATTCCTATCAGAAAGGTTGACTGTATTTATCTGAATTACAAACATCTGGCAAACTAATGGCACAGCCAATCCCACTTTATTTCTGCTTCCTTTACCTAATGATACAAGGCAGCCTTAAGATGTAGTCTTACCTGCAGTCCCATATTCAGATCACAGGAAGCTACCATGTCACTTCTCAGTCTTCTTCCTAATGCCCCAAACCCAGCTCTGAGAGTGCCCATCGTGTGTGAAAATGTTGTTTGGAAATGTAACAGGAGACGTGTGGCAGGCAAGTCAGCTGTGGTGCAGTGAAGGGACCTTACCCCAGATTCTTGACTAAGGCAGAAGAGCTTTTGGGTAGCAATGTCTTTGGATGTATTTATACAAATACAAGAAAGAGGGCAAAACATAACAGCAAAGACCGATGCAGTGTTTACTAGGACAAGCTGGTTTTGAGGGTGGCTTGACATGTAGTAAGATGGCACACAAAAATGTAAACTGAAAGTCCAGATGCTACTTGCTCGAGTATCTGCTTTAGCAGGAATATAACCACATTTTCTGGTGTTTTCCAGTCCATGTGAGGAATTGGCAGCATCAGTATTCTTACTCGATGGAGCTGCAATTGCAGGAGGAGCTGTCAGGCAGCCTCTCCAAAGGGGGGATGCACATGGACTCCTTTGCTCAGTAAATCTGAAATCTGAATCTCAGTGCCATAGTTGCAAACTGAATGGAATATCACTCAGGTCAAGCTGAGCACTTCCCTTGACCCCTGGGGCTTCCTATGGCTTTTAGGCTTTCCTCAAAGCCTTGCAGGTTTCCACATCCATCTGGGAAGGATTCCCTGTGACAATGCTGTGATGTGATGACCAGGGCTGCTTGGGTCCATCTTTGGATAAGCAGAAGTAACAGACAAGGGTACATTCTTGAGAGAAACAACCTGAACTGCAGCAAGCCAGCATTTGTTGTAGACAGGCCAACACCTGGCTGTTGTAGTTGCTGCCATTTCACTAGCAGTTATGTACTATCTTCTTCCTCACTTCAAGGAAGAAGCTGTATGGATGTGATGACCCAGACAGCTTCAGAGCTCATTAGCTGCAGAAGCAAGTGAGCACGGCTGTGCAGGGTACAGCCTTCTGGCAAGCACTCACCTGTCATCCTCCACCACCAGTAAAACAGTATTCATTTGCCTTTCTGGCAGTGCACTCTTGACTTCAATGAATTTTCTCATTGGGCATACTTCTTCAGTAGTAGCCATGTCATTAACTGATTCTGTCCAAGGCTGGAACGTGCAGAGCACTGGCTGAACCAGCACAGGAAGGGGTTGGGTGGAGACAATTGGGTTATGGATGCTTCAGCAAATATCAATTAACTCTTGTGGCAGCTTGATAATGACTTTGAAAAAGGAGAATGAAAACAAATTGATAAGCAGAAAGACAGTTTAAAAGCTGGATAGGGTTTTGCCCATGTTGCTGGTCTGAGACAAGAATTGCAAGAAGAAAAAGCATGAGGTCAAGTAGCAGCTTGACTCCACTTCATCTCCCAGACAGTGACAAATGGCGGGCTAGAAGGAAAATCACTTCAGACACATGCAGACATTTCCACTGCTAATCTGGAATTTTGCATTTAACTGGTTTTGAAGCATGGGGAATGAAGATGGTGTGGAGAATAGTAAAGTATGCTTCAGTGACTTTCGCCTAGGACAGCAATAACAAATCGGTAATAAAAGTGTCACAGACTCTGAAAAAATACAGGCTATCCTGTTCCATTGTAGTGTTTTTGAACCTAAATATAACTTAATATTGTGGCCATGATCTTTGCTTAATGGTGACCTTCGAGTTTAAAAAGAAATTAGGCTTATGGCTATCTATACACACACACACACACACATATATGTAAAGGCACTCTTCTTTCTCACAGAGGAAACCTAACAGAGGTCCCACAGGTCTTCTTCTTCAGAAATAATAAGAACACAAATTCAAACATTTTGGCTTTACTGATACATTTCTGTGAAGTGTCAGAAATACCATTTTCCTTGTTTCTCCCCAAAGGAGCTAGACAATCACATCTTCAACACAGACATCTTAACTCCCCAGTGCTTCCCCAACTCTTTGCCTTCTATTTGTTCTCAGTTATTGCTTTTCTCAATGTAAACAACTGCATATAGCCTGAGTTCAGTGGTCCTTTCTCTTTCCCTGTAACCTAGCTAGCTAACTTATGGCAGAGACAGGATTATTGAAATTCAGGAGTTCTTGGATCCTCAGAATGCACCATCTCCCTTGGATCCTTTTAATTCTCTTTCCTGCCACTTCCCTTGTCCCTTCCAGCCTCCTTCTCTGCAAGAGAAAAATCCTTAGTGTTTGGTGATAAATGATACTGAAGAGGTCTTTATTTCAAGGGTTTGAAACATAGCAAAAAATAAGGCAAAGAAATAATGTTTTTAGGAGGGAAAAAACAATCAGTGTTTGCCAGCTGGGTGGCTCTCCTTCCCCCCACAGGAAAAAAATAAAAAATAAAAAAAAAAATCCTGCAATGACTTTTCCAAGACTTTTGTTTTTAATATGGTTTTGTACCAGGAAAACGACTAGTCTGATTAACCTCTAAAAAGGGAGATAGCAAGATTTCTTGAGGAGTCTTTTTTTGAAGCCAACAGTGGCCATCAGTGGCACGATAAGGTGGTGGAGGGCTGGTAGTACTGGCTTCCTTGAGGCTGGGGTTTAACCCTGGAGGGAAGGAAGAGGTGTGAAAACCTCTGTGCTGTGCTGCAAGAGCTTCTCAGCTCTGACCTGGCAGCACTGGGCAGGATGAGGAAAGGCTGGAGCCAGCTCTGTCCCCTGTCAATCTTTCGCTTCCACTGGCAGTGCTTACAGCAGAGGTTTTGGTGGCCTGATTGTGTTCCCTAGAAGCTGAAGCAAAGCTTTTCACCGTCAACCACACCAGGTGCTGATCTGGAAGGCCAAGCACCCCAGGCTGCGCAAGTGAGTGAGCAAATAGATGACAGCAAAAGGAGACTCTGTGGAGGCAATGCCATGAGGAGCCTTCCCTCCTTTGGAAAAAATCCCCAGACATGAGCCCAGCAGCAGCATTTTCACATTTGTTGAACTCTCTCAGGCAACTGCTTGGCATCTCTGCCAGATCTTGTGGGCGATGGGGGCCACAGCCTTCTTGCTTGTTCCGTCTTTGTCTCCTCTCCCTGCCAGAGGTACAATGAACCCCAGCTGGACTTGCAGGAATCCCAAGGTGTTTCTCTAGGGGAGCAACCTCTTAGAGCACAAAAACTCTTATGAACACCTTATGAACACCTGCGGTTTCTGACACAGCTGTTTCATTATCTCACTTTTTTTTTTTTTTGGTGAAACCAGGATTAAAAGAGAAATATTTCGGTGGTATATGTTTCTTCTAGACACCATGCTTTTAAGTCTCTCTTACACTGAAACTGCTGTTTCATTTCTGTGCTCTGTGCAGTTACTGGGGTTTGCTTCAGCAAGTGAGATACAAGCCTCATCTGAGCAGCAAATTACACATACATTTTTTACTGCTTCTTTTCCCCCCTGAACCCACAGATGTCTGTATTGCTTTTCTTACGGCGCTGCAGAGGGACAGGGAGAGGGGCAGCATCCTTCTTTGTGTCTGAGCCCCAAAGATCTTGATCTTGCTCACAGTGGTGGCAAAATTCGTGTTTCTGTTCAAAGACCTCTCAACAGTCACTTGCATTCAGGGCAGCAAACACTGCAGAAGCACAGAAACAAAAGAAAATCTTAAAAAGATGGAAAAGGAGACAGGTATCTTGGAGTGAAGTTTGCCGGGCTGGGGGCAGAAAGCTGAGCTGTGGGAGTGCAGAACTGAAGCCTGGCAGAGAAATCCCTGGGTTTCTGTAGGACTGTAGGATTGAAAATCATCTGCTTTGTCCTTGCAGTTCAGTTCAGCGTGTGACCCGGTGACACTAAGAGAGGATTTTTTTATATATATATATAATTGTGATGCCTGTGTTTTTTCATGGGGCCTATTTCAGCTTTAAAAACATAACCACGAGTGCTTCTACAAATTGAAGAGTTTTATTGCCTGCTGGGTCAGGCCAAATGGGAGTTTCCCATGTAAGGAACCATCTCAAGAGGTTGTCTTTCTCAACTCTAGTTTTCACACAAAGCCTGGAGCTAAAGATTTATTTGAAGTCCTGCCACAAGCACGTGCAATATCAGGCAGCATTATCTTCAGGCAGCCCCTACTGTGATCATCAGCCAGAGTTTCAGGCTGCTGCCTGGAGACATAGCACAATATGAAGCAAGCAGTAGCTGTGGCTTCATATCAGCCCCTCTGTGTGCTCAGAGGGGGTTGTAAGTCCACAGGTTCAGAGAGGTTCATAAGTCAAGAGGAAGCTGTGAGTAAATATATAAAGATGCAGTCAGTTGGGCTGAAGTACAAAGTTCACTCTACAGGGCATTACGGTCTGTCCTGTGCAGACACCACAGAGATTTGAGTTTAGGTGAGTACTTGAGGATGTTCCTATGAAGCTCTGAAGACCACAGATGTGTGGGACTATTCAGATCCAACAGTGAGATTTTATCATGTTTCTAACTCTGGTAATACATTTTTTTGTAAATACAAAACTTTGTGCCCACTGAACTTTGGTGTAATTTTTTATCTTTAGAAAGCAGCCAAACAACTTATTGGACAAAGAAGTGTAGGTATAACAAGAACTGGTAAGAAGCCTCAAAGTAAATACATACAAGACCACACTCCTTTTTCCATGAAACCACATAACGTATTTAATATTGTCAATTTTTAAAGACTTCTGTATAAATGTTCATTCTCCAGAAACAAAAATACTTAATGAAGCAGGATTTTGGTGTTTTTTTCCCACCTGATTCAACTCATGAAATGCAAGAAGCCTCACAAGGCTGTTCTCTTAGAGCTCATTCCTACTCCAGGGCAGGCATGCAAATATTTATTTGATCCTGCAGACTGTGTGCTTTAGGGATCTGAGTTCCCTTATGGAGGAAGTGAGTAACTCGGTTTGACTTCAGTGGCAGTTACTCATATCCTGTGAGGAGACAAGTGAGAAGGGAAAAAAAAAAACAAAAACAAACAAAACAAAACAAAACAAACAAACAAACAAAAAGCACGAGAAGAGAAGGGTCCAAGAAAAGAAAGGCAAGGGGGTGGGAAGCAGATGTGCAGGCAGTAAATGAGGAGCAGAATGCGGCCTCCACAATCCATGAGGAAATGGTTGGCGACCTGCTACAGCATTTGGATGTACGCAAGTCGATGGGATCCACCCGAGGGTATTGAGAGAACTAGTGGAAGAGCTGGCCAAGCCGCTTTCCATCATTTATCGGCAGTCCTGGCTATCAGTGGAGGTCCCACTTGACTGGCGGCTAGCAAACGTGACGCCCATCTACAAGAAGGGCCAGAAGGTAGACCCAGGGAACTATAGGCCTGTTAGTTTGACCTCAGTGCCAGGGAAGCTCATGGAGCAGATTATCTTGAGCGTCATCATGCAGCACTTGCAGGGCAAGCAGGCGATCAGGCCCAGTCAGCATGGGTTTATGAAGGGCAGGTCCTGCTTGAGGAACCTCATCTCCTTCTATGACAAGGTGACACGCTTAGTGGATGAGGGAAAGGCTGTGGATGTGGTCTACCTTGACTTCAGTAAGGCTTTTGACACCGTTCCCCACAGCATTCTCCTCAGGAAACTGGCTGCTCATGGCTTAGACTGGCATACGCTTCGTTGGGTTAAGAGCTGGCTGGATGGCCGGGCCCAGAGAGTTGTGGTGAATGGAGTCAAATCCAGTTGGAGGCAGGTCACTAGTGGAGTCCCCCAGGGCTCGGTACTGGGGCCAGTCCTCTTTAACATCTTTATCGATGATCTGGATGAGGGGATCAAGTGCACCCTCAGTAAGTTTGCAGATCACACCAAGTTAGGTGCGTTTGTCGATCTGCTCGAGGGTAGGAAGGCTCTGCAGGAAGATCTGGATAGGCTGGACCGATGGGCTGAGGCCAACTGTATGAAGTTCAACAAGGCCAAGTGTCGGGTCCTGCACCTGGGTCACAACAACCCCAAACAGAGCTACAGGCTGGGAGATGAGTGGTTAGAAAGCTGCCTGGCAGAGAAGGACCTGGGAGTATTGGTTGATAGTTTGCTGAATATGAGCCAGCAGTGTGCTCAGGCGGCCTAGAAGGCCAACAGCACCCTAGCTTGTATAAGAAACAGCGTGGCCAGTAGGTCCAGGGAAGAGATTGTCCCCCTGTACTCAGCTCTGGTGAGGCCACACATCGAGTACTGTGTTCAGTTTTGGGCCCTTCACTACAAGAAGGACATGGAGGTGCTCGAGCAAGTCCAGAGAAGGGCTACAAAGCTGGTGCAGGGTCTGGAGAACAAGTCTTACGAGGAGCGGCTCAGGGAGCTGGGACTATTTAGCCTGGAGAAGAGGAGGCTCAGGGGCAACCTTATCGCACTCCACAGGTACCTTAAAGGAGGCTGTAGCGAGGTGGTGGTTGGTCTATTCTCCCACGTGCCTGGCGACAGAACGAGGGGGAATGGGCTAAAATTGCGCCAGGGGAGGTTTAGGTTGGATATTAGGAAAAACTTCTTTACTGAAAGGGTTGTTAGTCACTGGAATAGGCTGCCCAGGGAAGTGGTTGAGTCACCATCCCTGGAGGTCTTTAAAAGACGTTTAGATGTAGAGCTTAGGGATATGGTTTAGTGGAGGCCTTGTTAGCATTAGGTCAGAGGTTGGACTCGGTGATCTTGGAGGTCTCTTCCAACCTAGACTATTCTGTGATTCTGTGATTCTGTAATCAGTAATCCTCACCTGCTCTGTCCTTTGCCAGCACAACCCAGAGAAATTTGTAATAAATATGAGAGCCCAAGTGATGGAGCATCAGCTCCCTCACTGTACCATTTCCTTGTGCATCTTTCAACGTCTTTCAGTAACACTCAGAAGGTAGCACCATGACGGGGTTTTGAGCAGTGGAGTCAGGCCAATGGCTTTTGGAAAGATAACCATGCCAGGTCCATGAGGTCAACTGAAGCCAGGCAAAAATAAGAAGCAAAAAAGCTTTGCAGAGTGGATGTGGGAAAGATGGGGTAGAGGAGTACTGTTCCTACACTTTCTGGTCTTTCTGCCTAGGGAGCAGGGTTGTGAATCCAGCTGCTTGGTTTAAAGGTATAAGGGATGATGTTTGAGGAGACAACATGCAGAAAGAGTAATCCAGCAAGCAATTGAGTAGTATCTGCAGTATTTTATTTCATTTATCATCTGTCAGCAAGTTCCTCTTCTCCCTCTTTTTGCCTCCCCCATCTTCTGACACTCAGAATAATTTTAGTCTAATTACACACCACAGTTTAGAACAATCATTTTATTTTTTTTATTTTTTCCCAATGATTGGAGACCATTTAGAAACATTTGAGCCTGCATTTCCAATGAGCCAGCAAATGGCCTTAACCCACCATGGGGTGACCCTGGCAGGTGGGGAGGAAGTGCAGAGTCCACCAGCTGGAAGCAGAGGTGACCTGAGCCTCCTCCGATGACCCCTTCGATTCCTTGGCTGCACCCAGCAGCAGCAGCCTTAGGTCAGGGGAAGTTTTTTAGGGGATGATATGGTGACTGCACAGAGCTGGGAAGGCTGCAGCCCCAACACTGACTGAGATGCCATAGAGAGAGCCACATGGTGGGAGCTGTACAAGAGAGGGAGGTACCTCACCACACAGTGCAGCACTGGCTGGGCATTTCTGTGCCCCTCACTGCCCTCCAAGTGGTCTAAAATGGTTCTGCAGTGTTTGATGGAAACAACACATGGTGCTTTGATCATTCGAGGAAGCATGTTTGATGGAAACTTCACTTTAGGCTGTGTCTTTCTCTTTGTAAATGTACAGAGAGGAATACCCCCCTCTGAGGGGCCTGGGACAGCGAGGTAACTTCCTTAGCATCACACACACACACAGTGCCACTGAAATAAAGGGTCTGCTTCCTCTCCATCAAACACCCTTTGACAATAGCTGGGTGATTCTGCTGACTTTTTTACAGTGGAGGTTGGACAAATTATTGTGCCCTCATTGCATCGCTGTACCAGAGAGTCCCTTCTGACAGCAGATTATTGCAATTTTTGGAATGCCAAGTGAAATGGATACACTGAAAAACCTCCTTGGCCATGGCTTCACTTTCATCCTGAGGCTCATCAAACCTTTATAGTGCTCCCTGTCACATGGGGTGGGGTTTATCTAACTGGTGAATCTGCAAACTGTCCAGTTACCAAAAACAATTATTATTTTGAGTGTTTGTTGATAGGAGCATTCACAATGAAATGGCAGGTTGGCTGTAAGCAGAACCCACCCTATTTCCAATACCTTCTGAAAAGAAAGCAGAGGGGGAACTGTATTTTATTTATTTATTTATTTATTTATTTATTTATTTATTTATGTATTTATTTTCTTTCAGAAAGATGCACTTTATCATAGAATCATAGAATCATTCAGGTTGGAAAAGACCTCTATTATCATCTAGTCTAACCTTTAACCTAGTACTAAAATCCACCACTAAACCATGTTTTTAAGTTCTAGGTCCACACATTTCTTGAAGACCTCCGGGAATGGTGACTCAATCACCTCCCTGGGCAGCCTGTTCAACAACTTTGATAGGTTGTGTACAATTGTGTATCAGAGCTGTCCTGATATTTTTCTATGAACACCCCTCCTGTTCGGCACCGAAATAAAATTTAACCTTTCTGTTTTTCCTGACTGGAGGCAGTTCCCTAGGCACCACACAAGCAGATTGTTACTTCTTCCTATTCCTGTTCCATGGACACCTGGAGAAGACACCAGAGAGATGCCTGCAGAAGCCCCTTTTCCACAGGCTTGGTAGGGTCTTGGTGCAAGAACTCTCTTCTTTTGAGCCCTTAGCTTTGAGGGTGTTCATTTTATGAATATGGCTTCTCTCCCCTGGATTACAGTTTGGGAAAACAATTATGTTTTTTCTTTAGCACTTGTGGAAAGTTAATGTGTAGTCAATTGCTCTCCCACACAGCCATAGAGTGAAGTACATTGTTTCCTGAAAGAGGGCTTCTATTTCAATCTTCTCTTTTCAAGTGGGCAGGGTGGAGAAAGGATGTTTTGCAGCCAGATTGCACAGTCCCTACTCAGCCACAAATTTCCACTTCACAGGATTAATTCATTTAGGCCTTCAGTGAAGTGTGTAAGGCTAAAGAGGCTAAATCCAGGAGACTTCTGCAGGAGTCTGGTAATATTTATGGTAAGTAAATACCAAATTAAAAGTGTTGGTGGGAGGTCTGTTTGTACTACTCCGCTATGCTTTGTGAATGTAAGCTACAAACAGAAATTCAGAAGAAATGTGGTGACAGTCTAGGCAGTTATAAAATAGATAGCTCGTTTGTGGTCAGAGCAGGAGTTGAATTTCCTTAGCTGTTGGGCTATGCTGGGTGGCTACAGCAGCAGCAAGAATATAAAAAGCCTGTTCTGCTTGCTTAGCCTACCATGGACAAGCAAGATTTCCTCTAAAGCTTTCCTAGAAACATAAATCAACATAAAACCTTTGTGTAAGTGTACACAAACAGTATATAACAATTGTGAAGCTACACTCTTACAAAGCATGTTACACTAACCACATTAAAACAGACAAACACTTCCTGAGGGTCATTGCCACTGTGGAGTGTACTCATTGCAAGCACATACAACACAGTGGCTGACATATTTGGAGCATGAAAACGCACCTTATTTGCAAACTTTTTCCATGCCCTTTGTTGCTAGATCATAGTCCTAGCACTTAGAGGTAAAAAGGACGAATTTGCTCCTCAGAAAATAAAATTCATTCAAACTTTCTTCCATAGATTGGAAAGAAAAATCTAGATAAACCTTCGTTCATGTCTGGTGCCTGGAAATAGGGCTTTCATTATTTCTTATGTAAGGCAACATAACAAGCTATATAAAACACAAATACAATTTCTTTCTTTAGAGAAGACTGTCTTTGTCTAATAATGAGTCAGCATCATCTGACAGATCAGTTTTCTTTAAGTGTAGGATGGGGATTTTGCATATCATGCTCTCCAAGGGCACTTGTTGGAAACTTGGGCTGTTTCAGCATGGAATTTCACACTGCACCTGAGAGCAACTCGATGGCCTTCAAGTGCAGAGACCTACATCACAAAGTCTCATCAATAGGAATGAGGCTGATACCAGATACTTCATGGTTTCTGTCCTCCAGATCTGCCTTTTTAGAAAGAAGACAAGAAAACAACATTCCCTTCCAGCTTCTTGGTTCTTTCTGAAACAATTAACATGCCTAGCATCCATAGGATCATTGAGTCAGACAAGACCTCAGGAGGTCTCTAGTCCAACCTCCTGATCAAGGGTTGGTCACTGTGAGGCCAAGCCAAGTTGCTCAGAGCTTCATCCAGTCAGGTCTTGAAAATCTCCAAGGACTTCCAGCTTCTCTGGGGACCATCTTCCAAAATGTATCTGTCCTAATGGTGGGAAAGCTTTTGTTTGTAACCGCTCTAAACCTCACCTCTGCTGTTGCAATTTATGCCCTCTGTCCATCACCCTCCTGCCACACAGCGCTTTGAAGAGCCCAGCCCCATTGCCTCCATAACCTGCCCGCACAGCCAGGCAGTCTGTGGTTATGTTCCCCCAGCGCTATCCCTTCCCCAAGCTGAACAGAACCAGCTCCCTCAGCCTCTCCTCACCAGGGATGTGCTGCAGCCCATGCCACCAGTGGTCTTCTGCTGAACTTGCCGTAGTCCATCAACATCTTTCTCATGTCAGGAACTCAGCAGCATACTGCATTCCAGATGCAGTCCCACAAGTGCTGAGCAGAGGCAAGCGATCACTTTCCTTGATGTACTGGCTGTGCTTCCAGCTAACAGCCTAAGATGTCACTGGCCCTTGCCACTGACCAAGGCCAGCTGCTGGCTCACACTCAGCTTGCTGTCTGCCAGGAACCCTAAGTCCTTTCAAGCAAAACTGCCTCTGGCCTCTTTTGTTGCGGACTCCCAAAATACCTTAGTATCAACTTTGCTGGGGTGGTCAGGGCAGCCTCCCCTTCCCCCCTGCCACCCACGCAGAAGCTCTCAGAGCTCCAAACATCAACTGTAATAATGTCAGGATTAACTTCATGGAGACATGAAATTAAAATACGGTTAATGCACTTTTTACAGTCCCTTTAAAAAGAAGTATGTGAACTTCTCCTTATTCTTGTATATAAAAATGAGAACAGCTGCCGCAAGGTGCTCCTCTCCTCCAGGCACAGTTGTTTATGGCAAAGAACACTAGGCTTTGATCATCTGCTTACATTTACCACACTGATTCCGTCTTTGCCAGTGGGCTCTATAGATTCTCAGCATGAAACACTCCTGCTAATCTGAAGTGGTCAAGATTGTTTTCCAATGGAATTTTCCATTATGCTCTGCGCTATCTTTCTTCAAAGCACAATTTGTTCACTGGGCAGCACTCCTTGTCCAACATAATATGCAGAACCCTTTTATACCTGCTCAATATTTTTGCTTTCTTCCTGTGGTGCTTCGCTTCCTCCATTTATTCTCATCTCCACCCAAGTTCTCTTTT
The DNA here is from genome assembly GCA_011074415.1 of Stictonetta naevosa. Classification (NCBI taxonomy): domain Eukaryota; kingdom Metazoa; phylum Chordata; class Aves; order Anseriformes; family Anatidae; genus Stictonetta; species Stictonetta naevosa. The sequence goes on from CM021697.1 coordinate 72,183,556, forward strand.
ACAGCTCTCTGGTGGGTAACCTGATATGTTTGTTAGCAGCTGTTCTGTAGCCTTTTTCCCGTCCTCCCCCCAACATTAAAACAGTTGAGAGGCAGACATTACTTCTCAGGGAGGACACAATGCCTTTTGCTATGGGTCATTGACTTCCTCCCTTTTCATTTTCCCCCCTCAAAGGTGCTAGAAGGTACAGACATAATAATCCTGCATGCCCCCACAATTCTTGCATGAGTGTAGCACATCAAGCCATTTCAAAACAGCCCCTTAATTAGATCATACACTTTAAAAAAAAAAAAAAAAAAAATTTAAGTCCCAAGAGCAGGGACCAGACAAATCAACCCAACTAGGACAGAGGGGAAAGGAATCCCCATCTCCAAGCCCCACACCTAATGCATTCTCCACTAGACAGCTGTAGCAACTAGATGTTATTCCCCTTCTGCCACAACACACCAAAAGCCATGCAGCCTTACAGAATGAGCTGCAGCCTGGGAAACAGCAGGTAAAGACTTACAATAGCTAGTCCAGCAACACAGCGTATGAGGACTAGCAGGGTCACATCTTACATTGCTACTCACTCACCCAGTCATTACATTATTTCTCAAAGGAAAGAGGAATGATGTTGGCTCTCCTGCTTTTTCACCTGGATCAGACTGCATCCCTATTAAATTAAATTGGCAGCATTTGCTAAACTACACAGAGACAGAGTCTGAGAAACCACATATACATACTGGGAGCTTATACCTCTTAAAATTTTATTTCAAGTGTGATTAACCTAGTTACCAACACACACTTTAATATAAAGTGGTCTACTATATTCAAATAAAGGAAAACTTCTACAGCTAAGCAATATTAAGTTGCATTAATACAACAGCTTTCAAGTACAAAAATAAAAATATATGAAACAAAAACTGTACTGCTAGTGAAGACGTACACCGTCCCTGAAGAAGGAAGTTTCAAAGTGAACAAATTTGAGGTGATGCCCATATTCAACTGTACTAGGGAATCTACTATAAAGAACTAATCCCTTTTCCAGGAATGTACAAATATGAAATTACGATGTCTCGATACCTATAAAAATACATAAACAAATCCCAAGCATTTCACTTAAAGTTTTCCAAGCTTTTTTAGCTTTTTAAAAAAACCATCATCTTCAGATGCACGGGATGCAGTTTTTCCAGAAAAGAGTAGGCCCGATGAGCTTACTTCAAATGAAAATTTTGCCCCTCAGCATCCATTGGCCACAGCTCAGTTATTTTACATAAATATACCATTAGAGAACTGGAGTTGTGCTGTAGCCTTTTTACCTCCCCAGTTGTTTCTTCTTCTGAGGAATCTGTATGGTGTAAGCCTGGCAATAGCACACTAAATTTATGACTACAGAAATGCAAGTTTGACTGAATATTAAATACAAGCCTGATTAAATACGTCAATTTTAATATTTTACAGGTTGGAACAGCTTTGTAGTTTTTAATCCGCAAAACATGCTGCTACAACACCTACCATTCTGTGCCATATTACATTCTTCATTCCATTGGTGCAGCCTACTAAGCAGAAGGATCTAATTCCCTTCAGATCAGATTGCTAAAGACCTACTTGAATTGCTCTTATTGGTCCATCCACATTAGCAATACACATTACCTAAGTTGATGCATGTCCAATACATAGAAGCAGGTAGTCTTGATCAGAAAATGAGTAGACATGTAGAAATAAACACAATAATACAAGACGGGTAACTCAAAGACATAGAAAGTGACCAACAGTTCAACTCCAAGTTCATGTGCTGAAGCCCAAAGCATCTGGTGGGTTTGTTTTTGTCGGTTTTATTTTGCATTTTATTTTATTTTTTCCAAACGAAATAAAAGATGTTGGCATTTCTAGAGTCCTAGGAGGAGGGGCACAAGTTTTTTCAGCATGTGAAGATAAAAAGAAAAACCTCATTACAGCATGGTGGGGATTACAGGCCTTTTGCTGCTTATGATTTTAGCATTCACATGGCAGCAACTGCTTACGCTGAAAAGCAATATTACATAAGTTACTTTCAGTTCTCATTGCTAGTTTCTCAGAGCCATCCAATGCTACCTCATTGCTGTCTGCTTTAGAGGAATTCACCAGTTGCCATGAGAATGCACAGCAGCAGCAGAAGCAGAGCAATGAGCAAGTAACAGCACGTCAGTAGCTGCAATGGAGTCAAAGACCTGTTTGTGAATTACAAATGATAATAAATGCCATACCAGGTATCTGCAGATTTATTTTTAAATGAGATCTCAATGGCATGAACACTTACTCTGAAAACTTTAGAGTTTACCTACCCCTTTATTTGCTCTGTAAAAGATAAGCTAAGTAGTAATACAAATGTTTAATTACCATTTTTGTTAATTAAAACAGATGGCCACCACTGTATTTGTGCCATTGTCTAGCACTATCTGTATGAACTCTGGCAAATTAAACAGTATTTGAGCTTTACAGAAAATACACCAAGAACATAGAAGTTTGAAGACAGATGAGTAAATTATACAAATACTATTACAGTAACTTTGTTTCCTTTAGACATTAAGGCCCATATAAAAAGTAACAGATTGAAGTCAGACATATCTATGAACAGAAAAAAAAAAAAAGATATTAATATTTTAAGTCAAAGAAATACACACTAAGATGTGAAATTTCAGAACAGAACCACCATGTGTTTCTCACATGTCACATGCCTTAACCTCTGAGGAAAGACATTGTTACCAACGATCAGAGAACTTGGAAGTCCCACAGGAGCAGGGCTGGGTGCTGCAGTTCCCTGTAGATACAGAGCTGTGTTTTCACCCGGCTTTCACTGTTGCGTTTTGCAGGGGTGTGCTGCCCCCTGGTGCTACGAGTCCGGAAGGGGCTGGCTATGAGTACCGCTTCTGGTCTTCAGCTGTGACTGGGCAATATCTGCCAGGGCACTCTGTATCTTTTCCAGCAGCATATCTCCACGATAAACCACCTCTTCCAGACGGGCAGCTGCTTCGTGATTTTCTTCTTCTAATCGATACAGACTAGCAGCCTTTAAAATGGAAGAGAGACGAGTAAGGATCTTCAAATACATAAAACTGACTTTCTTACTAAGGGGAGGCGGTATGTAATAGTTAATGCCCCCTAGAAAACAAAGATTCTCCCTTTAGCCCCAGATTCTACACTTTTAAATTCAGAGTAACCCATTAGAGATTGCAGCCTGAAACACTGCATATCCACACGGAGTAAATGAAAAACACCAAATAGAGATGTTAGCTGCTTTCATATTGCAACTCTTAGCTCTCCTGATAAGAAGTGAATATTTATCCCATTCCCCACACAGGTACTGAAAACTATCCTCACATCTTATGGGGACCTTATTTAGACCTTCCTATTATATAGCATATTTCACATGAAACTAACAAAATCACATATTTTATTTCTGAACAAAAATGTTTCAGTTAGACAAAGTTAGTGAAATAAAACACCTGAGCTTCAGCATTCAGGTAAAATATTTACCAAATTTAAAGCTACTCAAACTTGTTCCAACTCAATTACAGAACAGATGAAACAAAATTGGCTTCAGACACTTTTTTTTTTTTTAACTACTACGCAAACCCTTAAAACCTGGTTAACGGGTCTTCTTAAAATCATGCTTAAACTGGCAAGTTCTATGAACATATTAATCTCCTGCTCTGCAAGACTCATGTACAGTGAAGGTTAATATATCACCTAAAACTTGACAGACCTTGGAAGAAGGGTCAGAGAAAGAATAGAAAAACGTACAAGCTCAAACTATAGAATCCAGCTCAGTTAGTTCAGTCTCAGTTGTTATAAGGTTGACTACAGGTAAACTGCCATTTTTGAACAAAATATGCATCAGCCTCGACACAATAGACCTCAAGAGGGATCAGTAAATTGTGTTGGGTATTAAGGTGGCAGACCCTTTTATCACTTATGTTAAGTCTACCTATTTACCTTTCTCAGCTAAACCTCCATTGCATACCTTAGAGTATTCCAATCACCATCAAAATAGTCTTTTTAAACGTCAGAATATTTATCTTTAATAGCGCCCTAATTCAAACAACAGAAAATAAAAGTCAAAACTAGAATCAGTAAAAGATGGAATCCAGGCTAACTTATCAAAACCACGCAAAAAAAGATCAGAAGTTCTTTTGAAACCAAGTTTTGCATTAACTAAGCTAGAAGCTGTTAGAATATCAACTCAGAGGAAAGCATGCCCCTACTAGATAACTAATTCCTTTCTGGAGCACTCTGGTTTGCTTGCATTAGCTGTCACTACAATCAGACCTAACTCAGTCATGAAAGAAGTCTAATTTAGCTGCAGCAGAAAGAAGTCGTCAACTATTAGATAGTTACATTAAATGAGGCTGGTGTTTACATTCCCAATTAGTATGTTCAATTGTTATTAGCAAGGTTTCCAAATTTCTTTTGGATAGTCACAGATTATCAACCCTGGTGTAAAACCTTCAGAAGATCTTAATGCAACTAGATTTCTCAAAGAAATGGAATTTTCTGTATCCTTGTTGCATTCTAAAAAGAAAATACTTAATGTAAATTTAGAAGCTAGAGTCCAAAAAAATGACATTTAATATGCAAGGTCTGTACACAGAACATCAAAAAGAAAAAAAAAAAAAGAAAAAGAAAGAGAAAAATAAAAAGGAAAAAAAAAACAGCATTCTTTGAATTGTGGGTCTGAGACATTTTTTGGAAGTGAGAAACAGCTGAATGTTGCAAAAGGGCTCAAGCTTTTGCAGCAGTTCCATTCCTATAAGGTAGGGAATGGAGGTTATGATACTGGCTACACCTGCTAATAGCTGCCTTGGTTAGTAGCTGCTTTCTGTTCCCAAGCTCTTCCTAGAGCTTCTGTGGTCTAAAGAAAGGAAGAACAAGTAATAAAAACATTAAGATTGCCTGGCTGGTCCAAAAGAGTACATCCTATTACTGAAAAGTGAAGGAACTGCTTTGTGACAGAGATAGAGAACTTAAAACATACCCTGCCAATCCTTTAACAACAAGTAACATTGTGGGAGAATGAACGGCTACAAAACTGCAGCTACAAAATGAAACAACCCTAATGAGCAAACGACTATGAAAGATCCAAGGAAAAAAAGCAGCCAACAACATCAATGCACATCAGTACTGTCACATCTGTTGCATTAATATTAGAATATCTAAAGAACACAGGTAGCTGTACTATGCTTTAGGACTGTGATGTTATGATAAGTTTATATTTTAAACTTTTGGCTAGAAAGTTTTCCAAAATTCTGTGTATAGCCGTATTAAGAACCAAATGTAAAGAGCAGTTTTTCCAGTGAGCCCATAAAATACTGACAGGCTACCTTCATGAAAAATTCAGGCCTACACTAGAGTCACTTTTTATGATTGCATGTCTGAACGTTAAAAAGTGTTTAAAAAATAAGGAAGGTTGCCATCAGTAACAGTTGATATTTTTAATTACAAGTACTCTTACCTGTAAAGCTGCTGTTGATTCTTCACTAGGCAGGGAATCTATTAGAACATCAATATCTTTTGCAGTTCGTGCAATCAATGCTGCAAACAGCTGGGCATATTCTTTAAAAGAATGAAAAAAAGTCAGCCTACTCAACACATTACTGAAATAAGCACAACTCTGCTTTTACAACAGAAAATTCTAAAGAATTGAAGTATACAGATGTTAAAATTTCCCCTAGAGGAAGATTGTAACAGTATCATAAGTGATAAGAACACAACCATATTAGTGACTGCATCAGCTGACAAGAGAAAAACAGCTGATGTCATCTACCTGGACTTCTGTTAGGCCTTTGACACAGTCCCACATAACATCCTGATCTCCAGATTGCAGAGAGATGGATGTGAAGGGAGGACCATTCAGTGGGCAAGGAATTGGCTTGAAGGCTGCAGCCAGAGAGGTGGTCAATGGCTCTATGTCCATGTGGAGGCTGGTGATGAGTGGTGTCCCTCAGGGGTCTGTCTCGGGATTGGTACTATTGAATATGTTTATCAATGACACAGTGGGATCGGGTGCAGCCTCAGCAAGTTTGCAGGTGACACCAATGTGAATGGTGCAGTCAACACAAGAGAAGGAAGGGAAGCCATCCAAAGGGACCTGGACAGGCTGGAGAAGTGGGCCCACGTGAACCTCAGGAGGTTCAGCAAAGCCAAGTGCAAGGTGCTGCACCTGGGTTGGGGCAATCCCAGACATGAGGACAGACTGGGAGAAGAACTCATTGAGAGCAGCCCTGCGGAGAGGACTTGGGGGTTCTGGTGGACCAAAAGGTCAGCATGAGCCAGCAGTGCGTGCTTGCACAGCCCAGAAGGTCAACTGCATCCTGGGCTGTAGCAACAGAGGGACGGCCAGCAGCAGGTTGAGGGAGGGGATTGTCCCCCTCTGCTCTGCCTTGTGAGACCCCACTTGGAGTGCTGCAGCCAGCTCTGGGGCCCCCAGCATCAGAAGCATGTAGACCTCTTAGAGCGGGTCCAGAGGAGGGCCACAGGGATGTGCCAAGGGCTGGAGCACCTCATCACAGGACAGGCTGAGAGAGATGGAGCTGTTCAGCCTGAAGAGAAGGCTCCAAGGTGACCTCATTGCAGCTTTTCAGTACTTAGAGGGGGCTTATAAGAAAGATGGAGAACAACTTTTAATTTCAAACCATTCCCCCCTGTCTTGTCATTATCTGACTGAGCAAAAGGAGGGGAAGACTTAGATTAGAGGTTAGGAGGAAATTCTTCATTCAAAGGGTGGTGAGGCACTGGCACAGGTTGCCCAGAGAAACTGTGGAGGCCCCATTCCTGGAGGTGATCAAGGCCAGGCTGGATGAGGCCCTGAGCAACCTGGTCTGGTGGGTGGCATCCCTGCCCACGGCAGGGGAGGTGGAACTGGATGATCTTTAAGGTCCCTTCCAACCCGAGCCATTCTACAAAGATGATGGTAGTTTGACTACAATCCCAGATAGAACAAGGTAGCTGTTTATACAAAGGGCTGGGCTTTATATAAATGAGAAAATAGCTAGAACTCCATCATGGTTAACCAGTTAAGAAATTTCTAAGAACAGTACTAAGTAATCTAGTCACTACATTAAGCACTGAAAGTAGCTAAGAACTCATTTAACCTTTCAACCCTTGCCTTGAAGTCTGTCACTAGACTTGTAAAGAATACTAGAAACTGTAAAGGTAATGATTCAAATACACAGATTATTTAAATTATGTTAAGAATCATGAAAGAATGCAAGGTTTGTTAGTCTTAAAAGTTAACTGTTCGGCCACAGAAAAAGTTAAATTACCACTGAGAAACAGAAGAACATAAGTTTATAATAGATCTTAATTTAGTTACCAGATCTTTGAAAGACCTACATGGATTTTTAGTAAGAGGCTCTGTAAGTCAGAAACAAAGCTTTCCTGTATGGAATTGTATCCATTCAATTTGAATGAATTTGTTACTGCAGCTAGAATACTGAAACGGCCTTCAATTTATAATTTAAGATCTTACACATTTTTTCCTGTTGATTGCTTCCATAAATCTTTCATGAACTGAGAAAATACTCTCTAATAGAGAAAAAACTAGAAAAGATTGACATTCTCAAAGGTACGCTTGACTTGCATAAAACTAACAACCCAGGCAACCAAAAGCACTCTGACAAAAAAAAGCTTGTCCTCTGTGTTATCACATATATACTCTTATCTGTACATCAGTGCTCTCCACACTGAGCTTTAAGGCCTGTTTGTTAAGAATTTAAATATCCAAAGATGTGTAACTGGTAGCTTTGTTTCATCAGCATCATTAACTCAGTTATATGATTTTACTGAACTCACTACATTCAGAGAAATGAATAAGACAGATAAAGCAGAGGACTGACCCTTTTAGGACCTCTAATTCTTAAGTCATCACAAAGATGTCAGTACCTGGGAGAGCCTCAAGTACCATAAGGAAGCAAATAAAACTTTTACTTGCTTTTTTTCCAATTAATTACTGTCAGAGAGCAAGCCACCATAGACCAATGAAGGACTAGTCAACAACTGTCCTACAAAGAGCATCACTGTTCCTCTGGTATCCTACTAATCAAACAATCTAATGCATGAAACCTGCAAAATTTTCTCAGGGAAAAACAATAGGAGGGTGTTGATTGAGGATGATGATAACATAATTATTTAAATACTAACTTGAAATTCTAAGATTACATAGAACTTTTAGTTTGCTTTTCAATTTTAGTATCTTACATTAGTTTTATTTCTCTCAGAAAAAAAAAAAATACCCAAACAACCTACCAACAGCAACCAAAAAAACCCACAATTGTCAGCTGGGAGAGTCAACATGACATTATTCCTTAATTTCATAAGCAAACAACACATACAGAAATATAAATAACTACAAGTCTATGCAATTGAGAATTTTAAATTCATGCTCAACTTCATAAAACTAACCCTTATTCTTGAAAAAAAAAAAAAAAACAAACGTTTTGGAAGTAAAGGGCTGCTTACTAACAACCTCCCTCAGCAGTCCTATTGCAATAACTTATATAGAAAATGCTACTGTATATGTGCAAATAAACCACCACAAGAAACACATTTTAATGCTTAGTTAAAGCTTAAAATGATCTTTCTTCTACCACGATCTTATACAGCAAGTGCAGTTGATGTTGTTTTGTGACTTAAGTTCAGTCACCCCTCGAGTTACTGGTGGAACTGTCTGCTGAGCACGAAATGGTGCAAAGCGAGGGCCACAGTGCGCATCGCATCGGGACACGCTCGCGGTGCGCTAGCAGAAGCAGGAGGACTTGCCTTCCGTTGGATTAGCCGGCTGGTCCTTGTTGATTGCCGTCTGGATGTTGCTGAAGGAGGCCGGCGGGCCGCACTGCTGCAGCACTCCGATGGCATTGCAGAACTGGTCTGCGAGCTGCGGACAGTAACGACACCGTTAGTTTACCTCAGCACCGCAGCCATTTCCATCCCATTTCGCCCCCCGGCTCCCGCGGCTCGGAGGGGAGCAGTACCCGCGGCCAGCAGCAGCGATGCCCCCAGGGCTGCCAGCGCAGTGAGCCCAAGGTCGAGCTCCTCTCCCCTGCAAAAAGAAAAAATCAGGAAGGACAGGAGGGGAAAGCAGCGCCGCCTCACCGAGTTCACGGCGTCCTGCAGCTGCGTTAGCCTGTCCGCCATGGCGCTGTTGTCCCTCCCCGCCCGATTACCAGGCCGAGCCGGGCCGGGCCCGCCCCCTGCAGGCCGGGAGGAGCCGCGGTCCCGGGTAACTCGGGACTTCGTTAAAAAGCCGAGCCACAAAGCTGTTGGCACAGTGTAAGCGCAAAGCTACCGCTCGTTTTTAAGGTATTAGCGAAGCCGGCAGGTTTGTTCTGGGGCTTCTGCAAGCTAGCTAGGTGCGGTGCTAAGCCTGGAGTAAGTGGGGTTTATGGAGCCTCTCACAGGCACTGGGAGCTACGGTGTGTCCTCTGAATGCTGAACTGAGACCGGACAGTGACAGAAGGCTCATTTCCAGAGGTCAGCTAGGACAGCGGCTCCAAGCAAAAAGCTAATTTTGATGGTCTTCTAGTATCATACAGACTTTGAACTGTGGGAACCCTGTTTGGCTGAACAGGGTCAGCAAACTAGATATGTAACCAGCAGGACCAGGGAGGTGATCATCCCCTTATACTCTGCTCTGGTGAGGCTGCATCTCCAGTGCTGTATTCAGCTTTGGGCCCCTCAGTACAAGAAGGACATTGAAGCCCTGAAGCATGTCCAGAGAAGGTCTATGAAGCTGGTGAAGGGCCTGGAACACAAGTCCTGTGAGGAGCGGCTGAGGGAACTGGGGTGGTTGGGGTTGTCTGGAGAAGAGGAGGCTCCGGTGAGACCTTGTTGCTCTCTACAGCTACCTGAAAGGAAGGTGTGGGGAGCTGAGGGTTGGCCTCTCACAGATAATTAGTGATAGGACTAGAGGGAATGACCTCAAATTGCACTAGGGAAGGTTCAGGTTGGAAATCAGAAGACACTTCTTCTCAGAAAGAGTAGTCAGGCATTGGAATGGGTTGCCCAGAGAGGTGGTGGGGTCACTGTCCCTGGGAGTGTTTAAGGAAAGGTTGGACCTGGTGCTTAGCAACATGGTTTAGTGGGTGACATTGGTTGGAGGTCTTTTCCAACCTTAACGATTCTATGATTCAATGATATCCTGACAGAGAACGGCTGCTTTCCCAATCACAGCAGGCAAAGATGTAGAGAAGAAAGAACAGCCACTTGTCTGAAATGACTGTAGTCTTAAACGCAGACCAGTGCTCATCGCTGCATTCTAATGCCAGGCTTGCAACTTCCTTTTGTATCTGAACTGGAAACTGGATCAAAGCAAGCTGGGAAAAGCACACTCAACAAAACAAGGAGGAGCATGCAAAGCTTTTTAGAGCCTAGGTTAGAATATAAGTTCACAAACAAGGCAGAAACAGCAACAGGATCATCTTAAAACTCATGGAAAGTGGAAAAAGAAGATACTTTTAATTTGCCTTCTGTCATCTCGTCACAAGCCCATGAATCACCTGCACAGCCAGAGGCCTTGAGCACACCAGCAACCTCAGGGGCTGCACTGTGCTTTTATTAGTCCGTGTGAAAACAAAACAGCAGTGCATTAAATAAATAGATAAATGATAATAATAATAATAATTTGACACCCTCTGCACTTAACACCTCAGGGTGGATATCTTCCCAAGCTCACCACTACCATTCCTAGCCGTGGAAATCACCACACAGCCGGAGGAGGTGGTTGGGGCAGATAAAAGCCGTTTTGGGGGCATTTATGCCCCGTTACCTCAGGCAGGTGGGTGAGGGGAGGCGAGAACCGCTTGGGCCGGGCGGAGCCTACGAGAGAGCGCTGCGCCGCCTCGCAAGCTCCGCCCGGCCCAGCTCTCTCCTCAGCGCCCTGGCTTTTCTCAGCCTACTCTCCCCTTCCCTCCTCAGCGCCATGCGGCTCCCTCCCTGCGTCCTGCTGCTCCTGGGGCTCGCCGAGGCGCTACGAGAGGCCGGCGCCTCAGGTGAGCCTGGAGACGGGGCTTGGGAGGGAGGCTGAGGGCCGCGGCCGCCATTATGTGGCGGGAGGGAGTGGGCTTGTCGAGCGAGGCTCGTTGCGGGAAAAGGGTGCTTTACACCCCCCACTCTCTTATTTTTAATTTAAATTATTGTATAACAGTCTTGCACCTTATTAGTTATGCGCCTTATTGCAATAACAGCCCTGCACCTTATTAGCTATGGACGCCATCGTTCGAACAATTTGATGGATCTGCTGGCTACAGTCCTGCTGCAACAGGGGTATGGTGTAGGCTGAGGGGTGTAGAGTTGTATGGTGTAGAGCTCTACTCTTTCTGAGGAAACAGGGTGGCATTCACTCGGCTAGGAGTTTGTATCAGAAAGGGAAGAGGATTTACTGCTTCTTTTTGTGACAGCTCTCAAGAGGTTGTGGGTTCCCAGCACCTTGCCAATTGCAAGCTGAAAACCGCTAGCTTTTTAAAATCAAGGAAATGAGCAAAACCACCAAGTATTTGGAACTCTGTTCCTAAAATGACTTGTTGGCCTGCTGTTGTAATCTCAGTTTATTAAGCATTGTCTTTTTTTGTAATTCCCCTGTGCGCATGCATGGGACTATAATAGGTCTCCAGAGGTAAGTGTACTGTAATGATTATATCTTGTGAAGATTTAACAGATGCTTACTTCCATATCATTAATCTCTTACCTCTCTTTTTCTGTTCAAATAAAGGAAAAAATAAGCAGTTTCCTCAGAGATAAGCAAGCAGTCCCTTATGTTAGGGCTGATATAAGCCTCCTCTTAGTTTTTCTTTTCTTTTAAACTACCATGGAACAAAGTTTAATTCCCCAGAAGGAGAAATATACTCTTGGGATACTCTGCAAGACAGCATTTGGAATCAGTCCCAAGTGTGCAAGTATTCTTCCTGCTCTAGTCTTGGTGTTCTTGCAGGTTCTGAGAACTTCAGCTTGGTACTTGATGGTGGTGGGTAGGTTTGAGAATAAAGGTTCAGTATTCTTGGGTCTCAATCTCCTTATTAAAAGATGCTGATAAACAACTTATCACACAGACTTGATTGAAGTCTTCATGAAAAGTTAATAAGTAGTGTAATTTGTGTACCAAATCCAAACTGATTATTAGGCCATTTAAACAAGGATGCTTACTTAATGGTTCACTGATTTGAAATTGTCTTGTGGCTGTTCAGTCTGGGATATCCAGGTTTGTGGAGATGGCTTCTGCTATCTCCTAATACTAGAAGATCCCACTTCACTTATAAAGAGCTGTTAAGTAAAATCTGCCTTTGATGGCCTGTATTACTTTTCTGGGGTTCTGATGGGCTGCAGCTCTTTAAACTGAGTATTTATGCATAAGTATATTAAACAGAATACTTGTTGCCTCCTGGGGAGCCCCGCCTTTATGAAATAGGAGTGCAACTGGCCTTGTTTGCTACATCCAAACCAGGATGTTTAGTGATGCAAAAACTCAAGTGTAATTAGGATTTAGCAGTGCCTGTGTGATAGTTTTAGCTGGACCAAGACCATCCTTCATTAAAGATACAGTTCTACTGATAGTCATGCAAAAATAAGAAGCAACTGAATGATTGCTTTCCTTCTGCTCCCTCACCCCTGGCTTATCTGGATCTACTTACTTTGTGCTAGCTGTTTAGTTTATGCAGAGACAGCCTTTTAAAACAAGAGTTTCCCATAAAGCTGTTATGCAGTTTAAATGTGGCAGCTGGTCACTTGTACCTTGTGGCATATGTGGCATTGTCTCTGACCAAGGAGCTTTTGTCTGAGACAGGTGTACTGACTGAGCATGGCTCTGCAGGTAAAAGGCTGTTTCTGCAATGGGGAATGACACTTGACTATTGGAGCTGGAAGGGTGGGTGTTTCAATTAAAGTACTGAATGAGCTGGGAGCTTGGCACTTAATCAGCAGTATGGAAATGGTTCAACAGAATGGAATTGATTTGAGCTGGCTGTTGATCTGCAGTTTCTCAACAAGCATAGAGAAAGAGGCTTGGCATTTATTATTCTGTAGAACTGGCTGCCGTGTTTCTTAGAGTAACGACTTGTGATCTCTACAGAGCTCTGAGAGGTTAAATTCCTTTGCTGTCTTTACTAGCTTTGCTCATTTAGTTAGTGGGAGAAATGATGCAATGTGGGGTGACAGAGCAGATTGTTGTCCACCTTTGCTTCTCAGTTCTGTCTGTGCTCCTGTCTTAGTATTGGTGGTACTGGTACACTGAATAACACATGCTAAGTATTCCAACTTTGTTCTTGCTCAGTTTCCATATTACTGACTTGAAGTATCTGTTTTCAGTTGACAGTTTTTGTAATACTGAGGATTCCTCTCTTGTATCTTATCTAAAACCACTCTGACATGCAGCAACCTTCAGACTTCCTCCTCTTGTAGAGAGGAGGAGTTTAACCTGGCATCTTACCAGCTATTTCCAGATCTCCACTGTTTTGAAAGAAGTGGAGCAAAAACGAAAAACAAAAGCAAAACAAACAGAAATAAAGCTGGGATGCCTGGATCTTGTTTCTAGCTCTGTTGCTCTGTTCTGGCTCACTTCTGTGATGGTGTCATCTTAGTAGCACTGTCTGACACAGGGAGCTGAAGCTTGGATGCTGTGGCCAGCACTCTGTTCATGGAGGCTTCTGGTTTCTGCCCTTCAAAGCTGTTTTGCCACCACTGAGCCCCATGTGGCTCGCTCGGGCAGCCCACTGATGGCCTTGGGGAATTGTGAGTAGGCTGTTCTGTCTAACTCCCATGGAGCCTGCCTAGTAACACCACTGGTGACTCCTTCACAGGACAGAAATGGAGAAAGCAGGAAGGTTTTTAGGTGGTATTGCCTGTGGCCATGTAGCAACTGTTCTTCTAGCAAATGACTTATAAGTCAGTTCTGCTGCTTCACAGTGTTTATGAACTCTCCCTGGTAATCTTTCAAGCCTAGGTGGAAGTGTGGTTCAAGGAGCCTGTAGAAAACAAGCTGAAAAATACTAGCTTGACTGGCTGTAGTTGTTCTTTATCCTGAATCTATACTCTTCTGTCTAGACTTGGGTTTAAAATGTCACATGTGCTGTTCTAGGAGCAGTTATGCAAGCACTAAAGCAATGTAGAACACCATGCCTTAATTAGCCACGCTAATTAAACTTCAGAGAATGCCTCTGACATTCAGAGTCCCATGATCATGTTGAAGAGGTGTCTGCATGTCTTGCTGACAAATCCTCTCTTATATATGCAGAGGCTTCCGGGTGTAAGTACAGAGGGGAGGTGAGAAACAAAGCAGACCAGAGCTATTTTTCCCCCTTGCTGTAGAGCATAGAGAGGATGTACATGGTTTCAGTTTTTCCTTAGAAGACCATTTTGGTGAACTTCTTGCACTTCAGGAAACTGCTCTTCAAGTTCAGAATTGTTTTCCTGTATTCTAAATTTCACAACAAATTTGAGTGCATAGAAAGTTGGTGCTTTTTAAATGCCCTTCTCTAGCTTTTGCAGTTAGTTGCATTTCTGGTAAAATTTAAGAGCTTAGGGGGAAAGAGGTCTTGTGGAGAGGGGGATATCTGAATACTGCTCAAAGGACTTCATGAGAAACTGAAAAATATGCAAAGCTTTTCTTTTGGTAGTTCTAATTTTACATTAATATTTAATGATTGAGAACTTGCAGTAGAAACTTCTCTACCCTAGCATAAACTGCAGGTGATAGGATAGAAAAAAAACCCTGCTTAAATACGAATCAGACTAAAGATTTTATTGTTTTATTGGTGATGCAGTATTGGTAATCATCAAAGTTTTGGGGTGAGCATAGGAGCGAAGTAAGCACTGAAGTTAGCAAGATGAAATTAGTATTTTCTTTCTCTTCCTCTGCTGTGAGAAGAGTAGAAGATAGATAAAAGTAGGAGGTCACCTCTGTTTACATGTGATCAAAAGGCAAAGAAGCTGGCCATAGATGCAGTTCTTGGCAGGGGAGAAGGAGTAGTAACAGAAAAGAGATACAGAGTATTGGGTGTAGAGTTTTGAATGAGAAGGCTTTGCCTGAGACATCCATGACAGCGAGTGTGGGATAGTGCTGTTTGTACTTGAATAGAAGAAGCACAGAGTAACTTGACGACAGTATCAACCCTTGTGCTGTAAGAGGCAACTCTGCTGTGGAAGTAATATGCATCTGTTTAAGCTTTAGGTCAGTTGGGTTCCTGTGTGTCTGCATGCCTGACGGGGAATTCTTATGAAGCATCAGAATGCAAAGCTGAAGGGCATCGTGCATGCCACATGCATCTAGTCTGTTCACTCTTCAACAAAAGAAAATCTTGTGGCTTCTGTACAGCTGCTTCTCTTCACTTCTCTGAAATCCCCAGTCCCCCAAGTGCACAGCACAGGGAAAAAACAGGCTTTCTTGTTGGACTTGAACAACAAGCCAAAACTGATTCTCAAAGAATCTTATATCCTGGGTCATGTGGCTCTTCTTAAATTAAAGACAGCAGGTGACAGCTATGTGCATCCTAAGAAGAAATGGTCTTGGTTGCATCTTAGAAAGTCATTAGACTTTAGATACAGAAATAAGGGTACAACAGCCCTAATAATTGGTGTGGGAGCTAATGACATGTGGAGTAACTGAAAGTGGGTGAGTATACTCACCTATACTCAACTGCAGGCTTGATCCTATTGTAGGATTTGACCCAATTCCCATTATTGGGGAATTTGCCCAGGAAGTCCAACTGGGCAAGTTGGCTGGCTAATACAAGCATATTGTCCTGGGTTTGCAAAAGGACAAGTAGAGCTCAGTAACTTATTTACTTTAGTGACTATTGCTTGCCCTGATAAGCTGCAGGTGACCAGCCAGTGCAGTGTCTTGTTGGAGCTGGACAGACTTCCTGGCAGGAAGTCAAGTCCTGTGTGCTTAGGTGAATGCCAGGCTGCCTGGAGGCTTCTGCCTGTACCTGTCCCTGTAGGCACATCTGTGTGCAGGAGCTTCTGCAGCCATAACTTACTGAGTGCAAGCAGTATAAAATGTCTTGCTTTGTTCCCAGCTGATATGTTATTGGGTTACTGGAAGCTTCTAGGCTGTTCTTGAGAACTGTTTCTCATGTGGGCAAAAAACGTGGATCTTCCTTTCTTTTTTTTTGGAATGCAGGTCTTCTTGAGCTCTCCCTGGGAAAATTCAGAAATGTGCTGCTTAATCAGACCAATCCAGTAGAAGCTGTAATCAGGAACATTGCAAGCAATGTGACAGTTGTTATTTTTCAAGTACATGCACAGCAAAACAGCGTGGTGATATCCTTTGACAAGGTGTGGTAAGAGTGTCATTTCTGTTCTCAAATACTATGTTCTTTCCTGAAATGAGAACTAAGAGCTCTCCTACACTATGAATACAGAATTCAAGCTGTATAAGTACTACATAGGAGCCATGCGAGTAATATGCTCTTAGGATTTGTGAAACTTTACTATTTCTTTCTCATGCTCATGTGTCATGACTGCTATTTTAGAAGCCTGGATGGCAAAGATTTCAGAGCTTCAAGGCTTCATTCTTGGTGGGAACGGTGCTTCTGACATGACTGCTGACCATGTCCATTGGTGTCTGATTAAAAAGGGATTGATGATAAGCATTTCCCAGAAACCTTATTATGCTAAGCTCTATCACTTTGGGATGTTCATCTGTCTGTTCATGTGGCTTGTAGATAGCTACTGCAGTTATAGTGTGTTATTATCCCAGCTGCTGCTCCTGAATTTAATTATTGTTTGGTGGCATATGGAGAAATTATTCTATGGTACTCCAGTGAAGGCTGCCACTTCTAGCCACCAACACAAGCATTCCTATTGCTTGTCCTACGCTAGCCACTATTTGTCCTATCATTACTGGGGTGCAATCTAAAATACTGACTTCTATGATGCTGTAAGCCAGTAAGTTGTGTTTGACTACATTCTGCTCAATGTCGAAGGTACTAGGTATCAACCTGACAGCTGCCATCCTGTTTCCCGTCACAGTATTCCAAATGAGAATGTGCTGGGTGCCAAGAACTATACTGGGAAACTTAGAAGATGAATAACCTGGTACACAAGTTGCCCAGCTCAGTCTCCTTTATACTGTTTAAATACCCAGGATGCCAGGGCAAAGGCACCACTGCTACACCTACTCAGTCTTTGATTACCAGTCATAGTTTTCTGCTGCCATTTCAATCCCTGCTTGCATGCATGGGGCTTACCAGGCCAAGGGCAGTACTATGTAAATATGGCTGTACTGCTTTTAGGGCTGGCTTGCTTCTGGAGATATGAGACTGAGCCAGACCTTAATGCCTGCCAGGTCCAAAGTGCTTCCTTGCAGCATTGCCTCTAACTTGGACAAAAGCACATTTTCCATGCTGAAAAAGATTGACTGCAGGCCAGCTGGTTGTTCCAAACATGAGAGTGGTGCTGCCATTGCTGACAGATCTTTCCTTGAGGTTCTTGGTTCTGAAAGGGATGTTGTTGGGGGGGCTGTTTGGCATGGCTAGTGTTAAAAGCCAGCTGTTACACAGTCATCTCCCTCCTGGTGGAGATAGCAAGGTGTTTCTGCACTTCAGCTCCCAGGATGCTCTTTCATGCCCTCACAGCTTTTTGTGAGGGATATTCTAATCCCTCTATATCTTTACTAGTCAATGTATGTTTGTATAGCATTAGGCTTAACTAGCTAGAAATCTCTGCAATTTGCTTGTGATATTAACTCCTTGATTGTCTCAAACTTTATTGGTTGGACTTTTGAGCCTTAATTGGGCAATATGTGGTGTCAGAGGCTGCTCTCTTTTTTTCAGCTCTAACCTTCTAGCTAGCTGTGGGCTGAATGCCTCATCTGTGGCAGCTGGCACTGAGATGTGTGCCCTAAAGGTTTGTGGCAGGGATGTGACTACTGTGCAATATGTTTAGTTATAGTGACATGCAATCCTGAAGAACTGCTTGTTTATATAATCCATTTCTGTCCAGAATCCATCTGCAAACAGCTCAGGAACTGGAGCAGACAAAGGACTGATTTCTCTCCTTCGGCCTCAACAGAGTGTGTGTACGTGGTACCTTCAGTCACTGGATGCTAACCAGGTGCTAAGCACAGCTATCTCCATTCCATATATGGAGAAAGGTATGGTCTTATTTCTTGTGAAGGAATACCAGCTCTGCCTACTACAAGTTAATTGTTAGTGTTGGCTTTTCAGAGGTAGTATTCATACATGATGCAAGTGTATGATGGAAGTGGTGCAAACTCTTTTGAAATGGGCTGCCAAAGCTTGGGATCATCAGAGACTTGTGTATAGGATGCACTGTTTGTTCTTGTTGTTACTTCAGCCTTAGAGTAGAAAAACACCGTGTTTGTGTATCAGGGCTTATGTTAGTGATTGCAGGGAAACCACTTCTGTCATCTGCAAGAGTAGAATCTGACAGTTGTGTGTCCTCAGCAAGCAGACTATGCCTGCCTGCAAATGCATGTGTTGCTGGGGTCTTAACACTTTTTTCAAGCTGTGTAAGGAGGAAGTAAATACTACTACAGCTAACTCTTTTTCTTATTTTCTAGATCCTATACCTGGAGGCTGCAATCTAGAATTTGACTTGGAAGTGGATCCCAACATTTACCTAGACTATACCTTGGTTGATACACACATCAAGTTTGCTCCTGCAAACTTGGGATATGCTAGGTATGTGTGTTTTTCAGTAAATAAAACAAAAGGTATGGACTACAGTGTACTCAACAGACCTCCCTTATCATATATTTGACTGAGGTCATAGTACAAGATTCTGCTGGAAAGGTTGATCATCCAACTACTGGTAGAAATCTTGTCTGCTGCAACCAGCAATATAAAAAGTAAATGAAGAAAAGGAGGATGGGGGGAGGAGGTAACAAAGGAACTGAAAGTTGCATCTTGTGGGAGAGGTTATGCATCTGGAGGCTTGTGCCAGGCTTGTAGTTTACCTCTTTTTAATTGTAGAGGAGCAAATCCACCAGCCTGTGATTCAGGGACTGGTCAGAACTCCAGATGGCGGCTGCGCTATGATGTCTACCAGTACTTCTTACCAGAGAACAACCTTTCTGAGATGGTACTCATGAGCCACATATGGAAGATGTCTGAGGTGCAAAGTATCAAAGCTAATGGTGTTAAAGTAAGTATGAAGCACCATTATACCAGGTACTTGGCTACTTGGCGTTGTCTTAAACTTTCTCCTCCCCTGTGCTTCTTATCTTTGAGTGGTGATGTAGGCAAGCTGCTGATGCTTGAGGCTTCCTGCTTGTATCTGGGATTTCTGGCTAGGAAGTATACAGTGCCTGCTCACAAAATGGCAGCCACTGGGTCTTCTGGGAGAGGAGGCTAGTGAGCACAACTTGAAATGTCATGGGACTGAGACCTCTTGTAATGGTTTTTGATATTAGGTAGAGATTAATGATGGGTGTGTGAAGTGTTTGTCATGTATCCTGTTCTCAATCAAGTAAGCCGTTACTGCAGTGTCTTACTTGCTGAATACTGCTTTAGTCACAGTAATCATTCAGTGATGTTGAGGCTAGTTTACCTGTAGCAATATTGCCATTGAGTACCTCTTAATCCAGAGGTAGAGCTGCTTCTGAGAGATCACTGTAGTCTCCTGCAATGCCTGGCAGATGCTGAGGATTGAGCAGGGAATGCAAGAAACAGAGTATAGTGGAACTGGACTAGGTGCCGACCCCAGTTTGGAGTGACACAAAGAGCTGACATGACAGCAAACACTTGTATCATGTTTACCTACTCCAAGGAAAGAGATTGGAATGAATGGAGGGGGAGAATGTCAGTGACCATGACCTGTCTGGTCTTGTTAGGGAGTGGGATGGCAGTCCTAGCTGCTTCTGAGGACAGACCTGGGTTAAGAAGACTGATAGAGAAAATTCTCCTCAAATGAGGAGAAACAAAACGTTGGTGGGAGAATCTTAAGTGCTGTCAGAAATTGTTGCTGTATTTTGGAGGAAGTGGAGTCCATCCTGTGAGCCTTTAATGCCTCCTCAATAATACTGAGATGGTTGTTCAGAATAGGAGAGCTTTTGGCTTCTTGCTGGTCATCTTTCTTGAGCTGCTAAGTATTGTCCAGCTGTATGAACACATCAATGTGCCATCAGACACAGTGACAGGCAGGTATTTGTGACTAAAAATACTCTTTGTTCCAGATGCTTACGTTGACAACTGATGATAAGACCAATGTCTACTTTTCCTCACTCCCTGGGCAAGGTGTGATCTACAATGTCATAGTATGGGATCCTCTCTGGAATACTTCTGCTGCATACATACCTGTGCACACGTATGCCTGCAGCTTTGTTGACCTAGTGGATAATTGCTCTTCTCTCAGTAAGTTGGGACTTGTAGGTCCATGCCAACTGATCTCAATCTTCTTGTGCTCTAGAACACTGAGTGGTGCTCTTAGAGCTTTTTATGTGGTATATAGCCTGGATATGTTTTTGGTGCTCTATGACTGAGTCTGCTTCTTGATTGAGGAGAGATTCTAGAATGATAAAATGAATAATAAAATAAATCTAAGGAGAGAGATTAGCAAGTGAAAGCTTAATTTAACAGAGGTTTAATATTTGGCTTATAACTTGATGCCTTTTTCTGTTTGAACTAGATACATAATTTTGAATCACTTCATAGTGCTTTAGGTGCTGCATGTGGAAACTAAGCTGGTAAAACACAAGCTGGATTAGGGCCCAGCTTTATCTTTTGAACTGCACTAGTGCTAACAGGAATTGGTAACATACAAATATTTCAAAAGGGGATAGTCATCTGAAAATAATGGCAGCAGTAGAAATCTGATTACAAAGTCATGCTACTTTTTAGAAAGTCATATAAAAATAAAATTTGAGCAAAGCTTCTGCTCATGTTATGATCATGGGAAGGACAAGAATAATGAATAGAATATGCTTATAAAGCAAGACTTGTCCTCCTAATTTTCTTGTAACACAAGTAGCTCATCGAGTTTAGTGTCATATGATGCCGTAAGAGATTATCAGGGCTAAAAACCTTTTCCCTAGTTCTCTGAATTAGAGAAATGTAGTATACTGGTTTTAAATAGTGTAAATGACAGTAAGAATTCTTCCTAGGAGACAGAGGTGAGCCATACTAGGGTACTAACAGTCCTTTCTGTTGCACTGAAAACTATATTAAAGGGAGGTAAACGTGAAGGCTGAAGAGATAAAGACCATAGCTGCTGCCTGGGTCACCAGCCCCGTAGTGCTGACTTTCATAGTTGATTGGATGTCCTTATTTTAAAGCTGAGTAGAGCTTTTTCAAATAAATCTGTAATGGTGGTACTACAAATAGCAAATTACAGCTGCTTAACTAATAGTTACAGAAACTTCAGTCCCTTGAATAAGGAAGAAGCTTTTGACTTAGTACTCAGACTGGAGCTAATTAAATACTCCTTTGGAGACTTTATCAAGGTATCTTTTAGGTCAGATGCTGTAGATGTGTTCATATGGTGAGCCTGAAGGAATAGCAGTTACTATTGTTGGTAGACTCAGTGATGGTAACTTGACTTTATGCTAGTCTCATTGTTGGGACTACTAGATAGGAATGCTCTGATAACCCTCTCTTCTTTTAGGCAAACTCTCTACCAAAATATTCTTTACTGTTCTTGCTGTTATTGGCCTCTTCACTTGCTTTTTTGGACACAGATTCTGGAAAACAGGTACTGAGTTTTTTCTCGTCATAAATCCGGTTGGAGTTTCATATATGTACCTTAGAACTGTAGCGCTATTGTTGAAGAATCACCTGGTAGCAATTACATGTAAATTAGGTCCACTGCTGTGCTTTAACAGGATCAGAGATTGTAAGTGCAGAACAAGAAGCTTCTGGTATTTGAAGAACAGGAACCTAGAACTAGAGTGCATGATGGAGAACATAAGCAAAAAATTATGTTTATATCTATTTGATGTGCTTGAGGAGAGCCCTTTCCAGAACCAAGTGTTGCCTGTCCCTCCTCCTGTGCTTAACAGATCATGAGCTGAGATTTTCCTTCCCTGTTGTGAAACAAAGGTGTCCGAAGATGTACTGAAATAGGCTTGCTATGGGGCGATGTGACAGCATACTGAATCTCTTTCCATTTTTTTCTAGACTTATTCTTCATGGGCTTCATAATTACAGGATTTTTCTTCTTTGTATTCATCACTAGGGTAACTGGTCTTGGTTATGATGGTGAGTAGATACCAGGATACCCCCCATCCTCTTCCTTAAACATTATTGCTGTGGATTCCTGAAGTAAAATTTTAGTTGTGCTTGCAGCTGGCTAGCTGTGGGAAGGATAGAAAAGCATGGTATGTGGGTACTTGAACTGAGCTTAAATATCTTAACACTGAGTATACAACAGAGTAACCTGTGACCTCAGACAATGAAATGGAGCTCATAGCTGTAACTCTGACAGAAATATTTGCCTGTCTGTCTAATGGAGATGTAGGTTTTCATGAAGGAAGTATGTTGCAAATTCCCAGAACACTTGTTTCTTTCAGAATGGGTGGACCTCAGTTTCAGATCAAATGCAGGTTGCAGGTGTAAAATTGCACATGTAAAATAGATCAAGTGGTCTGCATCCTGTCTATTAGACTAGCAAGAATTGGTTCTTCTGTCTCTCTTACATTCTACCTCATAACTGCTTTTCTGGTGCACTGCCTATTGCAACCAAAACTGCTCTGGGAACTCAAGGTACTGTTGTACGTAGCAGCAACACCTTCAATACAGTCCTTTGGCACTCTCAGTAGCATACCCTCAGCTGCTGACTGGAGCTTAAGTGAGATGCATGAAGCACAAATGTGAGCTAGTTTCAGAAAGCTTTCGTTAGGTAACAAAAGTCAAGTATGCAAGTAAATCCATTTGAATAGACTATTGCAGTAACTGAAGTTTTCAGGGTGTTGTTACAGTTCTTTATTTAGAATTTCCCCTCTTCTTTTTCCAGTGCGTCTTATTTTGACAGCAGTAGCTGGGATTTTTGGAGGGCTTTTGCTGGTTGCAAGCTGGTGGAGATTTGGCTCTGTCCTACTCTGTATGTTGCTTATCGGACTAGTACTGGGATTTCTCTTCGCATCAATGGTCTTCTTTACTCCACTAGGTATGTACTGAAATATTCTGCTGCAAAGTGACTGAGTGATACTTCACTCCTGTATTACAGGGACACTGCAAGGCTTCAAAACAAATGCTGTTCTCTGGTTTATCTTAGTGTACTTTTCAATTTTTTTTTTGCCTTCCCAATGTTGGGAGGAATAGAGATGTCTCTGAAGCTTTGTTTCAGGTGTGCTGCAATTGAAACTACTTAGGGTAATCTGTACTTGTGGGAAAAGGAAACTGCTTATTCTTCCCACCCAAGCAGCTTGCATTTCAGCAGTCTGACACCAGCTCTGCTCCAGGCAAGCATTTTCTGTCTGTCTTGTTCTCTGATTCAAAGCATGTCACAGAAAATCTACAGTCTAACTCTGAGGCTTCAGGCACGAAGGCATCCTAGGTCAAGAGGAGCTCTTGCCTGTTACTTTTCACCACACCACAGTGCAAGGCTCTGGCAGCACTATACTGTAGGAGTCAAACTCGTATTTACAGCTGAATTGACATCATCAGGCTCTTTTAGAATCTCTTTATTAAGAGGAACAGCAGACAAATCACATGAAAGCAAGCAAGGCTGCTGAGATGAACTCCCTCAGGGACATGAGGGCACCAGCTGTACTGCTTTCTTTGCTGTGACTTTAACTCTCCAGAACTGCATTCCTTTCCAGCTTTCCTACTTAAGATCTGCTGGCGGGGCAGTTTTTCCTTTCTACAGTTATCTGTTTGAGTTGGTTTATGGTTGTGGTAATCTGTGTAGTCACTGGTTGTTCTTCATTAAGTGAAACAGTGAATTGACTGGGGATCAGCTGGTCCCCTGTTTAACTGACAGGCCTTTTGAAAGCAAGGGTAAACAAAGTAGTGTTTAATCAAGTGACTTAATTGCTCTTTCAAAAGCCGAAAGTTTGTTGCTGAGTGGTGTGGTGGTTGCGCTTGCCCCCAACCCTAGATAAACCTACACATCTGTGGATTATGCACATTTATAGATTATAAACCTATGTGGCCAATAAAATGGCTTCTTATTAGACAGAAGTACTCTGGTACTTCTCACTCACATCAGATGAGTAGCATATACTTTATAAGTCTTGTTTGGATGAGATCTGCTGTTCCAGCTTATAGTACAGGACCTGTACTGGAACTCTGTTTCTGCTCATGTTTTGGATGAGTGCTGTAACGCATCTTATTTGATGTTTGAGCTCAAAAGGTACTCTTCAACACTGTTCTCCAGATATTTCTAAATACATGGAAACTTTGGGGAAAAGTGTAATCCCCCAACCTCTTACAAAAAAGTGGTTGTTACACTTTACTAACACTAGTTAGTAAACTAGTGTTTACTAACACCAAACTACTTGTGGAACATGGTGTCTTTGCAGGAGACTACAGGGTCTTCCGGGATGACGTTGTGTTCTGGGTGACCTTTTCTTCTGTAGCCTTGATGATTCCAGTGCTTTTTGTTGGCTGTCCAAGAATTGTAAGTCATCTGTCCAGTTACATTGGAAGGAGGAGGGAAGGGGTGTCAGACTACTATGCAAAATGCAGTCCTGTGGGATGTATGTAAAAGATCTAACACAGCAGGGGCCAAGTTCTAGGGAGCTCCTGTTCAGTGTTACTTGTGCTAACTGGTCCATAAGCAAAGGATTTATTTTCTTTAGTGTTGCACCTAATATCCGCTGACAGTTCTATTGCTCTGCCTCTCCTGTCTTAACAGGATGTCTGGATAATGAGGTGTGGGCAGCCAGCTGCTTGTGGAAGAACTGATATGAAGTATTGCATTAAGGTGGTGTTTATCAGTTTCCTAAAGCTGTTTTTTTCCCCTCTAGCTGAACTTACTGGCCTGTGGAATAGTAGGCTCTTATTCAGTGGTCCTAGCTATTGCCTGTTATGTCTACACAAGTCTTGCTTACATCACCTTAGACCTTCTCAGAAGGATCCTCAATGATTACTTCAGTAGAGCCTACACAAATGTGCCTTTTCAAACAAATGGTAAGTGATCTTCTTAGACTTTTAGAACTAGTATAAAAAATGCTTGTCTGAGACCTGCACTTATGGTTCCTTTTTAAACAGTCTGTGTTGAGGGTAGGAAGGGGATGAAAAGAACATAAGTACGGTGTAAGACTTGATACACAACTTAATGAATTTCAGTCCTCCAAAAGAAATACTGAATTGACTGTGTACGTGGCCCTGGTGAGGCCACACCTTGAGTACTGAGTTCAGCTCTGGGGCCCTCAATAATAAGGAGGACATGGACCTATTAGAATGAGTCCTGAGGAGGACCATGAGGATGATCAAGGAGTGAGAGTACTTCTCCTATGAAGACAGGCTGAGGGAGCTGGGGTTCTTCAGCCTGGAGAAGAGAAGGCTCCAGGGAGACCTTATGGTTACTTTCCAATGCCTAAAGAGGGCATAACAGGAAAGCTGGGGAGGGACTCTTCAAAGAATGTAGTGATAGGACTAGGGGTAATGGCTTTAAACTGCAGGAGGGGAGACTTAGATTAGACTTCATAAAGAAGTTCTTTACTCAGTGTGTCGAGGCACTGGAACAGGTTGCCCAGAGAAGCTGTGGATTCTCCATCCCTGGAAGTGGTGAAGGCCAAGTTTTATGTTGCTTTAAGTAACATGGTCTAATGGAAGGTGTCCCTGCCCATGGCAGTGGGGTGGAACTAGATGATCTTTAAGGTCCTTTCCAACACAAATTAATCTGTGATTCTGTAATCAATGACTAAGGCATGAAGCTTCCAGCAGGTGTTATGTGACAAGGCACTTACGAAAGATGCTTTTTAGTCTCATGTTTTCAAGTTGCAGTCAAAGAGACTGACACAACGACTGAATAACCTTGCTTCAGCTCTGTTTTGTTCTTGCCTTTTCATGGATGCTTCCTGCATGTGAGGATGCTGGGACAATACTTTCCCTTTTGTATTTAAACTTAACAGTGTTTGTGCCCAAGCACAAATCACAGAACCATAGAATGGGTTGGGGTGGGAGTCCATCTAGTTGCTAACATGAGCACTAGATCAAGTTGCCCAAAGCGCCATCCAGTCTTGCCTTGAACAATTAATTGACAGGAAGTAATGTTCCTGCTTTACCAGAATCAGTGTTTTTCTTTTTCCTTTTGTTTAGACTTTATTATCCTGGCAGTGTGGATAATGCTGGCCCTCAGTGGAGTGACTGTGCAGCTTCGTCGAGAGAGAAGTGAAGTGCCCTTCCCACCACACCCTTTTCTCATCTGGAAACGGGAGAGGGAGCGCAGAAACACAAATATCTTAGACCCTAGCCATCACATCCGTCCCTTAAGAGAGAGGATACAGAGCAAGCTTCTGCAGATTAAAGAGCTTTTTCAGAAAGAGCAGTCAGCTGGGGAAAGAACTCCGTTGCTTCTGTAACCTGCTAAAGAACTGGTGGGAACAGGAAGAATTTGGGCAAGATGACTGATCACCAGCAAACCAGCCAGCTTTTAGCACTGCCAGCTTGTCCTGCTTAATTGGAGGATGATGCTTCTTCAACTCGGAAGGAAAGTTACCTCTCCTGTACACTACATGCTGTTTTGTGACTTTCCTCAATGGCCCACCTAGACTAATGTAACAAGCATATATGTCTAGCTGCAGAGATCTTGTACTAAAGGTCATGTACAGGTATTTATCTTGTGGAGAGCTAGTACAATGTTTAAGGACATGAAATATCAAACAGCCTGTCGAAAGTAGCCTGTACGGCATTGGTTCTTCCCTTGCAGCATGAAGATGGCTTGCCAAAATATTGTCTGACTTGCTCCAAGAGGTGAGCAGTCTGCCATCTTGCAAGCGAAGAAAGACAAGGGCCATAGACAGAAGGGGTTCTTCTAGCAGGAACTGAATTATCTTCTAATAGGTACAGAATGTGTGGCTTCAGACAGTTGTTTCCAAGAAGTATTACTGAACCTTGCAAGCTATATTAAGTGACTTGAATTTAAACTGCACTGAATTAACTTTAAGTGAGCATATTGGGGCTCAGGAAGTAGAGCTGATCTAAGACCTTCTCTTTCAGTGGGTTCTGTAGGGTTCTGTAGCAAACTGGTTATCTGGTCTCTGTACAGAGATGACTGCTAAGAGAACACAAATGGCTTGCCTCCACAGGCTTTCTGACGAGCCTGTGACTTGCTTCAGCTATGGTATCATCTTTTATTGATAGAGTGCTGTCATAAGAGAACAACTGGAATAAGTACTTTATAGCCAATGTCAGTCTTTCCTGGGATTGGTTGAAACACTATAGTTCTTTTTAAATAAATCTTGTACTTTTTGCCTTTAAGGGGGTGAAAACAGCATACTGCAGGCAAAATACTGGCCAGGATCCTTGCTGACTGAATGTGTTCCTTACCAGTTTTACCTCTGCCCAAACCGGAATGCAGTGTAAAAACAGATAAGGGACCACTCTTGTGTTCAGTGGAGAATTGCATCTTGTTCGGTGGCTTTATTCACTTCCTTAAATAAAACAAAGCCATTTTCAGAATGCAAACTGGAGCATTGTGGGTTTGGCTCACATAAACACACAAAGTTCTGAGGCTGTTGGATTTTCCCTGCCCACCCCTGGTCTTCACCTTTTAATGTTTACATGGTGATCTGTCATGCATTAAACAGTAATGGAAGTATTGTATCCCATATCTTGATACAGGTTATGGTGGGTCTTTGTTTTTTTTCCCCTCACTATCTTTATGTTTTTAGTGTGGGTAGCAAAGTGGGTGGTCCTTCCTTTGTGGAGGTGAATGGCTGTTCTGCTACTTGCATGCTAGTGAATAACTTTGGTTAAACTTCAGTTCTCAGCCACCACTTTTAAGTTCTTGGCAACAAGTGTATCAGAAACAACTTTGTCAGAAAAGTAGCAAAAAACTTTATCTGAGGACTTATTTGAAAGCTAAAACATTCTAGCATTAGAAACGAACTTACTTTAAAGTGACTCAACTTAGTAGGCCTTTCTTTAAGGAGCAAAACTTTGTTGCATGGCATAGCATCTGAGGTGACTAAGTTGATCTGATGTTTAGAGACAAATCCCAGACTGCTTAGAGCTGGAATACTTACCCCAAACAGCTGAGCAAGGCTGAAATCCTGCAGTTAGGGTCTTGATTCACTCTGCTGTTGTGCGGTAGATGGGGGTAAATGAGGAGCTCCTTTTGCCTCTGGTGGACTGATGCTGACTGCCCTTACTGCACTGAGCATGTCTGTTGTATCTAAGTAGCAAACACTTATTTGATATACAAGTGCTCTTAAACATGTTTACCTTGTTTTTAATAACTGCTGTGATTAACATTCTGGAAGAAACAAGTTTAACTCTAATTTTCTATATCTTTTTATAATAAAGATATCTTTTGAAATAATATAACTAAAAGGGTCTCTTCATGCTGAATTCAGTGTCACATCTGCAATTCCAAATGCTGAAGCTAACTTAAAGCAGTAGTTCTGAAGCATTAGACCCTCAAAGAATGAGGTAGGGGAAGCCTAGATGACATGTTATAGGGACTTAGTACACTCACAGTGACACCCAGAGGTCCAGGCTGGGACTAATTGTGTTCTATATGAATGCATGACCTGAAGAGGTATGTTTTATTGCTTCACTAGACAAAGCTTTAGGGAAAAAATAGCTGTCACTTTTTTGACTGTAAACTAGTCTGCAAAATGCCATAGGAAAGTTAGGGCAGAACTAGACTTTGAACTCTTCTGAGATCCTGACTTGGAGATGGTCTTTTGATAGAGATGGATTAGGGATTATTTCCCTGTTCTGTAAGCCATAGTGATTAATAGTGACAGTTACTAGAACATACTGACCCATTGCAGTGCTGGGGGAGCTCTTTAAGGCTCTTGTCTTGTGTCCCACTTGTGGTTTTAGGAGGAAAACTGGATTCTAGCCTGCTATGCATTACAGAAAACTGCTCACTGCAGATTTCTCACTGGAAGAATTTACTGCTGTGCTATGTTCTGTTAGCTGCATTACCTTGCAGTTGTGCTAGCTTAAACTGATGCTATCTGATGCTTCCTGGGAACCTAAGCTTTAGGTAGCGAGTTGCCTATAAAGTCGGTGCTTTGATGTAAGTTGAAGCCTTCTGGATCATGGTGATCCTGTTCCTACTCGCCTGTCATCACTGCTTTAGTGCATTTGTTGAAGTCTTCTCCCTGCAGTTTTCAAGCAAGCAGTGGCACAACTAGACTGAAGGGCACTGATCTTTTCCAAGAAACACCTTCCTTTGTATTATAGTTTCTTTCCTGTTTTAGAAACAGAAACCTAGCCTGGCTCCACTGTACTGTGGAGCACAATACAGATAAGGCAGCTTGCCTATATGCTTCCCTAAATCTTCAGAAAGCATGGCTCAAAATAGGAGCAAACTGTGCTTTCCATAGGTGTACTTTGGATGCGGGGAAGACAAACTTTCCTGTTTCCTAAGTGCTGTACTTTGATTTGGGAACAGGTTATGGGAGACTATTAGAAGGGGCCCGGAAAATAATCATTCCTTCATCATCTGTGCAGTTATAGCCTACATAAGTGGCTTTCCTCATCAGGAAGAACTGTGCTGAAATCTTCCAATGTAATTAGTGCATGCTGCTAGTGCTTAGTACGAAGAAAATGTGCTGGCTGCTGTTCTTAGATCCTTTCAACAAGGTGATAGAAATATATTGTATATATCAGGTTATAAAGCACTTGAAGCTGTTTTGGGGGCCCAGGGATGGGTAATGCGTAAACCCTGAGATAGAGACTTGTGAGGAAACTTAGGCCTTGCTTAATGATTTGCCTTCTGGGGTGAGAAACATGACTAGAATGTAAACTTTTTGTACTTCTGGTCTAAAACAAAATCTTGGTCTTGTGAATCGCATCACCTGGCTGGCATTGTCCTGCTACTGCTGGGAAAGTTCAATATGTCCTTGCTTGTCCAGTGACTCGTTCTCAGGATGTTTGTTTTCCTGATCTCTGAGGCACTTGGGCTTTGCCAAAACTGGCTGAAGCTGTCCCAAACAACTGGAGACCAAAACAAAGGACAAAGCAATTCTTAGCTTAAAACTTTAAAACTGTTTGAGAACCAAACCATTGGCATTGGGTTTGGGTAGGAGAGGAGCAGCGCTTTGTGGTTTGCCTATTTAGGAGTATGTAGGAGTGCTGTGCATTGCTGAGGGAAGAATGGGACCCACAATCTCCACTGTGGTCTCTCCCATCTCTAATGCGAGATCTGTACTGCTTCTCTCAGGCTGAGCCTTTTTGTCCCCTTCCACACCTTTGATAAGCAGGCTTTGATGTTTCAGTTTGTGTTGGAAACAACAGCTCAAAGTAATGTTTTTGTTCAAGCAGATGCTTGTTGCTGATGATAAAATTTAACTGATCTCAGACCTTGTCTACAAGCATGTAGTTAGGGGCAGATTAGAGGTGCCTCCTGCTTGAGTATGCAAGGCATTGTACTTCCATGCATACTGGGAGAAGACAGCTTGAAAATAGAGCATTAAATTAGCTCACTTGGGATGGGGGGAGTTGCGTATGACTTACCTGCCTACTTCACAGAGCTCAGTCTTTCCAAGTCTGCGTTGTCAAAAAAAAAAAAAAAAAGGACACCACACCCTCTCCAGTTTTTCGAGCTTATCTTTAGTCTTCTGCTGTAATGAATGTTTTTCTAATGTGCTCAGAAAGATCTGGATTAATTTATCCTGAATGCTCTGGAATAACAACAAAAAGTCATGTATGAGAAGCAACAAAGGACAGATAGTGCATATCACAAAAGGCAGCTGCTGTTTGCCTAGCTGGTAATTTGGGTAATTTGAGCAATTGCATATAATTATTTTAAAAATTGTCTACTGTGTTCCACAGCGTGTTACTGGAAACCAGAGTCACTGATCACCCTGTGTTCATTGGTGTTAGAAGTTCAAACCTCCAGCTGAATTTTCAAAAACAGTGTGTTTTTTTGTTGGTAAAATAGACATCCTCAAACATTTATTTAGGGCATTTTTGGTGGTGGGAGCATTGTAGAGAATTTATGCGTTTTGCCATTCTTTTAAAAAAGGTAAAACTAATCCTTAAGGCAATGGGAACATACCACAGTTGGTCCTGCTCATTCCCCTTGTGGCAATGTTCCCTAGCTGAAGTCTGAGGAGTGTTGTTAGTGTGTACTTCTCAAGACTGGAATTATGAAACATTTCTCTTTGTCATGCTGAGCAGTTGTTTAAAGTTTTCTTCTAAATGTCAGTTGAGTTTACCCTGAATTGATGACGTTCCCTCCTACAAAGGTGTGACCATGCAGACTCCTGACAGGCATGCTGCTGCATCTGTGTCTGCCAAAGGGAGGTCATTGCAGGCAGCATGAACAGCAAGCAGTACCATTTCTCACACCATCAGTGAAACAGGATGCTTTATTTTGTATTTTGCAGCACTTTTTCATATGTGGAAACTAACCAATGCTGTTTAATTAGTCTATGCTCCTATTGTGTGAAATTCAGTTGTATTGGAGAAGAAAGAAGTGAGAATGGCAAAAAGTGAGATTGAATGTGACCTGCTGCATACCTCTACCAGGTATGTATGTATGTTATAATACAGCAATATGCTGCATATGGGTCTCCCAGCACAATTTCATGTTCTGGAAGAGTAAGTTCAGCAAGAGGTACAATGTCACCATCACAGAGCATCTACTTTTTTGTTTGTTAAGAAATGGTAACAGGCATTTGTCTGTTGGTGCTGGTTTGGGGATTATGCACAGGAGAGAGGGCATAGATCTTCTATGAGAATGATTGTTTACACATTAAGTTAAAAGGAAGCCCTCTGAGAAGACACCTTCCCTGACATACAGGCAATGACATCTTTTGGAAAGCTGCATATGAACCCGTTTCCAGTCTAGATTTCTTTTTTAATTTAGGGAAATCACTTTTAAAGCATAGTATGCTTACTAATCAAAATTGAAAACTTCCAAGGCCACTTTAAATCTTGTTTTGGATATTTACAGTGGGATCCTAGTAAACATAATTCTGCATGAGAACAGTGATGTTAGCTCTGTAGTTTAACATAATCTTTTAATTCCATGAATTTGTTTAAAAAGCTAGTTATTTAAAGCTTTATTCATTGTATAGAACAGCCCAACTTAGTTTAAAGCTGAAGTTACCTCAGCTGAATAGCTGCTATGCTTATTTATGACTTAACTTGACATTTATTACCTGTCTTTAAACAAGCAATGTATGATACTGAAAGGAAGTTTCTTTTCTGAGAAATCACGAGGAAGTGGAGAAAACATTACACTTCCAGCTTGTGAATGTAATACACTGACATTCTCATTTACACATCAGAGAAAGAAACCCAGAGCTTGAGTAAAATCAAAGTGACTTTTTTAATCTTGAAGGAAAAAACTGCCCCATCCCACCTGTACCAAAATGTTTTGATACAAAAATCAAAACCCTGTGGACTGCTTTTTTTTATTCTTACTGCTTCTCTGTATTAGTACACAGTTCCAGTAGTTCACTTGAAAAATTAGTAACTACCTGCATGGAAGTGATTGATTGTTAACCATCCATTTTCTCTTGGAAAATGGAACTCTTTTTTTCCTGCTATTTGGGAACATGAATAAAAACACTAAAAATGGGCTTGCCTGCCTTAAAGCATAAATAGATGACAGAAAAGGAAAATGGTGTCTTTCTTAGATGTTACTAATAAGGCTCATTTTGGATACACTATCTTGCTTTAATCGTGAAAATCATGAAAACATCCATATTTATTGTATTTACTTTATTGATAAAATAAGTTTACTGTACAGTACACAATTCTATCCATAAATCCTTTTCAAGCTATCAGCATTACAAAAATAGCAGGTTTGCAATGAAAAATAGTCACTCCACACCATGTGAAGGCTCTTTAAAATCCTAAAGTGATCAGGTCAGGGGAATGGAAGGGGAGATGTATCAAATGTGAAGACTAGGAGTAGATAAATTAAGTCACATTTCTTAAATTACAAAAATAAACACTAATCAAGCATTATTTCATAATAGAGCAACCTTAAAGAACTGCCACAGACTAACAACCCTTCTCTGTTATATACTCTGGAGATTGTATTTGAAAGACAAGCCAAGTCAGCCATGAAACTGCATTCAGTGTAAGATGGATATAAGTGCCCTTGATACAAGTCAATGGCTGAAAAGACATGTATAGAAAAAAAATAACTGAAACCAAACCTTCTTCCAAGTTTGCAACAACAAAACACACTCTATTGAAACAAATGTTGCTTCTACTAAGTAACCAGCTTGCAAGCTACAGCAGAAATGCAAAATCTAAATTATATAAACATTGGCAAAGTTTTATAGATAACAGCTGACAAGTATATTTTGAGCTTGAGATAAAATGTTCTGAAAAACCTCCACCTCCCCCAGGATGTTTAGCAAGTTTGGAAAGAGCTAAAACTTTTCTTCATGCGCATTAATGTCCCCCATATATTCTTAAACTTAGAAACAAGCTAAGATGCTCTGGAAGGAGAAGTAGCAGTTTCTCCAGTTACAAGAAATGCTGTACAGTGTTGGAGAGCTTGATTTATCTGTTCTGAGCTCTTCTTGTAACTGCATTTCCTGGCATACGTATTAGCTAATTGAAAATTGGCATTTATTCTCTGCCTGATGCTTTTTCCCACCACTCCACTTGTTTCTCTTAAGTACTATGGGAAGGCATTTGACAATACCAGAAGACAAATAGTAGGCTCCCTATAAATTAGTTCACTGGGAACTGAAAATTCAGTCTTAGACCTTTTGGTGCATTTATCTTGAGACAAGTTGTATTTAAAACTGACACATTTGAAAGTGCTTAATTCCTTCTGCATTGTTGCAACTAAAAATGAAATTTGATTAAATAATGAGTTCAACTCGTTTTGCTAGGTGAGTTATTAAACAGACAAAATACTCAGCTGTGGTTGCTGTTTGTAGCTCTTCAATTTCTGTGGTTGAAAGCTTTCACTATGCTTTGAGTCTGTGTTCCAAGTAAAGAATACATTAGCATGTTGGACAAAAAGTCATGATACACATCAATATTAGAAATGTTCTTGGTGCTTCAAACAAGAATCCAACATAAGCTGTGCCTTGATCTAGAAGTACCAGTTCATGATTACCTCTAATGACATTTTAGGATTAAAAGTGAGAAGTCTATTTATCAATGTGTAATATATTGAAAGTTCCCAGTGAAAACAGATCTTGAATGTTTAGTCCTTAGGAAAAAAGGAGGGTGGGAGCAGTAATTATTGACTGCAGACTATCAAGTGTGCCATAGTCCTGCTGCCTTCCCCTAACTATCCTTGTTCTGCTATGGCTTGGGTGCTTTCAGATTGCCTGCCCAAACTGGGAAATAGCAATCCAAGAAGTAGATGGGACTTCTCTTCCTACGTATATAGAACTGAACTTGGTTTTCTCTCTCATAAAGTGAATAGTTAAGCCAGAATTATACTGCTTGTGTTCCAGAAAGCAAAAAAGTTAGAACAGTTCTTTCCATATTTTGAAAATAGAATTAAGTATGCATATCTTAAATCTTTTTTTCATTTAAGAAAAAAATACTGAACAAAGGCAAAAGCATTGCTTATGTTTAAATAACTGGCCTTATTTAGCCACAGGCTATCCTGTTAAAGTATAACAGAAATAATGGTGCCTATTCACTCTTTCCACTAAACAGGCTTGTTGCAAAATTCCAAATTTCATAAAATTTAAAAGGAAAAATGTGATACGGATTGTGCACAAAGCATACTCAGTTATGCTGTGATGAGACTTTAAATTTTGTCTCAATTGTATAGTAGGTGCATTGAAGTTTTGTACTTTATATAAATTATGTGAAATCAGTCTTTTATTTGCAAAATAACTTCATATAAAAATAATTCCTAATTTGGTAAGTGCATTAATCCATTTCCTACTGAAGTTAGATCTATGGCAATTAATCTGTCATTAAGGTTTTTATAGAATACCCCTCTGAATGTATTTCACATGGTAAAAAAGCCACTAAACTGAAGTTCAAGACGCATTAGCTTGCTGGTGCCCTATTCAGTAACAAGTGCTTGACAAGTGACCCCTGATATTCCATTTACAGTGTGCAATTAAAGCTTGTTGACTTCTGTAGTCTTTAGCTTTTCCTCAGGCTCAAATCACTGCTTGTTACTAATCCTGAAAGAGATGTGCTCTCTGAGGCATCTTCTTTGTTGAGGTTCAGGAATGATTCTCTAGTTATCTGAAGAATTTCTCTCAAGCCTTTGTTTTCTTGCTATAACCAGAAGAAAAAAAGACACACTATAGAACTCCAGAAAGAAGTCAGGATAACTACATTAATAATTTCCCTTTCCCTCTGGTCCAAACATGTATAAGGATTAAAATATCAACTTGTAGGTAGTGTCATGTTACCTTCTAAAACTAAGTACAGTAGGTGTCTGACCCTTATGGTCTTTTGAACTGGCATAAAGTGTCAAATTACAGCTCAAACCACACAGTGTAAGAAAAGGGTAATTAAGTGCAAGTGTTGCATTTCCAAAAAAAAGCCTACTTTCCATGAACTCTGTTCCATAATAAACTCTTATTAGGACTTAGTCAAAATGCAATAGCACTGACCCTGCAATAAGAAACCCTTAACTCTTCCAAAAGCATGAGATTTTAGCATTAAAAATAAGATCTTAAAAATCATGGGTGTGTGCATATTTTCCAGCCTAGTTTCTTATTGGGATGAAGTTGTATTTCACTCAGTTGTATTTATACTCAAGTCTTTAAAAAAAAAAAAAAAAGAATTAAGTCAGTATGTACAAGTCAGTATATATAAATCACTATTTCCAGTGATGGAATGGTACTTACAGTCCACCTAACAAGGGTAGTGCAACAAAATAAGACTGTGACTGAGTGATACAGTAACTCAAAATAATGGTGATAATGTTTACTCCCTTGCTCTAACAGATGAGTTTCAGTTATACTTGGAACAATATGACCAAAAATATTTTACAAAAAACAGACTATACTGAAAATTCAGTGTACAAAGCAAAATCTATTTCACGTGCAAGATTACTATAGAGCTACAAACAGAAAGAGAAAGGAGCCCTTTACTGAACAGTCTAGACTTTAAAAGTGATTTTTATAATTGGTAGCAACACTGCAAATAGTTAAATACTGCACCCAGTTCCCTGCTTATTAATAATGTATAACTTGGTTCTACAGTGTCTTATCGAAAGCAGCCAGGAAAAGCTAAGGAGGAAATGATATGATTTTCTAATCTTCCTGAGTATTAATCAGATGACCAGAGCAAGAGAAACAAATCCCCAAAGTTACTGATTTAGACAGGTAATTTTAATGGAGCTACCAGAAGAATACAGAAAGTTATTTGCTTAGGAGCTTTGGAAAGATGGCACCATAGTGAAGGCTAGCCTAATGTTAAGTATGGCTCCCCCAAAGCTTTGATACATGTACTGAACAAATTCTTATGTCTACCCTAATTATCTGAATCAGTCAAATATTTGCATAAAACTGTCTTTTTTCTGGCCTCTAGTATTGGCAGCAAGTATATGAGAGACCATACTCAAGCCCCAAAATACTGGAAGACTGTGTCCAAGACTTGTGTACAGATAGAACTGTAGGGTCAGAATGAAATGCGTGATTTAGAGATCTGGAATACATATTAAAGCTTATGTGAACGTACAAGGTAGCAGTAGCCTGCTCCCCAAACTCTCAAAATAAGCAAGTTTCCCTGTATCGAGGGCTGTACCCTGAATTCTTTGAGGTGTGACAGTCACCTCTAAGTATTTAATGGGGGGGGTAGCTGGCCCCAAGAAGTCATTAGTGCCATTGCTGTTTTGATTTTGTACTTACTTCAAGCTGAATGATACGTTCCTGCTCTTTACAGCCATGCTTTTCATCAATTTCAATGGCTTTTCTCATTACTGCTGCCATTTCTGTAATTTGGTCCACATGCATTTGTAGTTCCTAAGCCATATAAATAATATGACAGTTTTAGTAATCTACTTACTGCATTAAAAATAAGCAAAGCATTAAATGTGTATTTTAACTGCTCTGACACTTAATAAAAATGTGAGCAGACCTAGATTTGGGAAAGAAGTTCTAACTGCAGCATGAACTGCCACTGCAGTCCTGTTCATTTAAATAAATCTGGTTTGACACCCAGTTCCCTTTTAAGAAGAATTTTATAAAAGAAAATATGCTTAACTGACTATACCCTTGGCAGCTTCCATGCCTTCGAGATGGCTATGAGTTAGTTATGTGCTTGCTCTGGCAAGAACCTCCAGTGTTGCAGATGTGTATCATTGTGGCTATGCAGAAAGACCAACTTCACCTAATAACAGCAGCATGTGCGACATTCCTTCCACCTACGTGAAAGCCGATCCCAAGCCTGTTTCAGCCAGTACCAGCCTGTGAGTAGGCATTTCTCTCTTAAAAAGAGTAGGCAAAGTATTCATCCTTATTACTACATCATATATTAGGAAATTCAGATCTGTCATTAGCTCTTATCTAAGGTACTTCTGCTCAAATCCAATTTCAGCTGATTTGGGATCTGGACTCCAGAGGTCCATGTCCTTGCTGAACTGTAAGAAATGGGCTTGTATCCTGACTGACCTCTTTGTGTCTGTGAATTAACACTGGCAGGGCACTTTCCCATTGCAAAAAATGACTGCATCTTACTCAGAGTCATGAAGTAGAGGAAAAAACTACAATAGTTCTGGTTGCTCATCTTGTTCCACTACTGATGGATGTTGATGATGATAGGAGCCGTTAGCACAGACATAACAACCTTTGCAAGTAACTTAAATTTTGGATAATCTTCCCTGTTTGCGGAGAATTGATATCTTACCTACTGACTTTGTTGACTTGGGTTGATGTTTTATTTTCTCACTGGCCAACACACCAACAAGAAATGCTTAAAGGGTCCCTACTTATTTCTCCTGTGGATCTAGATAAAGAGCCTATGCCTTTGGCATTCACTGCTGTTCAGTTAAGCTAAATATTGTTACGCTGTTTCCAGAAACCTAGTTTTCATTCCTTTCCTCTACTTGTTTCTTATTCCAAATCTACTACCAGACCAGCCTTTTCATGTCTGGACTGACCTTTGGACAAAATTCACAACAGTTACTAACTAGTATCAGGAAAGTAGGACTGAAAACTGCTGTGTATACTTAAAAACAGGAGGGATTAAAGTTAAATCCCACCTTTAAATTATAAATTTGACTGGAGGTCCATACAGCTAGCAGATGATCAGCTTGCCCTTGAACCATCACAAACGACTATAAAAAAAAAAAAAAAAAACTTTCTTGGAATTGTAAGCTGTCTGACCAAAGCAAGTATGCTTCACTAAAAATGAACATTGGCCCCTTCCATCCTTCTCTGCTGTTCCAGCTGCCAAAGCTGTGGTTTAGCTGTTTATTCAGTGTTCATTTGCAGCATGGGTGTGAGGAGAAGGGGGTGGGGAAGAGAAGGAACTTGCTGTAGATCTTTACTTTCTTCTCAATTTCCAGTGAGGGTGAATGTATAGAACATTTTTTCAACAAAAGATGCTTTTCAGTATATATTTTTTAAGAGTAAATTTAGCTTGAAAGGAAGCTGCAGTCAGTGGTAAAAGAATGAGCTGGCAAGGACATATCCTTGAGAAGGATTAGGAAGGAGTTAGTGGCTTTTACATACATTGCTGTCCTCCCTGCTTCCCCTTTGGCTAGCTGATGTGGCCTCTCAATCTATGAGCTAGAGCCTGTTTCAAGGTCACTAACGGGAGACCAGAAGCTAACATAAAACTGTAAAGCTCTCCTCTGGAAGCCAAATGTGTACAAGTTAGATGCCGTAAGAACAAACAATGCAATGAAGGAGTTTCTTTATGAACATAGCTTCAAACATCTATGAGCATTTTTATCTCCTTTTTTGTTTGGCATATATTAGTCTTTCTCTTCAGAGAAAACGAACACAATTCCAGTCCTCATTTCAGTTGAGTAAATTCAAACAGCACAGTTACTGCAGGGTCTTTACTAGTGACCCAAACTTTTCTCATGCACATAAGACTGCTAAAAATTATTTTTCTATTTAAAGGAGATGCTTGTTGATCTGCAGAAATTAGTGAGATAAATAATATTTTGCAAGTAGGTACTGAAGTTAATAGCTACCACTTGAGAGGACAGTGTTCACTGGTAACATTGAAATTCACTCCTTAGGTATTATGGATATTTTAGTTAACAGGAGAAGCAGCATTTAAAGACTGCTTTGAGATTGTTCAATCTTACTGATTGAGATTAGAAGCATAAATAATGAAATTCCAGAAATCCTAAGTGTCAGGAAAGAGTAATAAATCCTCTGTATCAGGCATTGTTGTGGGGTCAGATTTAACAAAAATGTTGAAGCATAAATCTCCTGCTTACATATATATTTATTTATATATGCACATATGTTTTTTACTCCCAAGCTTATAATCCATAAAAAAAATGTTTCTAAATGAATTTCTAAGTCCATTTCAGGACTGATATTTTACCTTCTTGTCTAAGTTCCAAAGTTACTCCTGAGGCTATAAATTATGTCTCTTTATATATCAAGGTAACTTCTTCTGAAAAGGATACATACTTTTTTTTAGGGGCTTATGTTAAAGATACAGTTCTCATCTGGTAAATTCTTTCACAATAATTTAAGTAGTCCTATTGATTTCAGTGGAGCTAACTACATGTACATGCTTCTGTAAAGAGATGAGGAAAAGATCAAAATCCTAAACTGTCCTCACAGCATGCTGACCCTAACTCTGCCTTTCAGACTTAGTTTGAGGTTAAAGATAATCAAACGTTTAGAACTAAACGTTTGTCTATGCAGTTATAGTGCTGATGATTATATTTAAAATGTAAACCTTTGCTAAAAAGCTTCAGTTTAGATCTGTTAGTGATCTAGAATCACAAATTTTCCTGACAAAATATATAGAAAGCCTAAACTATATATTAATTAAAAAATATATCATTAATAATTTAAAAAATAATAAAAGCTCTTTTGGGTCTTGGATTTTTAATTTGTTAGATATTTAGCAGAAAAAAATATGAAAATTGAGTTTTAAAAACTTACCCCCCATTCTCTCCAATAAGCACAGGTTTACTAATTATTTGTTGGAGTCACAAGCCGAAGTTAAATATAGTCTAAAAATCTCAGTATTACTGAGATCTATAGGTATCTGGAACTGTAACAGAGCAGTTGACTTAAAGACCTAAGCAAAACATAAGTACATTAAGTACATACACTAATGAAGTGCTACCTGATAAAAGCTTAACTAAATCAGCAGCTGGTAAAGCTGACCTACTAGACTGATCAAGTTTCCTGTTTGTACTTCCTGGCTTGGCCTGTAAAAGCTAGAACTTGTTCATACAATGATATAAAAACTGGGGCAACATAACCTTTGAATTGATCCATTACAAAAAAAAAAAAAAAAAAGCCCAGCGAAGTTATTACCTTGGAATGTTGCTCTTTTAACTTCATTATTATACTTGGATCGTCCTTTTTACTTGCCATAAGCAACCTAAACATCTGTTCTCTGTATTTGCTCATTATGAGTTCCAAAGCAGACTGATGTTCTTCAAGAGATATGCGTAGTTCTACCAATGGAATTTTAAAATTCAATTAGTTTAACAGAGGAGTGAAACAAAATGCAAAAATACTTCAGCCTGAGAAAACAAACTGACTGTCCTGTCCTGTCCCATCACCTCTCCTTCCACCATAAAACCTCCATAGTCTCTGCAAACTTCTTCAGTGATGACTGTGCAGGAAAATTCTTGTTCAGTCAGAAATAGTCTTATTGGTTGATTTGACTTCACTCCCTTTAGCTGACATAAACCATCCTGAGGGTAGCTAAGGAGTTTTAATATAGAGGCTAGAATCAGCGCTGTACATTAGTTGGAAAGAAGTTTACAGATCTGTTTTAATCTGCAGCTTGGTAAAATACAAGTTTAAAAAATGCCCATATTCAAAATATACTAAGTCTGGCTTAGATTAAAAGTACTAAACAGTTCAGGGCTACATCAGCTAAGATTTTCCAAAGCAGAACTTCCCATGAAGCAAACTCAAAGACAACAATAAAAACAGAAAATAGTGCTTTGACGCCAATTTTGTCTGTTTGTTTGTTTTTTTGTGCTTCACAAAAGGACAAATAATTTCTGAGATAAGACAAGGTTCATAAAAATTAAGATCATTGACTCGAGATCATTGCACGATATTTTAGAGTGCCCATGGAATTCCAGGAAGAATGGTATGTTCCTAGTGCATGGAATTCCAGAAGGAATTATACTACTGTACCTACACCTTAAGTTTTCCTGACAGCTCCTATCTTTTTTTATTTTTTTTTAAGCAATGTCAACATGTTTCCATATAGATACTAACATTGTAGAAGCTCTATTTATATCTCCTTACTTATAGCGAACATTAGATAAGGACTGAAACGATTGCTTTCCACAATTGTTTTTTTAATCCTGGTCCCAGTGGTGGGACATCTGGACTCCATATTTGATTATATTATGATCAGTTAAACTGACAACTTAGAAGAAAATATTTCTTCTATAAAAAAAAAACATTTGGGGACTTGATCAATGATGAAAGTCTCACTGATTAGAGCGGTGCAGGCTCAAACTTGAATAGGATAGCATATTAGTCTTACCTTTATTCTCCTGTTGCAATTCCCTAATCTGTCTGTTTTCTTGTTGGATACCCATCACTAATGTAGACCGAGGACGATGTCTTGCTACTTCATTGAGCTCCTGAATTTCTTCTTGGTACTAGTTATGAAAAAAAAAAAAAGTCAGCAAGTCACCAAGAACCAGTTCTAAAATGTCAGTCAAAGTCTGTAACCAACAAAATAAATGCTTGTTTTTAATTAATTATATAAAACAGACAAAACCACAGCTGGCAGTACTGCCAATGTACTTACTGCCCTTTAGAAACACTTGCTTTAAAACAAATTTGATACCTCGGAGCTGTGTAGTGGGCATGATTTAAACTTCAGTTAGTGCAGGTCAAATTCACCATCAGGTCATTAGAACTGATATAGAACTGATACACGGGTGGTAAAGAAAAGCCATGAGGTCCTGACCTTTGTGGCTTCCCAATTTCCTAAAGCATGTGTATGAGTACAAGTCACATGGACCTAAATGAACGAATCCTGACTCTCAGCAAGTGGGTAGATTTAATACTCACTTCTAAGTAACGAAGCTTCTGCATGACTAGTTTTACAGGGATAAAGCATATAGAATCAGATTATTGCAATGATTTGGACAGAAGGGACCTTAAAGATCATCTAGTTCCAACCCCAATATGCAGGGTTTTATTATTTTACAGGTTCATTAACATGGATTGAAATTGAAATGACAGGCTGAACTTCCAAGTAGAAAGACAACAGGCACCTTTATGTTTTTCGCAAAGCTCTCTAGTGAAAGTCACACTCAACCTAACGATATCCCTTGGACAGCTTAACATCAGAATGGAAATAATAGCAAATAAGCCTAAAAGGCTGACTTAAAAGAAAAGGAGACAGTGCAAAGATAAAAGTATTCTGAACAGAAGGACTTATGACAGGCCTCTGTATGATGAAATCTACATGTTTGAATCAATAAAACCAGCGGTATTTCACAGAAGAGCAAAACACGAGGCATCACACAATGGTTTGTAGGATACTAACGCCATTCCTACCAGTGCTCTTAACATAAACGCTAGTTTTCAATATTTAAACTAGAGTAGCAGGCAATATTTCTTTGCAGGATCAAACTAAATTTATAAACAGTCTATTTTTCGATCACAGTCACACCCACAACGGGAATACTTAGTATGGTATTAAAGGAATAACAAATTACAATACTGATTCTGTATTGCACAGTAGCACACAAAAATATCTTAAGCAATGTGTTTCCGAGTTTTTTTTTTTAATGGAGTAAACAAAGTTGAAAAACAAACCTGTTTCATTGCTTCAACCCTCTTGTTAAGAGCTGTAGTCTGTTCAATAAGAGCTTCTGCAGCGTTGTCATGTTCCCTTAGCCGTTCCACCAGTGCTTTTGCATCTGCTAAGGCTTTCTCAATTGTGCAACTCATTTCTAAAGGTTAGAAATGGATTATTTTCACACTATTGCCTGTTTTAGAGAGAACCGCTATCTGTGTGAGATATATATATATATAT
Organism: Stictonetta naevosa; assembly: GCA_011074415.1. Lineage (NCBI taxonomy): Eukaryota > Metazoa > Chordata > Aves > Anseriformes > Anatidae > Stictonetta > Stictonetta naevosa. The sequence continues at coordinate 72,226,713 of CM021697.1, forward strand.
ATATTTTTTTTCTAAGTTTGAAGCAGCTGAATACAACCTTCCCCTCTTCCTCAAACAGCCATAACTGACACTTTAGACCTATGTTGTCCTCAAAGAGTAGGAAAAATTCATATACATTAATTCATATACCTTAAAAATATTGTCTGCTTTTCCTGCTTTTCAATTGCTGTTCAGACCATGGATTACAGCTAGGAAATGAAAGTATATTGTGTGTCATGTACTTTATGTCAGTACTTTATATTCTCAAAGTATTTGATATTTGAGAAGTATAGATCCAACACAAAAGAGAATGCCAAAGGACTACAGTAGGCTTGAATACTTTGATGAATTAAGTCAGCAGAGAAAGGGAAGAGCTAAAACTGACAGAGGAGAAAAAATTACTTCGGGAAAATTCCAACACTCAAAGGCTTGTGTTTTCTTCATGTATAAAAATAAACACAAGCATCATTGCATGAAATGAAATTGTAAAATATGTCATTTTCAACAGGATTGAGCAAGAGAGCAACTTGGCCAAGAGAACCGATGGCATAGTTAAAATACCAGCCTTCTAATTGCAGTAACTGTTAGCAAAAATTACCTAAACTTGCAAAATGCTTACACATGCTAGCATTTTCAAAGCACTGGCCTTTACATTCATTTTCTTGGACTTATTCTTGATAGATTAAGTGTCAAGACTGAGACTCTTCATTCTTCAAGTTTTTGTTTTAAGAAATCTTGTGTGTTTTCTACTGAAAAGAAAATCTATTTCAACTCCTTGAACAGTTCTTCAGCAGTAAGACACCAATGATAGAGGCTTATTAAAGACACATGCATTATTAATGTAAGGCTTGATATTTGTTTCAGGAAATTTTCTGTGAGAATCTATTTCTTAGCTGGGACATTTGCTGAAGGAGAGATCTTTGCAAGCATAAAATGTCAGTGAAGCACTGAGATACAGGAAAAAAAAAATGCTTCAGATTGATTTTCTGACTTTCTTAGGCAACTTTACAAATCATAGCCTAGGATCTTTAGCCAAATTGAAAGAAACCTTCACGTTTTCCCCAACTGACCTTCTCCCACCGTCCAAGTAAGTAGCAGAAAAAAATGATATTTCAAACACAGGAAATTTCACCATTACCCTCAAAAATTTACAAGCGTAACAAGAACATCCCATCTACATGCACTGAGATGTGGGGGGAAACTAATGTCCTCTCTGAAGAGCCTGTGTGCACCCCTGACCTTTCTTCAAAGCGTAACCTCCCCAAATATTTTAATTTGGTAATTTCATTAATTGTTCCCTCTGCTCTGAGGAGCATATGTAGCAGAAAAGCATTTTGTTTACTTTTGCTATGCAGAAGGGTCTTTTCAGGACCTTCCCATCACAGAAAGGTTGAATCTTGTTTCCTGACAGAGAAGCTTGAGTAAGCAAGCTTCATGTACGCACGGTGCACAACCATTTTAAACTTTTTTTCTGCAAATTGTGTGTTATCAAAAGCATCAGCATTTGGCACATACAGATTTCCTATAAGCATTCATAATGTGAATTCCTTCCTATTTATCAAGTTTTAATTTTAACTTCCATATTTATGTATTTGAGGTATCAAGTCAAGTCCTTCAGTAGACTAGTACGTTATCACAGGTAGTTAATTTATTTGCTGGGATTTGGCAGTTTGAGCTCTTTTTCATATCATGTAGAATGGAATCATATTGCATTGTTTTTAAGGATCTGCTTTGCTTGCACCTCATTTCTCCTTCAATTTTGGTCTCATGTTCTTGCTGGTCTACAAAGTCCTATACACGAAATATGACTTTCCATGATAGCTGACTAAACTGTTACAGACATCCATGTAATCAGATCCACATTACAAGAGAATTTGAAGGGCAGTCTTTAAAATTATTCACAGGCCACAAATTCTCCAGCCATCACCAAGCCTCTCAGGCCTCTGTGAGCTAGGAACACATTTTGCATTCAGACTACAATGCAGTTAACACCTCCGATAATTTCCATCACTACTATTTTTTAAACACGGTATGTGTTCATCCTTCTTTGCACTTTATCATGAGACAAAAAGAAACTGCCATCTCGCAAAGCCACTGCCATTCCTTCTCTCAGCAGACAGGTCGGGGCAGATGCGCATGGAATGGGGCGACACAAATTGGGCAGCAGCTACCTGCCCTCACAGCGCTGAAGCTGCAGAAGGCCTCAAGCTACATACTGTTTTTGTGCAGGATGTGTGCCTCAGGAAGGAGGCTCATTATTTGCATGATTGTAATCACAGCCCCAGAAGCTGGCTAGGGTTCCTTTGGGTGAGACACCGGCCCTGACCCATGGCATTTAAAGTTCTCTCCTCTTGCTCACTTGATGCCTATTACCAGGCAGAACAATTGTCTTATCCTAAAAGATATCTCGACATGTGAGTTAACCTGAACGTTTAGAAATTAAATACCAATGAATCAAAGACATTTGACGCAGGGCAGTTCCTGTACATCCCTTTGCTCGCGGGCAGGCTGCCTGTGGCGGTGACACTCGGTGCCCCCTGGGCTGCCCCCGGCAGTGCTGTGGGGCTGCAGACAGGTCTGTAGGTGACCGATATGGCCCGGCCGAGCCCGGCCAGCAGGCAGCGAGAGGCACGGCCTGGCCGCTACGACGGGCCCGCTCCCCGTCACTTCCTGCCCTTCGCTAATTGCTTTCCTTACCTAATTGGGCAGCGCGCTAACGAACCCAAAACAAAGACTGCTGCCCAGCCCAGCCTCCCCTTGGCTTTGCGTCCAAACCCACCTCCGGACGGCCTCACCACCCCGCTCGGTTTACAGCAGTCGGGGCTATCGCGACACCAGCCGCCTGTCGCGACATGACATGCACACGAATGCTGACAGAAGCTCCCCCTCTACCCCCACGGACCTCTCCCCATTTGCCTGCCTCCCCCGGCGCCCTGCACGCTGCCTCCCGCCCCGCCCCACTCACTCATGGCCAGCGGCTCCAGCAGCGCCCGGCAGCAATAAACGCTGCCCCGCCGCCCGCCCCGCTCTCAAATGGCGGCGGGCAGCTGCGGGGCGGCGCTGCGCCTTGACGGGGTCGCGGGCACGGCCTCACCCCCCACCTCTCGCGAGAACTCCGCCTCCCGTCTCCTCTCCTCGGCTCGCTACTGGCTGCGGGGCGGTAGCCTGGCCCCTTTCCCGTGTACCCTCCCGGCTCCCCCGCGCGGCGGGCAGTTGCGAGGCGGCGCGCGAGGTGGCGGACGGCTGGGCAATGGGGGCTGCGTGACCCCGGCGGGGCGCCGGGGTCCACGCGGCGGGAGGAGGAGAGGGGGGAGGAAGGGGAGAGGCGCTCCCCCTGCTAGCGCTGGGGGAGCTGCTGCGCCAGCGGCGTAAGTGGCCGCGCGGGGGTCCCGCGGCCTCAGGGGTGGGCGGAGCGGGGGGGGCTGCGGCCGCTTCTCCCACCCCCGCGGGCGCCGGGCGCGGAGGCCGGAGCCGGGCCCCGAGCTTCCCGCCGAGCCGGCGGCGGCGGCGGAGGAAGCGAGCGGAGCCGGGGCATGGAGGCCGCCTGGCCGGAGGCGCCCGGCCCCCGGTAGGGCACCCCGCGGGGCCCATCCCGCCTCCTCGGAGCGGGCTCGCGGCAGGGCCCGGGCGCGACGAGGAGGAAGCGGAGGAGGAGGAGGAGGAAGAGGCGGCCCGGGACCCGCGCAGCAGAGGAGGAGCCGGCCCAAGTAAGGCGGGTCACGGAGCCCGAAGCACGGCGGGGCGGCCCGAGGGGGGGCTCCCGGGCACTGGGCAGGCACGGAGCACCCGGGAGCCTCCCCCCGGCGGCTGCGCTGAGGCCTCCCCAGGGGTTCCCCCGGTGGTGGCAGGGGGCAGGGAAACCCGGTGTGTGGGTGTGAAAAGGGCCAACTTGGGGAGGTGTCAGGCTTCCTAGCTGGGAAGGATACAGAGGGTTCTCCTGCAGGATGAGAAGTGCTTCTGTTACAGTTCTGTCAGTGAGAGATCAAAGTTATGGTGTTCGTTTAAAAGTGGCAGGATGGATCTAGAAAAGTGAAGGGTGAAGATTAACTCAAAGTCTTGACGCTTATGCTGCTTTGACGCATGTGGGGCTTTAACCCTGCTGGGCAGCTGAATTCAGCCATAACCATTCCCTCACTCACCCTCTGTAGAAGAAGAGGAGAAGAAGAAAGTATGCTGGAAAGAAAATAAAAATAACCTCATAGGTTATGATAAGTATAATTTAATTAAAGGGAAAAGGAAGGGGGAAAAAACAAGCAAAGGCATCATGGAAGCATAGAGAGAGAGAAAAGCAATTACTCTCTTCTTTCCATCAACAGGCAATGTTCGGCCACATCCCAGGTAGCAGGGCCTCAATATGCATAACAGTTGTCTGGGAGGACAGATGTTTTCATAAGGAGAGCCCCCCTCTCTCTTTCCCCTTCCCTATCTTTTGTTGCTGAGTGTGACACCACACAGTATGGAATATCCCTTTGGTTGGTTTAGGTCAGCTGCCCTGGTGATGTTCATTCCTTGCTTTTTGCCCACCCCCAGCCTGCTGGCTCTGGGGTTGTTAGAGGGAGTCCTGATGCTGTGCCAGCACTGTTCAGCAGCAGACACAACGCTGGTGTGATACCACTGCTGTTCTAGCTACACGTGCAGAGCACAGCACTGTGTGGGCTGCTGCAGGGAAAGTTAACATCCCAGCCAGACCCAGTACAGTAGCCTAATCATAAATGATTTTGTTCCTGTTGCTTCTTCTAGCAAGAAAACTTTAAATAACAATGTCTGTACGTCTACATTTTGCTTAAATGTTTCTTTCAATTAGAGAAGGGAGGAGGGTAATACAGTGTATTATTATTGCCTCCTCAGCTATACACATTCATGTTCCCTATTTTTTCCCCTCCTGAGGGGAAAAATAGTTTCTTCCAGTTAGAAAACTAGTCTACCAAATATATGGACTAATATAGACCAAAGGGGAGGCTTTTGTCTCCATGTAAATAGCTTTAAAATAGGCGTTTTCATAGTGGCTTTTAAAGCTCAACAAATAGTGTTAGAGTGGTCAATTATACAGTGTATGATCTAAATACTTTGAGGGGTAACCTCTTTAAAACTGAGTGTTGTAGAAAGATGTTTCTATGTAAGCTGTATAAACTGTACAGTAATCTTGTGATTTTTTTTTTGTCTTGTAATTTTTTTTCTAATTGTAGTATCTGTTTGCTTTAGGAAAAAAATGAAAATCTTCTCTGAGTCTCATAAAACTGTTTTTGTTGTGGATCACTGCCCGTATATGGCAGAATCCTGTAGGCAGCATGTTGAATTTGATATGTTAGTAAAGAATCGGACACAAGGAATTATACCTCTAGCACCCATATCAAAATCATTATGGACCTGTTCAGTGGAATCATCCATGGAGTACTGTAGAATAATGTATGATATTTTTCCCTTCAAAAAGCTGGTAAGTCTTTGCAGAAATGCCGCACTTGATACTTCATTGTTTAAGGAGTGTTTTCCCATTTTAATGAAGCCCTCTGATATCATTAGCTGTTGCTAGAAGTTTAAATATTCATTGAATAAAATATCTTTGTGTTATTAATAGAGCTTATAGGTTTTAAAATTGATTTGAGTAACACATGAGTCCCATTACATGTTTATTTTGGGGACCTCTGTTGTCTTAATGTTCTCTGCAAAACATGAGGAGAGGTGCGTTAAGGTAACACATATTTATTATGTTCTTGTGATCTGTAAACTTACAAAAGCTTGAGTGATGTCTTGCTGCATATCACACCCTGGCTGTAAACGTACTTCGTAGCACTTCAGAGTTTTCAGTACTAATTTAAAAGGAATGCTGGCCAGTAGAAGAGGTAGGATATCTCTCAAAGTGCTAGCTTGAAAAAGTGTGAGAGCTTCCTAGTATACATCTCTTCTTTGGAAGCATCAATCTCTGGTGGTTCTGTAACATTGTATCATGAACTGAGGTAACTAACCCCTGGTTCCTGAAGTCAGTAGATCTTTGTGTTGATTAAAATGTTGTGCAAACCGTTGTGTCCTTATACAGGATGCTGTTTTTAAGAAAAACAGCTAAATTTGTGACTGATGCTGCTGTGAAGTAACAATAATGGAACATTGTGTCAAAGCCAGGGGCACTGGCACAGACAGCACTAAGAAATACCACTGGTAGCTCCGTGGTTTGGTGTGTGTCAGTGGCTCTGCCCTGAGGGTTTGCAGACAGTTCTCAGGCAACAGACATTTAACTTAAACTACAGTCAAGTCCTGTGATGCGATTATGCCAAGTGTGCACTTAATTGATTTTAATCATTTGGCTGAATCAGAGCCTGTGCGGTCTGAGGAGTTGAAATTGAGATGAAAGGTGTTCCTCCCCTTGACTGATTTTGTCAACTTTAGAACATGGTTTCCTGTCTTATGTTTTGTAAAACTTAATAGATGTTTACCCCTGTCAACTGTGACGGTGTTTGGAGAACAATTTGCTCTATCATGGTATTAGAACTTACTTTGCTTTGTGAATGTTCTTCTACTAAATATATGATGTGATTGTTAAGACTTCATAACATCTTGAAATACTAAACTTGCTGTTGAGATTGATTTGATGGCTTAAAAACAAATATTTAGAGTCAGAAGTTGTTAATCATAATGTTGCTTAAAGAGTAAATGAATATGGCAGCAGTGAATGCTTTTTGTATGTGTCTTTTTTTTTAGCTTGGCTTTCAATTGCACACATTTCCAGGGTATCGGTTAATTAATGTGAAGAGGGAGGTGTAGTTCATGCTAGCTGGAATTTGGGGAAGTAGCTGTAATCCATGGTTGTGATTGGCTGTTACCTTATATGCACTTTTTAAATCCTTTTAGGTGAATTTCATTGTGAGTGATTCTGGGGCTCATGTCTTGAATTCTTGGACCCAAGAAGATCAGAACTTGCAAGAAGTATGCCTTGTAGCTGTTCTTTTGTTCAGAAAGTCTAGTTTAATTGCAGAACAAATAGCAACATCTTACTATATTCAATATTAAGTAATTTTAATGTCAGTGTATCTGATCTGAAATGATTACATAATAGAATTTTAAGAAGTAGACTGGGGTTGGACTGTTCAATAGGCAACTTTACATCAGTTTAAAAAAGTAGCTTTCAGGATCAAATTGTATTAAAACAAGTGTTATGAAGAAATTAGCTGTATGTGCATTTCTTCTGTAAACTAGTGATACCTTTTGAATTTTATACTTTTTTTTTAAGCTTGGCAAGCTAGGCAAATAAACTTTTTAAAAGAAGAAAAGTGTAAACAGTGTTTGTATTTTCTTTGCTCTCATTTTGTTTCATATTGGACTCATTTTCTGAAAAACTCACTTTGGAGAGGAATCAAATTTCCAGGTTTTCAAAAAATAGAAACAGAAGATCACTGATAACATTTGAATTTTTAGGTGTGGGATATAATTTGTAATTATAGCCAGGTATTTTTCTAAAGTAATCTTACATTCTCCATGATTGGTAACAGATGATGAATCAACTGCTGTGGATAACTTGGGGCCAAAATATTTTCTAGAGTGGTGGGAACATAAAGAGATGTTGTATTGTTCTATTTGGTTTTCTCCTGACGATATTAATTTGCATGTAAGATAAGTTATAATGATGACTTTTTAATCTTAATTGACCAGTTTATCAAATGCCTGAAAAGTAACTTTCAACACTTTATTTAACTAGTTAATGGCAGCATTAGCAGCTGTTGGTCCACCTAATCCTCGGGCAGATCCAGAATGCTGCAGCGTACTTCATGGTCTGGTTGCAGCAGTAGAAGCGCTTTGCAAAATAACAGAATACCAGCATGAGGCTCGAACCATGCTCATGGAGAACGCAGAACGTGTTGGAAATAGAGGAAGAATAATCTGTATTACCAATGCAAAAAGGTATGTATGATAACTTTGTTTCTACCATTTAAAGATAAGGAATTTCATATGGTTTTGCAGTATTTTTATTATTATGTTGATTGCTATGAATTAGTGCTCTAAGTAGCTATCTTCTTCAAGAGTAGTGAGGCCTTACGGAGAGATCTGGACAAATTAGAGAGCTGGGCAATTAACAACAACATGAAGATTAACAAGAGCAAGTGTCAGATTTTGCACCTGGAAAGGGGCAACCCTGGCTGTACATACAGACTGGGGGAAGAGATGCTGGAGAGCCGCCCCGCAGAAAGAGATCTGAGGTTTTGACTGACAGCAAGCTGAAAATGAGACATCAGTGTGCTTTGGTGGCTGGGAGGGCCAACTGTACCCTGGGGTGCATCAAGAACGGCACTGCTAGTTGCTTGAGGGAAGTGGTTGTCCCACCTCTCTTCTGCACTGTTGTGTTCTCACCTCAAGTACTGTGTGCAGTTTTGGGCCCTGCAGTAGAAGAGAGAGATAAAACTGTTGGAGAGCCTCCAAAGGAGGGCAACAAAGATGTTAAAGGGTCTAGAGAGCAAGATATATGAGGAGCAGCTGAGGTCCCTCGGTTTGTTCAGCTCAGAGCAGAGCAGACTGAAGGGAGGCCTGCAGCTCCCTCACGAGGGGAGTGGAGGGGCAGGTGCTGAGCTCTGCTCTCTGGGGACAGCGACAGGACCCAAGGAAATGGCATGGGGCTGGGACAGGGGAGGGTCAGGCTGGGTGTTAGGAAAAGGTTCTTCACCCAGAGGGTGGTTGAGCACTGGAACAGGCTCCCCAGGGTAGTGGTCACAGCGCTGAGACTGCTGGATTTCAAGAAGCATTTGGACAAGACTCTCAGACATAGGGTCTGATTTGGGGGGGGAGGGGGAGGGGGATGGTCCTTTGAGGACCCAGGAGTTGGACTCCATGATCCTTGTGGGACCCTTCCAACTCAGTTATTCTATGATTCTTTGTAGATCATGTCTTGCCTTACTGAGGGTTTTGTTTATGGACTTGTGCTACAGTAACCAGCCAAAATTTTCCCACTTTAAGTAGGAGATCATGTAGTGGCATGTTGCTTTGAGCAAGGGGTTTGATAATACTGTGTAAAAATATGTATATTCAACTTCTTTCTAGTGACAGTCATGTTCGAATGCTTGAGGATTGTGTTCAGGAAACCATTCATGAACATAACAAACTTGCAGCTAATTCAGATCAGTGAGTATACTTTTAATAGTTCTTTATTCTGCATGTGCCTGTTATGTCCTCTAAGAAATACAAGTGTGTCTTTGTCACTTAAAACATTCTAAAACTTTTTCTGATGAATGGTTTGAATGCTGGTGTGAAACAAAGGGTTCTAAGCCTCTGTGTAATCATTATGCAAATGTCTCCAATATTTACCTGCTCAAATTTCAATTGAATATATATGTGTGTGTATGTGTATATATATATGTAGTATATATTTGACAGTACTGCCTAGGGATTGGGTTCTAAGTCCAATGTAAAGATGATTCACACATAGTTTTTCATACATCACTGTAGTGAGGGATGCTAACCAGTATCTTGATCTCTCCAAATATCCAGCCATGTTAGGAGACATGGATAGTTAACTTTCATGTTCACTGGACTACCTTAATTACTAAACAAGTACCATAATTAATATTAATACACATTCCTGGAGACACAAATACTTTGTAGTGCCAATTTTCAGATGAATGAAGCTAAACAGAGTACATCAGTTAAGAATCTAGCCCACTGATCTGTCCAAAAAGTAGTACAGTGCTATTGCAGCTGAAGAGCTAGAAATGTTACACGCTTTATATTCTGATAATTTTGAAATATGCTTCTGAAAAACATTAATGTAACCTAGTTTTTAGAAAATGCATTCAGAAACAGTGTGTTGTAATATGTCTCAGATTTTGTGTTTTGGCAGTCAAATGAATACTGGGAAAACTCGTGTAATTTCTGAGATACTTTCTGCCACTCTGTAGGTTAAATAGAATGTGTTTTTTATATTATTTTTAAGTCTAATGCAGATCCAGAAATGTGAATTGGTCTTAATCCACACATACCCAGTTGGTGAAGACAGCCTTGTTTCAGATCGTCCTAAAAAAGAGGTAAGAAGCTTAAAATGAGAAAATTGTATCCTAGTAGTAGTAACAGTGTCAGACTCAAAGTAAACTGTGCATATTAAGTATACCTTGGTAAGGCTTTGAGCCTCTGCTAAGGCATAGGAAAAAACACAAGTGTTGATTATTTGAAAAGTTGGCAGAGTATATATTGCTGTTTAACATGTATGCTTTGGTTTCTTTCATGTATATGGCATCATCTTCATTTTATTACTTAAATTTCTTGCAGTAATCATTCATGTTTCTTTTTTTTGTGAAGAAAAAAATAATGCCATTGAATGATTATAACATTGGGTTTGATTTCTCTTACTTTTGAGAGGGAAATACAGAGTTAGGGATCTAATGGAAAATCATCAGCTACTTGTTGTTGAATTGGGGTAGCTGAATAACCCTGCTATTCAAGCAGGGCTTCTGCTAGCTAGCACCATGTTTTAATATGTATCTGTTAAACAACATGGATATTGTTTAGTACTGTGTTCCATGTTACCAGGCTAACACGCAACGATTTTAACTATTGGTTGAATGATTTTCTCATGATAACAAAATGGAGCTTTTGTTTATGCTGTCAAATGCTAGCAAACAGAATGCCTTTTCAGTAAATAATTAGGGAGACCTTATTGCTCTCAACAAATACCTGAAAGGAAGGTGTGGGGAGCTGGGGGTTGGCCTCTTATCACAGATAACTAGTGATAGGAGTAGTGGGAATGACCTCAAGAAAAGGTAAAAGGACACATATGAGAAATTACTCTATATTAACATTTCAACCGTAGTAAATGCATGTGTGCTTTATGGACTTGTATGCTTTGTGATTTGTTTAAAATAAGTTCATTCCACAGATTTTGATAAATTCTGCTGATCGTCAGTCTGAAATGCTTAGTATTTTAATGTGCTGACTATAAGAAAAAGACGCAAGGAAAAAAAGCGCTATTCTTAACATGCATCTAGTCTACATCTAACTTCACAAGTAAAAAGGAATGTTTTTTGTCCTGCATTTTTTCTTTGCTATAGAAACTTACTAGTCATGCTAAAAGAAAACAAAAAGTCAACAGAAGAGAATAAATAGACTGCTTTCCTTTGTAAGGTGCTCATTGCTCTTTAAGCCTAAAACCAATGTCATTATTCCTTGCAAAGGGAAAATCAAATGGAACTTACAGTTTGTGTTTCTTTTGTGTGTAATACACAAGTAGGTATATAGAAGTGACTTTGCTCCTGTTACTCAGTGGGTGAAAGAGGGAATGTCTAGACCCAGACCTGCTATTAAGAGGATTCTTTCCCTATGTCCTGTTTCTAATTCTTCATATTAACAACTAATTGCTCAGGGTTTCTGGCACAGTTCTGAATGTGGGACACCTTGTAGCAACTGTAACTGACATAACCTGCAAAATTCTGAATGAGAAATAATCTTTCTCTTTTCTTTCTTAACTTTACATGGCGTTTTCTTCCTGATTGAATTCAGTAGTATAAGTGTGCTTAGTTTAGAGTTTCAACTGGTTTATCTTGTTCCATGATACTAGACCCCAATCCATTAATACTGTATATTCTATGTCAATTGTTATAGCTTTCACCCGTTTTAACCAGTGAAGTGCACAGTGTCCGTGCAGGAAGGCATTTGGCTACAAAACTGAATGTTTTAGTACAACAACACTTTGATCTGGCTTCAACCACAATAACTAACATTCCTATGAAGGTAATATTGTGTCTATTGCTTTGTTGGTCATCTGCAACACTTCAAAATTTGTTTGAAATCTTTTAATGTTTATTTAAATTATTTAAATGGAATTTTTACATGGCTTTTCTCTCCATATCACTTTTTTTTTTTTTAATTAGCCCACATTTAATGTTTGTGACCAGGTTAGTAAAAGCAAAAGGGATGGAAAAGGTTAAGAAGGATCACAGAACAAAATCTATTGCTGAATCTTAATTTTGATGTAGCAATGCAGGCGATATTTCAGTTCTGTTAGTAATATTTTGTAGAAATACTATTTACCTCAAATTAATTTTTCTGTGATTCTCTTGTCTTTTTCTAGTTGTGTTGATTAGAAATTCTTAACCCTTGTGCATTTTAGTGGCATAGTGAGTCTTTTCTCTGTTTCATTATCATGCCCACCCAACATAAAGGTGTTTGTAACTAACAGCTAATTTTAGACTAAAAGTTTTTCAGTAAGGTTTTCATTTCAAAGATCTATAAGCCAGAAAGTGGGGTGACAGAAGGTATAATCTAGTCAAGGAAGATACTAAATTTAACATCTTCTGTTCAAACTTACATCCCCGTTTTTTTTATCACTACCAGAAAGGTAATCACTGCAGTTAAGTATTTAAAATAAATAACTTTGTATTTCAACTGTCTCTTGCTACCTGATTCCAAGTGTCACTATTCAAACAAACAGAAAGGGTAAGGGCGGATAAACTTTTCTGATTTGAAAAACAAGGCAATGTTTTAATACAGTCAATCTTTACTAATCACATATTCTGAAAAACAGCAGACTTGTGTGGATATCTTTCAAAAGTAGCCTTGTTATATGGATTTAATAAGTCAAAACCTGGAATTAAAGTTTTCACAATGCATTAATTTTTAATGGAACTTTGAAGTGGGTTGTCATATAAATGCGACTTTTTGGCTTGCAAATACCTTGTCTCTAACTTTCTGACCTGTGTGCTGCTGGTATGCCTCTCCCTTCTGCCCTTGTCCTGATAGTAATAGACCATCTTGGGTTCCTTGTGTGTGTTTTGTTTTTTTTTTTTAACTTGGAAAAAATTACTGAAATTACTGTTCTGGTTTTGCTGATCTGTTTCTGGTGTTTAAAGATGCAGCATTTATTAATTTGCAGTTGAAAGTACATTTTTTCATGCATCTTAAGTACAAGAAAATGATGATACATTCCAAATGTTTCTTTGGTTTAGATTCTTGAGTCTTTAGTTAAGAAAAGTAGTTGCTGGTACATTCTGCAGTGCTTGTTTGTTGCTGCTCGGTATGTTGTAACTATTGGTGATAAACATTACATCATAGGTTTCCTAAACTTCAAATAAACTTTAAATAAAATCAGTTGAACCCATTTTTAATCTATATCTTACATTATGCACACTGTCATGACATTTGTATTAAGAAGAAAACATAGGGTTTCAAAAAAGGAAAAGAAAGAGTGAGAAGGCTGCATCTTTAAATAGGTCAGAGCAGTTTCCCCAAACTGCAATCCCATGGTTGTATGATGCACTTGAGAGACTTCTCATTTTCTTCTGAAGTGGTAGGTAAATGTAAAATCATTGGAGTAGTTAATTTATAAAAACAGTGACATCTAGGTAAATTAACTGTATTCATTGTTCCTACCTGTCTCTTTTGAAGGAAGAACAACATGCTAACACATCAGCCAACTACGATGTGGAGCTTCTTCATCACAAAGAAGCACATGTTGACTTTTTAAAAAGTGGTAAGTAGAAATAATCCTGTAAAGATAGTTTCCTTTTTTTTTTTTTACTCATTTGCATGCTGGAAGTATTCACAAATGGGTTTCTGAACTTCGGATTGATGTAAGTTTCAGACATGACTCTTAGAGTTAAGGAGAAACCTATTTGCAAACAGCACATTTTCAGTTCCTTGCAACCTAACAACTTGATTTGCAATGTTAGCTTTGGAGTTTTATTTGTTACTGGCATATTTTAAAGTAGTAATAAGACAAACTCAAAACCAAGCCATTCATTACAATGGCTTTCACATACCTTCAGGATTTTTGTGTGAGATTTATGAGAGGGGCACTTCAACTTCTTACTGAGATACTAAAAAAAAAAAAGTTGTCTGAGAGTCTAGATGTGCATTGGTTTTACAAGAGTACTACTTGAGTATTTGTAGAAAAATATTTATTGAACAATTGAGCTTTTAATCTGTCAAGTAATAATAACTGACACCACGTAGATCCCATAGACCTGTTCACAACAGTAGTTGCTTTGAAAAACACAAGAGTTACTTGGTTTGAGCTTTCTCACTGCATTTGAAGTACCTAGTATGCTTTTAATAGTTTTGAATTATTACCTAATATTCCTCTCAGGTGAATTCTTAATAACTTCTCTGCGATTAGAGTAAGTCTTATGCAAAATGATCTTGTTCAGAAAGCAGTGTTTGATACAGAACTTTGTTAATAAATCAACCGAGGCTAAAAACTCTGTATTGATGGTACTTAGAAGCTATAAACCAAGCAACTGAAAAAAAGTCTGTCTGTAAGTCTTCTGAAGAGGCATATGTTTTAAATATTCCACAGAAGTGTTGAATTCCCATTTGAAATTTTTACAGGCTGCCATAGGCTTTCTCTTACAGAGTGGTTTGTAACTTTTTAAAGGGCCCTGAATCATAAAAGTTGGTCTCACTTGCTGTATGTATAGAATATGTCCATTTAGTTACAGGCTACAGATTTTTTTTACTACTCAAAGCTACATTACATGGCTTTAAAGCATATTAAGAAGCTTTTTTTTGTTTGTTTTAACTTCTTAGAAGTGAAGAATAGTATTTTAACAGATGAGTTACCTATGTCAGTTATCTAACAAAGAGTTAAACAACTTTTCTTCTGGAGGTTTGAAATAATTTGGACAATTTTAGAGGGGGTTGGGCTTCCATTTTTCTCCGTTCCTCTTAAGATGGGTCCCTGCTCCAGCATGAGTCGCCCATGGGCAGCAGCTCCCCCCAGATCACCTCTCTACTGTGGGCTCCTCTTCACAGGCTGCAGCTCTGACCTGGAGTCTTCTCCTGCAGGCATTCAACCGTTACTTCAGGAAAAGAACATATCTCATCTGTAATTAGTATAGTCCATTTTTTGGTGGAGTAAAGTTTGAGCAAAAAGATATATATTAAAGTAACGAATTCAGACTGACCTGAACTTGTTATCCATGTTGAAAGTATGAAGCTTTATTGCAGGGGTTTGGTATTAGTTTTCTAATACTTATTGTCTCAGGGGAATAAGTCTGCTAGTAAAACCCCAAACCAAACTCCTGCTGCATTGCCTCTTTGATTGTTTTTTCTATCAGATCCTGTAAATTTTGGTTCCCTTTTTATTTGTTTTTTAACAAATAGGTTTTAACTGTAATAACTCTGGTACTAGGAAAGGGGGGATTTAATTAGCAACATCTTACAGAAATAAGATACAGTACAGAGAGCTTATCTCAAGGCCAAATTTAATATATTCTTAGATTTTCCAGAAGGATTCCAGATATTTTAACTGTAATCTTTAAGTAATAAAAAAATATTGCTTCTGCAGGTTACGTATATGATTGATAAGTAAATCAAATAAACACATTGCATAGAATGTTTTGTTGATGTATGTATCTAATTCCTCTCAGATGCTTGTGGATTTGAGCATAGTGTTTTCTGACTGTTACTGTAATTCTGAAACTTTGTATAAAACTCAGTCAATGCCTTTCTTAATGTCAAAGAGCACAAAGAATTACAGAACTCACTAGCACACACAGTGTAATGTCCCTTTATCGGTGAGGCACTGTATGAAAGTAATTTCAATGATAAAACATCTGTGGCCAGTAAAAGCTCTTGAGATGTTCAAATTGAATTTGACGTAGCAAAGATTCTGAGTAATGAGACCAGTACTATTTTCCCATCGAAGTTTAACTTGTCAAATATGCCTTTAGATCAGTTTCAGTGAAGACTTTGAGATATGTATAGAAACTGATCAGCCCTAAATAAGGGTTCTGACACTTGTTAAGGGTTCTGATTTGGCTGTGGAAAATTATGGAGATGCTTTCAAAGTTCTAGGCAATTTTAAAGGAAAAAATAAAAGCCTGTTGCAGGTAAAAACAAAATGTATTTTACTTTCTAAATGTCAAATCAAATATTTGGAACATACTATGGAGCTACACTATTTTGTTTGCTGGTTGTTTTTTTTAAATACATGCAATGGCTGCTGATTTCAAAAGGTTATTTTCAAGTACCACTACTACTAACATATGGATTTTTTTCACTTGTTAGGTATCTAGCTTTTGAAAATTTGGTTATGTTTTGTATATGGTTGTTACAAAGGTTTAGTACCTTAAATTGTTGTTTTGAGTGTTTTTTTTGTTTTTTTTTACAATAACACTTCATTCTTACATAACTATTTGCTGTGGTTTTTGTAACAAAATATTTTATCGTACTATGATGTATTTTTTTTCTGGCTTAATATTGCAGGTGATAATCATGTAAGTGGCAACAGTAGAGAAGGCACATTTAAAGAAACTGTAACATTAAAATGGTGTACTCCCCGGACAAATAGTGTAGGTAGGTAACATGGTATCTTACAAAACTAATACTCTAACTTGCGTTGAATATTTTTCTCTACATAACGCTGACAAGAACTTGAGCAAGGAGATAAGTCACTGGTTAATGCTATTATTACCTTCTATTCTGTATAACTGCCTGCTGAATGCATTCTGTTTTAATAATGGTGATATGATTCTCTTCTAATTTTGTATAATCAATGATTTGTGAAAGAGTGTAAGTATTAGAGTACTAAGGAAACTTTTGTTTGGAAGGAAACTTGTGCAACAATTTAATCAGTAGATTCTTTCATTCATCTATACTGACTTTCTAATCTGAGTGAAGGAAAGATTGCCCAGAGAAGCTGTGGATGTCCCCTCCCTGGAAGAGTTCAAGGCCAGTCTGGATGGGGCTTTGGGCAACCTGGCCTAGTGGAAAGTGTCTCTGCCCATGGTGGGGGATGGAATTGGATGATCTGTAAGGTCCCTTCCAAACCAATGTGTTCTGTGACCTCTACTCCAACTCCTGCTGAGTGACAGGGAGGATTTAGGGTAACACAGGGAACCACCTGGCCATTCATCTCGTGCACCGTGCAGTCCATCAACAAGACAATGCTGACTCCTTGTGAGCCAGCAGATCAAAAATACAGGTAAGAGAAATAAAAGGAGGTTGACTCTACTGTGAAATAGTTTGAGAGAAAGTTCTGGAGATCCTCCTGGAAATGAGGCTTGGGAAACATACGCAGTTCTCAGAGTTGAGGATACTGAAATGATTGCCAGGAGATGGTAAGAAGAGTAATTTTTTAGATCTAGAGACAGCTAGGCTTTCTACAAAGCCTACAGTTTTTCCGATTGTGAAATAGCCTAATCATCTTCCTTTCTTTCATTTTGTGGTATGTTTTTTTTCTGTATGGAACTAGACTCTTATCTCTTCTACTCATTTACCTTTCAGAATTACACTATTGCACTGGAGCATACAGAATTTCACCAGTAGATGTAAATAGCAGACCTTCGTCATGCCTTACTAACTTTCTCCTTAACGGTAAAGATGTGTCCTTGACTAATTATTTTCAAGTTGTAATTGTTAATATTGTAAGTGGATCTCTGCGATGGCTTCACACTGGTAGGTAGCTCAGCTCCACCATGCTGTTCTCTCACCACCCCTCAACAAAACGGGTAGAAAATGAGAAAAGGCTCATGAGTTCAGTTAAGGACAAGGAAGATCATTCCGAAATTTCTTTCATGGACAAAACAGACTCAGCATAGGGAGAAGGATGTAATTTATTGCCTGTTGCTAATGGACTAGAGCAGTGAGAACTAAAAGTAAAGTAAAAACACCTTGACCCCCACCTGCCTTTTACCTCCTCCCCCTGAGCAGTGCAGGGAGTGGGGGTTGCAGTCAGTCCATAACTCTTTGTCACTGATTTGTCACTGTCCTTCATGGTCATGCTCTTCCCTTGCTCCAGTGTGGGGAATTGATTGTATGTGGGCTTTCCACAGCCAGCAGCTCTTCAAGAACTGCTCCAACATGGGTCTGTACCACAGGGACCATCCCCCGGAGCAAACTGCTCCAGCACAGGTCCCCCATGGGTGGCAGCTCCCTCCAGACCCCCTGCTCCTGCATGGGCTCCTCTCCACAGGCTGCAGCTCCGGCCTGGGGCCTACTCCTGTGGGGGCTCTCCATGGGCTGCAGCCTCCTCCAGGCCACATCCACCTGCTCCATCCACCGGGGGGGGGGCTCCTCCATGGGCTGCAGCATGGAGATCTGCTCCATGTGGGACCCATGGGCTGCAGGGGGACATCCTGCTCCACCAGGGGCCTTTCCACAGGCCACAGGGGAACTTCTGCTCTGTGACTGGAGCACCTGTTCCTTTCCTTCAGTAACCTTAATGTCTGCAAAATTCTCTCCCATTTTTTCACTCCTGTCTCCTAGTGTCACTCACTGGCTCAGCTCTGGCCAGCAGTGGGTACCTTTTGGAGGCAGCTGGAGCTGGCTCTGATCTGATACAGGGCAACTTCTGGGCTCTGCTCACAAAGGCCACCCCTGCAGCCAACCACTACCAAAACCTTGCCATATAAGGAATAAGTGCTATACAAGCACTTACCATGTTTCAGTTTGTATAGGGGGGTGTGTTATAGAAATGCCAAGTCTGTTACCCAGTCACATAGAAATAAAAGCAAGTTGTTAAATGTACTTGAAGGAAAACTGTATGTGTTTTGAAAACTGGAAATGAGAAGAAAGAGGTAGAGAAGGAGAAAATATTCTCCTGGTAGAATTCTGGTAGTTCTTTGAATCTAAATGTAGGATACTTTTCATTTTAGCATATTTAGTAGGAAGCATCTATTTCAGTAGGTGATGATACACTTATCAAAATGCTAGTGGTATGTAGTGGTATGTATTAGTGGTATGTAGTGGTATGTATTAATTGCATGTGTTTTTTTATAGTTAGCAAAAGTGGATAAACATCCGCTTAATGGGAGTTTTCTTTCAGTTGAAGTTGTTCTTTATGTATTTTTCTCCTAAAGATTCTGTGTTGGAAGAGTATTCTGATTTCTAAAAATGTTTAGAACTAAAACTAGTAGCATACTTCAAATAACCACTCCCTTCTGATCTTCTGTTTTTGTCTCCTCATAACAAGCAACTTGGAGATTGAACCTCTTTGTTTGGTATTTGTTTTATTGGAAATAAGTCAAAGCTTGTTTTGTTTGTGTGTGTCTGAAAAGTGGTATTGAAAAAAACACTATACTGAAATGAGTTATGTTTATTGTTTTTCAAAATTGCTTTTAATGAGTTTCTGCTGCAGGGTGAGATAATGGTTTAGTATACAGCATCATCTTTGATTAATACACCACTCATACATGATATACCATTTTAATGCCTTACGACATTCATAGAAAAAATTTTGCTCAGAAAATGATAGGATATTCACTGTAGGAAAGCCTTTCAATTGTTCTGTGTAAAATTTAAGAGCATTTGACACTATCTTCTGTCTAAGGATATAGAGTAAGTACTTGAAGCAGTTGCTCATTCATCTAGGTGAAAACACAGCTTTAATGAATTCAGTCTTAGTGGCTAGGTAAAAACCTCTACTGTGCATATATAATTTTTAATGTGAAATTGCAGCACATGGCAACTGATGAAACTGATCTCATTTCCAACAGGTCGTTCTGTTTTGTTGGAACAACCACGCAAGTCTGGCTCTAAAGTTATTAGTCACATGCTTAGTAGCCATGGAGGAGAAATTTTTCTTCATGTATTAAGCAGCTCCCGATCAATTCTAGAAGATCCCCCATCAATTAGTGAAGGTTGTGGAGGAAGAGTCACAGACTACCGAATTACAGTAAGATTCCTTTTCCCTTTAAGTCTTTCACTTAAATGGCAAGTGATGTTGTGCAATAGGTAAGTGTATATGAAATGGTGGTGTGTTTTCTGGAAAGCCAGGCTGATCTGCATGACATTGTAGTCAAACAAATTTTAGTTGTATACACTGATGTGTATTTACTACGTAGCAGTAAGCCTGCTTACTGTTATGCCTGTTTTATAGAATCCTCTCTGTGTTGAGGAAACACTTGTTACCTTATGTACTATCATCATCAAAAGCTCGTTCTGATTCAGGAACAACGTTTTCTTGGCAAGGCTTTTGTGTGAGCTGGGTGGGTGCATGTAGGACTATATCCTGCTCGTTGTTCAGAGGCTAGATTGCATATGAATGAGTTGTACAATAAATAGGAAAGATGGAGTTTTCAGCTTTGAACCCTGGATATGGAACAGGCAGTCAGCTGGCATTTTCTTTAACATTTCCTTTGCATCTGGTATGTAAGCATAAATGACTTCCAGAAAAATGCAGTAAGACTTTTTACCATACATGAAATGCCTTGCAAATCCAGAAGACCTCCTCATCAGAAACCCTGCATCAGTTTTGAACCCAGATTTTTATACAACTGTTCTTGTGTTCACTCCAAAGAATGTCATGTGTGTTTGAAAGCTTTGGGTGTTAGGGTCAGATTTAGTGGTGGTGATATGTGCGATTAATGAAAGGCAAGACTATGCTGTTTCACCCATTCAGTGAAAGCTACTTTGTTAGAGAAATTCCTAATTTTATCTTGTTTGGTTATCATTAGGATTTTGGTGAATTTATGAGGGAAAACCGATTAACTCCTTTTCTAGAGCCCAGATATAAGATTGATGGAAGTCTTGAAATTCCATTGGAACGTGCAAAAGATCAGTTAGAGAAACATACTCGTTACTGGCCTATGATTATTTCTCAGACTACCATCTTCAACATGCAAGCTGTAAGTAACCTTGGGTTTGTAAACTTCTATTCTGATCTAGACTAAGTTTCAGCTTGCTACTCGATGCAATACTGACTATCTTACAATTAATAATTTGCCAAAAAAGGGTTTATTTTAAGCTTTGTTTTCACTTAAATATTCTGTATTTAGTGTCAATATGTTATTACAATGTAATCTAAATAGGGTGGAATATTTTAAACTGATTTAGCTATAGAGCTGCTGGGTTACAATGGGTAAAGACAGCATGCCTCTGCATATACCTTTAAGAGTTATTACTAAATTCAGGATAGGCAACTTTATTGTTTGTTGTTCCATGGTTACACACTTTGTTCTTTCTTCTTCCTGTTTCTTTCCTGCAGCATACAAGACTTTCCCATTCTTGACTTTTGTTTTGTATTGCAGGTAGTGCCATTAGCCAGTGTGATTGTAAAAGAAGCAATGACAGATGAGGATGTTCTGAATTGTCAAAAAACAATATATAATTTGGTAGATATGGAGAGGAAAAATGATCCACTGCCAATTTCAACAGTTGGTACCAGAGGAAAGGGTCCAAAAAGGTTAAATACATATATTTTCATTGTTGGATGTTTCTCAGAAGTATTCCGTTTACATTGTTTTTATGCATGTTTTAAAATAGTGGCCAAAGATAATATGGAGTATACTAAATGATGTACATATGCAAGACAAATGCTGTGAACATTTTGCTTGCACCACTTAGGGGCTATCACGGTGATTGTGCTGTATGTTAGGAAGCAGAAGTTATTAACTAAAAATTGTGAATATGTTAAATGTGAAAACAAAAATGACTATCAAGAAAGGTGAGAGACTGACACAAGCTAGGAGAGAGAAAGTGGAAATAATGCCATATGACTAAGAAGGGAAACTTAAGCATATTATAACTGACCAACGGTATAGAATTTGGTTATTAAAATAGTTGAATAATTTTGAAACAGTTATTTAAAATATGGGATGCTCCTTTAAAATGAGCATAGAATATCCAGATATCTGTTTTTCCAAAGAAATACATTGTATTTCCAAAAAGGAAAATAACCTGCAAAAGATGTCCAAGTGTCTAGAGGTTATTTCCAGCCTTCCAATGTAATTCCAATTATTTGCATAAAAAAATAATTTGCATGTCAGTATCTGAGTGGCCCTCTGTGTATCCTAACGGTGCATAATATGCCAGTTAGCAAACAATTGACAGGATTCAGAAATGCCTTTTGGCAGTGAGATCTCACAGATATTAATAATTAGATGCATGTGAAAGTAGTATGTTTCAACTGAAACTTAACTCTTTGGATGTTAATTGAGAAAGGTCGTATGATGTGGTTTCATAAGTTTCAAGGACAGTAATACAAGGTGCATAGACCTGCAATACAAGAATACAAGAGAAGGAGGAAAAGCTCAAGGGCTAATATACATGTACATATACATATAAAACAAACTAAGTCTAAAACCAGAATCTTATCTGTTCAATAGATTAATATTCTAGACCATCCTATATGATACTTTTTTTCCTGCCCTTGCTTAGAGATGAACAGTACCGGATTATGTGGAATGAATTGGAAACCCTTGTACGAGCACACATCAACAACTCTGATAAACACCAGCGTGTCTTAGAATGTTTGGTGGCTTGCAGAAGCAAACCCCCAGAAGAAGAAGAACGCAAGAAACGAGGTAGAAAGAGAGAAGAAAAAGAAGACAAGTCAGAGAAGTCAGGAAAAGACTATGAACAAGATAAGCCATGGCAAGAATCAGAAAGGTAAATTTTCTTAAGTAATATGAAAACATAGCATAGTATTTTTTGCCCTGTTCCTTATCAAAGAGGAAAAGAATTGCTGTGAAACGGGGTTTCAATTTAACTTGTTCATGCTCTTAACCTTGGTTTGCTACCAGTGATTGTGGCTCCCAAGGGTTTTTTTTGGATCAGTCACCATTAACAAGCTGGAAAAACATGTATCTTAGTGTCTGCTTATCGGACTTGTTCAAGAACCATACTGCTTGTAAAATATTTTTATTTGAAAAAGTTGCTGACCGCTGAGCAGGGCTTTGCAGTTAGGATAGTCTCTGTAGGATTTTATTGTAACCATGATGCACATTATACAATAGAAATATAAAACATAACTGAAAAATGTGGCAAGACAGTTGATTTCATTTGAACTGTAGAAAGCTTGGTGCTCAGGTAGTTAAACAATCCAGATTGTTTGGCTGGTCTGTTTAGTTGAACATCAGGGTTTATTGCTCTTGCACCTACTGTCTGTAATTTGTGTTAATTATTCTAACTTGTATAACAAGTAAGTATCTGTTTTCCCTGTTTCAAAACACTGTTCTAAAGCAGTCCAAATAATCTCATGGTAGTAAGCTTTTTGCATATATAGTTTTGTGCATTCTGGGATCTTTTAGGAGGACAGACAATTTCCCCTATGTTACTGTCAGCGTACTGATGACCTTCATACCTTTCTGCATATGATCAAATCAATTTCTACAATTTCTTTTTGTTTGGCAGATGAAACAAAGCAGGGCCTGAGGTGAAAGCAGTTTGATATAAAATATAAATTTGGATCACATTAAAAAAATGTAATTGAGTGGTGTTTGGTATATTCACTATTGATGATTTTGACTGAAAAGACTACCTCAACAAGTACAGTATAAATACTTTCAACTAACTTAAGTGAAATTATATGAAGATCTTCCCCTTTTTTTTTAAGGCTTTATCCAGAGGATTATTTGGCTAGATTTCCCTGTTTTTCACCTATCTTAGGGGATCGAAAGAAACTTTCTCATGACGTGGGTTGTGGGTAACTTTGAAGAATACAGGAAGGTGCCAGGAATAACATGTGCTGCTCTGGCATATCTTGCTTCACTGTTTTCCTTCCTTATCAAAAAGGTTAAAAGGTCTTTTGGATCGTGAAAAAGAAGAACTAGCAGAAGCTGAAGTTATAAAAGATTCCCCTGATTCTCCTGAGCCACCCAACAAAAAGCCTCTAATAACAACGGATGAAATGCCTGTAGTAGAAAAGGCAAAAGGTAAAACGGAAGGATTACAATAGATTTTCTTCAAAAATTTAAGTTCATGTATCAGTCTATTTTTCTAAAGTAATGAGGTGAATCTTCTTGGAGTTAAATGAATGAGGAGAATTCTTAGTTAAATACACAGTGCTGAGAAACTCTTGATAAATACTTATGTTAACCTTAACAGGTCTATGTTGAAAGGCGCTTAGATATACTGCATGGGCCTAAAAAGAGGTATTCAGGTTGACAAGGGGGTTGGACAAATTTCTGCTGGTGCTACTTTGAGGTACTCATTCAGAAATGGTATTTAAGGACAGGTATCAGAAACAACTCTTGCTGACTTATGAATATAAACATGCCTAAGATGTCTAATTATTGAAAGGGGTAGTTCTCACTGGCTTCTTTTTCTTGCTGAGCTGCTATCATCTGTTGTAACAGCTGAACTAATATTAAGATTCCACTTGTGATGCAAAATAAATCTATAAATCAGTAGCTCAGCTGCTGTAACTCTACATACATTGTATTTATTTAATATGTATTATGAGGTTGTTTAATATTAGTGTTTTTAATATGCTGTACTACCAAAGTCTAACTTCCTCTAAAACTTTATAATGGTGTTTTAAGAATTCAGAAATAAAATCACTTAAGTGAAATCAGTAATTAAATAACTTTACTGTTTTTACATGCAATTTTAGGGCCAATGTCCTTGCTGTCTTTATGGAGCAACAGGATTAATACTGCCAACTCTAGGAAACACCAGGAATTTATTGGTCGTTTGAACTCTGTCAACAATAAAGCTGAACTATATCAACATCTGAAAGAAGAAAATGGGTTTGTATCAGTAAATTAATCACTACAAATATTTTAGTAGTAGTCAAATGTCAGTATGGAAGAATAATTCAGTTACAGGGTTAAGAAGACTGCTTATACTTTTGAGGACTAAAATGTGAGCATATATTCCTTTGTCTCAGTATTGACAGGTGACTACAATAGTGTTTGCTTTTTATTGTGTGGCCTGCTCTCATTGGTCTGTTTCTGTGCTGAGCAAGGTTGAAAATGGTCTTCACTGTGCCTTACTGATCATCCTAGCAGCAAAATTCTTAAACTTTCAGGGGTTAAATAGTAGCTAAGGTCAAATTTCTTGTATGTCAGTCTGCTGCTTCCTTTAGCTTCTGAAGTAACATCAAATCTAAAAATATAGGTAATAGAACAGCTGATGTCATGCTGTAATGAAATTGATAAGTTGTCCATGTTATACCAAAAATACTCAAACCAAACAGTTAAGTAAATAAAATGGTGAGAGTCAATGACTACTTGAAAGAGGGTGAAAATGAAGATCTTGAAAATACTAAAGCTCAGATTTTAGAAGTAATTTATCTGCAGTCATGTGAACATGGGCTTTTGTCTTGTGGTGAGGTTGATAATGAATAGATGTTTGTGGTTGTTGCTGGAAAGCTTTGCAGAAACCTTTCCTTCGTGTACTGATTGCTGCTTAAAGTATTAAGAGAAACAATTGTATATGTGGTGGTAGGGAGAGAAGGGAGGGTTAGGGAAGTAATATATATATATATATGCTCATTTTTAAAGAAGTTATTTCTGATTTTTTTTCGTAATTTGTTGATTCTATTTCTAGTGATGATCCTTACCAACTATCTTGTTCCTCTGTTTCAGGATGGAAATAACAGAAAATGGAAAAGCAGGCCGGCAGTGATGATTGTTTCTTTGAACAGAATTTAGCCAAATTGAGGGAAAAAAATGATGTTGGAATTGATATTGGTACCATTTCAGTACAACTTGTTAGTTGTGTTTTGATTCTTTTTCACATTTTTCTATTTTTTCTATGAACTCTAAAATCAACATATCATACTTACTGAATGGTGTGCAAATAGCGTCTGTCCTAAACTATTGTAGTCAGCTCTTTTAGTATGAAGAAAGCCTCTCTTGCTGTGGACTAAATGAAATCATCAAATATGTTAATATGAATTTAAAGTCCTTTCCCATAGGTATTCTCATACTTCAAAATCAGTGGTGACTGACTGTTCAAAGAACTTCAGTTTCAATTGATTGATAATTAACTGATAATATTGTTAATTTCAGATTATAATACTTTTATTTATAGGAAACTTCTCAGGCGTCCAGAATTATGGAAAAGACCGCACACTGAATACCTAGTCACTGAGCTGAGAATGTGTCAGTCTTAGTTTTCATGTAAGGGGTGGGGGGGATGAGTGGTTTTAAAGACAAAGTGTTGGCTTAAGGACTTCTTAAAATTTGTTAGAAATGATCTTTAGAAAGCAAAGCATTTCGGGTTATTATGCTGGAGTTGAGTCTTTGTTTTTAAAACAAAATAAAAATAAAACTTTTGCTAACATTAAATGATTTTTTTGATGAAATATACACTCTAAACCACCTGTGGCTTTGGGTCTAAGCTTTGTGAACATCAAGGGGAGACTTATTCTGAATACCTGAACATGGCTATGAAATGACAAAGTAGATGATCAGTCTTCAATATTTTTTTTTAGCAAAACCTCATATTCTGTTAAAGGAGAGTAGAATTCTCAAACTGGAATGCTCTTGCCATCTGTGGGTAATGTAATCCATTTAAGGTTTTGGGTTGGCTTCTAAATCGGTCAGCTTGAGGAAAAATGAGTAATCTCTCCAAGCAGCTGATCCCTTCTTAACAGCAGTAGAAGAGCAGTGAAGGAAGCTCTAGGAAACAAAATAAAATCCAGTTCAGAAACTGGGTCTTAAATTCGCTAAGTTTTCACTTGAGTTCAGTGGAGTTCTATCAGTCTTCTGGTCTGTTTCTATTGCCTGTATAAGCAACTGCAGTCCCACAGCTTTATATTAGCTTGTATTGATTGAAGACACCTCTGTGAGCTTTTCTAAAACTAAATTGATATGTTCGTATTTTTCATCCAAAACTTTAAATACTACAGTATTGAAATGACAGAACACAAATGTCATGCAAGTATTCTTGGTTTGCATTTGTAATAGGGTCCATTCTTCATCTGTGTTTATACAGGTGCTGCGTACAGTTTCAAGGTGATTATTGAGCTATTGTGAAACAGACAGCAGATGTGATTTCTGAGACCTTTATTTTTACTTGAAAATAAGATGCATCTCCACATCTAGTGACATACCTGAAATGTTCTGATGGAAAACATTACCATGGATTTTTTTGTTATATCTTAAGTTTCTGGGGTCTGGTAGTTGGTGGTCTTTGTTTTTTGTTTTATTTCTTTTTTCTGGGGTCTGGTAGTTGGTGGTCTTTGTTTTTTGTTTTATTTCTTTGAAGTGACGTTTTAGTGCATTTCCGTATGGATTTTACTCTTGTTTACTAAAGCAGTTTTAAAGTCTGGAACCTTGGGAGCGTTGTAAATATCAGCTTTCAGTAGTTTAATGCTAGTCTAGATAGACAAGTGCAACTAAAAAGCTTACCCTGTGTTTTTGGAAACTATGCATCTCCTGATGGAGACATTTCCTGATGTTCCATTAATATTCAGCTGCAACTCTG
This sequence comes from Stictonetta naevosa, assembly GCA_011074415.1. Taxonomy (NCBI): domain Eukaryota; kingdom Metazoa; phylum Chordata; class Aves; order Anseriformes; family Anatidae; genus Stictonetta; species Stictonetta naevosa. Next base: position 72,253,755 of record CM021697.1, read on the forward strand.
TAAAGGAATTAAATACTTTACAGGAAAAACAAACAAACAAAATGCACCTGCTTTTAAAGTCTGTATTTAGCTCATTTAAGAATTACATTTTCCACTTCTAGAACGTCTTTCAGGGAAGAACCTTAACTGAATAAATGAATGGGGACCAGTTCTCCAAGGAGCTTTATTCTAAGTCCTTGAAGAATCTTACTAAAACGTGAGGTGCTACAAATGCTGATGTTTCTTGCAAGTCAAGCTGTACAGTAATCCTTTAGGCTAGGTAAATTTAAACCTGTATTTGTGCAGATTTTCTTTTTAAAGTCTGTGCTGCTTCTGTCAAATGATTTAAAAACAAAAAATAATCCTGGCTTTCTCCTCAATAGTTGAGTTTGCACTAGAAATCAAATATGTTTCTCGTTTGTAAATTTGAAGTTAAATTTCTTAAAGGGGTGTTGTGGTTTAACCTGGCCGGTAGCTAAACACCACCCAGCCGTTCGCTCACCCTCCCCCCTCCCTCTCTGGGAAGGGGGAGAGAAACAAGAAAAACTGAAGCCTGTGGGTTGAGATAGAGACAGCTTATTAGGGACAGAAAAATAAAATAATAATAATAGTATGTACAAAACAAGTGATGCACAATGCAATTGCTCACCACCCGCTGACCAATGCCCAGCCCAACCCCGAGCAGCCGGCGCCCCACCCCGGCTAGCCACCCCTATATATTGTTCAGCATGACGTCAGATGGTATGGAATACCCCTTTGGCCAGTTTGGGTCAGCTATCCTGGGTCTGTCCCCTCCCAGCTCCTGCTGCACCCCCAGCCTGCCCGCTGGCAGGACAGAGCGAGAAGCTGAAAAGTCCTTGGCTTGGTGTAAGCACTGCTCTGCAGCAGTTAAAACATCAGCATGTTCTCAGCACTCTTCTCATCCTAATCCAAAACATAGCAGCCTACCAGCTACTGGGAGGAAAATTAACTCTATCCTAACTGAAACCAGGACAAGGGGTTAATAAAATTTATGGCAGACCTGCTCTATGCATTTTAAAGCTTCACAAACAAAAACCCAACACCACCACAGAAGCATTTTCAGTATTGTACTGGTACGTTCCACACACCTCTTGTGCTACACCTCAACATTGCCATTACCTGAAAGCTTCTAGTTCATTGGATTACACTTTTCCTCAAAAGTCAACAACAGGACAAAGGAAGGTAACACAAAGACATCAGAAGTTTGCCTAGGTGACCTAAAATCACCTTCTCAAACCAGTGGCAAAAATGTTATTTCAGCATGTGTTTTAGTTCTGCACATATAGCCTAGCTTCATGAAAATTGATCAGCAGTTCTAATTAAATAAGTTCCTTTGAGATGTAATATAATTTACCATCATTATGACTAGTCTTCTGACTACAGGAAATTACTGATAATTTTGACTTTTGAATCAAATTTCAGAGCTGATTTACAGCTGTCTATCTTCTGGAAACTACTGAAGGAGTCATCTGCACGAATTTGTATTTATCCAAAAAATACTCAACGCTAAATCCAGACAAATGGATTGTGAAGATGTAAACCCTGACACTGTCATGCCTGAAAACTATCTGCTGTCTATCTGAAAAAGAACTTAAGTTAGCAACACTTTCGTATGTGAATCACAGTTCATCTGCTCACATGTATATATTGTAACTAGAGGTGGATTAGGTACTTGGATGTAGTTTAATCCGTTCAAATATTTTGGTCCTGTAGCTCTTGATGCATTTGTGGCTAGTGAGCTCTTCAACTTCTCTTTCTATGCCATGATTGCTGGTCGAGCTACACTGTTGGGGTTGTTGGGTGGTGGATGGCTTAGCTTCAGAGAAAATGCGAAAGTGAGCAGAGGCTGTTGGTATGCCATGCCGGCATCGCATTTGCAAACATTAATCTATGTAGTAACATGAAAGTGTAGACCAGGGAAGAGCTGTTCTCATCTCCCAGCTGTGGATCACAGAATCATCTAGGTTGGAAGAGACCTCCAAGATCACATTAGTCCAACCTCTGACCTAACACTAACAAGTCCTCCACTAAACCTTATCACTAAGCTCTGTATCTAAACCTTTTACAGGATGATGACTCAACCACTTCCCTGGGCAGCTTATTCCAATGCCTAACAACCCTTTCAGTAAAGAAGTTCTTAATATCCAACCTAAACCTCCCCTGGCATAATTTTAACCCATTCCCCCTTGTCCTGTCACCAGGCATGCGGGAGAATAGACGAACCCCCACCTCACTACAGCCTTCTTTAAGGTACCTGTGGAGTGCAATAAGGTTGCCACTGAGCCTTCTCTTCTCAAGGCTGAACAACCCCATCTCCCTCAGCTGCTCCTCGTAAGACTTGTTCTCCAGACCCCTCACCAGCTTCGTAGCCCTTCTCTGGACTTGCTCGAGCACCTCGATGTCCTTCCTGGAGTGAGGGGCCCAAAATTGAACACAGTACTTGAGGTGTGGCCTCACCAGAGCTGAGTACAGGGGGACAATCCCTTCCCTAGACCTGCTGGCCACGCTGTTTCTTATACAAGCCAGGGTGCTGTTGGCCTTCTTGGCCACCTGAGCACACTGCTGGCTCATATTCAGCCGACTATCAACCAATACTCCCAGGTCCTTCTCTGCCAGGCAGCTTTCTAACCACTCATCTCCCATTCTGTAGCGCTGCTTGGGGTTGTTGTGCCCCAGGTGCAGGACCCGACACTTGGCCTTGTTGAACTTCATACGGTTGAACTGAGCCCATCGGTCCAGCCTTTCCAGATCCTCCTGCAGAGCCTTCCTACCCTCGAGCAGATCGACACACGCACCTAACTTGGTGTGATCTGCAAACTTACTGAGGGTGCACTCGATCCCCTCATCCAGATCATCGATAAAGATATTGAAGAGACCTGGCCCTAGGACTGAGCCCTGGGGGTCTCCACTAGTGACCTGCCTCCACAACTCTTTGGGCCCAGCTACCCAGCCAGTTTCTGACCCAATGAAGTGTATGCCAGTCCAAACCATGAGCAGCCAGTTTCTTGAGGAGAATGCTGTGGGAAATGGTGTCAAAAGCCTTACTGAAGTCAAGGTAGACCACATCCACAGCCTTTCCCTCAGAGGGACTTTAGATCAGTCCCAGATCTAGCCTTGGGCTGGCTGTCATATGCAGAGCGGTCAGCAGCCTGCTGCCACACCAGGTTCAGTTTTGCTCCGTTTGCTTACAGCCGGAGTGTGCATTTGTGTCCATGCTCTTTAGCCTGCGCAAGCTATCCTTTGGCTAACTAGCTGCTCTTCAGTGTCTGCTCACTGCCAGAGCAGTGCTCATGGTGGTTGGGCTGCCCTGTACACCGAGCAGCTTCTATACATGTTGTTCAGCCAGAGTTCAGCACAACAACGGGTTGCTGCTGTATGATGTGTCAGCAAGTGCACACTGTGGTAGGATAATTATTCTATGGCCTCCTGCTCCTAAGCAGCTTTGTTTCTTTGTGGGCAGCCTCTGTGAGCGTGCAAGGCTATCTATGGGCATGCACTTCAGGGCCTGCAGCAGTTTTAGGGGAGCTAAATACCTATAATGGCTAAGACAAGCTTACAGTTCATGTTTCAGCTTCCCAGCTAAGGGAACTATGTGACTTGTGTCATAGGGAAGCCAGATGCAGTGTAAACTGAGGAATTAGTGAACCTAATGCATAATAAAGATAAATCAAGGTGACAGCATAAATGTGTTTTTTGAAACATTTACCCTCTTGTTGACTTTGCCTATGGGTGTCAAAATGTGTTCTGAGAATGAAAGGAACAGGCATCTGTGTGAGTGTCATTTCATGATTGCCTGAAAAAGCAAAGCTGAAATCATACCATCTTCAGAGTTGTAAGGTCAGTGATCTGGTGAGCTGTGGCCATCCACCCTCACCAGTAAAATCTTGTGGCAGATCTGGAAAGGGTACTCTGTATATACCTCCTTTCCTTTCTATATGGTGATACTTTGAAAGCACAGCATGAATAGGATCAAATACAAGAAAGATTTTTGCAGTTCTAAAGCAGCTTATACATTAAGATTGGAACTCAGAGATTAATCTTTGTACAAACTAATCTGTTAAACTGAAAAAATTCCAATATCTCTGAGAAGTTTTTACAAATTGTTTTACGTGTTGTTGTTTTTTTCACTATCATCCTTCAACTGTGTCATGGATGGAAGCAGTGTAGAGAGCCACTCTTACTGAAGGATACAACTTGAAAAATGTAATTTAAAAAGTTGTGGTGGTTTTACTCAGGTGGGCGTCTGAGCTCCACCACAACCGCTGTCTCACTCCCCCCCCCTTTCAAAGAGGAGCGGGGAGAAAATATGATGAAAAGTGCTCAAGGGTTGAAATAAGGATGAGGAGATTGCGCAGTAATTATCGTGACGGGCAAAACAGACTCAGCATAGGGAGATAGTAAGATTTATTGCCTATTACTAACAAGCTAGAGAAGCCAGAAACAAAGGAAAGAAACTAAAAGCACCTTCCCCCCAGTCCACCCTCTTTCACCTCCTCCCCCCTAGCGGCGCAGGGGAACGGGGGAATGAGGTTATGGTCAGTCTATAGCACTTCTCTGCCGCTCCTCAGTCACTCTTGTCCCCTGTGCTGTGGGGTCCCTCCCACGTGATGCAGTCCTTGCTGAACTGATCTGGTGTGGGCTTCCCACAGGCAGCAGCTCTTCAAGAACTGCTCCAGTCTCTGTCGGTGCAGGTCCACCTGCTCCACCGTGGTCTCCTCCACGGGCTGCAGCGTGGAACCCTGCTCCACCGCGGTACTCCATGGGCTGCAGGGGGACATCCTGCTTCACCATGGTCCTCACCACAGGCCGCAGGGGACTTCTGCTCCAGCACCTGGAGTACTTCTCCCCCTCCTTCTTCACTGACCTTGGCACCTGCAAGGCTGTTCCTCACTCCTCTCACTCTCCCAGCTGCTGTGTGGCACAGCGTTTTTTCCCAGTCTTAAATATGCTCTCACAGAGGTGCAAAACAACATCACTTACTGGCTCAGCTCTGGTCAGCAGTGGGGCCCTTACCAAACATGGGGCAGCTTCTAGATCCTCCTCACAGAAGCCACCCCCATAGCCCCCTGCTACCAAAACCTTGCCACGTAAACCCACTACAAAAGTACATTACACAATTGCCTAATGGGAAGAGAAGAGTTTTGTGTTAGGGAGTTACTGTTCCCTTTATACATACTATATACAATGTATTGAAAAAAAAAAAAAAAAAAAAAAAAAAAAAGTTTTGAAAAGATTAAGGACAGTCCCACTCACGAGAGAGAGAATTTCAGGATTTTTGGATTTTATTTTTTTTTGAAAACACTGACCTATTGTTCTAGGATAACATGGAGACTCAAGGGTTGCAGTGCATTTGAATTTCAGTGGAAACATTGGCTTTTGTGATGATTCTCCTGATGATTTTTCTATATAAATTGTGTGGAGTTGTAATGGAGTTAATTTTACTCAACCCTGGCTCATTCTCACCAGCATCAGCTTGATATATGTTTTCTGGCTCTGACTGGTATGGACACATTGATCTGTCCACCCTATCTATTGATTTACCTTGTATTTTGTTTTAATACTTAGTTTCAGGATTCTGGTTTTGCTACTGCTACTGCATCAGGCATAGCATAACCAACTTGTGTTCTACCTTAAATTGAAAAATGAATACTTAGACTTTTTTTTCCTGAGTAATAGGGACAGTACTTTCTATCATACAAGTTGTCTATCTGTAGACCTGCTCTTGCTGTCACTTAGATGTTATCTTAAATCTGTGGATATTGCCCTGACCATCTTGGGTAGTCATACTCTCTTGATAAGGGGGTGGTAGTTGGTATTTTGGTGGCTGGGAAGATGGTGTGATGTGGGACAGTCTAACTCACCTAGAATACTGCTCTTGAGAAGTGAGTGCTACCGAAGGTGTTATCCATAATGGAGGTGAGGGTAAACCCCAACACTCATGTATAGCTGCTTTGTGAGGCTGTAGGTCATCCATCACCACATCACCATAGCTTAGCTGGGATTTACTCAGAAACATAGACTTTAATCCAGGAATCTTCCTGTGATACTTGCAAGAACAGTAAACTAATATGATCAGAACCAGTCCAACAGTGACACAAAGGCTGCTTAGTAAGGCAGATGGGGACTTTCCAGTAATGGAGTCATCCCAGTCTTGAAGTGTAGGCTGTACAGTGCTGTTGAAAGACCCATTGAATGTCTCTGTAGCAGGAAAGCAGACTTAACTATATGAAACGTTGAAGGTGACATCAATTTTGTATTCAGGTAACATTGCTTGGACAAAGTGTGGGTTGACATATCCATCTGGCACTCTTAGTTTCCTCAGTGCTTCCTGGATTCCTCTTTTGCACACCAGCTGGAAGGTCTGTTGACGCTTGTACACAATGAACTCTTACACCATGAGATTACTGTGGACCCGGGTTTGAGAGTGGTCACTGTGATGTCTTTGGGATTGCCAGAGTTCAAATACAGGGAGAGCTTCTCTAGAAATAAACTAATCCTTTTTCTCTCTCTCAGGAAGGAGTAGTAGCTGTTTTTTGATCTGATGGTGTAAAGGTAGCATGGTACCCTCGTGGGTTTCAGAAGCTTGATAGTGAAGGATTGCCAGGCAATCAGTCCCCTTGAATCCATCGCAGACAGCACAAACTCTTGAGGTGAATACTGGAAAACAGTTTCAAGGGGATATCCATATGTGATCTGCTGAGATACATTAAATTGCAGCCAGCTTTCTGATCCCAATGGAGAGCCATCAGCTGGGATTAACTTTAGAGATAACTGAGTTGAATTGCCATCTTCCTCATTGTGAAATGTGTTGGCAGATATAGGAAAAGAGGGATCCAATAGTTGCTGTTATGAATTGAATTGAATGAACAACCATTGGGGAAGTGTTTGCTTGCCCTTTAGAGAGGGGTTGGAAAAGGAAAAGAGTTATGAGGAAAAAATAGCTATCTGATACTGAATAATAGCAAAGAAATGTCAGCCTCAAAGGATTATCGAGCGTGTTGGCGAGAAGAGACCCCTGGAGGTAATCCAGGCAACCTACTACTCAAGGAAGAACTGTAGCCAACACTAAATGAGATCAACCACGACTTTGCCTAGATGAGACTTTACAAATCTCTGTTATGAAGATCAAGTCTAGGTGACTTGCTTCATTACTGAATTACCCTCAAGTGCCATCTGAGCATCCTGAGATGCAGTTTGTGACTATTGCTTCTATCATCTATCATTTCTCAAAGGAAAAGTCTTATGTTGCCCTTTACACTTCTCTGACAGACAGTACCTTTTACAAATTTCCTTTAAACAGTACTCTGCACTGTTTTTCTTACATTCTTTCTTTTTGTGATGAACGTCACAAATCATTCTTTCCTAGGAAATGAGTAACTGATCACAACCACTTAGTTCTGGCATCATCTTGGGAGTTGATTTGAAGATTTTTAAATATTTGTCTCTGATCACATTAATTTGACAATTTGTCAGTAATCTTGACTTTCTGTACCATCCTTAAGTGGAGATCATATACTATTCCTTGGGACATTTAGACTGAAATACATGGGTGATAACTGTATCTAAAATCCACTTTGTTTTGTTTATTGTATCTTCCATATGTGACACTAACAAGACCAATTCATTATATAATTGGAGGATAATCTCAAAAGCAATTAAAAAAAGTTAAAAACTTGATAAAACTTGAGTTTAGGTTTTAGTTCTGGATATTTTAGAAACAGATGAATTCAAATCTAAAATGTAGAAAACAAAAAGCTAAATTATCTTTTAAAAAAGTCTACATGATATAACTAATTATTAATGTCTTGTAAAGAGAAGGAAGCTTTAGTTATTGTCTTTTCTTTAGCCTGCATTCAACTGATGGATGGCATTTGTTATTTAAAAGGACAATATGCTCATCACTTCACATAGCCATCGACCTGTGAAAGGCAAAGGGGAATGCTGAGAACTGCCAGGGGAAATACTAGACTTACCTCAATTCTACTGAAACTTAAGCTTATAAAGGTAGTGTAAAGCACTGTCCTTGGTCATGTCTTAATGACAATTTCATGTGCTTTTAGGTGTATTTTTTGTGTGTGACTTTATAATTCTCCAGTTATGTTGAAGCATATTTAGATGTGATATGTTTATTTAAACGCAACTGAAGATGCACAGCACTGTTACTTCTAGCGTAATGTTAGTAAGGTCTTGTATAATGCCTTTCCAAACAATTAATTTTTAGTCTAATATCTTTTACACAGAAATACCACAATATGCTTCTCAGATGACGTGCTTATTAGTTCATGGTGGTAGTCAAGTATGTCTCATTCCTGATGCTTTAAATATCAAACAATAAGTGCAGCGTTCCTTCCTATTATTGTAAATGCTTACACTTTTTCTTTTTTCTTTTCCATTTTGAGTTATGGAAAGCTTCTGTAACCTTAAAGGCTTTTCCTTGTACAATTGGATGGTGTAGTAAAATCTAAGGGTAGATTACAGTCTGGAGCTGCCCTGCAGGAGACTGAATAGTACTCTGATACTTTGCCTATCAAAGACTCTAACATAAGTATCTTATTAGCAGGGCTCTCATCAGATGGCACTTTGATTTATATTCATTAGTAAATTTAGATTTACATGACCCCAGGATCATGCTTTCACAAGCTGAGATCCTCAGAAAGTGCAGAAAAGCTCATAACTTACAAATACAGTGTCCTCCTTGGAAACAGAAACATTTCCTGAAGAATTAATACTTAGCTCTGTAAAGAATAGGTCCCAGTCCTGATGGCCAAGTGCTCTGCCAATAGATTCAGAAATTGAGCTCACATATGAGGTAATTATTAAAACGTTATTGTTTCATCATCCATTGACAGCACTAAGCATGGATTTCTTGTTTGAGAATTTTATGAGAAGGTTTGTGTTTTCTTTATACTATTGAACCATGTCTAGCATAAAGAATAATTTCACCTTGATCAGGCAAACACTGGGTGTCTCAGCATCATCGCCCCATTTCTGGAGGTGGCAGATACTCTTCCTGTGGCAGCATTGCTTTGACAGCTATGCAGCTGCCCAGTTTGAAGAGTTCTTGTGAATGAATATTTAAGCAGACACCAAGTGAACTGCAGGATGACAAAATGTGGTGATGAATTTGAAAAGGAAATCTGACTTGGATCAAGCTTGCTGACAAATTTGAGGAGTAAGGGAGACAATGAGGACGTGGGGAGTTCCTGCAACCTGTGACAGAAACATTCCTTTCTTCCTGCTCCTTCTCTCTCTCATTTACTTAATTTACAGCACTTTGGGATAGGCACCAATTTGCAGGATCTGGTAAAGTGGCTCTCTAGGCTTATCCTCTAATTAGATACTGCCTAACATAAGTAATGAGGAGAGGTTAATTCAAAGGGCACAAACTTTAGGTCATAATACTTTTAATACTACATGATTTGTAGTATAGGAGACCAGATATAACTTGCAAGATCATTAAAGGAGATGATGACAGCTATATTCAGAAGTAAGAACCTGGGGTTTTATTATGAAGCTCTTGTGAAACAGAAAATGGAGGAGAGTACAGTATTTCATATGTGGGAGACAGCAAGGTGCTTGGACCCTGATGCGATGGTGGTACTGTCTGAACCAGCTCTGTGAAAACAAGAGCGTTATTTATCATAGTGTTAGGTGAAAGACTGCTTGGATTTATGTAAAAGATCCTATTTCAGTAATTTGCTATATGGTTAGGAATACAGTTTAAAAACTTTTATGGCATGTAATTAAAAATTCTTTGCCACCATGGGAAGGCCCATGGGAAGGAGGCTAGAGAGGAAAGGGATGTGGAACGGAGTTTCTAGTGTTACAGTCTTATCTCATGTCTGGCTGTAAAGTGATCTGGCTTCTAATCCTAGTTCTGCAACTGATTTGCTGTGTGGCCATTGAATAAATCAGTATGTCTCTTGAGTGGGAATGCCACAGTCTGATTGCTCTGTCTTTCAGTGGGCTTTGGCCACTGTGTTTTCTATCTTAATTTCCCAGCCATTACAATAGGGAGAACTGTAATGAAAAATAATGTAACACTGTTGTAAAATACGTTGAATGTCTAAGTTACTTCAACTGTTAGGCATTTATTTTAATAACTTGTAAATCACTATTCACTATTTTAGTCTGTTGAAAATGGTGTAGGATAAGTGTAGTGTTTGAGGGGCAGAAGATAACAAGGTTATATTTCCTGGCTGGGTAATGTTCAACCTCTCTTTCAGAAAATCTCTGAAGCCTTTGTCAGAGTGGCTTCTCACACTGGAGCAGAAAGATAGTTTTGAAAATCTCTGTATGGCACGTGCTTGCAAGCATGTATTGTGCAAGATACTGCAAGAGCAGTATCATGTTAGGGTTGTGTTGTCTAGCTAGGCTTTGACAGGTGGTTTCTTGGACACTTGATTACAAACCTAAAAATTTCAGACTGCAGCCTGGTATGGGTATAGACTTCTGGGTATGGGTATATACTTCTATGGGTATAGAAGTAAGGTATGTCTAGTAGAGCTTTAGAAAGAAGATGGTTCTGTACAGCATTTATGAGGTTAATGCACTAAAAATGGAGGCAGTGACTTTGCTCTAGAATGAAGGAATGGCTTGGCTCTGAATGCCTGCACTTAGTAAGTATTTAAGATCTACCATGTGCACCTTTTTACAGATGTAATAGGAGCCGATTCAGACACAATCCTGCAAACTCACCCTGCTGGTTCTACCAACCTACCATCTCTTGAAGTCTAGCATGTACTTAAGCCTGACTCAGATTCATGCAGTTGGAAGGGGAGAACTATAAAGGATGTCTAGTCTAATGCTGTACTCTGTAGCATACTCAGCTATGTTTGTCATTTCTGATAAATATTTGGTGCTCGTTCTTAAAAATGTCCACCGTGTTCCCCGTGAGAAAGTTTATCTAATGTCTAACATAAATCAACCTAACTGTAATTTAAGGTCATTAGTGCAGCTTCAGTTCCCATGGGATATGGAGAATGCTTCTTTCATCTTTTCAGCAAGCTATTACATAAACTTGCATCTTTCCTCAGTCTTCTAGATTGTTTCCATTTGTGTCATTTTTTTCTAGAATTCAGATGATCTATGTGTTGCTTAGGAGCTTTTTCGATGGGTCCATATCTTTCCTTAGATAGGATAGCCAAAGCTGGGATGTGATTGTCATTAGGGGAAATGTACCAAGTTGATAATATTTCACTTGCAAGGAACACAACACTGTTGCTGATATCCCTAGCACAGTGAGGTCATGCTGTTGCAGATTAAATTATGTTGATCTATTCTGTCAGGACTCATACAGTAGGAAATAAGATGAATGGAAAGTCAAATCTTAAACATACCTGGTATGGTACTGAGCAGATGAGAAGTTGCATTAAATAAAGTCACCAGAGGTACTTCTGTGGCATCTGAGATTTTGTGCAACTCCAGGGTAGGCTCAGTGACATTTGGCAAAACCATTCTTGTTCCCAGATCTCTGCCTGAATGCATTTCCGTTGTGGATAAAATACTTGCAGACTGCATCTGTGTTTTGAGCATGCTGCCACCATAATAAGAATGTATATTTGTTGGTGTGGGTAATTCAGACACGTCAAAGCTAGAAAAGTCTACCTGCGGAGTAAGAACTGGAGTGCTATTGAGAAGGGGCAGAAGGCTCAGGCTTGGTTCATAAGATGTTTCTGCTTTACCAGGGAAAGTGCTGTATAAAGTGCTAGAAAAGCAGACTGAGGTTTCAGGATGGAAATTCAACTTGGGATATAGGATCTGTGCTTCTGGCTGGATCACAGGGGGATCTGTGCTTCTGGCTGGATCACAGGGGAAGCTGTGCTTTTTTCTTCTTTTCCCACTGGGCTGTGGGATACTCCTAGAAGACTTAGATAAGTGCTCATAGCTATGAACTAATATGTGGCTTGGCCTGCTACTTGCTGGCTAAGGTGGAAATGTGTCATTGACAGGAGATGTGAAATCAGATGGATTTGTGGCAGTTAGTGAAGCATTTTGGGATAGAGACAGGAGTGTCCCTGGGGATGGGGATGCATTAGAAAGCATTTCAGATTTTGGAAAGTGGCTTTTTGCCTCATCACTGTAATCTGGCACTTCTGATGTTGATGTTGCTTCTGGCAAAAATACATGAAATGCTGTCTTCAAAGGAAATGCCTCTGAGGTATGAGGCCATTCATGAAGAGTGTTTATAAATCAGTGAGTACATGGGTCTAGAAAACGGGTCTGTATTTGAAGTGATGTCTTCTAGGAGATGGATTCTGGATACTTCTGATTTACTAGAATGGAAATATGAGTCTGTCTGAGGCACGTGAGGCTCAGGCTGCTGCAAGAACATGTCAGAAGCTCCGGTAGGCAGTACTTCCAGCTCAGTAAAGAGAAATGTTTTAGTAACCAATTAAGATGAAAGAAAAAATGGAGAATTAGTGTCACCAAGCATTATAGATACTGTTGGGTTAGTTGTCATGTCCCATGTTGAGTCCATGTTTAAAACGACTAAACTTTCTTGACTTAAAAGGTGGATATCCTTGTAACTTGCTATTATTATACGCTCTTCATATAAAGATGATATACTCTGAGTAAGTGATACCACAACTTGTACAAGTAAGTGGCTTGGCACAGCAGAGGACAAAGGACTGGGAGCATCTCCCATAGCTGTTCTCTGGCTAATTCTAATCGTTTTTAATGTAGGTGTTGGTGTGATCATTAATTGCCTGTGCTGCTACCTTGGAGACTTTCTTTGATAACCACCTCTCCTAAGTATTCTCCAGCCAGTGATTTCATATCCTAGCAGCTGTGAGAGGTGACGTGAATCAACATTGTGTTGCAGCACTTGGATGAATTTGTGGAGTGCAGCAAATTTGCTACACTTGACAGTCCAGGAGAGTCCTACATAATGGTTCACCATAAAGTCTGTGCACAGTCTCTCAGCCAGTACAGTCAGGTTCTGTGAGCTGCTGTGTGCGACATCTGTGTACTGCAACAGGGTTACCAGGGAGGAATCCAGGTGGAGATATTCGGCAACTGTGCACAGGATATAGAGGCGTTCCTGTGCTTCCAGGGTTTCCACTCCAGTAGAGATAATGATTTCAGCGGAAGTGATGGGAACTTCCTTCCCACTCCTGTCAGGATTGGTATTGAAAGTTCAAAATTGCATTGGTTATGTTGTTTATCTACCCCCCTCTTTTTGAAGATACTTGTTTGAATTTAATCTGTCATGTTATGCACATGCATCACTCAAAATCTCACCTCTTCATCCAAAACTTCCTCCTATTTGGTTATATTAATACGCTCCATTTCATTAACTTCAGTGAGGGTTAAGTTTGATCCCCTTGCTTGTCTAGAGCACAGCAACATGGTTCGAATTCAGCAAATATTATCATCATTATGCTGACTTGAAAGTAATACAGGTAAGAGATTTCCAGTCTGATAGGCATCAAATGTAAGTATATGCAGAAAGTGTACCATCAGTGGAAGTAAACAGTGTCTTGCAGAGGCAATTGCTGGCAATGATGGGAGCCTCCCACTGGGGAAGAGCTTGGGGGCTGGGTGCTGCCCTCATAGTTGCTACCTGTAGCATCAGCACCCACTACTACCAGGCTCCCAGTCTTCATGCCCATGCTGCTGCTGCTGAGCAGCAAAGCCTGGTGCCTCCTGCCTTGCAATTCAACATGCCCTTCTTCAACCTCTTTCTTTCTTTCTCTTTATTTTTTTTCCCAGCATCATCCTTCCATAGCAGAAAAAGACCACCCTGTGTCACTTAGGGAGGGCTCATCTTCTGGGCAAAATCCTTTAAAAGCTGACAATACTCACTTGTAGCTGTTTGGCATGTGGTTCAAGGTCTCCTCTGTGTCTGGGAGTAAGATGCTGTCCTGAACATGGATGGTGAACTTTACAGCAGCTCTCTGGGTGCACATCCTTTCAGTGGCAGCTACGTTCAGCAGGTACACTCTGCTCTCCCCTGCCATCAGCAGTCCCTGCAGTGTGCTTGTATTGGGGTTTGAAGTCCAACCATTTTGGCAAATTTGCACCGCTGGCTAAAGTGACCTGCTCCATAAGAGGAAAGATGACAAATGGAATTAAAAACAGGAGGTAAGTGTTTCTACTCTAGTTTTACATATCACAACTTCTAACTAGGAAAGAGAGAAGTTAAGGAACAGCTGATTTCTATAAACCAACAGCACCTTGCTCTTTCTGTAGTGCTTGTTCAGTATTCCTTTAAATGCAGTGGCAACACTACATTTCAAAGACCCCACGTTCTTCAGGCTGCAGGTAGATAACATACACAATGTACATGGGTTTTCTCTATTTGTTCACTACATAACTGTTACATTGGTAGTGAACCGTGGTTAGATTTTTGCCATTTTTGACTATTTAAAATGCATCAGGGATGGAGACTTTTAATGAGTTCATTCTAAACCTAAAGTGAATACCTGCTTGCTGCAGGATTGTACCAAGAAGTGTATTTAATAAACCTTGTACTGAGCTATTGTTCCCCAAAAGGCAAATACTGGCACTGGATAATAGAATATCTTTCCCATAAAGACAGTTGCATCTGGGATTCTTTGCAGTACCTTTATTTCTTCGCATGTGTTATTTGATTCCTTGGCAACCACAGCAGCCGTGTTTACACAGACAGATGCCAGCATAAAGAGAAGAGGGAGTGCGGGAAAAGCTTGCGTCCCTGGGAGCAAACAGGACCCTGAGGCAGGAAACTTGCTGTCAATGACGGCAGGGCTCCTGCAGACATCCATCTTCATACAGCAGCTGTAAGAGGCTGCATCTGTGTGCCCTGCTAGCAGATGGATGCTGATAATTCATTGTACTTCAGAGCTGTAGAAGGGAGAAAATGAGACAGAAAAAAACACACATATGTATGTGCACTTTAGATCAGCCTGCTTCATTGTGTGGGGAAGCAGAAGGATGTCAAATGTGGCATGGCTTTACACTGCATTCATTAGAAACCCACTGGCCTGTTTGTTACAGGCCACTGCTGAATCTGGAATGGGTTATAGACTTGTAAAAAGCCTCTGTACTTACCATCACTACCCTATGTGGCTGAAGACTTTTCATGGGAAAATACCTCATAGCACAAAGCCAGTTTATAATGCTTTTCAACCTGGTTTCCTTCAGACCTGCTGTTGGTCCCATCGGTGCTTCTGTCCTGATAAAAGACCACTTGGTCTCCAGGAGATGAAATGCTACACTAGGGCCTCATCAGGGGGGTCTTCAACATATGGTGATGAAGAGCCAGATAAACAGAGCAGTAACCAGAGCAGGCAGGGTTTTGTGGTATAGTAGCAGCTAAGAGAAACAGAGTATGACATACAGCAAACAAATTGAAGGCAAAGACAGAGTCAGTATCCATCCCCTTGTAACATAAAGAGCTGGACTCCTGCTGCTTTTTCCTTACTGCATTTGCTTTGCCTTGCTGCATTTGCTGCTTCTTTTTCAGAGAAGATAAAAGCCCTAATAAGTGGTAAAGTGGTTCCTTCAGGTGTGGGGCTCTCACAGACCTGTGAGTGGCTTCTAAATTCAACACCTTTTAGAAGAGAGAGGCATACCATATGCTTGGTCTGCCCTGCTTAGGATAGACTTATTTAAAAGCATGCCAAAAAAAATAAAAATGTAGGCAGAAGCACCAATATTTGCTAAACTAATTGATACAGCTGGGAAGACATGAAAAATCTTTTGAACCCAGAAGACTGAAGAAGCAATGCAATAAGTACTACTTTGTTGGTATGGCTCTTACAGCAGATGTCTTGAAAACCACAGTCTGCTTTGCATTGGCTTTACAACCTCAATGGCCATACATCTAAGAACGAGCTCTTGCTCTGCTGACCCGTCAACAAGTAGTTTCTCATACTTGAGTGCATGATTTCAGCATGCTTTGTAGTATTTGCCAACCTTTCTGTCATGCAGTGTTGCCCAAATCCCTTCCATTTTAGGGATAAGTGGAGTAATCTTTGGATAGAGTGAGAAATGGTGATAGTAATCAACATTCCTAAGTGTTCGTGTGTAAAGGCAAAAAAATGTGTGATATGTTCTGAACCTCAGTGTGGTTTCCTTGTGCCTGCGGTGTGTCCTACTGGAAGTATGCAGTAGTCTGAACAGAAAAAAATGCTGCTGATAGGTGTGCAGAGCTCAGTGAATGTGCTTGAGGTGGTTAGCTGGACTTGGACAGAGATGAATCTGTAGCCAGCTAAGTCTGTTTTCCTTGCAACTGTGATTGGCTCTGAATGAATCAAAAGTTGTGCTTCTTTGATAATGTTCAGTTATAAAGAGAGAGAAATTGCTACACTCAAATCTCCATTTATCATTGTCAGTGTCTCCCCTGTTACTTTCCTTTGCAATTTCTGAAAACATAATGGCATGTCCTAACTCACTGATTATGAAATTATGAAAAGAGTGAGTAGGTGGTAGGGCGAAGTTCCTGTTGGAAGATGAGAACTTGTATTCAGAGAATATAATTCTTATACAAGGGAATGGGTGCTTGACAGCTGACTAATCTCTCCTAATGGATTTGCCTCCTAAGAGCTTAGTAAATATTGCCATGTAACCATGTATCCATGAATCATCAGTGTGCTCTAAGATGATGGGAACGCTCTGAAATCCCTTGTTGCTGTGATCTGAAAGTGGTCTTCTCCTCCTCCCAGAGGTGCAACATCTGCCCCTGTCCAGGGATCCGAAGCCTCCAGCCCCTCCTGCAGTTCAGGGGACTGGAGATACTGAAGGGTGTTTCAGCTTTTAGGATCTTTCCTTAGTAACTTCTGATCTACCATCAAATATTATGTATTTGCTTTACAGTATCAGGTGTGGCAGAATATTCTCTCATTGCATGCTATCTTGGATCTCCAGATATAAACCAATTAAAGCTTTGTGTGAATGTGCTAGGGAAGCTTAACACGGTAAGATTTTAAAAAATTCTCTGACTTCTCTCTCACTTATAGTAAATGACACTTCCTATACTTCTCACTGTAGTATAATTACTGAGCTCATAATTCATTTTTTCTAGTGAAATTGTAATAGACACCTTTTGATAAAAACAAGCCATCTGAAGTGCCATTCTACGGCCAAATGCAGCAAAAATAAATAAATGTAAATAAATGTGACTCATCCAGAAGCAAGGATTCCTGGCTGAAAGTATTCCTGTCCCTGACAGAACCAGGAAATATCACAAGTTTTATGGAATAACTTAATTCCCACGTGATTTCCTGGCGAGATTCAGTTGAACTAGGTATCTAGATATGGTGGGTAAGTGTAATCCAAAGTTTATGTGAATCAAACAGGATCTTTTTAGGGTACCAATAAGTAGTTGTGAAGCTTGCTTGCTTTGCTTCACTTCTAGCTTTAGACACAATTGTTTTTCTGTGAGTCAGTGCTGCATTTACACATTTACATGTATATGGTTCTGAAACTAGAGAAAGACATCCCTAAAACTGTAACATCAAAGAACGATTTTTTTGTTTTTGAGACTCAATGATCAAACAAGGGAGGGGAAATACAAACTTATAAAATGGAAAGCATGATTTTCTTCATTCTTCATGCTGCCCTTGTCTAAGGTGTCCTGTTGTCATTTGTGTTTAGAGGAAAAGGAGAGCAAATGCCCAGTACTTATCTGTGCAGTGCATAGCAAGCCTGCCTGGGGGTTCTCATGGTCTCCTGCAATACCTCAAATACCCTAAAACTGTTGAATTTTATGGACTCTACCACAAAGACAGTATTTTTTGGATAAAGGTTTTTGTTTGTTTGTTTGTTTGTTTTTTAATACTTACTAAAGCCCCAGAACCTGGAATCAAGTAATTGCCTGGCAATTCTGACTTTCCTTTAGATGCATTCATATTCCAAACTTCTTTCCTGATGCAAAGGGAATCTAGACATTTTTCCGGTGCCCCAGAAAACTCAGCAAGCAGAGGGTAACTTAGAAAAAATATTTTGGGTTCTTTTAGGAGGTCTGGTTCAGTATTTTTTTGAATGTCTGAAGCTGGCACTTTTGACAACCGTGGAGCTCATACCTTGATAACACTAGGCCTGCAGTCTCAGAGTGGTTTGCACTGACATCGCAGATGGGAAACACAGTTTTCCAACTTTTCCCTTCGACTTTCACCATGTTCCAAGAAGAGACTTTTGTGTTTGAGTTGCCTAGTATTATGCAGAGAGATACCTGCACCATGGATGTCAGTGCATGAAGTCTTATGCAAAATATGGGAGATGTTTTGATTTATATTTGGACTGCTGCAATATAAGAATTTTCTGTTTCTAGAAGAGAGAAACATGGTAACTGGGTGTAAGGAAGGACAAAAATGTATGTGATGGGGAAAAAAAGAGCCTGTATGATATAGATTTTCTTATTTTTATGGTGTCAGGCCTTGTGTGACAGACCTACCAGACCTAGTATGATGACGGTAACACACCCTATCTGTACAGGGATAAAAAGTCTCAGGGCACAAGACACTAGTTCCCAAGAAATGTTTATTTTACAATGACTCTTTATTAAATAGGCTCACTTCTAACAGCTCCTACCACACCCCACTGTCCTGAGGTAGGACTGTGTCAAAGGGGATGTGTGCTTCATATTTCATCTGGAGGAAATCTTCTATAGCCACTGAGGGGTTGCTTCCCAACTTAGGTATTCAGTGGGATCAAATGGCAGACGTCTAGTGTGGTTTAATGCAAACCATGGAGAAAGTCAAATTTTTGGTGTCTGTGATAGTGTCAGAAGAAGAGGTTTCCTTTCATGATTTTTCTTCACAATTAAAAAACAAAACAAAACCCATGATTTTATGCATTTTTGAACATGCTACTGTTTATTATTGAGTTGCTGCCTCAGGTTTTCATCCCTTTTTTCTTATTTTAAAATGAGTGGGGTAAAGAGTAGAAAGGATAAAGGAGAACACCATGAAGTTAACATCTGAGGGAAAGCTTCTCAAGCCAAGTCTTGCTTCTAGTTTCCATTCTGCTTTGCAGTGGGAAATTATCTTCACTTCCCACCTCACTTTCCTCCCAGCCCCCCGTGTTTCCTCTGAGAAATTGTCTATGTGGGAAAGTATAAACATGAAAGCCAAGGTATGAATTTATACTAGGGTTAAATTTGTTTTTACTACCCATGTGAACACTCTTGTTTTTCTACAAGCATTTTTTTTTTTTTTTCAAATTATGGTTTTCTTTTCTTCTTTAAAGCTTAGCTTATAACATTGAAGACTGTTTAAACTAAACTGGAAGAGGCTATAGTAAAAAGACTCAGGCACTTATACAGTTACAGCTATATATCTAGCAGATAAAACTTGCCTGCTCAGACAAGCCCTCACTATTTCATCTTAGATATTTTTCCTAGGGAGAGTTTAAAAACTGAGAAGAAAGAATTTACTTCAATGATTTAATTTTCCAAAATGCTTTTATTTTTGTTTTCCATTTCAGCTTCTTTGAAAAAAAAATAAGTGCAACATTTCCATTTCTTGATGACCTGTTGTCTTCTGGTAAAACTTGAAAAGATACTGAAATTTTGGCCTTTTCAAAGTTATTGGCTATTTAATAAGGAAAAGCTCACTAGAAAGGCTTGACTGAAGATGATGTGTTGTAGCCAGCTTTTGTTTTTAAAGGACTCCTTGCGCAGGGAAACAGGAGAAGGTGCTAGAGCTGCCCATAAAACAGGATTTTTGGATTTACACTTATGTTAAATTCATTATGAGACCTCTCAATCTTTAAAGGTCTCTGCATCTCTCTAGCCATTGATTAAATAAACAAATAAATAAAAAACAAACCATGGGGCATCACTTCAAAAGGGATTTTAGTAATCATATTAGCTGATATTTTTCTAAATTGTCCTTTGTGGCAAATGAAGCTGCTGACTGAAATCTTTTGGCAAAGTATCACTCCCTTTTCCTTTTTCCCCCCTACCCTTTTTCTGTCAAATGCAGGAGTCTGAGCAGAGCTTGGGTTTGTACAAACACTGGAGCAGGATGGAGGCTGGCATGCCAAGTTCCAGCCTTGTGTGATGGTGTTTTTTGTTTTGTTTTGTTTGGTTTTGGTTTTGGATTGTTTTGGTCTTTTTTTTGGTAAAAGGGGTGGGTTATGTACCAAACAACAAACACGGGGTTTATAATGGACATGCTGACAAAACCTTATTTATGGTGCCTGCTGTTGCTCCTGGGCTCAGCTTTTGCATTCATCTGGCATTGCTGGCTTCCCACAGCACATTTTCAAACAAGTTGTTGGAATAACCTCATAGTGTTTTTGTCATGCTCAATGGGCTCGATTTAGCCTTGCTCTTAGCTGATGTGACAGTCTGGGACAGAGCTCCCTTCCCCTGACATCAGCCCTGAATTTGACTCAAAGCACTGTTAAACTCAGTGCTGTCCCTTCCTCCATTGCCATCCAGAAATGCAGATGCTGTTGCCTTTTTATTTATGATGGTAGCTATATCTACTTTGCTGGAAAGAAAGAAAATCACATTCCCCCGTGATCAGAGGTGGGTCTTTCTCACATGGAGTGTTAATTCAGCCCTGCCTGGAAGTAATGAGAGAGACACAAAGGAAATAGCAGTGTTGCCCAGTGCTGGGTTTGCGGACCACAATGCACCTCATTAAGCCTTAGACTATTTCAAAGGCATTGAAAAACAAGGTCTATTTGCCCTCCTTTGTCCCTGTTTGTTGTTTAAAAAGAGTCCTAAAGCTCTCCAAAACAAGTCCTACAGCAACCCCCACCCCACCCCGTGCCTTTCTTGTGCTGCAGAAACTGAGAGGATAATGACTGGTGGGGAATAGGAAGCAAATTTACAGTCAGATCATTCCTACCAATTTTTCCTCCCAGATGTTTTTCTTTCTGTTTGTTTTACTTTGGCAATTACCAAAACAAATTGCTCTCTGAGCAGGGGAACAAATGGAGTCTGGTTTCCCTCAGGTTTTTCTTCAGTTCCCTTTCTCCTCTCTATGATCTCAGCTTCATCTTCTGCTACATCATCTGTAGGGTCAGGAAGTGAGGAGCCGGACAGAACTGAGTGTGGCTGCCTTGGCTTTCCTCCCTCAGCTGGGTGCATTCTCTTGGAATACTGTCCTTTACCCAACCTCCAGTTCAAATATATATATATGTATTATTAAGAACATAATTTTCATCCTGAAGATCACTCCCCTTCCAAATGGATCTAAACTGGCTACTGAGGTGAAGAGGTTTTGCCTGGTAGGAGAGGATGGGACTCACAGAGGAGACAGACATACGGGCCACAATTGCAAAAGCTTCATTTCTTCACGAGGTCAAGATGAAAGGTTAGTTTTTGGAAATCTTTTCTACAAAAAATGCTACCTGTTTACTGTCCCTCATGGCTAGCTCAATGAACTGTTCCTGTTGTTTCTAAGAACACTTGAGCAGAATGAATAAATAAATAAATAAATAAACAAATAAATAAATAAATAAAAATAGGCTGCCTCTACAAGCAGCAAAAGGAGGAGAAAAGTGCAAAACTAACTAAAAACAAACAAAACCCTCAAACCTTGTCTTTTTAAAGTAAAGCAGATCCTAAGATAGTTACAGTAGAAATATTATTTAGGTTCATTCTTGATTTGACAGCAATGTTGACAGCTTCCTTTCAATTGGGTTGGCCCACAGCTATCTGTGGGATTTGGTTTCTGCCTCCACTTCTTGCTCCACCTCTCAGTTATGCCATTTTTTCCCCTATTGTAGACTAAATCAAGCATTGCCCAGACAACTACAGCTCACTAGAAGTGTCAGCAGGTATATGATTGCACCAGTTACTGGAGAGTTATTGAGACCTCTATTAAGCCAGCCAGCCAGGTTTCTGCTTTGATATCTTTGAGGAATCATATGACTTATCAGTGATGAAGTGAGACAGGGAACAAGATAAAGGATGTTGATTCCATAGGTTTTAGCTAACACGATTGTATGTTAACGACCCCAAAGTAAGGGAGTAAAAGACTGTATGCATAGATAATGGAACCAGAAAGAACTGGCTTGACTGCTGAAGTCTGTCAAAGAAAGGAAAGGTCAGGAGTTTACTAGTGAAGAAGACTTCTGACTTTCATCAAAAGACCACTAGAGTAGCTGGACAACTGCCCAAGGACTCCAATACGCATGCGAATAGGGGCAGAAACCTATGCCATTGATTCTTCGGAGACTTGATGAATATGCAAAAGACTTACAGGAAATTAAATGATTATGTATTTATCCCGCTAGTATAAGCACACTGCCAGTAACCCTTAGTGTGTATGTGTTAGGTGGAGTGATCCCCCATACACCCGGCGCCATAATAAAGAATACCTGCTTAGTAACTTTGGTTGTTGAGTTTTCACTGCAACAGAAGCCAGGACTTTTGATAGTGGGTTGAATATTATCACTAAATTATGACTAAATATTTAATATGCCAGAAATCAAAGAAATGCATTTTAGAGTGGTTTGAGACTTGCTCCAAGACCCTGTTAAATATGTGCATGACTCTTGTTGAGGTGTTCCAAGGTCTTTATTGAGGCTTATCAGTGTAAAATAAAAAAATAGAAGAAGGCTCTTGTGGTTTTAGGTGAACTTAATGCTAAGGATATTGAGGGAACTGGAGCCAAGTATACTGGCGGAAGGAAAGGGCTGTGCATGCTCCTTGCTTACAGGTCTATCAATGCAGTGCAGTATCGCACAACACCTCTGACATATTCTTAGCACTTCTGTAAGAGATCTCCTCTGAAGAGAACCACGAATTTGTGCTTATTTGTTCGTGGAGGTTTGTTTGTTTGTTTGTTTAATGTTCTTTGGGTGTAAGATGAGGCCAACAAGCATCCCCATGACCCATGTCTACCCTATGCTCTTGCTGAAAGATTAAGGTGCAGCATCCTAAGAGTCAGTACCAGACTAGAAATGTGATGAAGGTGAGACAGTGAGGAGAAAAACAATTCAGTTAGTTGCCTCTTGCCTGAAATGATATAACATATGAAATTATGCGAACAGCCTTTAGTTGTGCTTAGTGTTATAAGTTTACTCTCTTATATAATTTTCCAGAGAGCTTTTAGGTCAATAAGTAAATTTATTGAATTAAGTAAGCACAGCAAGCAAAACAGCGCTGAGCGGCCGGGGAGTCTCTGCTCTACCTAACGGCGCGCACTTTACCCCCACCAGAGTCCCCTTTTATAGCTTGGTTCCGGGTATGTTCTGCGGCTGCGCGTGCTGTTGCTAGGGGGTCGTCTCGGTCCCTCTGGTGGTCGTGAAGATGAAGGCCGTAGTCTTCCTCTGCATTGTGACTCAACTTCTTTTTCTTTGTTTGGTTAACAACTTATCAGGGAGTGGTTACACGAGGGAAAGAAGGGGGGAGGAGGGGGCTCCTCCTCCTTGCCGGACTCTTTTGTTACATTAAGTACAGGGCCTAGCCAGGTGCTTCACAGTTTCTTATCTCAGCAAGAGACCTTCACTACCCCCACTCCTCAAACAGAACTCCTTGCTCTTATAATACAAAAGACAATGAACAAACATTTATTGTATATTACACTTAGTAACTGCTCTTAGAAAAAGACAGCGGTGGTCTTTGGAGACCTGAGTTTTCAAAGCCACATCTCAACAGCAGGTTTTGATACACTGATGAAGCATCAGATAAACTAGCTACGCATTCTAGGAAAAGTTAAAATTGTTTTCTGGTGCTTCAGAGCCTCTATTTATTCAAACACTGAACCATGGATCTGGAAGCCTTACTTCAGGCTCTTATTTTTGCAAATAATAGTCTGTCAATTTGCTTGGTGTTTTTTTCCCAAGCTGTTCTGCCTAGATGCTTTTATTTTGCATACATAATGCTTGTTCCTGCAACAGTCACAACTTTAAAAGTTACCATGGTAACTGGGATTTCGTTGTTGTTTCCTGTTGAAAGCAGGGCAAAAGTGAACAAGAGAAGAACCACCATGACCTCCTGGCTGTGTGCTGGGCGGGGAGCCACCAGAGCTGGGCCATAATCCTGGCTCCTCCGCAGGCCTTTGTCTTTACCTGTGTTGTCCCTGGCAGGAACAAGCAAAGTATTTTGGTGATTTTTGGGTGGCTGTTGATGGGCAGCCACCCAGGCCCTGCCTAGCAACCTCGCCTGTTCTGGCAACCTTCAGGATCAGAGGTGTTTTCCAAAGACCTCCTTCCACACCTATGGGCTTTCCTCACGTCTTGCTGTCTGCCTTGGCCCACTCTGCATGGATCCCCCTGCCCACATGCCAGCCCATCCTTCAGATCTCCTTACTTCCCCAAATTCCCAAATTCCTTTGTAACTCCTGTCGTTTACCTCTTGGTGTCTCTATTTCCCTTCTACCCCTAGTCTGTGCTGTGGCTTTCATGGCACTCCTCAGCTTCGTGGCTGTACTTCTGTTTACCTGAGATAGAGCACTAGGCTGCTGGGTAGGCTTTGACATTTTTTTCAGGAGCAACTGTATGGGAAAAGGAGTCTGGCTGCTTATTTGCTGTTACTGAGGCTCATGGATGCTGTTTTTGTTATTTTGTTTCCACCTACCTATATTATTCCTTGAATATGCCTGGACATGTCAAAACAATGACAATCAGCTTGCATTGAATAAATTCATACTTTTTGTTATCATCAATCTTCATCTCATCCACTGAAGGCAGCTAAAAAGAAGGGCAGTATTTATTTATTTATTTATTTATTTATTTCAAAAGGAGCAATCCCTTGTTTAAGCTCACCCTGCAGAGCAGGAACATGGGCAGGTCTCCTCCTTGCCTGATCTACTTCACTGCTCTGGCACCAGCTCTGTGAGAGGCTGAATCTGTGGGACCGGGCCACCAAAAAAAGCCTATGATACAAATAGCATATCTCCAAACTCTGCTTCTGTCTGCCAAGTGATAATTTGGGGGGGGGGGGGGCGGCCGGCAACTCAACCCCCATGATACCCATTTGGTATGTGACTGACAGATTTATGATAGGATGCAGTTTCTGCTGTTTGTCTTGCAGAGTGACTGGGCCACATGATTACACATCTGCCTTCTCACTGGTGAATGCTTGCAGCTGAATTCAGAGAACAGGAAATGATTTAGCTAAAGGCTTTTTGGTGACAGTTAACAATTCCTGCTGATAACTTTTTTTCCCCTCTCCCTCAGGATATTTTTACAGCAAACCCAAAGTCAATGCGAAGTGGCATTGGAGGTGGGCGGTTACGAATAATTGACGAGTGTGTCATAGAACGGCTTTTATTTCTATTGAAAGTAGGATTATTATTTTTTTTAAGCTTCATCCCTTTAATATTCTACTTGATGATGAGAGCAACATAAACATCTGTTTTTGTTACCATGTGGTCATATCCTAAAACCAGACCAATTTGGCCTCAAACAAGGGAGAACTATTGTCAAAATAATCTACAGGAGAAGTATGATTGTCCAGGAGTCTCCTGGTATGGAGGATCAGGGAGGCAGTCTATGCTTGTGTTGGGAGTGGTCTATCTGCATGGTGATCAGCTCATTTTTGCCAGAAACAGCATGTGATCAGATTAAGTCCAGGGATCACAACGGTAATGTCAGCTTTGGAGCATATGTTTAAAAACAAGTAATTTCCGTGGTGCATTCCTTGTGTAAAGTATTCCTCTTGCAAAGGGGAAAAAACAAATATTTATTTTGCTCTCATATTGGACTACCTGCATGAAAGAAAGCAAATTACTGGTGTTGGATGTGCTCTCTCAACAAACAAACAAACAAACAAAACATAGGACTTGCCATAGATGCAATGTTGGAAATGAAGTATCATTCCTTAATATCTGGTGGTCTTCAGACCTATGGTTTTGTTTCTTACCTTAGATGAAAAAACAGAATTATCAGGGATGAGAGCATTGGTATTGGTTCTCCTCTTAGAAAAGGAAGGATAAAAATGTTTGAAAGAATTGATACAGATGGAAATTAAACAGCTCTATTTACAGTAGATAAATTACAGTTCAGGAGATTAAATAAGTAAGGTGGATATTTGTCCTTGGGTATCTGACACCTGTAAACACACACAAAAAAATCATTTTGAGAGCTTAGGGAGCCACTGTGGGCTTTGTCCTGGTTTTATGCTTGAGGACCTTTCTCCAGCAATGTTTATTGCACTGCAGTCTCCAAATTGGGATTTACTGGAAAAGTAGTGAAGTTAGCTTTGTGAGATGGATCAGTCTGGCTTGTTCATGTTGTCAATGACTCTTGTGATGAAGTGTGATGTGGGGAAAATGGCCTTTTGTTGTTTGTATAGTTAGCAGAGTAGAGAAAAACTGTTTATATCTACTTTGGAGTCAGTTTGAATACTGATGGGTCAGATCTTTTGCTTTGCCTTATCCTCAGTGGTGGTTTTCAAGTGCAGGACCAAGCTCAAGAACAGGAGCAGAGAGTGGAGAGGAAAAGATCCAGTGGTCACACTGGATGGAAAATGGGTAAATGATAAGATGGTGGAAAACATCTTGAGAAAGTGATGGGGAAACAGAGACTAGGAGAGTCACACAGTGGAGTGACACAACAGAAAGCGTATACACAGAGGCTGCAGTTCGAGTCTGTACTGCTGTACATTTTATTCTGAGACAACTTGGACTCTAGCTAGAAAAAAAATTGTTTTCTTTCTAAGTATACAGCAATTTAAATAATATCAGCTATTTGCACCCAGAGAACAGAATGTCTTGTACAATTAAGCTAGTGTTTTCAATCTCACAAAAGATCTT
Organism: Stictonetta naevosa; assembly: GCA_011074415.1. Classification (NCBI taxonomy): domain Eukaryota; kingdom Metazoa; phylum Chordata; class Aves; order Anseriformes; family Anatidae; genus Stictonetta; species Stictonetta naevosa. The sequence continues at coordinate 72,280,403 of CM021697.1, forward strand.
GTAAAAAAAATATCCCTTTGAGCTTTTACAAAGTTCATTTACTTCCCCTTCCTTCCCCACCTAAATGCAGAGAAGATAAAGAAGGGTTGAAGTCTTGCTGTTTTGCTAACTACATTTTTTGTATTGAATGACACAGCTTGTTTGATTAAACCCAGCTTTGCTTTCATAATTTGCATTAAAAAGAAAAAAATAATAACCTCAGCCGTATTAGAGCACCTTCCATGAGAAAGGATGAGTGCAGCAGTTTTGCCTCACCAATATAAGATTAAACATGGGCATGCAAGAGACCAAGAAGAGGCCCTCTCTTCTTGTGTCTCGGCATGGCAAATGTGAGGGCTGTCCAGGACTCAAGCAGCTACATCCAGATGTGGGAGAGCTGATGGGACCAGGGGGCTGGAGTGGACCAGACGTGTGCAGAGCAAGAAGCACACAGCTGTCCCCTTTCTCCTCCCCCTTTAGCACAGCTGGAGAGCTCACAGATGTCCCACAAGTAGTCTTTAGACAGTTGTTATTAAAACAAAAGGTGGAGTTGCTTCTTTCAGGTGGCTGGGATGTAAATCCAGAGCATTTTGATGGGGCCAGACTGCTGCTGGGCAGGTACTGAGGACTGTGAACATGTGCCACCCCAAACCAAAACCAGGGGCTTGGTGATCACCTCATCACCTCAGGATAACTGGATGTACAGCAGGTCTGCAAATGACTCTGTGCAGCTCAGTTAATCCAAATGGTGCTGATAGATGAGAAAATGACTACGAAAATGATGCAGCAGCATGCAGCTTTGAAGAGAACCTGTTGCTGGGTGAGGTAGAATCTTCCTTCCCAGGACCAGAAACCTCAGCCCTGGCCCTGCAGAAATGAAATCCTTCAGTCCCTGGTTTGCAGTGCTCACTCTTGAGAGCTGTGCTTGAGGAGCTGCTCTGCAGCAGGGTAATCACACTGCGCTTGGTCTCATTGCCCCCTTTTTTTTAAAGGAGGTTTATGTCTTGTCCTCCTTTTTGGCTTGATGCAGCTGGAAGAAGGAGACAAGCTGGCAATGCTGGCAGTTGCTTGAAGTGCTCCGGACCTGTCTGTGCACATCCTCGCTCCCAAATTCCTAGGGTTTTCAGTGCAGCCTGGCCAGAGTGCTGAAAAAAACTTTTATAGTCTGTTGATCTTCTGTACATTTTTGCCAGTACAAGTAAAAGAGAGGTGCACTCCATGCTCTGCATGCAAGGGTGGGACGTCACCTGTGTTTCCACCAAAGTAAACAAGAGATATTCCTAGGTAATTACAGAGAACGATCCAAACGAAACATCTTGTCTCTACAGCTGGTTCCTGTGATATAGCAGACAGGGCAGTGAAACTTGCCCTGCTAGGATATCATCAGTGTTTCTCTTTATTCAAACATGAAAGTAGATTCTTCAGTCTTTACTCCAGCTAAATTCCAACTCAAGTGTGAAAGAATGCTTTGACTGAAATTTGCTGGGGGTAGTGGTGGTAAGATTTGTTCAATTGCTGTGCTTTCAGAGATCTGTTTTAAATTCATGAGGCAATTCTTCCCATGCCATGTCTGAGGTTTCAGGTTTTGTCCTGGATCTGTTGGACTGTGGCCTCTGGTGTCACTTCATTTTTCACTTGTGGTGTTACAGTCAATGAGGAGACTACCCCAGTGTTCACACAGGTCCAACTCTTGGGATAGAACAGCACCTTCCATAAGCCCCAAAGGAGGCTCCCTTGTGGGAAGCATTGCTTATGCAGGTAAAAATCTGTAGGTTTTTTGTTTGTTTGTTTTAGCAGGAGACAACACAGCTGAAAATAAAACAAAACAAAACAAACAAACAAAAAAACACCCAGAATTTAGAATGAGGGTTGTAAAACAGTCTGGATCCCACTAGATTATGTTCAACAGTAATGGAGAGATTGACAGCTTCCTCCTAGGCTTCAGCAGGGACTGAGGAGAAATCCTGAGAGTTATATTTCCTTGTAGCAATGATCTGTGTATATATAGATGCTTTAATTTGGCTGATTTGCTTTAAGTAAGTTAAGAAGATGATTGTTGGCTTTGCTTTGCAAGCTGCATACAAAACTATTTATTGTAGCTTGCTTTATAAACTTAGCCTCTCTAAGCAAGTTAGGTGGAATTAAATCCAGACCTGTTAAAATCATGAAAAGTTTAGCTGTTCACTTCAACAGTGGCAGGAATGCAAGAACGGCAATACTGTCTCAGATGAGTGATTTATCTAGCCCAGTATGCTCTTCTCTATCAATGGCCAGAGGTGGATGCTCTTCAAGGAAAGATTGGAACAAACCTCATTTGTCTCCGATGGGGTTGGTGTGCCATCACCAATGCAGATGTTATCTCCAAGGAAAGTACAAGTTGGAGGGCGTTCATGTTTCTAGACACCTCTAGAAATTGTATTTTTTTCCTTTCCTTATTTTTCTTGACACTTTTTTAAGGCCTGGTGTTTTGGGGTGGGTTGGGCAGCAAACTTGAGGCAGAGGCTGGAATTTGTTTCCCCAACTGCACTTGGAGGAGTGGGCTTACTGGCCACAAAATGCTTTTAGAGGACATGCAGCAATAAGAAACAATGTTTTTGAATGATCATACGTAAATGCTGAAAAAAAAAAAAAAAGTGCCACGAGCTATACTATTTTCCACTCCAAGCTGTGTTTGTTTCACTTTTTTCCTGTCGCTAATCCAAGCCATGACTAGTAATGCCTCCCTTCCCCAATACACTGTCACCTAAATATCACTTTAAGCTTGTGGAAGAGCAGTCACAACCTGTCTATCCTGCCTGTGATCTTCTCCATGCAGGTCTGGAGTTGTCCTCTTGCTCCCAGCACTCTTGGGAGGAAGCCCAGAGGCGAGTCCTTCATGGTGGTGGAAATGGTATTGCTCTGCAGGTCTGGTAACGAGGATCTGTGCTGCAGAGGCGGGATGCAAGCACTGACGTCAGTGGTGTCCCCTGGTTTCTGCAGCAGTGGATGGTTGTGTGCACACAGCATGTGAGGGAAAAAAAATGCTTTTAGGTTAGTAAACACAAAATGTTGTGGAAAAGGCAAGAGAGTTAAATTTACTCCTGTTTTGGAGACTTAGGATCTTCAGGCATCACAACACCCCTCAGGGGGTGATACTAAAAAATAAATTAGTAACCTAATTTTTCTGCAATTACAATCTCTGGCTTTTGTCTGCATGGGGAATTTTAGTTCAAGCCCTTCACAATGATGTTACAATGCATAATTATATGACTTGAGGTGCAGTTACATTGATGCAAATCATCTGGGCGTGCTATCTCTCCATTTAATCAGTGATTTGTTTGCCATTTGAGTACAGAAATACTTTGTTTAAAAATGAGCTGAACATACTTCCAGTAGGAACATCAGCAGGAAATAATGAAATGTAGCTGATTTGCTACTAGTTAAGAGTACCCAAGAGCTCCCCAAGTGTAGTTCATTTACCCACAGAACTTTATGCAACACACCGTCAGCTGATTTCACACATAATACAAACCATTCCTTATGTTCTTCTCTGTTTGTGGCCTTTCCCACTAATCTTTAACTGCATTAGAAACCCATAAGCTGTCTCCTTTATTTACTGGGTGTTCCCCTTGATTTGAATCCTACTTTTCATTTTTGGGAATCTCTTTTTTGATGTTAACATCATTGTATGTAACATCATTGTATGGGGGCCTTGGAGCTGAACGCAGTACTCCAGGCAGGGTCTCACAAAAGCACAACAGAGGGGGAGAATCCCCTCCCTCGCCCTGCTGGCCATGCTGCTTTTGATGCAGCCCAGGATATGGCTAGCTTTCTGGGCTGCAAGTGCACATTGTGGGCTCATGTTGAGCTTCTCATCAACCAACACCCCCTCAGGGCATTGGTTCTCCTCAGGGCTGCTCTCAAGCCATTCTTCACCCAGCCTGTATTTGTGCTGGGGATTGCCCCGGCCCAGGTGCAGGACCTTGCCCTTGGCCTTGTTGAACTGCATGAGTTTCACACAGGCCCACCTCTCAGGCCTGGTTGGATCCCTCTGGACGGTATCCCTTCCCTACAGCCTGTTGACTGCACCATGCATGTTGGTGTCATCAGCAGATTTGCTGAGGGTGCACTCAGTACCACTGTCCATGTCACTGACAAAGATGTTAAACAGTGCTGGCCCCAGTACTGACCCCTGAGGAGTGCCACTTATCACTAATCTCCACCTTGAGCCACTTACTGCAACTATTTGAGTGCAATCAGCCAGCCAGTTCCTTACCCACTGAGTAGTCCATCCATCAAATCCATGTCTTTCCAATTTACAGTCAAAGATATCAGGGGGGACAGTGTCAAATGCTTTGCACAAGCTGTGGTGGTTTTACTGTGCTAGGCAGCTGAACACCACAACTGCTCTCTCACTCCCCCTCCTCAGATGAGGAGGGGAAGAAGTAAAGGAAAGAACAACTCACAGGTTGAGATAAGGATAATTTAATTAAAGAGAAAAAAATATTATTAAGGAAATATTATTATTAATTAAACAGTTCAACTAAAGGGAAAAAAGAGAAAGAGGAAGAGGGAGGGGGAAAGGGAATAACAAAACAAAACAAGTAAAGGCTATGTGGAAGTGCAGAGGAAAGAAATTACTCTCTACTTCCCACAAATGAGCGATGCTTGACCACGTCCTTGAAGCAGGGCCTCAATGCATGTAGCCGGTGTTTGGGAGGAGGACAGACGTTTTCACAATGAGAGCCCACCCCTCCCCTCTTCTTCCTTTTTCCACCTTTTATTGCTGAGTGTGACATCATATGATATGGAATATCCCTTTGGTTGGTTTAGGTCAGCTGCCCTGGTGATGTTTCTTTCTCACTTTTTTCCCCACCTCCTAGGAGGGTTAGAGAAAGTCCTGATGCTGTGCCAGCACTGCTCAGCAGCAGACACAACACCATTGTGATACCAGTGTTGTTCTAGCTACAAGTGCAGAGTGCAGCACTGTATGGGCTGCTGCAGGGAAAGTTAACATCCCAGCCAGACCCAGTACACAAGCCAAGGCAGATGATGTCAGTTGTTCTTGCCCTATCCACCAATGCTGTAACTCCATCATAGAAGGCCACCACATTTGTCAGACACAATCGGCCCTTAGTGAAGCTGTGCTGGCTGTCACCAGTCACCTCCTTGTTTTCCATGTGCCTTAGCATAGTTTCCAGGGGGATCTGCTCCATGACTTTGCCATGCACAGAGGTGAGACTGACTGGCCTATAGTTCCCCCATTCCCTGGTCGTTTACAAACAAACATACTTATATACATTTTATGTTTTTGCTCTTATTAGCTAATTCCAATTCTTTCTTTGCCTAAGACACATTAGTAATATTAATTTCTTCTGTACCTTTAAAAAACAACCAACCAACCAACCAAAAAATCTTTTCATTACTAGGATAGATTATCTTCTCTGCTTTTTCAGTTTGAGAAAATGGAGATGGTGGGTAATGATTCTGCTTTCTTAATGCACACTTTTGTGGTTGCCTACATGTTAGTTACAATCTAATTTCATAAACTCATCCATATTTCTGTGTTTAGCTAGTAAGATGCAAAGTGTTGTGTAAGGGCTACTGAGCAATGGGACGTTATTTCACTGATTTAGTTTTTGTATAGCATTGAAACAGGGATTTCTTTGCATGTGCACTTTATTCATTTCATTATTATGATGCTAACTTTTGAAGCATTTAAGGAAGTCAACAAAATGAGGAACAAATTAAAAAAGAAAGCAAATAAAATAAAATAAAATAAAATAAAATAAATAAGCTAATCCTGATCAGGAAAAAGGGATGGACTTAATGCAGACTTTTTTGGCAACATCTGCTTTGTGTCTCAAGACATACTATTAACACAAAGTCAAATATTGAAGTGTAGTGGAGGACAAGAGGTAAATATACTAGGCATCACAAATGAAAAAGCATCTCAGTCATTTCCATGTGATTAATATGCAGGCTTTTGTTTGTTTTTACACTGCAGTTAAAATTTATCTATTCAGGATTCAACATGGTTTTAGACAGGATTTTTGTTTCATTCTGGACTTGTAGGAAGGGAGAGTTTCCAGTCTGGGGATATAAACCTGCAGTAGTGTTTTTGATGATGTCAGTAATACTACATTGTTCATTTGAAGTCTTTTTCTAATTCATCTCTTTTTATTCGTGCTCTTATTTCCTGGGCACAACTGTGCTGAGATGACAGAAATCAGTTGACAAGATATTCAAACAGAGCACTTCCTCCATACAGGGACAGATAGAGGTAGAAGAGACTTTTGAAGATCTCAACCCAAATGCAAAATGCTGATCACAGGTGAGGTCATGATGGCTGACACCTTTGAAGAGGATTTCTTGTATTTCCCTATCAGAAGATTTTCTAGCCTTTTAATCAATATAAAAAAAAATCCTTCTTGATCTCTAAGTCTTCCTTCCTAGCACATTCCTGAGGCATGTCAGATACTTGGTATTGTGCTTTAAGAGAGAGGTGAGCAAGAGGAGTTATTTCTTTAACTGGATCTTAGTTCCTCCTGATATCCCTAAATTACTTCTGTGCAGTGCCAAATACCCAGAGTCTATTGACTTAAATGGATGTAAAGACCCACGTTCACCTTCCTGATGTATATTTTCAGTCTATCTTACCCACCTGAAAGCTAGAATAGTCCTAGGATGAAGACCTGTGGTCTCAGCAGTCACAATAAATGACTGGGATTCCTGAGAAAAGCCTCTCTTTTCTTGCCTTTTCCTTGCTCAAACCCAGCTGTACTTACCAGCAAGCCTTGTCACAGACTAGGAAATGCAATGCGCTTCATCCCAAAGTCTTGAAATGCTAGCATAACCCAGGAAGGATGGGCCTTGTGACAGTAGTATGAGCAAAATGAACCACAATTTTCATTTCCATCTGGTAATTTTTAATATGGTTAAAAAACAAAACAAAACAAAACAAACAAACAAAAACACAAAGAAAACAACAATGGCTGGCATAGCCCTTAATTTATCTGTGTGTGTGTGTGTATAAGGAGTAATATGCTCACTGTATTAGTGAAATGAGACATTTCCTGCAAAAGAGCAGTATTTAAACAACAATGAAACTTTTAAATAAGAAAAAAAAAGATTGGAAAAAACATTAAAAGCAGAAGGCTTTTTAAGCAGTCCTAAATTACAAACTTCTATGTGTTTGAAATATCTTTCCTCATTCTCTGTGATAAAAAAGAATTAAGAAAGGTAGGGAGATATTCCCCTCAGGTACACAATATACTTGCAGCTATATTGCAATTATAGAGATTTATTTAATTAATTATTTTATTACATCCACCGTATAAAATGGCTGTAGTCTTTAGGAATACTAATTACTGACACCTTATCCAGCTTGCAAATATAACTGCATTTAGGCTTCATATTAGGCCTATTGTTTTTCTTAAGTTTTTTTAATACCTGTTTTTTTAAGGCCTTTTTCTTAAGACCTGTTGTTTTGCTTAAGATCTTCATTGTGGAAATTTTGGTGAAACTTTAATAACTTTTTTTCTTCCAAAGTTACGATACTGAGTTTCATCGAGAAATGATAATCAAAACGCTCATTGTTGCTCACAGGGTTTTGTACATAATTATTTTAATGAAGTGTTGTATATTAAGTACATTGTATCCACACTGCAACAGGGTCAGCCTTTCAGCTCATAATACAGTTGTACAGACAGGGCTCAAAGCATAATTGGTTTGTAGTTACAGTCACCATGCTCTACAGGTCTACTGATTCTTCTGTTGGGTAGGTCATGGTTAGGAGTGGGTTAGGGCTGAAGAAAAAAGCAGAATATGCAGCTGAAATGGAGGCTATTTGTTTTTTCATCCTACAAAGATTTATCTTTTTCCCTGTATTTTCAGGTTTGAACTTTCCAAAATCATGAGAGCTGGCAAAAGAGAAAATTTAAACAAGGTATGTTTATCTTTTTGCTTTGTAGGGAAAGGCTTCATTTTCAGGCAGCCAAGCAGAAAAGAAACCCCAGGAGACAGTGCCTGATTAACAAGTCTCCCGGGGCTGGCAGTGAGTTCTGTAAGGCTGAAAGCAAACTTAGTGTAACTGTTGGCACTTGTTCCACATGTGAATAGTAAGTTCATTTTTGTGCGCTTCCTGATACTTGCTCTGTGGTTGTGAGCTGATAGAAAGCAATGCATCAACTTCCTGAACTCTCTATATAAAGCTTCCATTTTGGACAGATGTTTTCAAAGAAAGGAACATTGTACTTTCTGCTTTGGTTGAGTTCTCACACTTGGCTCTCTGAATGAACAACTTTGGTTGTTAAACAGCTGAAAACTTATTTCAAAAGGCTTGAATGTATCGCAAGCAAAAATACCTTCACTTGAATGGCTTGGAGCAGCTCTCAAAAGTTTATTTACATAGCTGTTGTGTTGTGCCACAGTTTGAAGGGCATCCAGGCTATTTCTTTAATCTAAGTTCATTTTACTTAAATAATTCATCCATAAGTAACTTCAGTTTTCATTATTTCTAAGTTTGTTTCTTTCAAGCCATTATTATAGCTAACCAGCAATTATTTAACTGCTTGAATTAATGCATGTGTTAGCTCTTCTAAATTCAGATGTATCAAACAGCAAGTGAGCCAGCTGCTGCCCGTGCATGCATGTCATAATGTGAGGGAGTACGTGTCTTTAGATAGTGACGATGCAAAGTTCATCCCCATGCCCTAGCGAAAACCTCAAAGGGTCACTTGTGAGAGCTCTTCATTTCAGGGCCATCTCTCCTGTCAGGAAAAATATGTTTACCTCCTGTGGAAAGACTTTAATAAAACTAGGTGTTGTGAGCTTAGCCATAATCTCCTGTTCATACTAATCAGGCTGAATAAAGTGGGTAGAGCAGCAATGAATGTTCTGTGTTCTCTTTTTCTCATTTTCAATCAAATAATAATACCTATTTTATGTAATTCACCATATTCCTCCTGTTTTTTTTTGTTACTAAATCATGTACATTTCATGTACATTTCTCTTTGTCAGCCCCCCCCCGCCCTGCCCCCCCCCTCCCCGTTTAAAACGACAGTTTTAAACCCTTTAAAACAACAGTGTAAAGAGTTAACTCCCATTATGACAAAAGAGGCAAAATGAGTGCCCACAGCTAGCTAGCTATCAAGAAATCATCTAGTACTCTGGCATTTGCTATAGGCAAAATAAAACAAAGCACTATCAGCAATAAATCAATTCTTGTGTGCAGGTACTGTTAAAATAAGCTGTTCTGGCTCTCTCTCATCAACTCTTAGGCCAATAATGCTCTTTTTGTACATCCAAACATTTGGAAATGTCGTTGTGCCCAAGGAATATCTAAGCTGTTTCAAATGTGACTATCCACAAGGTAAGGGGTGTCATGGGTGTCTCCAGCTTGTGTGGGAAACTTCATTAGGTGCCTTAAAAACTTCATTAGGTGCCTCCCTCAAGTAAGCTATAATTGTACGTTGCCTGAGATGAGTGCATGAAAAATATTACAGATAGAGCTGGGCTCTAAAATCAGAACTGGATCTTAAATATCAAAATGTCTTTAATGGTTTGATATTCCCCCCCCCCTCCCCTTTTTTTTTTTCTTCACATCAGGATGAGAAACAAAACCAAGGCTTTGGGTCCAAATTTTCATATCCTTGTATGCTGAAGCTCTGTGGGGCCCGGGTTTTGGCCTAGTTCTATCTATATCTATTTTATTGAAACAGTTAAAGGCATTCTTTTCTTCCCATTTATCCCCTGCAGCTGGAAAGCACTATACTCTGCTTTCACAAAAACTAACATCAGTGCTACTTGTTGTATAAGCCTCTAATTGGTCCAGTTTGCTTTCACTAGAGTGGCCTATATATCTGCAACTTCATACAAGAGGTAGATTGTTTAGGTGCAGGATTAAAGCCTTTCCATCGGACAATGTTCAAATCCATGAAATATTCAGCTTCTGTCAGGAGCTCCCCTGTTTATACAAGACAAACATGAAATTTAGATATCATTACATTTTTGTTCCTTTTCTACCCTTCATGTCTTAGGAAGATGTCAGCCTATATATTTTATTCTAATTTTATTTTATTTTGAGTCTAAGGTCATTCTGATTTTGTGCATTTTCAAATCTAAAGTGGAAGTTCAAATGCTGCAGAGGGGTGCTTTTATCAACTTCTCTGTGGATAAACTGATTTTCTTCTGTGCCTCAGCACTGGAACAAACACCAAAATATAGGATGTAGAGATCATGATAAAACGTGTTAAAAAAATATTTAAAAATACAGAGATTTAATTTTTATAATGCTGCTGCAAGCATCACTAGAAAACTTTTACAACACTGAATAATGTGTGTACTAGGGCAGTATGTCAGCACTAGCCAATGATTTCTGCATCTTGGTCCTACTGAATGGAGAAGCATGTATTGCTAACTTGGGAATAAAAAGGTTTCTGGAAATAACCAACAAAAAGTGTATTCCCTTTATTGACTAAGCAGCCTCACCTTCACCCTGTATCTAATTGCAGGGTTAAAAGTAGTAGTAAAAATATTCACATTGATCAACCAAGTTAGTTTAGTTCTGCTCTAGACAAATTTAGCAATATTTCATTTACAATTTCTGACCACGCCTATCTTTTTTTTTTCTATGTAGACTCGCTATGACAAAATCTCTTTCATTTTAATTATATTTTTTCAGATATGATCTTCATAAACTAACATTCAGAGAGGCACAACCATTATTTTTAATGGGGGGGGGTTATTGCTTGTTAAAAATGCTGGAGGAACGTTTGTCACTACTGAAGCTTTCTGTGTGCAAGGAGAGGATCAGCAAGGATCCTCCGATCTGCTTACCCTATGTGATCTTTGCACCGATTTAAGACCTGATCTAAAAAAGCAGATAAGCGGTTGATTATTTTCAGCATATTAATCTAGTAATGTAAGTGAGATTGTTAGGCTATTTCAAGGATATGGGTTTTAAATGAAGCATTTGCTTAAATACCTGCCTGCTTTGACCTTTATTCCCCCCAACCCCCACCCCCAAATGCTGATTTCATACTGCTTATTTCTAGCTAATAGCCATCACTGCTTGGAATTGGATCAAGATTTCCAGTTCTTTTCATATATATCATTAGAGAGCTAGGAGGCATTAACAGCTTTCAGCTGTGAGTGTGCTCCAGCTGAGCTGGGATGAGCAAGCCTAGGGATGAAGGGGAATGCAGTCCCATCAGTCTGAGCTTTGCCACAGTAAGCATATGCTAATTATTTTCTAAAATTACTCTTGTAATGCCCAAACTCAATTGGCGAGGGTATAGCTATGGTGTACTGTCCTGCTTCACAGCTGGCAAACAAAGGGGATGCCTCCGGTATCAGGGGACACTTCAAATGGCACCATATTACCCATGTTTAGGCAACAGTTGAACCTTTGTGTGTGCAAATGGTCCCAAGGGGTGATTTTCTGCCAGGCGAATACAGCTGTTTCAGCAGGCAGGCTCAATGCTCGGCCAAGTTCTGAGTCCATCCCCAGGAAAACTCCCACTGATACCAAGCATGCCAGGGTCTGATGCTGGGAAATGAAACCTGCCTGACTGAAGAGTCTTAATTAGGCAATTAAAGCCTGATGTAAAATTGCTGAGATAAACAGGGTCTGGAGGCACAGAATATTGACAATGCATTGCAAAACCTTTGCTGTTCAGCCCCAGGCTTCAGACTGTCCAGGACTGGTTTCCGGAAACAAAGTACCAGGCTCCTCTGCTCCCTGATAGCTCCTGTCAGGGACCCCAGGGTCAAGCTTTTTCACTCACTCAGCACACGGATGTGAGCATTAGCATTTCTACTTTGGTGCTGCTCTGACTTTGCTTCAAATTCTCGTTAGTTTTAATCAAGTCCAACTTTGGGATTTAATACCTGTGTTCTGGGTGGTTTGAAATGCCCAATTTTTGGTTTCCCTGTGCTGACACAGTTGCCAACACAGGACAGTGCAGCTCTGGCATCTCTCCTGTCCCACCCCAGCTGCATACCAGTGCCTACGTCCCTCCAGTGGCTCCTGTTTCCTTCCCACTGTCACCTCAGCAGTGGGGTGGCATCTGCTGCTCAGTTTGTTGTCCCTGAGCCGGTTTCCATAAGCCCTTCTGCAGCTGGGGACTCCAGCCAGCTGCTTGGTTCATGCAGGAGGCCTCATCGCATTCTAAACTGACCTGAAGTTTTTGTTTCTTTTGCAGAAGCATATTAATAATCATGGTTATTCGACGAGACTGAACTGGAAGAATTTGGTTGTGTCAGAGCTAGGGCCTGTGTGCACATTTCTACGTAAGAAGAGCGCAAGTTCAGGTCCTTGATCATGGCTTTGTATCCTGGTGGGTAAAGAACAGACAAATTCGGAATATATGTGTAAGAGAGCAAAAGGGGGGAGTCTAGAATGATGTAACAGGCTTTTCTGTACAGGCCAGATGGTAAAACTTTTTATTTTCTTTTAACTTTAATTTGAAGACTCAGCATTTCTGATGTCAAGAACTTACGGTCAGAAAAAAGTGAGGTAAGGCTGAAATCTGTAAATGTGAGAACTTAAATACAAGAGAGAAGCTCTCTGCTCGTTCCTCATTTTCATCAAATCTGCAGCCAGGCCTATTATTTGGGACGTCAAGAGATTAGTATGTGGTCACGCTGTTGGACCGGGGCGAACCGTTGGCTTATAAATGCCAACAAAATCGCCTGAAAAAAACACGGGGTATAAGCAGTGGTGCCTGAGAGCCGTGCTGGGCAGGGGGCTGCACCTGCTCTCCTCACAGAATGGAGGTCCCTCGTCCCCCCACCGCCCGGGGCTGCCGGCAGCCGCTTCCCTCGGCGGCGGCGGCCACGCGGT
>CM021697.1:72293607-72572479 GCA_011074415.1 Stictonetta naevosa
GGGGGGGGGGGAGGGGAATTGCTTTACTTTAGAGATGCAAAGGATGAGAACTTGACTCACTCTCACAATCAGCTCGTTGCCCCCTTTCACTCTCGCCGTTGCCCCCTTTCACTCTCGCCGGTGTTCACCTGAGGTCTTACTTGCGATAAGCAGGCAGATGTTTCATGGGGGTGCTTTTTTTTTTTTTTTTTTTTTTTTTTTTCCATCAGCTGTTCTTTCTCTTCACAGGATGAAAAGTTGTAGTTTAACTTGGGTTGCAGCACTCCTGCTTGCTCGAGGCTTTCATTAGCGCTGTAAATCCCCTGCATGGAACGCTAGAGAAGCACGCTGACATGACGTTAGGAGTGCAACTATACCTTTCTTTAAACTGTCATGTCACGTCGCGTGGTCACAGTGACAGATCCCGAGGGTGCCGTGGTTCCCTCTGATGCTGGTAGGAGAGCTGCAGCAGTTTCAGTGTTTTTTGTGGCACGGCCAAAGTAAGCTCATCCTTAACTGTTTGTCAGTGGAAATGTCTCCTGCGCTGCATGAATCATAGCAATTCAATTGGCGAGGCAGCTCAAACTCTGGTTAAATATCAGTTTATTGCTTAAACATTAGTTGTACCTTGAGAACAACAGTTAAGCAAATATATCCCTTGCTAAAGCTGATCCTCTGCTAATTAATGTGTGCCTGGTTATTGCCCCTGCCTATTGTTTTGGACTGCTGGTGTCCTGAGGTCTCTTCAGTGGGGGACTGCCGGGTGAAGTCAGGGCAGTACCAACATGCTAACAGCTAAAGCCTGTGCCTATGTCTGTGTCACCTGCTGCGGTACCCTGACTGGAAAAAGTTGCTGTTCAAGGTTGTCTGTATTTCTTTATCTTATTATTACTTCCTATCCTTGCAGTTCAATCATTTCATCAGTTTACAAGTATTTTTCCATAGTTTGTTCCCCTATTTGTTAATTTTGTGCCTTTTCTATCTGTAACTGTTTGTATTTTGTCTCACATCTCCTTTTGTTTTGCCGACTCCTGACATTTTAAATCCTGCCTGAAAACGTTTGCTTTCTGCAACTGGTAATCACTGGATATTGTTTCTTATTCTTGTAGCCCCTGCATTTCTTTGTTGGCATAATTTTGTTGTTGTTTGGTTCTGTCTCATTGCTGCATCTAGGGGAAGCTAAGTTTCCCATACTTTACTTTTACTACTTGTTATGTTAAGAAATGTACCCCATTTCACAGAATACCTGCTTGTCTGTGGTCACAGACATTTCTGCTGTGACTGGTGCACATTGCTTAGAGGCATGCTGGCATTCTCGTGTCGCAACCTGGAGGTCCTCCGCTCATCCTTGGAGTTAGGGCAGAACATTTGCCCCAGGTTTTATAGAGGAGAAGCCAAGATAGCAACTTGCCTGAGGCACACGGGAGCTCTTCTTCAGGAGAAGTAATTGAAGTCAAGCTAACACCCTAACTAACCAACTATTCAGGCTTTCTTCTCATAAGAGCCAGCTGAAGAAAACCACCTGGGATATGAGACAGGATGCCTCTGCGTGTCTTTCCTTCAGCAGCAGGCATGGCCAGGGCTTCAAGTGTGATGAGGTAGCTCTGGTCTCTCCTCAGTGCAGCAGTTCTGTATCCTGCTCCCCAGCCAGGTACAGGCATCTGCAGAGCCGGCAGACCGGAGTTGAGGAGCTGAAGGCCTTGAAGGAAACGTGAAGTCACCAGTGGAAAACTCCCACGTCTACTCAATGGGAGCACTGACCCCTCTGCTGGTGGTACGGGAGTTTGGACAGAAATGTAAGTTTGTGCTGCCAGGTCATGTTACCTGTGCCAGCTAGTGAAATTACTGCCTTTGGAGTGGTTGCAGCAACATAAGAGGCAGAGAAAACACCATAAGTTCAGGGAAGAAGTTTGCCCAGCTGTGCATTCAGTGTGTGCTTGTGGCTGGAATTCTGTCTCCTGCATGCCTGCAGGCCCTCTGTTCAGCCCACACATCTGATGGAGGCAGCCCTACTTTCCCAAGGTACTGCATGCATGTTGGCGAGGACGAAGAGGGTAGGAACTGGGATGACTGCTTCCTCACTTCCTTTGACCAATGTGGGTCCTTGTTTTTTTACCTCCTGCTGGTGTTGGTCAGGGTGCTGTTTTGCAAGGTGCCAGGAGAGGACGGAAAATTAGCTCGTGGCTCACACCCTTTAGGCCATCAGATAGTCTCATACGGAACTTTGAAGTTCTTGCAAGAACTTTAAATCCAGGTTGGGTCTAGTGATTCTGCAACAGGGAGAGAGTTCTGTTTATTTTAAGCTGTCAAAGGCTAATTGTTTCTTAAACAAAGCACGAGTGAGGCCATTCTATAAATAAGATAAAAAAGTGCACAGCACCTCTCTAAGTGGGGGAGGCCTGTCACGTAAGCGGCCTTACTCCTTGAGGAGTTGAACCAGCTCAACAGATTACTTCTGAGGTGGAGATTTCCAGGCAAAGGCTGGGTTTCATGCATTTTCAGAATATTTTTTGCTCACTTGCTGATGCAGAATTTTTCATGTGCTCAGTTTGCTCATGAAACTTAACTCCAAGAGAAAGAGGCAGCTGAACTGTGCACATCAAGCATAGGGTGAGCTTAATATCTACTGGAATGTGAGCGTGGGATCCTTCCTCCCATGCAGTGAGGAGGTCCAGGGGGTCCTGTTTGGGAGATGGGATCCACGTCCCGAATCCAGGTGAGCATGCTGAGGTGGTGCTGGGTGAAGGCAGGAATGCCTCTCCATGCCTCCCTCTGCAAAAACAGTCACTGGAATGATGAGGTGCTGGAAGTGGGACCCAAAAGGTTGCAGCACTTCTTGGAGCTGGGAGAAACCTGTGTTCCTATCCTTGTCTCAGGACTTTTTTCTGTATTTACTGTAAACAGCTGTTGAATGAAACGCAGCATGAGGGCATTACTTTCAGATTTAATCCCTGGTAGTCAGAAGAGGAAACTGAACATATCTTCTGCATCTCAGGTCAGCTGTGTAGCACTGGATGGGGGCAGGGAGCGGGCAGTGAGGTGGCACCGCTCCTAATTCTCCATCTTGTATCTATATTTAAAGTAAATGAGTGGCTGTGCACAGGTTTTTGGAAGAAGGGGCATGAAAACCTGTCTTCAGGAGGATGTACCAGGCTGTGGATCCCAAGTGGACAGGAGCACCTCTGGGTCATCTTTGAGAGGATTTTTGGGCTTTGCATTCTCTGTTGGCTGCTGCAGGTCTTGGGGATAGTTGAGATACAGTGTCCAAGCAATTGCCTGCTCTTTTTTCTGTTTGTGTTGATTCTGGATCTGGATGCTGCTTTGAGATGCTGATGATGTCCAGTCTCAAGGGTCTGTGAGTTGTTTCTTCCCCTCCACATCCCCTTTTTAAAAAGGAGGAAGTTTATACATGTAAAAGTAGATCATCACGCAATTTAGTAGAGAAAAGGAAATGTTTGGGAAAAGTAATTTACATCCATGTGTAATTTTCTGCCATTTTAAAATATATTTGTTACCGAATTATTGAGTTGTGCTAATAATGCTTTTCCCCCTTGTTTTTCAATCCTTAGAGTGCCTTAGCTTCTGCACAGTTCAAAGCTTTATGTCCTGGAGGAAGTAATGTGGCAGAGCTAGGCAATGAATCTGAGTATCTTACTCTGTCCTTCAGTAGTGTCTGAACCCGGAGACCACCTTCTCCAGAGTCTTGGCAGTAAATGTGGGCATTGATGTGTGCTGGGAATCAGAGCTACTGTTAATAACCTTTAGACACAATGAGGGGAAAAAAAGTATTCTTGACTGGGGAGGCAGAAAAAAGTAAGAAGCCCGCATCAGCTGCTGGAAAGTTTGACAATGGGGCTGTTAGTCACCATCAGTGGCTGCATTCCTGTCTCACCTCCATAAAGGTGCTTAGGTGCTGTGGCAGGAGAGAAAGACCTCATGGAACGCAATTAATGGAGCATGAAGCTAGAGTTGCATGCTAGGTAATATATGACCCTGGGTGGCAAGGAGTGCCAAGGCTTATTTCTAATTAGCAGCAAAAAGTGTGTTATAGAGTATTCATACTTTTTTTCTTAAGATTAGTGTTGATTTGTCTTGAGCGTTTCTCAATTTGTCAAGTGCTTTCTTGAACTTTCTTAGTTGAAATGAGTATCACAGTTTTATTCTGGCTCCTTCACTGGGCTTTAGTCTGCCTTACTGAATTTGGACTTCATGCAAACAACATCAGTCATATTTTGTGAAAAGGCAAGGTTAAGTAGAAAGTGCATATGAAACAGCATAAATCAAAATATTACAAATATTGTGAAGGCTAAAATGTGTTATCTTGGTGGCCTCAGAAACGGTGCTAAGACAAAAGATGTAGTGACTGATGATGCTGTGACACTGTATTTTCATCAGTGCATTTTCTTCACCCTTCTTTTCTTCTGCCTGAAAACGTAAGCTCTGGTTAAGGAGCATCGTATATGTCCTTTAATAGCAGCAATTTTTTCTTTCTTTTGCCAGCTAACAAAATGTAATTAGTCAGGAGAGAATAAAAAGCCTAAAGAAAGTGAAAGTGGCACAACTGGAATTACCCTTAATCTAATTCTGATACATCCAGAACCAAATATGTAGAATAAGGGAGGGAAGATGGACTTCTGCTTTCATGTGGGCAAAAGTACTTCTGTGTTTTGTTACATAGGTACTTTTTCCTGATTTTTCCTGATTGACAGTACCAATAAGACTTGTCCATTAAGTTCTATTTCTTTTTTTCTACTTTTTAGGCTTAGCGTTTTCAGAAACACACTTTTTTTGTTGTCTTCCTAATGCAAAAGCACTGATCTGTACTGCAACTTCTTTGAATGTATGCTGATGTAACTGGAAACATAAATTGGCTAATTATATGCCACTTTTCAGATATATGATGTATTTCTTTTCTGTGATAACTTTTTTAAAGCATAAGCTGTATTATATGCATTATTAGATACCTTCATTGACTTTATAATAAATGCCACATAAGCAGAGATACAGACATAAATAAAACTCCCTATCTTGCCTAACTTGCAATCCTATGCATATATCAAAGCTCACATCCTCTGTAATTATCCCATTACATTAACAATTAGGCACTGCTCCAACTTTGCTGCTTATAATGAACTAATTTTGATGCTCATCTCAAATATTTTAACAACAGTGCCTTCCTTAAATAAACAATGGCACGGAGCTTTCCACAAAGCACTCTTGTGGGAATGCAGCAAGTAATGAGCCCCAGAGGTAGCTGGTTTCTCTCACAAGTTGTACTTGCACACAAAACACAGCTCGAGTGCGAAGGAGCATAGGAGTAGCCTTAATTACAGTGTAATGATTTGAGACTGTATGCTGAAATGTAATATCCTTGGTTCAAAGAGCTCATTATCAAAGGACAAGCAGATGTGGAAAGAAAAGTGGGATTAGGGAAAGAACCAATTGATTTAAAGTGAATTTATCCCAAAGCTGTATGGTGGTAATAGAAATGAGAGAGGACTTGAATTTTAAGTGGAGACAAATTGTGTGGCTGTTTCTACTTCTGTAGTTCTCGACAGGACTATGGGTGATGTGGGAAGTAGTCAGGAAAGAGGGGAGATAGTTTAACTTTCATCACTTTAAATCATATTTAACTTCCTTCTGTGTAACAAAGGGATTAACCAAACAGTCTTTATGTGGTTCCCTGACCCACTTGCAATCACAGGTATCCTATTTTGAAAGTGCCCCAGAAGGAAGCGTCGGCTCAGTCTGTGACTCTTCCAGCTTGGAACACCGGCTGGTGAGAAGTGTGTAACCCTTTGGTCAGCCAGGCTGAACTGCCGAGCTCCTTGCTGCTGATGGTACAGGCTGCTATAGCTTGGCTACTGCATGGGGCTGCGTACTGTGAAATACCACAAAGCCATGTCCTCTGTGTGTGTTTAATGCTCCTAAAAGTCTGGTTTCTACCTACTTTGAAAAGTCTGTTACTTTTTGTGTGAAAGGGAGACTGGCAAAGTTCAGGTGTAACTTTGCACTCAAGTAGGAATATTTATAGAAAAAAATAGAGAAAGGAAAATGAATGGTAGTTCAGGGTTTTACTTCTTTTTCCTTGTCTGAAATGATTCTTTTAAATCTTCAGTTATGTTATTTATAAACCTATTTTACTCTAAGTGTTTGAATCAGTATTTCCACTGGTGCATCAATGTGCAGGCACTTCCATCGTAGGTCTTGGATTCAAGTCCTCCACTAAACCATATCACTAAGCTCTACATCTAAACGTCTTTTGAAGACCTCCAGGGATGGTGACTCAACCACTTCCCTGGGCAGCCTGTTCTGATGCCTAACAACCCTTTCAGTAAAGAAGTTCTTCCTAATATCCAACCTAAACCTCCCCTGGAGCAACTTAAGCCCATTCCCCCTTGTCCTGTCACCAGGCATGTGGGAAAATAGACCAACCCCCACCTCGCTTAAAGCCTCCTTTAAGATACCTGTGGAGTGCAATAAGGTCGCCCCTGAGCCTTCTCTTCTCAAGGCTGAACAATCCCAGCTCCCTCAGCCACTCCTTGTAAGACTTGTTCTCCAGACCCTTCACCAGCTTCGTAGCCCTTCTCTGGACTCGCTTGAGCACCTCTATGTCCTTCTTATAGCGAGGGGCCCAAAACTGAACACAGTACTCGAGGTGTGGCCTCACCAGAGCTGAGTACAGGGGGACAATCCCTTCCCTAGACCTGCTGGCCACACTGTTTCTTATGCAAGCCAGGGTGCTGTTGGCCTTCTTGGCCACCTGAGCACACTGCTGGTTCATATTCAGTTGACTGTCAACCAATACTCCCAGGTCCTTCTCTGCCAGGCAGCTTTCTAACCACAAATCTCCCAGCCTGTAGCTCTGCTTGGGGTTATTGTGCCCCAGGTGGAGGACCTGGCACTTGGCCTTGTTGAACTTCATAAGGTTGAACTGAGCCCATCAGTCCAGCCTTTCCAGATCCTCCTGCAGAGCCTTCCTACCCTCGAGCAGATCGACACACGCACCTAACTTGGTGTCGTCTGCAAACTTACTGAGGGTGCACTTGATTCCCTCATCCAGATCATCGATAAAGATATTGAAGAGACCTGGCCCTAGGACTGAGCCCTGGGGGACTCCACTAGTGACCTGCCTCCAACTGGATTTAATTCTGTTCACCACGACTCTTTGGGCCTGGCTACCCAGCCAGTTTTTAACTCAACGAAGCGTATGCCAGTCTAAGCCATGAGCAGCCAGTTTCTTGAGGAGAATGCTGTGGGAAGTGGTGTCAAAAGCCTTACTGAAGTCAAGGTAGATATCCACAGCCTTTCCCTCATCCACTAAGCGTGTCACTTTGTCATAGAAGGAAATCAGGTTCGTCAAGCAGGACCTGCCTTTTATAAACCCATGCTGACTGGGTCTGATTGCCTGCTTGCCCTGCAAATGCCATGTGATGACACTCAAGGTAATCTGCTCCATGAGCTTCCCAGGCACTGAGGTCAAACTAACAGGCCTATAGTTTCCCAGGTCAACCCTTCGGCCCTTCTTGTAGATGGGTGTCACATTTGCTAGCTGCCAGTCGACTGGGACCTCCCCCGATAACCAGGACTGCTGATAAATGATGGAAAGCGGCTTGGCCAGCGCTTCCGCCAGTTCTTCCAGTGGATCCCATCTTGGATCCCATCCAGCCCCATCGACTTGTGTACGTCCAAGTGCTGTAGCAGGTCACCAACCATTTCCTCGTGGATTGTGAGGGCCACATCCTGCTCCCCATCCCCTTCCACCAGCTCATGGTACTGGGTATCCAGGTAACAACTAGCCTTGCCGGTAAAGACCAAGACAAAGAAGGCATTAAGCACCTCAGCCTTTTCCTCATCTCTTGTCACTAAGTTTCTCCCTGCATCCAGTAAAGGACGGAGATTTTCCTTAGTCCTCCTTTTCGTGTTTTTGTATTTATAAAAACATTTTCTGTTATCTTTAACAGCAGGAACCAGATTGAGCTCCAGATGAGCTTCGGCCATTCTAATTTTGCCCCTACACATCCTTACAACCCAAAATTTCTGTGTTGGCACCAGCCTCTCAGCCACCCGTTTATCAGGTGGGCTTTCTGAGTCCTCTCTGTACCCTGCCCTGCCACTGTAGGGATGGAGGAAAGCACAACCTCTACTCCTGCTCCATCTACTAATCGTCCCAGTCCCCTAAAGTCCTGTTTGATAGCCTTCAGGCTTCTCTCTTCAGTATCATCTCTGCCAGCCTGGACTATCGAAAGAGGATAGTAGTTGGAGGGGTGAACCAGGTTAGGAAGCTTTCTGGCAATGTCCCTGACCTTGGCACCAGGGAGGCAGCAGACTTCCCTATGGGTATGGTCAGGTCGCCAGGTAGGGCCCTCCATTCCCCTGAGAAGGGAGTCGCCTTCTTTTTTTCTTAGTGGAGGCAGTCCTGAGGTGTGGAGTCGACTTCCTCACCCTAGGCAGCCTCCTGGGTAGACTGTTCACCACATTCTCACCCACTGGTCTCTCAAGCTCCAGGGCCTCAAACCTGTTGTGTATGGGCACCTGGGGAGGCAGGGGCATGTTTCTGTGTGGAAAGGTTCAGATAAAATGGCAGGAACATTTCTGAGAACAGGGTGAACAAAAATGTGTTTGTTATCCCTGCAGCCCTGTGTGGAGAAGCTGCAGCGCAGTCTTGATGCCTGCTCTTCCTCCAGCACAAAGGGCTCCTCTTCCTCTGCTCCTCTTAAAATGTTCCCAGCTTTTGATAGGAATGAGCCCTGGAACGATCTTACTGAGGCCACTGTGACAGTGTGGGCTGTCCTGGCACCTGCCTCGGGCTGGAGGGCAGTTAGTATTATCTGGAGAAGGCAACTTTTCTGCTGGATCTGGCTGCCATGGGGCCTGAAGCTGGCTTGCAGCATGTGCATCCCAGTTCCAAGGGGCTTCCTCTTCTAGGAGGCATGGCAAAGCTTTGCTTGCTCAATTGCTGCCCTTCTTTTCCCTGTCTCTGGGGAAGTAAAAAAAAGTTATTTTCGCGGTTTGTTTTTTTTTTTACTACCTCAGTTTGCTTTAAATCTGAAACAAACTTAAACCAAGAAATCGCATTCTAGAGAAGTAATGATTTTGATTAAGAATTGGAAACAGTTAAAGAAGGAAAGCAAAAGACAAAAAAAACAGGCTTAAAACAAACTTGTTATTAATGTAGTATATGAGATGGTGGGGAGCTATTTTGGCCGCAGCAGGCAAACAGTTGGGTCAGAAGTGGTCCTGTCAGTCCAGGTCTGTCTTTTTGACCATCTTTCTATGCCCAAATCTCTACACATCATCTGCTTTTTTTTTTTTTTTTTTTTTTTGATTACTCTTGATAAGAACAACGCTTCATGCGCAGCATGTAATTTTAAAGCATGTCTTATTTACTGCTTAGAAACAGAGGAAAGACAACCCCAGAGCACTGACCTGGCAGGACTGCCTGGGGGCTGTGTGTGCACTGCTGCTCTGGTGAATCATGGGTAAATCTTATAAGCAGGGTTTTCCTTGTGGCTACTTCAATTGGTGATCATGGGAAGACTGTCTTTCCCATGCTTTCTGGACTCCCTTTCTGGCCTTTGGGTAACACAGAGGAAAAGGGGGAGATAGGTGCCATTGGTGAACAGAGAGTGAGGTGGTAGAGAAATGAAGAGAGCAAGGTCCAGAAGCTGCTATGTGCATGGGAAGAGGTAGGTCTGTGTGCTATGGCAGTTACTGAATGCATGGTCTAAAAGGCAGCACTCATTAGAAAGGAAGTAGAAGTGAATAGAAACAGAAGATGACAGATAGTTGTTGAGAGATATGCAGTCCCCTACTGTCAGAAAATAGCTCTGAAAACTACCAGCAAGCCTTATTTCTTTTCAAATTACGTAGAATCAAGCAGCCTGGCCCTGTTGCTGTTAGTGTGCTATTTCATATGGTAGATGTCTGTGTGTATTCTCATTCAACTCAGTATTTCATTTTTTTTTTGAGGGTTTTTGAAAATGCATAATACTACCTTCCATAAGAGAATGTCTGAATTACAAAATAAGTTCCTCAAAAAGAAAGAAATAGCAATTTTGCAGTTTTAAGAATGCCTATGCTACCTCACGCAATTCTCTGTAAAAGCATGACAGTCCTTACTGACATGGTCACGTCCTATACTGCAGTGTATGGCAGGCTTGCTAAGTGCATGGGAAATCCAGTGCTTTGGTAACAACAAAGCATTTATATGGTGAATTCTGGTACTCCTGTAATCTTCTTATATATAATAAGTTTAGGACAGTTCATCTGAAATTCTCCTTTGGGTTGATTACTGCTGCGTGATAGAAGGCATGGAGTTGAAATTCATTTGAAGTTAATTGGCAGAAGAAGGCTGGAAAAGCATATCCAGGTGTGGTTGTTATTGTTTGATGCTATAAATTGAAATTACTGCAGGTCTTCTCTGTACAAGGAATTGATAGTAAAACAGTAATCAAGTTTTTCTTCTTTGACCTCTGGCAGATAAAAATCAATGTCATTTGAAAGAAAAACAAACCCTGACACTGCAGCTTTTCATATGAATCACAAAATACAGAAGCTTGTTATAATCCAACACTTGGACTTATCTTGATTTTCTTTTAGAGGTTTGTTTGAATTTCAAACGTGTTTTTTTTTTTTTTTTTTTTTTTTTTCCTGCACTTGACATATGCAAGTTAATGAATGTTGTAGAGGTAGCTGAAAGCTTGTAGTTGTAGGATAGAAAAGCAGCTGCTGAAACTCATAGTAAGGCCCGAACTTTTACACTGATGTGCCCACAGTTAACAGACAGCAACCCAGTTCATAGGGTTTTCTTCTCTTTTTACTGCCAATGTGTGCTAGCATTGCTGTGTGCAGAGCAGAGGCAGGTCAAAGACAGGAGGCTCCAAGGCTGCTAGCTGCCTGCAAGCCTTGGATGCCTTGGATTCAAGCTAGAGCAGCAGCAGGCATAAACCACTGAGGAAAACCTTTAGGATGTGTTTCATTTCACTATGGGGAATTTTGACTGGTTCCAGAGTGCATCTGCAACCTGATGCCTGTGACATTTTGTGTAGTTGTACAATCTTAAACATTGTGATTTAGAAACCTGAATTAGGCAGCTTTAGAGGGCAGCTGTATTGAATGTGAGCAGTATAGTTTTGTCCTAATGCAATACCTGGCATCATTTATAATCCAGCTCTCAGGGCTTTATGAATTTTGGATATCCTCCGCTCCCATTTAGGAAAAAGTGAGTTGCTTTCCCTCATGGATGTGGAAAAAAGCTTGAAAACAGTAATGGTCACAAAAGAAAGGTGTGTAAGAAGTGCCCTGAATTTAGTAGTAATTTTCTTCTACTAGCTTTAAATTAGAGCAAATGCTTTGCAGGTGGGGGGCTAACTAGTGGTGCATGAGACTGGAAACACTGCTTTTTGCATGACCTTGTTGATCTCATTTTAAAGTTGGCTCTACTTGGATATCTAACAGGCTCTGCAGTTGTTCTGAATAACTGAATCAGTACTGTGCTTTGCTAAGATACACTAAGTCAGCTTTTATATCTGGTTAGGATTTTGTTATTGTTCAGAATCAATAAATACAGAGGTAAACAAATCTAATGTATTGGGAAAGACTAAACATCACTTTTGAAAACACTAAGAGCAGATCTTTCTAGTTAGGACTGGTGAAAAATGCTAAAATACATCTCTAAGCTAGTTCCATTTTTTCTGACCAAAGAACAAAAGTTGTGAAACTACCTACAAAAACTACCTACCTACAAAGTTTTTTGTTTGTTTTTGTTTTTCCTTCATTTTAAAAAACAACTTGCGTGGGGTGAAAAAGGTTAACTGTCTGTTAGTAGTATTAATTTGGACATCTTGGGCAGTTTCTGACTTCGATTATTTTGTTCTGCCAAGATAGATTTTACTCTTCAGTTTCAGCTGAATGCAGTGTTGTTTCCATGCCATCTATCTCTCACGAGGATGTCTGTTCATAGACTTTACATCTGTCCCAACATAGAAAAATAGGGCCCACTGAGCCTGACTCTTGAGACAGCTGTAATGGTGGAGTTAAATGAAGAGGTTTGTGGAATTTCATTGTTTTAAATTTGGTATAAAGAAGAAGAAATCAGGTTTGCTGATATAAAAACCAGGTAGGGCAATGTCTGTAGTGCTTCTTACTAAGACAGAACTTAGTAAGCTGAGCTTGAATGTTGAACAGGTTTCATAAGTAGTGAGCTGCTGTAAAAAATATTTTGGATTTTAGTGTTACTGTCATAAAAGTAAAGTTGAATATTGCAGTGAATATAGAATGTTTAAGTTTCAAATTAATTTTCAAGTATCTCTGTATATACAGTTACACATCATTGCTGCCATAGCATGCTGCTTATAAAAATTATTACAATACAGAAAAAAAGTCTTTTCCTTTAGATGGTAAAAGTACAAAACACGCACAATTTAATAGATATTTATTTTTTTATTTTTAGGTGAGGAGGTAATAATTTATTTCCATGGGGTAGGTGACAGTTTGTTGTAATAATATAAATTTTAAGTTTGTAATAATATATAGTTAAAGTTTGTAATAATATATATTTTAAGTTTGTTGTAATAATATATATTTGCTTAGAAAAGTAACTAACAAAATAGTAGTCAAGATCCATGACAGCATTTCCTATATAGGTAATCTGAGATGTAGGTTTGACACCTGAAAATCTGTACTTACCAACTGGAAGTATGTTACAAAGCCATTTGAAAAAAACAAAACAAAAAAACTATTGAGGAATATCCAAGTTGAGATTTCTGCTTCTTTGGCTAGCTCTCCAGGATTACTCGCAGATAAATGAGGATTTGATCATGAAGTCGTTCAGTGGCAGGTGTCTAGGTCTTCAGGGAAGGTACTGCTATGGACCCTGGGCAGCTGCAGGATTCAGGTTAGAGGTATGCTTGGTTTCTGTTAGCAATGGCATCTCTTGCAAAAACAAAGCAAGGTCAGGACCTGGCAGGCAGTAAGTCCTGTTGGTATTAACTTTTGCAGTTGAGCAGGTTTTTCTGCCAGTGAGTGTAAGGACCAATTACTGCATGTTTTATTTTTATTCCCCTCCTACCCTGCTGCCATGTAGTAGTACATAGGACATAGTAAAAACAAAACAAAACAAACAAACAGAAAACATAAAGTTCTGTCACGACACCTCATTAGAAGCAATGTATTGGGTTGGTGGATTCAAACTCATTATCTGCAGGACCATTTCACCTGGTCCATGTCCTTTTTGTGGCAGATTAAACTGTCTGCTGTGATTAAGCTCTGCTTAACATTGTTGTTTACTTGTGTAGAGCTGGAAGTAGGACAGTGCTGGTCTGAATTTTCAACCTTATGTTTTCATATGCTGGGTGGAACCTCATTGAAACTGGTAAGTATAATTACTGCTCTTCATTTGTAATGGAGGTATTAGATAAAAATCCTCTTCCTTTCTGGAACCAAATAGCTGAAGCAATGGAAGTCATCACTAAAAGCACATAATACTTGGTATAAAGCCTGAGTCAAAGCTGAGTTGTGTGGCCCAGAAAGCTTCTTAGAAATTCAGCATTGACAGGGCAAGCTATATAGATATAAATGCACAGAACTAGAAGGAAGGTAGAACATAAACTCAGTTGTGGGCAGAGAATGCCTCCTACTTTGACCCAAGAAAATAAAAATGAGAATGCTATTGACCACTGTTCTCTCTGAAAACTGTAATCAAATAAACTCCTACTATTTGGTTTCTCCTGTGTCGGGAAAACAAGAATTTATAAAATTATTTCTGAATTAATGGTAATGAATAAATTACCATTATATGATCAATAAAATACTTAATACCATCTGAGATTTGTCTTTATAGTGGAAAGAGCCCTTATGTCTCCAGAACTGATGTAGTAAATTGTGGCTGATGATAACCTGCAATCATGAGGTGGATCCAACTTCCAAAATGGAAATTTGTGACTGGTGTCTTTGCAGAGCTATGGTACAAGAAGTAGTCAGAGAAAAAAAAAATGCACTCGCCAGAATTGATATCACCTCTAATACAAGAACTAGAAGCTTTACTGAAAGAATTAAAGCAAAACCAAATGTCATCTGAAAAAAGGAACTGTGTGAATTGGAGGGAATCAAAGCAGTATCTGGGGAGATTTCTTAACGAACCCTTTGGTGAGTTGCAGGCAAAAGTGAAACCTTTTATGGGTAGTAATTAATGACTGTCTAGATGAGTTTGGGTAGTGAGCAGGCAATACAGCCACTCTGAAATGGCAAGGTGGGTTAATAGGATTGTCAAAATACATTTGCTGTTGTCCTGATCGGGTTTTCCACAAAGGTAGTTGAGCTTTGGATTGTTTTGTGACAATCAAGCAAAGCAAAGACTCAGCAAAGACTTGTGGACTTCTGAAGTGATCTTGCAGAGCACTTCTGAGTACTGTAGTCATCGCTTATCCAGGTATGGAAGCATGGGTATGAGAAGATAAAGGGGAGTTTGGAAGGTGACAAAGTACGATAAAGTTTTTTAACTATCTGGGGAGAACTCCTTCTAATGCTTAAAATTTCAGGCAATTTCATCATCATTTGTCTGAGAAAAATGTACGGGGTCAGGACAGGCTCTCATGAGGACAGTTTGCCATGTAGTTATAGGAATTAATAGGGCTGTGCTTTCTTGGGCATTCACAGATTTGGGAGCAGCAGAGTGACCATAGTGCCTCATCCAAATGAACTATTTGGAGGCTATCTGCAGACATTGCCTTAGGCAGAAGATCAAAGGATTGGTGGTTATTTCAAGGAATGAGACTGCTGAAAAAGAGATTACTTTTTCTTCCCTTCCTGTAATTTGCAAAACCTCCTGAATAAGATGCAAAGCCTCTTGAATCACCCAGTTGAGAAATGTATTTGTCTTCCTGGAATGGAGTTCAGAGGAGCCAGAAG
Organism: Stictonetta naevosa; assembly: GCA_011074415.1. NCBI lineage: Eukaryota > Metazoa > Chordata > Aves > Anseriformes > Anatidae > Stictonetta > Stictonetta naevosa. The sequence goes on from CM021697.1 coordinate 72,308,497, forward strand.
CGTCTCAAAGAGATGATCTTGGGAAAAGTCTTAAAGTGTAACATCCCTTCACAGTGGCAAGATCAAAGTTTTCTGTTCACACTGGTCAAGGTTAGAGTTCAGAAGTGAAGTAGTATATAGGAGATGGGGAAAATTGAATGACTGGTACCAGTTTTGCCTGGTTATGTTATTTTCAGACATTGTATCATGCCTTTGAAACCACTGGATTTGGGGGGCTGCAAAAGTCATAGCTGATGTGAAAAAAAATATGATTTGGTGATGTGTAAGCAGGATGTGGAAAACGGTGCAGGAAATGTGATGTTTGTATGATAGATAAAAAAGAGAGAGCCCCAATGCCAACAGTATCTTGTGTGGGCATCAGTGGAGTGTGTTGCTAAAGAGCTTAGTTTCTTTATTTTTTTATCAGCCAGATAATTGATACAACTTCAGAGTGATAGTTACAATTAATATAGCATGACTTACTTCATGAAGCGGCCCGACTTGTGAATTTAGGCACCAAAGGGCACTGGAAATAGAATAAAATTTTCTGAATGATTCTTGTAGATATAGCACCTTATTTTATATGTAGTTGAGATAGAGTGCTAGACAGTGGTCTAGCTTGTTGTGACAGGTGCATGAGGTGAAGAGACCAAGTGCATGTTTGGACTCAAAAAAGATTTCCAGCAAGTTGGGTTGAAAAAAAGCATTTTTGGTAGCTGCTTTTCCTCTAATTATCCCAGTTTAACAGAGGGCATACAAGATCTAGAGGCATTTTATCACTTTAGTAAATAAGGACTGAAAATACCTTGTCAGCTCTTCTTCCCAACCATGTCAGTACTTGCTGCGTACCGTGAATCAATCGTAATCCTAGACTTTGCCGGAGCGATAAGGTGTCTTCAGGTATATTCAGATACTGTCAGAATGGTCTCTGCACCATGGCTGTGAGTATATAGGTTGGTGGTTGATGTTACCTCTTGGGGAACTTCAGAATTTCTGCTTTCTGCCCGTTTCTGTTCAAGAATGGGATGTTTTTATCTGATGGTAGTTAGAGGGGTCAGGTCTGAGTGCTTGTTTTCTAAGGATTTGACAAAAGCACTCGTTATTTCAATTAAAACACAGGTACAGCTTTTTCTTCCTGAATTTTGTATCCAGAAGGAATATTGATCTTCTTTGTAAGCTGGACCATAAATATCTACCACAAGTTCTTGATCCTTCTCCATATAAAGTGGGAATGCATTTGTCTGAGAGAAGTGAGATAGGTTATTCAGTCTATCTGGAGAGAAGAGGGAGGTGGCTTTCCTGTGCGGTCAGTGCAGTATATCAGCAGCTCTTTTGGGTAGTGCTTGGTCCTGGTCTCTGGGCTGTGCAGTCTGGGTGGTTCGCTGCGGTTCCCTGTTCCCAGCGTTTTATCTACTGTGTCAGTTGTGGAGGAACAGGAAGTTCATTTTGTCCCCGTTACCAAGCTAAGGAGCCCTTAAAGAGCGGTTTGTGCTGGCAGAGGCATGCTTGAGTATCTTTTGCACGACTGATGCCGCTTTGACTTTCTGCCAAAGTGCTTGCAGTTTGTGTGGTTGGAGGGAGGTTGAAGGGAAAATTTGAGCAGCAGGGGTCCACACAACCTGAGCAGTAGATAACAAATGAACATCTGTTATCACTAAAGATTCAATCCATTTATGCAGTTTCTGCTTATGGTCTAGATTGAAAAATTAAGAGAGTCTGAGTCTCAGTATGCTGATGAACTTTGGTTTCCTGTTAGTTTGCAGGAAGAAGGAGATGCTCTGATCTCTGCCCAGGCTACGGATTTATCTCAGAAGTCTGATGATTCCTCCAGTACCCAGTCGCTAGACTGAAGATGGGATTTTCTGGGTAGACAGTGCATGTGGAGGAACTGAAGATAGCTGGGAAGAAGCTGACAGGTTGTTGGTAACAACATAGATATAAGTCGCCCAGATGCTTCTGTAGAGCCTGAACTCTCCAAGGAGAGGCAGTGGCTGGCTAGCGGCTCTTCCTGTTCTGGAGCTGATGGAGCTGGTGTTCACACCTGAAACTGGCACCTGAGAGGCCAGATGAATTTCTGGGCTTCTGGATTTCTGGTTTATATTAGTCCTAATACCGAAGCAACTGCTTTCAAATGGGTCTTGGCCAGAGAAGATTGCTGGGGGGCACCAGGAAGTCTTGTTTTATTTCTGCCATCTTTTCTACTGTGTGTTGAGAGCAGGGAGAAGTGGGAATTTGTGCCAGCTGATCAGTCCTTTGCAGGTGATAAATGGAGAGTTCGCTGGTCAGCTGCTTTCTGGGCACTTCACAGATGAGGTCAGAAGAGAATCTGTTCCAAATGCCAGTTGAGTCTGTCCCACTAGTGTGGCAAAATTTGCATAAAGTTAGTTGGCAGTAATTTAAGCACAGCTTTGGTGAACATAAGTGCTGTGATACCTTGTTCTCATTACAGGACAGCAAGTTAGATACAAACTTTTCCTTTATATGAACACAGGGCTTTGTACGCAAGCAAATAGCTATTTCTGGTCCTCATTACCTAGAAAATAAATTAAACTTGAAAGCAAAAAATAAACAAAAATACATTCTAAAACATAATCAGACTGAGGATTAGAAAAAAGAAACATCAGTGGTTCAGGCTCGCTTCCAACTCACATAATTGCTAACGCAAAGCTGCAGGCCAGGGTGCAGGAACAGTTTGTACATCTTTTAAGTTGCTGAAGTAGTAAGCAGCAGTGTCCATTCAGTGGAATAAATCCTCATCCCTTCTTTCCATTTCTTTAAGAAAGATTATTATTCAGTTTTAACCAGTATCTGTTTATATCTTAATGCATTAACTGCCACTGCCTTATTTAGCAAGGGAAAAATTCATATGTGAGTAAACTGCGATATCAGAGATTATTGTGCTTGGTGAATAGTTTATCAAGCCGCTGAGACTGGGGATATGCATTTACTTTACAAGCCATTTTTTATCAGTGGCTGCATGTTATTGTTCACCATCAAAACAGTTTACGCGAGTGCTTCCTAGCACTCTCCAAGCAATATGAGCTCATATACTTAAAACAATTTAGTTGATGATTTGTGCTAGGTGAGTTGACTGTTGCTTGGAGTCAGTCAGGCTCTGGAAGGTTGTAACACAAAATGAATGAACAAGCCTAATGTTTACTTCTGCACTGTCCTGTATTTGGGTCAGCTTAGTCCTTTTATTGAATGTTGTGATCTATGAGTGTCTCACCTTGTCACTCAAAAAAGTGTCAGGCATCACCTAAGCCAAAGCTGTTTTGTTTCCATGTGTCAGACTGGAAGATGATAGAGAGCTCTGCTTCGGAGAGGTGCTTGGGGCAGCACTGGCAGCTGTGTTTCCCAGTCAGAGAGAAAGCTTGGGCAGAGCGGGTCTCTTTTAGTAGGAGGCCAGACCTTGTGCCATTCAAGCTGAAGCATCTCAATGTCCTCATAAAAGGAAGTGTTAATCAAAATATAGCAGACAAATTGTTTATGCGAGTGGATGAGATTATCCCAGACAATGTGGTGCTGTTTGACTTGGAGAAAGAACTATGTAACCATACACAAAGCTGCACTATAGAGATAGTTGCTTGGCGTTTTGATTGTGTAATGAAATCTGGAGAGGTGATAAAAATGGAGCTGATTTTGGGTGCGGTGCTCTACTGTCTCTTCAGATCAGCTTATAGCTGAGTATTTGTTATTTGCTATGCATGAATGAATAGGGAATTGTAGCTAAGGCAGTGAGCAGGTTTTTAATCTTAATGTGCCAGGCAGTGGGTTAGCTTCTTGTGATAATGTGTAGCAGTGTGGAGAGACTGGTGGAGTGATAAGGAAAAGGTTAGAATAGTTTTCCTCTGCTGAATATCATTGCACAATATTAGATTGACTTTAACAGGGCTTTTTAAACAAGAGTTGTGTACGCCAATTAGTTTGCTTAACTTGAAACTAGATTTGAACTTTGGTATGCTTCTTTGTCCAGGTTCCCCTTGCAGGGCAAGTGTCCAGCAGCAGGGCAGCCTTGCTGCTACCATTCGAAGTCATTGTGGGAACGAGGGTGGCAGGGATATAAACCTTAGGATTTTCGGCTTGCCTGCAATTACTTTTAATACTGTCCACTGATACAAAGAGATGGAATATACACAGTATCCTGAAAGACATCATGAGTTCTTCCTGGGAGGGGCTGCTAAAATGTATCCCAGTTATTTATTTTTTCCATTGAGAAAATAGAAACGGGTAGCCCTACAGAACTCACATCTCTGAAAAGGGAAATAGGCAGGTTTTTATTGCCTGCCTCCATGGTCCCTGTCATACTAATCAGAGAACAGCCCAGGTTGGAAGGGGCCTTGACAGATCATCAGGTCCAACCATTAGTGGGAAAAGAGATCCTGGAAGAAATTCTCTCTCGGCAATTTGTTGACTGAGAGTTGGTTGAGTGAAAACAACTGCTTACTCTGTCACCCACGTTGTTCTCACCTTGCTTGAGTTTCTTGTGGTCTCTGCATAGTCTTTTGCAAACCAGGTTCTTTCCTTTTTTTCTTGTGCCACTCTTAATACTGTTTCCCTTTTTTCCCCTCACCCCAGGAGATGATGGACTCCTGTCCCCTCACATCTCCTTTTCCTGAGGCTTGGAGCTCCGTCAATGTGCCATCCCACAGCCTGCCTTTCTCACATGACAAACGTCCCCTCCCCACCCACCTCTTGGTCAGGGGAGCTTGTGGGTGCTGGTGGCAATGGAAAACTGCTCACTGTAGCAAGGCAAGCCAAGAAATCCCCAGTGATTCCTTGAAGGTTGCAAATTAGGACTCTGCTCTGGGGTGCCAGCAATTTCACCCTTGCTTCCCTCCCTTGCCACGCCTCCTGCCAGCCAGGGTTATGTGACTGCTGCTTGCCCACTGTTGTGTATCGGGTTATAATGGTGAATGGAGAAGGGGATTTTTTTTTTCTTCTCCATGCATACAATGAAAGGAAGCACTGCAGTAAACTAAGCGGGGGGGAAAAAGCTTTCCTGGCACATTACCATGTAACACTTCTTCATCCTGTTCCTCTGCTCCAAGCCCTCTGTGGGCAGGTGGGGACTGTGGGCACTGGGGGGCTCACACCCCAAGCTTGGCTCTCTGACAGCCCACACGTGCTGCTGCCAGCTGCTCGGGCTTCCTCGGGCAGTGTGTGAGCTCGCTAACCATTGGGGACAGGACCACCAAGATGGTGCTCACTGTAGGTGCTGTGGCTGCAGTGGAGTGAAGCATGGTTGGATGCCTTTGCTTTCTCACCTGATATCGTGGGGGATGCAAGAAGGCCTTACTTCGTCATGACAAGAGGAGGAAGGACACCTTTCCCTGGGTTTGGGCAGGAGGAGGGAAGCTCTTGCATGTCTGAGTGCACTAGAGCCAGTGTAGAACAGTGCCATTTCATTGCTGACATAGTGAAAGGGACAATAAAATGTCCAGAATTAAAGTAAAAGACAAGGCCGGTGGCGGAGTGGAGAGAGGAAATACTTGGAGATGTCTGCAGTGTTTCCTGTTTGTTTCTGAAAATTATGAGTCAGATCCCCACAAACAAAAGAGATGGGTTTGAAAAATCATGAGATTTAAAAAAGTAATCGTGTGGATTTGTTCTCTTGATCTTCTCATTTTTGAACTTTCAGACCATTTTTCACATTTCTCTGCACAGCAGAGGAACACATGCTCTTTCCTGATCACTGAAAGTAGAGGTTTTATATATTTTATATATATATTATTTTGTATTTAGAAGTTTTATATATAGCAGAAGTTATATATATATATTTATATATAATAATATATATATTATTATATATTCAGTGAACATATGTATATATTTATACAGCATTAGAAAAGACCAAGACTTGGAAAAAAAATGCAATGCCTTCTCAGTTCTTCTAGAGTTGATTGCCATTGACCTTAAAAACTTTTGCAACATGAGTTGGTTGTAACCCTCATGCTGATTTCTCTTTGGTTTATGAGATATGTACTTTGGCATAGGAGGGAGATGGTGCGTTGTGCATGCCTGGATTGTGTTTGAGAATAACAGTGCTTGCAACTCATTGATCCAGAAGGAGAAACCATGCTTTCTGTCCTGGAGCTTCCCCAGGTAAAACATAGTCTACATTGTCTACATCATTAAAACCATGGATTTTATGGGGTTGTAATTTAAGTGTTAATAATTACTGCACTGCAATAATGCACTTAAAAGGAAGAATTAAGTGGATTCCATTCTTCCACTTACTGTGTCACTGAAGTACAGGCTTTTATAGAAGATGTGGTTTATTTGTCTGTTACCTAATTCCCAGTTATTGCATGCAAGTGATCCAGAACTCCAATTCTCCAAGCAGAAAGTGATTACTTGGAGGTGTTTTTCCTCTGTTATGGTATCAGGATAAAAACTGTATGAAGAGACCTGGAACCATGTTGGTTCAGCTGAAAAGAATGCTGCAAAACTGGAGGACCTTCAAGTGAAAGGCCAAATTCATGTCTTCATAACAGAGCTTGTTGTTAAGACACACCTTAGTAGATGATATAATATTTGGACACCTGACAGCACAGCCTGCGAGTCAGCGTCGTTCGGTGTTCAGTAGTTGCTTCTCTGATGTTTAGGTGCTGATAAAAATGCCCATGATGTCCTCTTTCAGCATAATGTTGTCAACACTGAGAGCACAAGTGGAAGTACTAGGTCAAGAATGAGACTGTTTTCCAAAATATCTCCTGCTACATCTGTTTTAGTACATCAGCATGTGCTCACATGCCCCCTAGGGTGTGGGGACATGTTCATGTGTACCAGCAACCTGCCAGCATGGCTCCTGGCAGGATTTTGGCACTTCTGCAAAGGCTGTCCCCAAACCCTGTGCAGAAGCAGGGGATTGGAGGGCTCCTGGAAACTCCTCCTGGAGAACACAGTGACTCCACCCTGTCTTCAGCGCAGAGGGGCTGGTGATGTACACATGGGCTTTTCTGTGCCACTTGTCCTTGGAGCCTGGTAATGTTCTTAGGCACATTTAATTTGCTATTGTAAGTATAGCCTCGCTGCGTTAGAGCCAGGAGTGACTCTAGCCTGCATTGTGGTTAATTTGAGAAAGGTCTGACGCAGTTCTGAAGTTGGAGCATGCTTACTATGGTATTTTCCTACTTTAAAATACTATTTATGAGAGATTCACATGACTGGCACAGCAGTGAACTATTTTTTATTTTTTTTTTCCCCACCTTTGCCTTCATACCTGTGGACCTGCACAGAAGGTTTTGCCATCTTATCAATGGCTGCTCTTTCTTGACTCTCCTACTTCCCAACTTTTTTGCCCTGTAGAAGGAGCATTCCCTGCCATTTCCTCTTCAGCTTGCTTCTCAGCAGTAACTTCTCTCAAACGAGCATGTACAGGTTGGGTGTAGGTGTGGCGAAATGCTCCAAGAGCTGCTCCCAGCTACTGGGAAAGCAGATCTGAAATAATCTGGAACAGCTCCTGAAATGATCTGTCCCAGTGGGAAACTGGCTCTGCTTAGTTTAAAAACAAGTAAATAAAGTCACTGTAATTTTTCAGCTGGTTTTGTTTGGAAGTTTTTTTTTTTTTCTTTGACACTGAAGAAACAGAAAAGCAAAGAGAAATCTGCAAAAATATCTGGCCCGCTGCAAAAAATTGTAAACATTTATCATTGCAAAATGAAAATTAAAAAAAAACAATCTTTTGTTTAGAAGATTGGAACATGTGTTGATCTAACGTGTTCTCTTATTCTTTAATAGATGTGCATAATTCTCATTAACATCAATGAGAGCTGGCCATGTATCAAAGAATGAACAGACCTCTTTCAGTCAATTCTTGCAAGCCAAGTCCTTGTCCCTGGAGGCAGAAGTAAATGCTGAAACCAGCAGTAGGATTCTGAGAGTTTAATTATGTGCTAGGTACAGCCTTGTGGTTATAATGGTGTTAAACTGAGAGCTGTCTCCTTTTATTTGAAAGCAAACCCAGGCAATGCTATGCTTCCAGAGCATTGCCTTCACGAGAAAGGTTGTGGCTGGGGAAGGTTCGTGTTCCTGGTGTCAAGCCCAGATTTGTTCCCAAATGTGATGGTCCAAGTCCTGCTGCGTGAATGTGGCACGTGATATACTGATCTACATTGGAGACAGGCTCAGAGACATGTAAGCCAAGACACACCAAAGAGCGAATATTAAAAGAAATGGGTTGGATGCCTTGATGCCTTGTTGCTGTCAAATAGCACTGCCTGACTGACTTCAATGGAATTACATGTGTTCATGCTAGCTCAGGACTTGTCACCATGTGAAGGCCTCTGAAATGAAGTGGGTCCAGCTTTGGTATCCTGACATACAACAAAGTTTGGAATGCAGAGGACTTTGATGTCTCATATGTAAAAGGATATGTTTTTTAAACTTTAGGAAAAAGTTGAAGATAAGCACCTAAAATTCCCTGTTATACTGCAAAATGTGAAAAATGCATTTTGATAAAGACAAGTTTTATACACATATTTTTACATGTCACATATATTGGTCTGTGGGTTTATTACTCTATGCTTCAGAATATCAAAAGAACTCAATTTAGTTTCCAGGACCTAGATTCCTGGTTGCGTTTGCAGAATTGATTGTTTGTTTGTTGTGTGTATTTACATGTGTATCTATGTCTTTGTCTATTTATATTACTGTCACAAAAATTACTGAGGTATTTTGGAGATTTTACAGTAGCATTTGAGACTGGTTTATCTAAGTAAACTGATATTTTTACATCATAGTATTTCAGCTAAATGTAAGCATCCTAATTCTCTCCCTTTGCTTATGCACCCTTTATATGATAATATATATGAGCCTTTTGATGTGTAGGTGTGAATGCTGTAATTACTATTTTCAGTGATGAAGTCACTTTTTTGATCACTGGACAGATACTGGCATTTCTCAACAGTACTTTTCTGAGTAAACCTTTCTCCGCTTCCATTAAATGGTGTTAACCGTGACAAATTCAGCCTATTTCCTTTCATTAGCGCACAATTCTTCAAAACAGTCCTTTCAAGTGGATGCTCACAAATGTGCAATGTAGCTATAGAAGATCTGAATAAAAAGCGTGAATTCTGGTGTGAGTTGAATGTAGAATTTCTTTTATTATTATTTTATTTTTGCTCTGCTACTGGCTTTGCTTTGCTGCCTGTGGCTGAATAGCTAACCTTGCAACAAGATCTGCATCCCTCCCTGATCTTGAGACCAGAGATGCCATTAGTAGGAGCTCATTTTGAAGTAACTTATGGACTGTAGAAATTTAAGGGTCTGACAGGGACAGATTTGTGAATTACATGCCTAAAGTTCGTGTCAAGATGTAGGCTTGAATACTTCTGAAAAATTGCATTAACAATTAGTAGTGGTCACAGTGTCAGTGCTTCTCATGTATGTTATGTCAATATACCTCGTAATTCTATTTCATTTATGCTTTTTATGTTGGGAAGGCTGAAGGGCACACCTGTTATCGTATTGGTAATGTGTAGGCAAGCAGAGCTAAAGTTCAGTATTTAAGCAGCTTCAAGTAGCACCGTGTTTGTGCTCGGCCAAATCCTGGACTCGTTACAGATTTTGCTTTCAATATGTAGCCAGTTGGAATAAGAATTAAGTAGAAGAGCTGCCAGTGTTAGATCATATTTAAAAACTTCGATGAAGGATGGTTTGGATGCTCCCATAAGAAACAAATAGAATATTTGGAGATTATCATGGACATTTGTGGTATGTGACTTCTGCCCTCGGGAACATGAACATAAAGCCTCAGTTGAATACTGTCTGTGGGGTAATTCCTCAAACATACTATAGCACAGCAGATGAGCAGAAAGTGATGTTTTTGGATTTGCTTGTATAGCATTCCACTTTTTGAAGTCTTTTATTGAAATGGTCAAATTTCCAATTTTAGGAAGACTGTAATGATTGGTAGAGCTTTCTTTACCTTCATTTGGTGTGCAATTAACTAAAACGGTCCTTCACAATTGTCCATGCAAGCAATAGTTGAGCAAGCTTAATTGAAACCGAAGGAAGATTTTTCTCTTTTGATCCCACCACACCTTGGTGATTGGAGTCTTCTGAAACAAACTGTATCAGCATAAAAACTCTCACCCTTAAAGGTATGCTGTGGGCCATGCTGGATATGTTTTTAAGAGAAGACTTTGGAGACTTTGAGGTGCGTATTCTTTGTACCCTGTGTGTAGGCACATTAACATGCTTTTTTCTCTGATCATTGTAAAACCTACCAGTAAGTATGCACCTTCAAGAGAGTGGTGTTACCAGCCGTGTTTTGCTCAGGGGTACACAGAAGCTGAACGGGTGGAGGAAGAATTTCTCGGCTCGGTCCACCTGGGATTCTCATCTGGGCCTCTGCCAGGCACAAGGAAAATTGCCTGATGTTCAGGTTGAACCAGAAGGAAAGCCTGGCAGAACGCTAGCACCTCCATCCTGAGGACTTGCAGGGTGGTTGGAGGGCTCACTTAGCTTGTTTTGCCAAAGTATGGTCCTCTCGACATGATATGAGGTAGCAAATAGGCAAAGGGAAGAAAGAGAGGCTGTGTTCAGAGGGTGCTTCAACCTCCTGTTTTACACATCCATCCTAGAAAAGATTGATATTGCCCTCTGGAGGTGTCTGTCTCTCAATCAGGACTACAAAAAGGGGTCAGATGATGGATTTGAGCTAGACACCTTATGCTTTCATGGCTGAACTTAAGCTGTGTGAATGCCATTTTCCATCCCATCTCCAGATGAGCTTGCCTTGGCAGTGGTGAACTTGCTGGTGGTAGTGACAGTGGTGGGCTCCCTGCTTTTGAAGAATCTCTGGTAGAGCCGTGCACCTGGTGCTGACACTGCTTTTCATCTATACTTCACTTCATGCCCCAGTGCGCTTTTGGGAAGGCAGAGTAGCTGGAGTGAAATCTTGGCCTCACAGGCATCAGGGGAAATCTTGCCTTTAAGTTCAAAGAGAGCCAGGATTTCACCCCAAAAGGAAACCAATAGTAATGGAAAATTTGTCCAGTCTCCCAGGTGATGCATATTGTCGGTGGGTCTATTACGAAAGCAAGTTGCTTTCCTAATACTCATTTTATCCTCTCAATTTCTTAGCTTTAAAATAATGCATCAATAAAAATTTTATCTGAAAGAGTACGTTTTCCTGTATAAGATTTCCTTTTGTCAAATGCCTTTAGGCTATCGTGACATCTTTGTAAGTTAGTTTTACTTTTCATATATTCTAAAAAGAAATAAAATAATAACCCGATGTTTACTTGGTTTTATGGGAATGTAATTTGTTTTTCAAGGCTACTGAGACAGACTGAAGCCAAAACAAGCCTTTGAGCAAAACACCACTCTTTTAGAGTAGGACTTTGTGTGACTGGGGAGTAAGCCAGGTGGGGTAGGCTGGCACACCTCCTCCTCCTATTGCTCGTTCTGAAGTCTCATTTTGATAACAGAGAATAGGAGTGCTTTGCACCACTAAGAAGTAATGTCATTTATGTTTTATTAATGTCAAGGTCTTGACATCCTGTGCAAATGTTGAGTTCCTTGGCAAAATTAGTATACCCAACTTAAGTTCAGTACAATTTTCCTCATGCTTAAATGACTAACCCATTATGCTGGCTAAGAAAATTATAGAATTGAGACTAAAATCTAAGAACCCAGTTTTCACCCCTGCACTGCAATCTCCCAAGTAGCACTGTGTTCTATGGTTACCATTTATTGTAATTCTATTGCTATTTATTTTAATTTATATAATGTTTTAAATGAAAATGCAACTGTAAAATGGATAAACAAGTTGTACTGAACAGTTTTCTGAAATTAAAAGTATGACTGGATATAATACAATACAAAGATGGCGTTCAGGGTTTATAGCTGAAGTACTTAACTGAATAGGCAAAACTTTTTTTCCTCTCTGACTTGCAAGCCTGCAGGTACAGTTACAAGGATATATGAATATGTTATCAGATAAGGAAAAAACTTTAGGGCTGCTTATTAGTGCAATTGTTAATGCAGCTGTGGAACTGTCTGCCTGTATGCTGTTGTTTCATTTGCCAGTATATGCTTGGGTACATTGCTTTGTGCCCTTCTTTCTCCTTAGTGTTTGATAATCCAATTCAAAGGGGCCTACACAAGCACTTTTCAGCATGGCAAGAATAGCTAAGTGTTCCTGATCTGTGTGACTGAGATAAAATGCACAAATACACCTACATTCATGCTTTAAACTGAGGATGGCTTATGGTGAAATTTATTTGCTGTTTCGAGTATTTCAGATGTATAGATTTTTTTTTCCTCAGAGTAGGGATGTTTATTTAATAGTGTCTTTCAACCTGTGTTGAGCTTTGTGTTTTTACCAATTAAGATTTGTTTAGAAAAGGAAGGATAAAATTTCTGATCTTAAAGATAAGCAAGAGTCAGACTTTTTAGTCTGTACTGCTGTGCCTCATTGGCATGAAGTGCAGTAATTGTATAAATACTGTGTACTGTGACCAAAATAAATTTTTAGCATGCAGTCTTCCCAAGTGGTACAGGAGCTCAGTAGCCCTGCTCTAAGTGCAAGGAAGATCCTTTTCATTTTTTTGTGCAAGCTGGGGTTAATGTAGGAGACCCTGAAAGATTAAAGATGTGAAAAGAAGAGGATGAAAAGTTAAGCTTTGTAAAGGAAGGAGACAGGAAAAGCACAGATTTCATACAGTGGGACCTACATCATAGAGCTGTAAATCATTTGAATCGGGATTGGTAGTCAAAAAGGAGTATGAATTCACATTTTGGGAAGGGTGAGGTATAATAACTCCAGAGTTTTGGCAGGAGACTGCTTGAAGCAAGCAAGAAGTGGGCTGACCTAGATGCCTGATAAGAGGCAAACTGAAATGAAAAGTGGGTGGACCTGGAGAACTGGGTGGACCTGATTGTTTTGGCACTTGCGTATTTGATGCTTGATTTCTAGGACAGCAAAATTTTAATAACTTATTGTTCATTATTGGTTGGCTCCTTAGTAATATGACTGGCACCTCTCTTCCCGAGCAGTTACTGTGTGCTGGGATGCGGGGAGGGCGGGAGCAGCTTTGCAGGCGAGAGCTCCAGTTAGGAAAGGAAGAAGTGCTTTGGGCGGAAGGTGCTATAGAGGAGTGTTTCAGATAAGGAGGCTGTCTGTGTGTAGGGATGGCTGTGGAAAAAAGGAAGGGAGGCTTTAAGGGCTCTTTTGCTCATGAGGGTGTTGAGGTCATGCCTTTGGGACATAACCTCAGCATGATTTGTGAATTGATGCTGAACAGAGATCAGACTTGGCTCCACTAGCGATTAAAATGTCCAGCTCTTCTTGCTGATATCTCTTGTCAGCGTTGTCCCCTCCTCCTGATGTTGTGAGGCCTTACACTGCTGAGAAAATCAGTGAAAGGATGATTCTGCAGGAACGAAGAGTGAAAGCTGAGTGACTGAGAGAGGAAGTGTCTTCAGTCTAACACACTCTAGCTTTGTTTATTGAACTTTTTGAGGGATAAAATACTCTACATATGTGTAAAGAGTACCAAGCTTACCTCTGCGCATCCCCATGTTATAATAGACATCAGTAGTTGTCGTGTATTTTTTAGCAAGTTAGGCACAAGAATCTGCATTCATGTAGTTATATATATATATATATGAGAGTTTATATGCTAGTGTGTTTTGTCTCCTCTTGTGTTGTTTTCTATATTGTTTTATTTAGTAATCTTGGCTATGAAAAGTGAAAGTCTTGCTCTTTTGGTAGGATGAGAAAATAACTTTCAGGATGATATTTTTTTTAAATTGAAGGCACAACTCAAACTCTTCAGATCTACGACACATGAATATAGGCTACGTGGCTGCTGTCTTGGACAATCTAAAAGGTACCTAACATTATGAAAAAGACCTAAAATTCATGAAATCCATCATCATTGCTTTTCTGGCGTGGTACCTCTTTTCTTACAATGTTTTTTGTTTTACCAGAATGTGATTGTATCTCAGTAGTAATTTTAAAATAATGCATCATTGTGAATAATTTTTCTAGGATTGTTGCTATATGACCATTCCTTGAACCTTGTGCTACAGCTGCAAGTTCCTAGAAACCTTAGATATATTTACCTTTAGCTTGTGTAAGGTAATCCGAATGGCTTGTAGAACATGAAGGCTCATTTAGCATATATGATTCATACCTGTAAACCTGTCTATCAGTAGTCTTTTATGCCAACATGTCTGTCTTATCAGTTATACTTCTACCCTATAGTCCCACTCCTCCCATCAGCACGTCCTGCATCACATTTCTCCAAATACATGTTGAAACATGCTGGTCCTATGCATTTGCACTGCTTTGTTATTTTTATTTGTATTTATTATTATTATTATTATTATAGTGAAAGTCCCTAGAAAAGCTGCTTCTGTACCCAGAAGAAAGATGTAGTGGGAATTACCCCAAGTTATTGTTCTACTGCTTCTGCACAGGGAGCAGACCATTTGTAGAAGCTGTTTGAAAAGTTTGAAGGTGATATTAGGCAAGTTCTGAATGCATAGCATTAGGAAATAGCGTTCCTGTCATCTTATTGCTGAAACACCACCAAATACAAGCGGCAGTATGTTTAAAACTGCTCATGAATATGTTGCAGACAGGTGCCACCTTACAGATGGAATTCATTGCTGCAAAATCATACCAAACTGATTGTGTCTAAACATGCTTGGTTTTGCATGTGGAGAGAAGGGGCGGATTTTACCCCACCAGATGGTGGTGGGAGATGAGGGGAGAGAGGAAGATGATGATTCCTTGTTGTGGTGCACTGTCTTGGCTTATGTCCAGAGGAGGCCTACTAAGACAGTGAAGGGCCTAGAGGGGAAGACGTACGAGGAGCAGCTGAGGTCACTTGGCCTGTTCAGCCTGGAAAAGAGGAGGCTGAGGGGAGACCTCATCATGGTCTACAGCTTCCTCGTGATGGGGAATGGAGGGGTAGGCACCGATCTATTCTCTTTAGTGACCAGTGATAGGACCTGCGGGAATGGTGTCAAGCTGTGACTGGGGAGTTTCAGGCTGGATATCAGGAAGAGGTTCTTCACTGAGAGGATTGTCGTGCACTGGGACAGGCTCCCCAGGGACGTAGTCATGGCACCAAGGCTGTTGGAGTTTAAGAAGTGTTTGGACTGTGCTCTTAGTCATATGGTCTGAATGTTTGGGTAGACCTGTGTGGTGCCAGGAGTTGGACTCAATGATCCTTGTGATTCCCTTCCAACTCAGGATATTCTATGATTCTGTGCTTACAGGTGAGCTGAAAGCTGCCTTTTTCCCTCTGCCTCCACTGAGAAGAATCGTAGAATCGTTAAGGTTGGAAAAGACCTCCAAGATCATCTGGTCCAACCATCACCCTACTACCAGTATCACCCATTAAACCATGTCCCTAAGCACCAGGTCCAACCTTTCCTTATACACCTCCAGGGACGGTGACTCCACCGTAGCTTTATTTCTTGTTAAATGTGGCTTTCTACAGTGTAGCATGAGGCCTTAATGACTTCAATACCTGCTCATCCATGAGGTTGTCCGGTGGGTGTCATAATGAGGAACTGCCCTTACTTCCCCTTTGGGGAGTGGAAAAACTTTCACTGGCTTCAGTGGGAGAATGATTGTGGTAGCTAAGACCAGCAGTCCCACGAACGTTGTTCCTTTCAGACACTAACTCTGCAATTACTGAATACAAAGGGGTATGCGTAAAGGTCCGGTGCCACAGTTGTTATTTTGACTTCTCTGATGATTTATCTGAGGCACCACTGAGCTACTGTACAACTTAATTACCACAGATCTGCAATGATTACTTAAAGCATTGTGCATAAACCAGGTATTTTCTATATTTAAGGAGCAACTTGCACAAATAAAAATGCCATACACTTGCAGGGAACTCATTTGTCATTTTTGTGCAGCCACCATCAAAAATCAAAATGTAGTCATGTCACATCTAACAGGCAATAAATGACAACTGGGGGCACAAAGCAGTTCTGTCTATTTGCAGTCCAGCAAAAGAATGAAACCATTAAGCCCTTTGAAGTTTTCCAAAGCTTTTTTGATGGTACAATGGCTTGAGTATTTGTTTAATAATTTAGATCAGTATTTAAGTAGCTAGCACATTTGATTGTATAACATAGTAAACTCTTCCTTTATAAGCGAAGTCTTCATTTGTGCTCTTTGGTCTTCTATGCAAAGCAACAAGTAACTGATGGTGGAAGGTGCTGCACAGTGGCTTGGTGGAAGCTGCAGGTGCCCAGGATGTTTTGTGGTCAAGCCTGTTACTTGATTTCCCACCTCAAATTAATTGTTTGCAGGCTGCGTTGACCATTAATGCAGCCACCTACCAGACTTTGGTAATAAACCAACAGTTGCTCTCTGTCTTGTTTTAAAAAGTGGGGTTTGAATATTATGAATTCTGTACTCGGGGGAAGTGCTCTGTGTTTGAGAAGTCTCTTTCTGCTGAGAGTCAGAGGCTGAAGTCCTTGCATCGTATGTGGTACGGAACTCGGCTCTCGCTATGCCACAATAACAAGTACCTCCACAGTAAACAAGTAGCTCCTGAACTCTTTGGAATAACTACTCCGGGAACACAGGATGAATATCATCGTATGAAAATGTTGGTGATTAAATTGCAGGAAGACTGCTGTACAGACAAAGCAGTACTTTTTTTTTTTTTTTGGTCCTGTGTTGCAAGATACTTTGTGGGAAACAAAAGTGTCCGAAGCTGAAGCACTGAGCAAGAAGGACTCAGGAGATGATGTTTCTATTCTGTCATGCATTTGACTGTCCTGCCCCATGCCAATTAAACTTTCTGAGCTGTCATTTCCTGTATATAGGATGAGAGCAGTAGCAGTTCCTTCCTCCTTTGTCTGCCTTGTCTGATGTCTTTGGTTCCTAATGACTGCAGAGCTCATCTATAGTACTTATCTTTGTGCCTCTAGACAATTACGAAATGAAAATGACTGATAATAAGTATTTAATGTCTGTTTTCTGAGCCTAGGATGTACAGCATATATTTGAATTCTGCAGCTGATCATCTCAGAGGGAGTACAGGATCTTGTTTGTTTTTCTCAGCACCAGCACCGTGTTTTGTGTATGGCTTTTGTTATGGCGATGTGGTGCCATGATGAACGTTTTGCATTTTATCCATGGTTAGAGTTGTCACTAGGGTACACAAGATGTCACTAAGGAACACAGGATGTTCCTTGTGAGTCACACAGCTTCCACATACTGTCCTCCATCCTGCCACTGTTTAAGGGTTAAGCCTTATGGGTTCATTCAGACAAGCACTAACGGGATTTTGCAGCGGGGGAGTACTTCTTGACATTAAAAACCCTTGGCAAGGCTTCTGTAAAGCACTTCAGTGTTTATCCTTTTAGAGTCTCCTGTTTTCAGAAAGTCACCGAAGCTGGTGAAATTTGAAATCCAGCTAGATTTTGAAATTGCATCCTGTGAGAGGTTTCAAGCAGCAACTCTCAGCAGATGCTGCCATGATAACACATGGTAGGGACAGTTCCTGTCTTGCTAGTGGGTGCCCAGAGG
This sequence comes from Stictonetta naevosa, assembly GCA_011074415.1. Taxonomy (NCBI): domain Eukaryota; kingdom Metazoa; phylum Chordata; class Aves; order Anseriformes; family Anatidae; genus Stictonetta; species Stictonetta naevosa. The sequence continues at coordinate 72,325,997 of CM021697.1, forward strand.
AATGGGTGAGAACTGGGGCACATGGGGATAGGCCAAGGGTGTCTTGCTGCTCCCCTGCCTTTTGGCTTCAGTCCTAGTTACTCTCTGTCACTGGCAGACTTTAAAAGCAAATTATGCAGGAGACTGTCAGGAATGACGTCAGTACCGTACAGTCCTGACTTGGGGCGAGAGGAACAGAGGTAGTTCTGTCCAACCTTGTTTTACCTGTGATTCTAGGTTTTAGATGCTGCTTATTGGCAGCTTTGGCCTATTAGGTCATACACAGAGGGCGTCTTGCAGGAGTGATTCTTCCTAAATCCTGCTCTCCAAACCTTTGTTTTTGCTAAGCCCCATGGTATAAACCTGTACAAAAACCACAACTCCCTGAGGCCATGGCAGGGTGTCTTGGGTTCCTGTAGCTGCCCCTTCACTTATCTCTCCTCACTGAAAGCTTGCATTTGCAGCTAAATATGTTACAAGAACTGAGCTGCCATATTAAGGGTACAAAATTCATGTGCATGCTGGGGCATTGATCTTGTGGTGCCAAAACCTTCAACTTGAGTGAAAACTGAATGCATCTCTTGCATAACTTGGATGAATCCAAATTGTACCTTTTCTGGCAGTTTCCCACAGAAAATGCCACTAAGACTTCTGTGCCGAGTGGCAGGGCAGTAGTGTGTCCTTAAGCATGATTTTCCTGAATAATTGTTTGAAACAGGCAGATTATTTACAGGATACTTCCTGAAGGGAAGCTGAATTTATGTTTACGAAGTTCTGTGATAAGATTAACATTTTTTTGTCTGCTAAGTGGGGCGCTTAATCTTTCTGAATTTTATTGTTTATTTAATTCTAAAGTGTTGTGAGAAATATATTTAATTTGTTATTTATATTTTCTGCTGCAGGTTAAATAAACGCTTATTCATTCTACCAAAGGAAAATATACTCCTGTGAGTTTTGATCAGATCTGAATATTGATTTCAGGTGCCTCCCCTGGAGGAAAAAACCTGGAAATTATGAAGAAGATTAGCAGAATGTTTGAAGACTGTAATTCAAGGTGTTATATCAGACTCTGGATTCAAATTCCAGCTAAAACAGTATTGTGAAACATCAAGTCCTTTGTGAACCCTCCCTGCATGTGCTGGTTGCATAGGCAGGTCAACGTACAATCTTGTACCCACATGAAGGCTGCTTGCCATGCGTGCATTTAAAAGTCGTCAGTGCAGATGTAGGGATCTGTGAGCAGTGGCAGGGTTAGGGCCAAGCTAACTTGCTTGAACTTAAATGTCCCTCCTTGTGTCTGACAAAAATGTAGCTTCCATTTTTCAATTAAATTAGAAAAATGTGTGAATTTCTGTAGCAAAGATATGACATGTTTGATAACAGCATATATAAATGCAGACATACATGTTTTTAGTAAATATAACAACTTCTGTTTTTCTAGGTTAGTGGATGACAGATGTGTGGTTCAGCCAGATGCAGGTGACCTTGCCAACCCTCCCAAGAAGTTCAGAGGTCAGTAATTCAGGATATATTTTTATATATATATATACATATATGTATATAGATGCATGTTCTAACTTTCTGGGCAAAGATTTGCATTGCCAGACAGGAGCCTTGGTGGTTTGTGAGTATATTGCTGAAGTTTCAAGCTGGAATGTGAAAGGCCAATTTTTAGAATAAATGCCAAATCAGCAAAGGCATTGGGGTAGGCAGAGAATATGAGAAAAGCAATTAACCTGGTGGTAGTCCAAGAGCCAGTTATTCTGTTCTGTCCACTGAATGCAGATACATCACTTTGTGACCAACTCCTTGCTCCTCCAGCCCTGCTCTTACTGTAAATAGGAAACAAGCTCATGAGGTTCACAACTACTGGAGTTGCTGCTTTTTTTTTTTTTTTTTTTTTTAAAGATAAACCAGTGTTATAAAGACTACCCCCAGTATTTTGTCAGTTTTTTGTTTTGTTTTCCCTTAAAACCGTGTCTCATTTTTCTCAACTTTTTTAGACATGGGCTTGTAGATTAGATGTGAATAATTCCACTATTTTGCTTGATGGAAAAAATAACAAAGCACCGACAACATGCAGTTTCTACTTCTTGAATGCCAAAGATACTCTTGTGGTATCAGAAGTTCTGTGTGTTTATATGCAGGGAAGGAAATAAAACCTTTCAGGGTCTTGTTTGTACTTAATTTAAGCCATCAACTCTAGCTGCATGAAAGTGGAGACTTGCTAGCCTGATCCAGACTTCTGTTGTCTTAAAGAGACCTCGAATCACACCTGTTACAAGGACAGTAATGGCTTTCCTGGTTTACAGCAAATGAAACACATTTCATGCCCCAGATCATCACTGACTGTGTCTATTTCAAGGGGTGAAACAGAGGTGCTTAACCTTATTTTCAGGGTATATTACATTGTTGCATGTATATGCTATTGCAAAAAAAAAAAAAAAAAAGTGTTTAAAACATTGAGAGACTGAAGCTCTGTTTTCCCAGAGTATTCAGAGTTTATTTTCCATCACATATTCAGGAAACTTCACCAGTTGGTTCCAGTTCCAACATTCAGCACATCTGCAGGTCTTGGAAATTGGAAAATGAGGAAAATTAGGGCATATACTTAGAAACTAATAGTGATAAATCTCAGTTACTTGCACAACATCATGGAATAACTTTATAGCAGAGATGGAGATAGCATCTAGTTCTCCAGTGTGGCTTTCAAGCTACCTAGCTGTGATTTCATCTTTTCACTGTCTGAAGATATATGTTTAATTGACAGCTTGAATCTTGCACAAATTTTCACACGGGCATTCTTTGTACAGTTCTCTCACTTCACCACCCTGATATGTTCCCAAAGTAGAACATATCTAGGTTTCTAGATGAGCCAGGAGTCATTGGAAAAGATTTGCATGTGATAATGCAATTGCAAAATATGTTGAAATGCCTGCAATTGAGGAGAGGTTAAAAAGACAACCTTGAGTTTTTCATTGTCTAACTTTTGAGTGCTTGATTTTATAACTTCAGAAGAGTTATTTTGTTGTGGTTGTGATGTTCTTTCTTAACTTGGAAAGTCAAGGAAGGAAAATGGTGATAGCATTCTTTGTTGAGTTTTCCCTCCAAAAACATTATTTCAACAGCATCAGGAAGGTTTCGACTCTTTGATCCAGGGTGCAAGGCTTTTTAAATCATAGCACTAATGGCAATGGTGGCAGTAGTACATGTGCATGTAGATCAGACATCAGAAGGGAATGAGACAGAGAAAACCTACAGCTGTTCTTTGCTGGTAGGGGAATGCAAAGACTATGCTCCTGAGTTGCATCCCAGCTGCTTGCAGGGAAATGTTTTCTATTAGTTGTAGACAGTTTTGGCTGTGTTCCTGTTGTGATATCTTTTTGTTGCTTTCGTAACACATCTCTTTACCTCTAGTTCCCCTTACTCCTTCCCCCCAGCATCCAAACTTTCCTTTCTTCTAACTCATGTATCAACTTCTTGGGATCCCCTCTCTTCACCTTTCTTAGCAGCCCTAAATCTTGTTACTAGCTGTTTCTCTCCTCTTCGTCATTGCTGCCTCTTGGCTCTCTTTGGCTCCAGCAGTCTCTCTTCCTGTCATTCCTTATCCCTTTCCGTTTTAGGGCGCACCCATACCTGACAATTTTGGAGTGGCTTGCCCAGTTTGTGCTGGCATTGTGATACCATGTGAATTTGGCTGAACTGCAAGACCTGCAGGAGAAGCTAAATCAGTGCAAAAGTGAGTTTTGTGGCCTTATGTGGTGGTTTTACTCAGGTGGGCGGCTGAGCTCCACCACAACCGCTCTCTCACTCCCCCTCCTCAAAGAGGAGCGGGGAGAAAATACGATGAAAAGTGCTCAAGGGTTGAGATAAGGACAGGGAGATCACACAGTAATTATCGTGACGGGCAAAACAGACTCAGCATAGGGAGATAGTAAGATTTATTACCTATTCTAATAAGCTAGAGAAGTGAGAAACAAAGGAAAGAAACCAAAAGCACCTTCCCCCCCATCCACCGTCTTCCACCTCCTCCCCCCGAGTGGCGCAGGGGAACTGGGGAATGAGGTTATGGTCAGTCTATAGCGCTTCTTTGCCGCTTCTTCTCGGTCACTCTCGTCCCCTGTGCTGTGGGGTCCCTCCCATGGGATGCAGTCCTTGCCGAACTGATCTGGCGTGGGCTTCCCACAGGCAGCAGCTCTTCAAGAACTGCTCCAGATGTGGGTCCATACCACGGGGTCCATCCCTCAGGAGCAAACTGCTCCAACCTGGGTCCCCCACGGGCAGCAGCTCCTGCCAGGTCACCTGCTCCTGTGTGGTCTCCTCTCCACGACCTACAGGTCTGGCCCAGAATCTGCTCCGGCTGGGGTCTTCCACAGGCTGCAGTCTCTGTCGGTGCAGGTCCACCTGCTCCACCGTGGTCTCCTCCACGGGCTGCAGCGTGGAACCCTGCTCCAACATGGTACTGCAGGGGGACATCCTGCTTCACCATGGTCCTCACCACAGGCTGCAGGTTACTTCTGCTCTGGCGCCTGGAGCACCTCTCCCCCTCCTTCTTCACTGACCTTGGCACCTGCAAGGCTGTTCCTCACTCCTCGCACTCTCCCAGCTGCTGAGTGGCGCAGCGTTTGTTTTTTTTTTTTTTTCCCTGTCTTAAATATGCTCTCACAGAGGTGCAAAACAACATCACTTATTGGCTCAGCTCTGGTCAGCAGTGGGGCCCTTACCAAACATGGGGCAGCTTCTAGATCCTTCTCACAGAAGCCACCCCTATGGCCCCCTGCTCCCAAAATCTTGCCACGTAAACCCACTACACCTTAAGATATGCAACCCACCATGCTGTAACATCATGGCTATGTTGTTAGTGCCCCATCTAGCATCTAGTGGCATTTTCATACATGACAAGTGGCAGTCATGGAAGGGCTGCAGCAAAGACAAAAACTGCAATTGGTTGTCTTCTTTGCTATACAAGTCTAATCCTAAGGAAACTGGGAATAGCAGGGGTTTTGTCTAGAACACAGTAGAGACTCTCTATCTAATTGGAATTAAGTGCATGCTACCACAGAACTGCACCTTGGGACTTTTGCTCTGCCCAGGCAGTCTTGGGATAGATGACACTCAGTTTACAGTGAGGATGACATACATACCTGCAACAGCCTAGATCAGGTAGGAGCTATGAGATGGAGGCAGGTGGTGAGTGTATACAGACTTCTAAAGAGTATTTTAGAGCTGTGCCCTAATAATCACCTATGAAGCATGGACAGTACAAAACTTTTGAGGACTGGGAACACTGTGACAATTAGATGTCTGCATTATAAGGCCAACCACAGCACATCTCTGCCACTCTGTTAAATTTCTTACTTATGCTCAAAAGCACTGACGCAAAAGAGCTGCTAAAAGTTCTTTATATAACCAAGAAATGTAATCAAAATACATGCTCTTCTCCCCAAGAATCTGCTGGGAAATAAGATTCAATTAAAATCATGAAGTTAATAAACAAAAAATGCTTTAAGTAGGTTCTTGACATAAAAAGATGACTTAGGCAGGAATGATTAATTGAATGATTAGACATAAGTAACTAAAAATAGCGTCTAACAGCAGGAAGAGTAGGGCCTCTTTAGTAATAGGAACTGCTGTCTGTACGGTTTACAGTGTTTTTATCACTCATAGTTGAAACTGGCGTTGATGTGAAGTTAGAGCACGACCTACAAGTCAAAGAAGTATGAGAAAGGCATGTTTCTGACAAGATGTTTAGATTCCAAGGACTGACTCTGAAAATGAACATCAGAGGACTGTTTGCTCTTTTTTTGGTAATATTTTATCAATTCCGCCTCCTTCTTCCATGCCTCCAAAAAACAACAAAAAATTGTGTTTTTTAATTATTGTACCCCTCCTACGGAGTTTACTCAGAGATCAAATTTAGGTACAGAGCTGTTGGTCTGAACTGAAAGCCATCGTAAAGAGATGTCTCAGAATAGCAGTTTCATTTTTGTTATGTGTTTACTTTTTTTTTTTTTGAATGGGTGGTAGCTATTCTAGTTATTTCAGAACATCCTACAAAACAGAGTATTGTTAAACTAAGGAAAGCAGTGACTCCTTTTCATTTTCTGTCCATATAAAGAAGCTGTGTTCATATTTCCCCTTCAGTCGCAAGTTGCACTGGAATGACTCTGGAGTTGCTTTCTGTTCAGCAGTGTGCAGATCAAGATTTGCATCAGTGTAAAGGAGGGCAGAATTTGGTCCAACACGTGTTTCCTGAAGTCTGTTGAAAAAAAAGAAGCATTTACTATTTTGCGGTTGAATTTAAGGGACTGATGTAGCCAGGCACTTCTTGTTCTAATTCTATCTGAAGTTTATGAGCTAAAGCACTTAGTGTGATGGTAGAAATGCTTTCCACATTGCAGGAGCAGATTCACTGTTACTAGGAAGAATAGCGTGTGCAATAAATCATGTTCACATGAAGAAAAGGCATTTCATGAGCAACAGAACTGCAGGTTTCCCTAAACTGTGACCATAAGCACACTTTAGCTTGATGTTGTTATCTCTGGTGGGAAACAATTTCAGTTTCCAAGGTCTAAAATAGCTCTGGTAAGACCTGCTTGTTGGTCAAATTTAGCAACTCTGAAAAAGGAGCACAGGAGTCTTTTCTGGTTTGAATCGAAAATGACTTAAGTTCTTAAACTGATTTTAAATTCTCTGCATTTCATACTTCTTTTTTTTGAGGCATCTGCAATGTAGTCAGTGTTTGAGTTCCCAAATAGGCGACTTCTTGCTTTTGTCTCGGTGTTTAGTCTGTTCCTCTTTTACTTCTCCTTTCCTCTTTTCATCCTTTCTTCTGCCATCTGCCATTTTCTTCTTTACTTGACTTCTCCTACATCATTGTGGTTTGTTCTTCCGTTTTCTCCTTGTTTCAGTTCAATAGATGCTTTCATTTTCTTCTCAGATTCCTGATTGCTTTTTCCATTGTCCACCTTGTGATTCTTCATGGCCCCACTTCTTCCTCCTTGTTCCCTTGTATTCCTCTCTTTCCATTCTCATGTCAGCTCCTTTTAGCTTCCTGTAATTTCTTCAAAACATGTTGATTGGTACATACTTTGATTTAATAGACCTACCACTTCTCATTTGTCATTCTGCTGCTTCGAGTAAAGCCATAATTTTGCTAGTTCTCCACATAACTGAAAATCTTCTGTGATGGCTAAGAGTTGAATTTCTAATACCTTACCAACAACAACAAAAAAAGTCAATGACAAGTACTGTTCTAAGCCATCCTTATGCAATATCAAGAAACATTTAAAAGGTATAAGAGGAGTTCTTTTCCTATTCAGACTTCTTGGGTACAGTTGTTTTTTGTTCAGAGGATGTGCTGTATATGTTTGTTCCACCCACTATTACCTTCTTTAACGCGCTAATATAGATGGATTTTGTGCACATTTGCAGGCAGTTTGGTGCTGAGTGCCAGTGTGGGTCCTGCACTCTGGGAATTGCTGCTTTCCATCTTTTGGTAGTTAATTAATAAATGCCATTTTTTTCCTTATAAAATAAGTAATTGATATATCTCTCCACAGTGATAAATTGTAATATTTGCTTACTTCCTAGCTAGCCAAGGTGTAGTATAGGAGGGTAAGGTTCATTTCTGCCCCTCTGCAGTCGGGGAGAGGAAGAGAGAATTTCCCCTTTCTTTGTATTTTGTAAAGAAAACTTATTTTTATAATAGTTTATTCATTAAAAAATATTTTTTTAAGCATTTGTACATTTTTTTAGAGTGAGTGTGTGGGGAAGAGTGGGAGGTTTTTTTTTCCATCTTCACTTTGTGTATAGGCAATTCTGATTTTGCCTTTGGAGGTATGAAAGAATTGATGGAACTGCAGAAATTAAATACATGAAAGTTTAGTAAGTGAAATTAGCTGATACTTTTAAGCTGTTTTCCTTAAAGCAATTTGCTTACTTTTCATAGTGTCTACTTAACTTGTGTCCTAAGGAAGAGAAGCATTTATGCAAAACTCCATAAAGTAAAGAAAGTTGCTTTCAGTTTCTTTTCTTTCCTGTTCATTTAAACTATAGCTTCTATAGGGCAGGGACTGTTTTTTTTTTTCCTGGTATTTAGGATCTCAAAGCTCGAATATAGTGTTCTACTGTTACTCTCATAAAAGTAACTTTAAAAGACCAGAGGAAAAAAAATCAACAGGTGAACTATTTTTAATGTCTCTGGAATCTAGGAAAAAAAAGGCAAACAAGCAAAACAAAACAAAACAGAAACAACAACAAAACCTACCTTGTATGGAAAAAAGAATGAGTTTTTTTCTTCTCTAAATTGAAGAAGATAATAATACAGTTTTAGAAATAAGTTCTTGGAAGCACAACTTTTAAGCATAAGACTGAAACTCAGGAAGACTTTTGCAGCATGGCTGTAGATTTAGCTATGTGGCTGAGACTATGTAGCACCTGTTCTGTTTCCATTTCTTTAAGAAGTATCACTGGGAAATATTCACCCAACTTTGTGAAAAATAAACCTGCAGTAATGATTATATGTCTATATATGTGTTGCATTTCTGTGCAGTGTGGTAGTACTGTGCTTTGAGACTTTGTATGAAGATGGGAAGCTGTGTGTTTACTGAAGTAGCAGGATGTGTGTGGATTAACTGAGAAATGAAAACTGGTCCTATAAAAAGAGAGTACAGTTACTTTAGAAAAGTAGGTATTTCAAGATGTGTTCTGAGAAGGCACATTAATTGTAGATTGTTACAGAAGATAATAGCTGATTTCTGGTCCTATGATCTTCTTCAACATACAGTATGATTTAACAGTATGGATTTTTTTTTTTTTTAGGAGTGGTAGTAGTATAATTTTTTTTGCCTTCTTTGTTTCTCATCAGAGTATTGTAAAAGTTATCCACAGGGTTTTCATGAACTCTGGGCTGTGTAATAGAGTTCTCATTGTAAATGTTCTCCTTTGAATGAAAGTAAGTATCTCTGCAAGATGGCAGGGTTTGCTTTGATAAAGATTTGTAACATTTTCTTCTAGGAAAAGCAGCACAGGCCTGTGCTTAGGGAGCAGACCGGTCAGGCCTGTTGGTGAATGTCAAGGAAACTTTTACTGCCAGTGGCCTTTCTGTGGACAGATTTTACTCCTATGGGTACTGAAGGAAGATTGGCTGCTGTGAAGGGAGGAGACAATGCAGTTGAAGTCGTGATGTGACAATGTGCAATATGTGGCATTTTGGCCAATATAAGAGACACTAAATGACAAGTTAGCAGAACCGAAAGCATTGCAGCTTAGGTTGTGTATTGAGAGCCAGCACTGCAGCAGTTAGCTCTGGGGGATGCAGATGCTGTCAGCAACTTGTGGCACAGTATTACTAGTGGTTTTGGCAGTACTAGCTTTAGATAGCTGTGCTTAACTGTGCCTGTTTGTTCCTGAGAATCCTGCCTGATTTATTTTGCTAAATAATGAGAGTTCATTTCATGTATTTAGTAAATACATGGCTAATCTTCATGCTAGATTTCCCTCTCCTCTTGTATTGGGTATAGAGGTGTTCCTCCTGCAATCTGGTTTCAGCAAGTCCTGACAAATTGCGATGGGTTGAATACATTGAACTGAATCTCTTCTTCTTTCCTGCATTGAAAAGTAATTACATTGAATTGTCAGTGTTTAAAATGAGAATAAGATCTGCCTTTGTATCTAGCATCTTCTATAGGGAGGTGTTATGAGTTTGACACTTGAATTTCCATTCAAGGGTGGAACAGATTTAGGAAACTTTCCTCATCATATGTGATGCACAGGACTTCCCACTTGCTGTTGTGGATGGGAGAGCATATTTAGCAACTGCAGATGTAAACGCAGTCTAGGAATTAGATGGTGAGTAAACAGCATTGTCAAATAGAAGCTGTCTGCTGCCAACCTGACAGTGATTAAAAACTCAGGCTGTGATTTCTGATTAGAACTCCATAGCTTCCCCCATTGACATTTTTGTGACAGTAGTGAGTGTATGAGTAGATTCCACAGCATTTAAAAATGACATGCAAGGTTAGTAAATTCATCGGGGTTATTTACACATTGATCCAGCATATCTGGAACATGTATTTAGTCTGTATGTTGTGGTTGATATATAGTACTGCAGCACCTTTTGCAACAGAGGTGAGGCTGACCGTACAGTGCTGTTGGAAAGGTGGTCTTTTCCAAGAAGATAGCAGGATAGCTGAGGGTAGAGAGAAATGCTTTTAAATTATTCTGTGATATGTGATAGAATATATTTGGTCCCTACCTTTGTGAGACGCAAACACAGAAAACGGAGAAAGGGAGGAATTCTTCACAGGTCTTTCTCCTCTTTGGGTGAGTTAATTCTCAGAGAGTGCTTGACACTTAAATATGGAGGGCTAATAATTTGGGATCTTCCTTCAGCACCTGCAAATCCCAACCTGTGTCAGGGAACAGTTTTGTATTATAATACACATGCAAGCCTATATGTTCTTGTTAATCTCACAGCAAAACTCTGTTTGCTAATTAATACTTTCCACTCCCTTCCTCTGGGGTGTGAAAGGATCATTACCAGCATTTGCTAAAGAAAATGTCTTTCAAGTCTGGCTGTTGGAGTAATTGCTGCTCAGGACCTTGCAAGACTGGGTATCTTTTATCGCTTTAAAAGAAGTCAGATATGGAGGAACCATTTAACTTAGAGGTTCCTGAGCCTCAATTTCCAGGCTATAGAACTGTCACAGGCCGAAAAAAGCCCAAAGTCTTGAGTTAGGGAATTTAATGAAATTTAGTTCATTGCCAATTAACATTAACAATTGAACAGGCACTATGGGAAGCACCCCACAGCTCTCTTTTTGCCTGGTCTCTTGGAGAACAAAGTGCCTGGGGGTGCCGTTACTTCTGTCCACGCTGTCTCAGCTCTGGTGTCCTCTCATGAGCACAGTTGAAGCTGCAGGACACGTAGACAGAGGCCATGCCTGTGAGGAGAGGTGGGCCCAGCATGGTTGTGCTGGCAACAACCAGGCCAGGCCTGAGGGCCCTTCACCAACCTCCACAGACTCCATGTGCCAACATCTTCTTCATTTTTTTTGTTAGTTTTATGCATTTTGTTTTGGATGGCGGTGTGAAGATGAGCACTATTAAAGACAGTAGGCCATGTTGGGACCTCACTGATCCAAATGCCATGGGATTGTGTTCTTGCTTGGGTCAGTGTGCTCTAATTACTATTATGCTGGCTGCTATCATGGGAGTGTATTCTTCAGACATCCCACTAATTTTGCTATTAAATATGAGTATTGTGACAGGAAACGAAGCAAGAGTAATCCTTCCAAGTCCCTGCAGTGAGCACAGCCCCGGCATAAGGCAGTGTGGTAGAGGGCCTCGTGGCAGCGGTACCTGAAGAGCAGGCAGGCAGAGGTAGGTCTACAGGGCCATGCTCTTGCCAGGGCCAATGAAAACATCTGTCCTCCCACACCATGGCAGAGCTGCAATGAGATTTTCTGTGATGAGCAGCCAAAGCCTTGGAAAGGACCCTGCTGCAGTGAGGAGCTTTTGACACTCAGCTGTGGTCAGCTGGGTGCTGGGAAGGCGAACATGGAGTTCACTTTCTGTGACATTGTTGGTTTTACTGCTAGTTCTTTTAATCAGTCTTAGAGCAAGCACATGCAACAGTGTGTTGACCTTTGTGATAGCTTGTAGCTGAATGTCTATGTAATCCTTTGTGTTAGCTGTGCCAAAAGGAACAGGGTAACCAGATGTATGATACAGAAAGTGAGACAACTGTTTCAAGTTTCCAAAGTCACATGCCTTCAGACAACACATCTGTAAATTTGTGCTGCAGCAAAGAGTACTAACAAAGCTGGAGGCAGTCTAGCATATGGGCAGGCTCCTAGCCATGCAGGGATTGCAGAAGGGTTTCTCAGGGGGGAGCATCAAAGGCTTTTTTGTCAACTCAGATATTATACCATCCTATTTCTGGTATTCCTTCCATCAAACTTTTCTGACTGTGCTTGAACATTGTCATAACCAAGCCATTTCTGGAAAAAGAAAATCAACCAAAGCATACTTACAAATGAAGGAAGTGTCTTTCAACACTACTTATGAGAATTTCTTTCAATCTTCTACAGACTGCCTTTTCAAGGTGTGTCCTATGAACCGATATTCAGCCCAGAAGCAGTACTGGAAAGCCAAACAAGCCAAACAAGGAAACCATACAGAAGCAGCACTGCTGAAGAAACTTCAAGTAAGAGACATCTGTATTTGCAATCTTATCTCAATCTGCAGGCTGTGGAGTAACAATAGAATGAAAAACAATAACAAGTGCCTTGGGAACCATCATGATGGGTATTGTGCCGCAGTAGCAGCCTTCTCCTTTCTTAGTTCTCCTGCCTTCTGACTGGCATTTATTGCCCCAGCCCTGGTTTTTGTCTTGCTTTAGGCTGTGGTTTCATTTTGACTAGGTGCTATCAAGCTTCTGAAAGCAATAATACTTGCTTATAAAGTTAAAAATTGAGTTAATAGAATCAATAATGGGTCCTGGTTTAAATCATGTGATTATTTTAGAACTCCTTTACAGGAGCTGGGCAGAGGGATGGACAAAGAGGTGCTATCCATGCTTTACTCTGGAAATTCCTCAGAGTTGCAATTGTTTTTGCTTTCAGACTAGACTATTCTTTCAAGAACTGTTTGGGCAGATTGAATGTTGCATCAAATACAAGCTATGCATGTTGAGGAGCAAATCTGTCACTGAAAAAGAGCTTGCCTGATATTATAATTGGATGCATAAGACTAAGTGAAACAATGCTATCAAATGTAGTTGCTACCGTTTCATGTCTAGTAGAGAGGTTGTTGGTACATCCTGTTAAAAAATGCAATAAAGGCACATGGTGTGTGGCTAGAGCTCTACAGAGCAATTAGAACAAGGAGTTGAAATTTTGTTCTGTGGTTGTGTTTGACCCAGACAGTCGTGGTTGGCCTTACTCTTGCAAAATGTGATCTACTGGTTTTGTTTTATTATACAATATAATAAATAGACAATTTATGTACAAAGCATTTGTATGTAATTAAAATACAAGTAAAAATAATGCTGACAGGGAGAAGGTAACCATGTGCCCTTCTTTTTTCTCTGTTGGGATGAAAATAAAGCACCTGGAACTATTTTTCTGGTTTGAAAATGTTTAAAATAACATGCTCGGTAGGGTGTGTTAGCATGCATTTCAGTTGCAATCAATAAATTGTGAATGAGTTTCTATTTTGGGTAATAAAAACCAGAATGATGTCAGGTGATTATTGTTTAGAAAATCACGCTGCAGGAAGAGAGGGGCACTAATTTTTTCAGTACAACAATGCTTGCAGGAGGCATTTTTAATATGGTGCTATTTCCTTTTTACACTATCTGTTCCAGTAGCTGAATTCAGACATTAGTTTTGTAGAATTTAAAGAAGTGATAATTCTTTTGCAGCATGCAGCAGAACTGGAACAAAAGCAGAATGAAAGTGAGAACAGAAAGCTGTTGGGTGAAATTGTAAAATACAGCAACGTCATACAGGTAAACCTAGTAAAACACATCTGCCTTCTCTCAGAGCTGAAAAGGAAATAATTGTTTCATTTCAAGGGTATGGTGAAAATGAAACTAACCACAGTAATCTGGATTGTCAGCTCAGGTAGACAGAACTTGGTAAAATTTACAGTATTGTGTTTTTCTCTCTGATTTAAAGACCATCAGAAGTACTACATATTCATGTTTAAATCATGTGCCACATTATACGTTTTATGTGTAATTTTTGTTGTAGTCTGGAATATGAATGTAAATATATATATTTATATATATTGTTATATATATTATTTATATATTTTCAAGATTTCTTTCAAAATCATACTGCAGAGGTGCTGTGCAGTTCCCTTTAAATCACTGAATTTGTTTGTACTTTGTGACATACAAATGAGACAGAAGTTATGGTCTCAAGTGCAGTACAACTTCCTTGTGAAGTTCCTGAACATAAGTTCCTGAACATAAGTTCCTGAACATAACACTATTATTGACCCTGGCTCTGTGTAGTACATGTTGTAAAACTGATCACAGGTGTAATTCTGTCAGTCTGTTATATAGTTCTATATAGTTATATAGAACTGCAGTTCCCAAACTCTCTTCTAGTTTTATTTTGTCTTTGCTTATGTATGTTATGAAAAATCACTATGGTATGAAATCCCATGCCTGCTCTTTGACTGAGGGAGGAAAAGGAAAAGCTATACTAATTTTTAAAATTGTTATTTGTTCACAGCTACTGCACATAAAAAGTAACAAATACCTCACAGTCAATAAGAGATTGCCAGCTCTGCTAGAGAAGAATGCTATGCGGGTATCTCTGGATGCTGCAGGAAATGAGGGATCCTGGTTTTATATACAGCCATTCTGGAAACTGAGGAGTGAAGGTGACAATGTATGTGGAAATACTGAACGTATAAGAGGGAAAAGGCAAAAAAATTTCCAGAGGATGCATGGTTTCTTTGCTACTGGCATAAACTGTTCAGGAAACAAACAAACAAACTGTACTTTGGACTACTAGCTTTTATATCTAACTAGAAGTTTTACCAAGCTATATGGTCTGGAATCTGAAGTGTTGCCACATTCATTTGAGCCTCTGCTGACCTGTGTTTGGGCAGTTTTGTGAAGTCCACCTATTGTATGCTGGTTTACATTAGAGGAAAAACATTGGTATATTTTTGTTTTTCATTTTTTCTTTAAGAGCCTTTAGGGTCTTATTAAGCTCTCAAATTCTAGGCAAAATTCTGTGAAAAAGTCAGCAGAGAGCATCTCTAGAAGATACACAGGTTCCTTTAAATCTATCCCCTCTCAACACAAGAGTGGCTTCTGTGACTAAAATTGGTTTTTGATTGTCAGGTGGGTATTTTCTGGGTAGGTTTCAGTGCGAGTACTGTGTGTTGGTAAGAGGAAGAAAGCACAGGAGAGCTCTTTGCTACAGATCTGAGATCTGCACCTTGAGGTCAAAACTCAGTTCTTCATTCAGTCAGCTGTGGCTTGTTTAAGGACCCATTGTGGAACATTTAGATCCACCTCTGAGAAGGCTATATGGTGGACTTGTATGGTTTTATTTTGGGGACCTGGCTGGGAATGTTTGGCCACTCTCCCTTGTGAAGTACTAAGTGAAAGAGCCCTCACAGAATCACAGACAGGAATGCCTGTTTTCTCATGTAGTTTCTTTCTCTCATTAACTATGTGGTTACCCAGCTCTTGGGATGCTGTCCAGGATGAGTGTGGCTGCTTGCAGTTCCTTTTGGAAATACGTTGTGTGGAAGGGAAGGATTGTATTCCCGGCTAATGGTCAGAATCCACTGAAGTCATAGTCTTTCCCTGTTATATGTAGCAATCAGAAGAATATGTGAAAACCTCTCCCTTTTCCCCAAGCCTGTTCCAGAGAAAAGGGGCAAGCATGAATAGACCTGTGGGCGCCTCTGCATGGTCTTTCAGCTAGGCAAGAGAAGTATTGTGGATCAAACATTAAGCTGATATTCCTTTCCCTCTTTGGAAAGAAAAGAAGTGACTTACTGCTTTAAGGTTTTGGCTTAATTTCTTAGAATACCATCAATTCGGCATCTTCTTAATTTTTCATGCCTGGGAAATAAGTGCATGTCATGCTTTCAAGAGTGAAGACCTGGGGTTCTCATAGTGTGATCTCCAAAGCCATCACAAGCCTTTACACTTAGAGCAGAATTATCAAAATGAGGTACTAAAAGTCATCCTCAGTGTTATAGAGTTTTGATTTAATTTGACATCAATGTGGACACATAAGAAATGTGAGGGTTTGGAAGCAGTTTTGCTGGACTGGAAAGTTTACATATCACTGTAGAAGGCCAGAGCTGGTTCCAGTTAGGCTGAAAAGCAAGATTTGCACTCATAGCAGGATTAGCTTTGTGTGGAATTCATTTTTGCTTGTCTGCCATTTTAGTTGTTTGAAAACTTGATCTTGCAGCTTGACAAGGGAATTGTTGGTCTTGAACTTTGGGAATGTCCAGCCATCCATGAGAAAATTCTACTAATTCTCCCAGTCTTTGTTATATGTCAGCAGTATGATTGGCAGATGTGCTTGTAACACAAAAGTGATGAAGATGGAGCAGCAGAGCCTTCAGTGTGCCTGGTAATCTGCTTGGATAATTAGTCCAAACTGAAATCAATGCTCCTGCATCTTAACAGCTAATACAGCTTCTGGTGACGGGCAGTCCTTGTGCTGTACCATCACTGTATTAGAGTATTCGGTCCTACTTCTTGGTTACAGGGTAGATGCAGCTGTTAGGTGGATTTACTGAATTTATATGCAATCACAGAATTGCTCGAAGTGATGCCAGACCTGATACGCCATCTAGAAGCCAAAGTGGTGGGTTTTGGCTGTGGCTCTTCCTAGTTTCAGTGTGGCCTCACCGCCAAGTCACAGGCAACTAGGGTTGAATAAATCTAGAAGAACACTGCTGCATCCAAGACTGAAGGACCTTGGAGGTTTATCTTGAATTCAAAAGCTGAATGCTCATTGGTTTCAATATGAAATTCCATCGTTCTCTGGAATTTTATTACCTAGACCAGAAAAAACAAGAGTGAAATTGGGAATTAAATTCTCAAGAGCTGTGTGTCAGATACACACAGGGTTTCATTTGGGAAGGATTTTTTAAGGATTTCATCTGTATGTGTGAGGAAAGAGTCCAGGCAACCAATCAAACTATTAGCTGACGGTTGGTTTGCAGCATGCTATGGCTGGCTGTGCCTATGGGTAGCTAAGGAAAAGAAGAAAGAACTGGTGTTAATTTTAATTTTTCAGAGCAAAACCTTGGGAATGTGGCGTGTTCTCTTCAATAATCTCCACAAAGAATAATTCTACAGGCAGAAATGTGGGCATGTGTGCACATGAGCGTGCTCAGTCTCCATTGCCTTGGGCATGCAGGGACATCATTTGGAGTCAGAAATGAGCTGGGTGGGGTATTTGGGCATAGGTATTGGATGGGAGGAATTCAAAAGAGCAGACTTGCAGCTTGCCAAAAGCTGCCATGCGTAAGAAAAAATGATTCCCTCTTAACTTTGCTTTCATTTTCTATATTGCTAGTGGAGGGTGTACAGGAAACAAGCAATCTTAAACTCTCTCTGCCCCTTCCTTCCCTACCGCTAATGGAGGTTAGAAACAAGCAGAAAAAGAAGAAAGTAGAAGAACGTGGTATATCTCATTGCTTCTATGGCAACTGACAGAGCTGGCCAGCATTGAGGGCAGGTTACAGATGTGAACTTGAAGCAGGTTAGGAGATTGAGACAGAAACTATGACCGCACATAACAGTTCCTTCTGTGGAGCAGAGTTGCTGTGTAGTTGTTCTTTCCACTGTTTGCCTCCATGATAACCACAGGAAGCATTAAAAAATATCTTCCCCTTAGGCTTTTTTTTTTTTTTTTTTTTAATAGGATGCTCAATGATGTGTTCTCTCACTGTTATTATTGTCCAGGTGTACTTTCAATAATTTTGAAGTCCTGATTCCACTTTGCAGGATTCAAGCCTGATGTTTTTTTTGATTAATGAATTGTCTGGTCTTAACTTCTTAAAATGGACTGTAAGTAATGTCTGTGTGAAGCATGGCATGCAGGAATGTATTGTGTAAGTAAGGTTCTGTAAAGGCACCCTGTCATAATTTTTTTTGGTTCTGTTAGTGAACTTTTCTGATTACTTGGACCAAATACGATTGTTCCATGTAGTTGGAGCATGATGACACTTTTTTGCTACCGTTTATTTTAGCTGTGTTTGTAATGAACAGGCAACCTTCTTTTTCACCCATGCAATAAGTGGACCAAATTCATCTTCATTGAAGTTATATAAGTCTGGATTGGGCTCTGCTTTTTTCATAGGAAATATGCTGATCAATGCAGAAAACATTTTTGTTTACTTGTGTTCCAAAAAAGCATGGCTTCTGCAGCATTTCATATAGCAAAAATCACATTTAGCCACTTCTTCTCTTTGTGTGTGTGTGCACTTAAAATTGCTGCGAACAACATAAGCAAATCAGGACCAATGCCAACCAATCTGTGTGTATTGATTTTTATTCCCCCCCTCCCAGGTGTGAACTGAATTCTCCATATGCACATCTCAAGCACTTTTTAGGTCAGAGACATTTTCATATATTTCTTCTCCTTGTCTATATAACTAAATAATTCCAGGGGCATGGGAATTTGCTTGCAAGGAGTCCAGGACTTCATCTTGTAGAGTGAAGATCTCTCAGCTGCTGTATCCAGTACCTGTGCTGAGCACCAAACATCATTTAGGGAGTAACAGGGAAGGGGATGGAGTGTGTTCACCTCTCTCTGAATTTCCAGTGGTCTATGTTCCTTACTAGTTTGCAGTTCTGTAGTCTGAATCAGAGAATTCCTGAGCCTGTCCTGACATTTGCCAGAAGATGGCACACAAAGTGAGGAGTCATTGGGCTAAAAAAGCCTTTTCACAGGCAATTCCTTAAGGCTTTTGTGAAATGAAAGACATTGATGGAAGAGGCTGGCTGACAGCAACAGAGGGAAAACAATCCTGCTGTCTGACTACAGATTATTTTCTAAATTTTCTCTGCATTTTGGCTGGCAGTATATATGGGATAAAGAGTACTTAATGCAAATTGTAGATTAACTGATCAGCTCCTGGAATTCATAGGTTCATATATCTATTTCATGGTGTTGAGTTTCTGCTGAACTGGGTGACATGCCTACTGAGGATGCAAGCATTATTAGTGTCAAGTTTCAAACACAAGCAATTGCAGAGGCACTCATGAACAGAACTGGCCAGTAAAGAGATTCCATGCGTGTGTGAATTGTCTGCAGATAAGTTCACGAAGTGCCATTCCTAGAACATGCATCTGAGTCATTTTAAAAAAGTGTAATATTACTTCATTTTATTGGATAATTACATAGGTCAAAATTACATTTTATTTCTGACTTCCAGGTTGTTGTGGGAGATAAAGTTGTACTGATGCCAGTCAATGCAGGGCAGCCTCTGCATGCTAGCAACATTGAACTTCTAGATAACCCTGGCTGCAAAGAGGTGAGTTCACTAGGGGAGAGGTAACTGTCAATCTGAGATGTATTATGCCCTGTGGTAACCAGAACCCCAGCATAGGCTAGGTACCAGTATTAAACATTGGTTCCAGCTTGGCCTCAAAAAAACAAGATGAAATGTACTTATTCTTGGCACAATTTTTCCTGGCTCTGAGAGCTTTGTAAGGTTTGTATGAGTTTCTGAAATGCTCACTGATAAGAGCAAGAGTAAGTCCTCTTCCAGCAGCTATTTAGGTTGTCTTTGGGTGATTGTGAATAGAATAGCATTTTGCCCGCTGAATCTTCTCCAACATCGCCATCATTATGAAGTATTGAGAACTTCAGGATCCATGTTTGGTACTGTATATATCTGTAACTAAGCCATGTTCCCTGCTACCCTGAGAGTGGTGTGTTGTTGTAGAAGAATAGAATGCTTTAAAAAAAAAAAAAGACCAAACCCAACCAACCCTTATAATTCCCTTATAATTCTCCAATTGTGTTTTTTCTCAAAGGTAAATGCTGTCAACTGTAACACAAGCTGGAAAATAACTTTGTTCATGAAGTTCAGTAGTTACCGAGATGATGTCCTGAAAGGAGTAAGTTTTATATATTTTTTGTTAATATTTTTGAATTTCAGAAATCATACCTTATTTGACTGTATAGAAATATTAGTTCTACAGTAAATAAAAGAAGAAATGAGAACTTAATGGATTCATCAAAGATCCCTTATTACTACTGTCCTACACCAGCCAGAGTATTTTTCCTTTGTGGTACTATCTTACCCAGTGGAATTGTCTAGATTGTGCCAGCTTCCAGCCTCTTCACCCTTCCAAGGACAACTGAGGATCCTTAAGAAATGATGAAGTTCAAGCCCAGAATGATGAGTGCTCTGTACAGAATAGCTGTGATGTTTCAGTTTAGGCCAAGATGCTAAAAGCAGGTATAACAAGGTACAGAAGGGAGTTAAGTATGAAAGATGACAATAGCTGTAATAAGACAATGTAGCTTTATAAGCTGATGGATTACACAGCTTTGTGCCTCCAAATCACTTACATTTTCATTTAGAATAAATAAAATTCATTTGTTCTTGCTTGTACCTTAAGTCATTAACAGCTGGCTATTTTTGGTAGGTATTGAGGGTATCACTAGGTTTTGAGGAAGAATTTGAAAGGGTGTATCTGCGTAGACCTATTTGGGCATAGTGCTTCAAGCTCTGGGGAGATGCAGAAGGAAACAAAAATGATGCCAATGGAATAAATAGAGAGGGGATATCAGTTCTGGTTGCAGAGGAAAAATAAAGATGAGAAGATAATATTAGAGAAGAGCAAAGCAGTAGGAGCTTTATATATTGCAAATAGGATAAAGGGAATAATTGTGAATACCTTACATTTGCTCTGTAGGAAAGGAAGGGCCATGACAAACATCTACACGAGGGGCAAGACGAAGCAAGAAGTTCTTGCTGCATCTTTTTGAGAAGATGAGGCTGGGACAGGAACTGAATATGAGTTGAGAAGGGAGAAAGTGCTGTGGAGTAGTGTGAATTTGAGAGAACCTGGATGTCCAGGACCAGGATAGACAGAGGTTCAAGACTGGGAGTCTGACTTGTGACAGGGAAGCCTGAGAAGAGGCTGGAGTTGGGGAATGAGTCGTGTGGAAAGTCTGAGAGGATGAAGGAAGGTGACAGAGGAGGCTTTGAGATTTCTTGAGCATATGATACTAATGCCCCTGTCAGAACGGGTCTAGTGAGGGTTAGTGAGGTTTGGCTCTCTAGTATAAAATGCATTACAGGAACAATGAAAGGAACTATGAACTATGGCTATGACACGTAGTTGTACTGTGCCTTCACAGAAAGCTGGTTTCCCTAAATATCGCTAAAGATAGATCTTAAATGAAAAACACATTTAGTAAAGTTAGCTAAAATTAAAAATCACCTTTGGGTTAACTGTTATATGCTATTCGATATAGTGCTCTGAATCAAGTTTTATTTTCACAAAAGCACGTGGATGTCATGCAGCAGTGAATTATTGCATTTTATACTAGATTTCCAGACTCAGTGCCGAGGTTATATATTCTGCACTTGGTACCTGCTCTGGCAACAGGAAGCTAATGTTTTCTTCACATTAACAATGATGACATCACTGAAGCTAGTACAGATATAGAGGATGAGTCCAACAGCTTTCCATACCTCTTAATAATGCTTCTTTTTCATATTACTTTAGGGAGATGTTGTTAGGTTGTTTCATGCAGAACAAGAGAAGTTTCTGACCTGTGACGAATATGAGAAGAAACAACATATTTTCCTTCGTACTACATTGCGTCAGTCAGCTACCTCTGCAACAAGTTCTAAGGCACTGTGGGAAATAGAGGTATTTTTCGCTGTTTATAAATATTTTAGTACATGAAAGCCAGGGTTCAGTAAAAATACTTAACCACAACATGAATCATTCATAGCCTCTTGATATCATCATACACCTCCCCGTATCTATTACTGTTTTATGAAGTTTGTGTAGGATGAACACTGAAGAGATGCTTTATTGCTGTGAGCGTGTGGAGAGAGGATGTTTTCTTACTATATTTAGCTGTACTGAAATGACAAAGGATCAAATTCAGACCTGACATAAATGGTGCAATTTTTCAAAGCCAATAGAATGACGTTCACATATCCTGAGTTCTGAGTGCTTATATTTGAGTTCATGTGCAATATAGAAAATTGAAATTGATGATGACTGACAACAAATCTCATAAACATGATGGAGTCTCTTCTTCTGTAACAGGGCACGTCAAAATCTGTTTAGTTAGGCTGAATAAGGTTGTCTTTGAATGGGAGTGATTTTCAGATGATTAGCAGATACATTATTGTTTAACTGGAGAACATTGAAAACTGGTATGTCTTGAGCTCCTGCCATTATAGTAATGTAACGCCTGTGTCCAAAAGTTCTTAGGTGTTGAACTAACTTTGTCCATTTAAAACAAAGAGCTCCTAGCTCGGGCAAGTGGTAAGTTTTGCCTTCATTTTTTAGTAAGAACTATATTAAATATGCAGAGTATATTGTACTTGTAGTTATTTTAGATTACTTTACCACTTATGAGAGACAGGGACTGGTAGATTTGAAGACAGCAAATGACCTACAGGTCAGTCAAATTTTTAAAGAAGTAACTTGAGATATTTAAATTGATATGGAGATACTTAATCACTTGCAAGAAAACTTATCAGAAGTCCCCAGTGTTGTCAAAAATGGAGCTGGTATAAACAGTGAAACACTGTAAGAGAGTTGGAGTTTTGCTTTTAAGTAGTACTTTAGTTATTTAAAGCAAAATTTGGCTCATCATGTTTGTAGTAAGTAGATGAATGAAAATATGGAAAGTAAGACGAGTCATTTTTCTGGCACCTAGTGAAAAATAAATGTAATGTGTTGTTATCTGTGGTGGGCTTAGTGTGAACACAGAACTCCTTTTTGTGTTAGACTTGTAATTATGTAGTTTACATATTTTTATTTGGAATGAGCTGTAAGAAATGACAGTGATCTAAATATAATCTTGAGAAGCATGATTAAAAATCTGTACTTCTTACAGGTTGTCCATCATGACCCTTGCCGGGGAGGGGCAGGACAGTGGAATAGCTTGTTTAGATTTAAACACTTGGCAACTGGAAACTACTTAGCTGCAGAGGTAAGAATGTCAGTTAAACAAGGGATTGTCCTACTAATTCAGAACCACTGAATAGGTCCAGAACCACTAGTAGTTCCACAATCTAGGTCTCTGAAGAGATCCCACGCAAGGTCTGAATGGGGACGACAGAATGTGCAGTGCTGTGTCATCCTTTATTGCTGTATTTAAGGGTTGCAAGGACAATTTTCTGAGCTACAGTACACTGGTAGGTGAGTTCAAGACAAAATCTAACCTTAATTTTAACTGTGCTCTTGAATCTTGAATCTGCTGTTTGTTGTCATGGCGCTAAGGCAGTCATCACTGTTACATATGCATTTATGTGTAAGATCCTTGGATTCATTTCTTTCCCTGCTTGTTTGCCCTTGATTTTTGGAGGGGTGTTGTGATCACTCAACTATTTTTCTTTGCTGGCTCAGACAACCATGTAGAAATTAAAGCTTTTAAGAGTGGAACTGAATGTAATCATTGAGCTTGATCAGAGAAGTGCAGACACTACAGCAGACACTCTAGACTACTCTAATTCAGTCATCATTCTTTTTTTTCTTGCAGGCTCTAGACTTCTTGAAAAAATGTTTCTGTAGTACCAATCTCACTGTGTTGGTCTCTTCCAGCCAGCATGTAGCCCAAGGCATCTTTGTGTTCTGTAGAAACTTGAGAAGAATGAACTTGTCCTGTGTTGATGTCATGATTTTTGGTGTCATGCTAGTGTGCTGTGATTAGAGCAAATTCATGTGTTCTGCAGTTACACACTTGTCTTTTGACTAAAAATAGGAACTAAAAAAGGTTTTGAAGAAACTTCTGCCCATTTTGAGGGAGTAGGAGGTCCAGGAGGAGGAGATCTTCCAGATCTTCTGATTATTATTTGGTACTTTATGTAAAGACAAAATAGTGTTGCGACTCCCCAGAAGAGCAGCATGATATTCATAATATTTTTTAGGACACACATTTGTCCTTAAAAATAAGTAAGGCTTTTGACAGGCTGGAAGAGAGCAGATAATACTAAGCTTATGAAATGGGAGAGCCTTGGATTTTTCTGTGGTTGCAAGAAGCCATGAACTTTTAAAGTTGTATCTAATCCATATTAAGTCTGGTCTGTATTCAAGCTGTATCAGTGGAATTAAAAGTATTTTTTTCTACTGATTTATGTAAGTGTGTGCAGGATTGTCTCTGACTTATGCTTGCAAACATGAGTGTAAAAATTTAAAACTACAAGAGCCAGTTGTAAATCACAGTATATTAGGGAACCCCTCAGAAAAGGGCTTCTTCTAACTGGATTGAGTTAAATTTGCAGCAGTGCAACTTCTGTATGTAGACAAGTCCTTCATATTCTCAGAGTGCTGCTTTCACTTTCCAGCACCTGTCACAGCCTGCATTTATTTCAGAGTCAGAGCCAATGGGCTGTCGAGCCTTTAATTACTTCTAATTATTTCAAATCCAGTATCAAAACATAAACAATGGAGCACCAGGAGAGATGCTTATGGTGTTTTCCTTCTAAGACTGAATATAATTTGGATCATTTCATTGGTTTTGTTAGTCACTCACAGTGTAAGTTAAAAATTTAATGATCTCACTCTGAGTGAGTGAAGAGCATCCTCCCTTTAAAGGCAGTGGGCCAGTATGCCTTTACAGCTCTGCCTTGTGCTGCTGCCTCCATACTGCAGCAATATTCTGGATTGGCTGAAGCCAGCTTGCTTTATTGTGCATTTAATATTGGTTAATTTTAGCAATTTTTCAATTAGCAACTAGTATTCCCTGTTCAATTTTTTTACTCTGCTTACAGTAAGAGATGCTCCTACTAGAAAGATTTTATTCAGACTGGCTAGTCTGGTGGAGAGTCAGAGAAGGCACTTTGTTTTCTACTGTGCCCTCTCAGTGCTCAAGCGTGCTGTGACTGATGGATTTCCTTTTCCTATATCATATCTGCTCAGGGATTTTCAGGAGAAAAATCTTGAGGTGAACAGCTGTTGCACTTCACTGAATGCAGAACCTAAGCCTAGGACCTCTCTACCTCTGGAAAGGAAATCCCCATCAGAAGACTTGTAAAGTAGAGAGTACAATTGGCAGAGTAGAGTGAGAACTGGAAAAGCATTTGGGCTGAACAGAGGTGAAATGCTGTGACTGGAGAGCAGCATTAGTTACTGTATCTGTGAAGTGTAAAATACCTGCTGGTGGAGATATTAAAGGTAACGCTGTAATAAAAACCTGTGAACTGTATTTTACACAGTTCACATGTCAGGCAAAACGTACCACCTAGACATCCATGTCAAAGATTTATGAAGAGGCAGACACCAAATGTGCATGAGCTAATTTTAAATCATTTGGGCAAAGCTTACTGAACACTTATCTGTACTCCTGCAGCACAGCACGGTTACTCATGGCGTGGGTTATCAACAGCGTCACACATTGCCGTGACTTGATTTTGTTTAAGCTTCCATGATAAAGATATCTAGAGTGAAATAATAAGTACAAACAAGTAAACAAAATTCATGATTTTTAAAGTATTTTGCTATTGGCTAATAATAAAATTTGTGCTGCAGTTTGAGCTGTTGTAAATCAGGATTTATCACCTTTTTATAACCAGCATTTCCTTACCTCATCTTTCTGTAAACCAGATTGGTGTGTACTGCAGAATTGTGCAGCAGAATCTTGAATGGGTCAAGTCTTAGACAATGAGCAGAAGTGTCTGTCACCTGGGTGTTTCCTTTGGCTCCTCTGAAGTTAGGTTTGTACCTTATGTCTGTAGTGTTGTGCCTTCCCTTCTTCTCTAAGTCTTTCTGTACCAGATTTAACTGATCAGCTTGATTTGTGGCTCAGTGTGTCTGACCCACGTAATGAAAGGATGTCACTGCAGCTTGTTAAGGCCAGGGGATAATTTGGGGACTAAGAAAGACCAAGACGCTTGCTGCAGCAATTCAGAAATTTCCAACTAATAAACTTAAAGGTGTTTCAATATTATAGTAACTAGTTTAAAAGAAAATAAATTTGAGGCAATATTGCTGTCCACTGAACAAAACACGTGAGTGCTTGTAAATTCAATTTTTATAAACTGGAAAGAAAGAAGTGAGGATGTGCAAGTTCTAAACTACAGATTCCTAAGAATCACACTCAGTCACCCAGGTTTAGGTACCTCTAAAAGACTTAAGGTCCTTTGATACCTCTGACTTCTGATGCAGTTTCAACTTGTACCTTTATTCCTCTTTCCACATGGCATTACTTAGGCTGATTTTCATTAATACGCTTTGAAATTTCATAAGACCCATTAATACCATAAAGCAACCTAGACCCTACTACTGTGGCTGTAGCTGAGTCACTCTGAAGGACCCCTGCTAAAGGAGACGCAGCGGTAGGCATTTGGTAATTGCACATAGCTGCATTGTCATTCCACTACTATTTATGTGCAGCCTTTGACATGCTCTGACACATGTATGCTCTCAGCCTGTTATTTAAGACATGGATGGCTATGCTGAAGAAAGTGTTTCATGTTTTGTGGTAAGACTTTGGACATCTGGAATATGTCTCCTCTGTTTCTGGTGTTTGGAAATCTGAAACCACTGGCTCAGACATTCCTAAAACATCGAAATCATAAAAAGGCGGAACCAAATATTCAGCTGAAAAATTAGAAAGAGAAGTTCTCCTCTGCTTGTTCTTTGGAGACAGTGGGAGTTCTGCTGTTAATGTCAGAAGGGCTTGATTTCACCAAAAAGAGTTGAGCCAGATCCTTAGCAGGAGATTTAGACACTAAGCCACCAGCTAAAATCCAGGCTGCCGAGTTTATTTCTCATCTTCACAAAGTCAGTGGTCTTTTAGAAAAAAGTCTATAGAAGATTCTTTTTTTAGCCTTGGTTACAACAAAATGACCCAAGTTATTTTGAAGTTTTATATTTATAAAGAGTGACTGTACTGTTAGGTGAAAATTGAATGTTTCAAAATAACAAAGACTTTACCAAAATTTTTAACATGTATGTACCACATGTAGAATGTACCCAAATCAGTCTGCATGTGTGGCAATGAGCTGCAATTTGCTTGAACAGCGTTTCAAATTCTGCAGGTTGGGACCACACAGCTGTGCCTTTCTCATGACCACACCTAACCTTTTCAATATTCTAATCTGCTGGATAAAAGTCTCTTTGAACTGAATGCCAGCTTATTGATTGTGCTAAACCAGAACATGCACCTTTAATATTGTTCTCCATGTGTGCAACAGCTCCAGTTCTATCATTTCTAAACTGGATAAGCTGCACCATAACTACTAACACTTATTGTGTGCAGATGTTAAACAGAAATGTGTGTGTCCATGCATACACACACACACAAGAAATGCATAAATGGATAAGTGTGATTTTATGTTTAACTTCTCTGGTGAGATGGATGTTGCTAAAATAATCCTGAAATACATGTATAAGTATCAAATAACATGTTAATCAGATATTCCAGCAGATAATGGATAAACGGCCATACATTGCTTGTGGAACATGGTGAACATGTACATAGTCATAGACAATGCAGAACTTGTAAAGAAAAATCTGTGATAAGTCTTTTTTACTTAGCTGGATAGACTAAGACTAGGCTAATGTACCATATAACATATTAGGTACCTTGGCAAGATACGGCAGTGAATCTGATGAGGTAATTGTCTTTAACATGGGATTAATTATGTTATACTAAAGGAATTAAGACGATGCAGATAAGGTGGCAGCCTTAATGTTTGCCTTCTATCATTGTATAAAATTGTGGCCATAAACAAGTGTTTAAATTATTACTGTGTCTTCCAAGAAGGTGCATAGAGTACTGGTGTTTGGAGCACATTACTATAACATTGAGCTGTCTTAGCTAACTTTGTAAAATGTAATCTGTACCCTGAAGTTCTTCTAGGTGAAAGAGAGAAGACTGAGAACAGACTGGCCACTGTGATAGGTTGAAGAAATAAGCTCAGAGGTAATGGCAGAACCAAACATACTTTTCCTGACTTGCACTGTGGTTCATTCGCTAAACCGAATTGTTGCTCATACAAAGAACCTCATTCAGAAAACCTCTCAGGAGTAGCCTTGTCTTTGAGGTTAGTGGAATGTCAGCATTTATGTGCTGAAGTGTCAAGGGTCTTTCAGATACTGATGAGGTGGGTTTGGCTTTTCTCTGGAAGTTTTCAGCTGGGCAGCCACTCCTGTGACTTCTTCGAACACTGTAGAACTGAAGCCTCAGTGAAACTTAACTTTTGCATGTGAATACACTTCCTAACAGTTTGTATAGGTCTGGCAAGTTCTTTGGCACTTATTCTGGTGATGAATGAGTCACAGAGCTAAACCTGTCCTCTAGCTAGCTGCTTTGGACAAAGATAGCAATAATCCGATGTGTGTCCCAGGCGCATGCCCACTGGAATACTCCTCTCGCTTTCTTACTGGGTTTGCTTGCTTCTTCCTGCAAGAGTGAAGTTGCAGGGTTTAAGCCATAAAATGTATCAAGTCTGACTAGAGTTTTGTTCTAAGCTTTTTTTTTTTTTTTTTTTTTTTTTTCCTTCTTCCTAAATCCGGTATGAAGCACACTTTCAGCTTTGGGGCATTTTTAGGACTAGATGCTGAATGCGTGTTTTTTTTTTTTTGTTTTTTTTTTTGAAGGCAGGAATGATTAAAGCCAGTTTGCCTGAGAAGTACTGGGTTACATTATGCGTGAGATGAAATGTCAATTACATGAATATTCTTAATTGAATAGGAAGTAGAATCCAAACCACCAGAGATGTAGTTCAGTGATAAGAGCACTTCAGTGACAATGTGGGCTTATAGAAATATCACGTTTCTGCAGGTATTTGATTGTGGTCTCGTGACATGTTATGCCATCCCTGGGGTTGTGTTGGCACAGACTGGGGTGAGATGGGGAGGGAATAGACAGTGCTGTAGATTGGATCACTGAGCTAAGTAAGGCATGGGGGCACAAGTGTTTTAGGTAGGTTAGTGGGAACTGCTAGCATCAAAGCCAGCATTAAAGGTCTTGCTTTGGGGGACTGGGAGCTGGATTTCACCTTCCTGTGGTGTAAGGTACTTGCTGAGAACACTTGAATAAATGATCAATAAAAGCTCTTGGTGTTCCTCTTGTCTTTCCTGAATAATTTCTTCATGTATCGTATTACTCTGCTTTTCATTCTTTTAAATGGATTTCTGTCTTACGTCTCCCTCAGTTGGTGTTAAAAATCTTAGCTTGCCATATGATTTATATCATTATAATATGCATTTATCTGGGTGGACAAAGCCAAACTATTTGTAATAAATTTAATCCTTTTTTAATAATCACTTGA
The DNA here is from genome assembly GCA_011074415.1 of Stictonetta naevosa. Lineage (NCBI taxonomy): Eukaryota > Metazoa > Chordata > Aves > Anseriformes > Anatidae > Stictonetta > Stictonetta naevosa. Next base: position 72,354,965 of record CM021697.1, read on the forward strand.
TTTGGGTCATGGTGAAGATAGCCAAGATATGTTCAAATTAATATTAATAAAAAATAATCCTTTCCTGCCTTTTGACCAGCACATAATAAAGAAGTGGAACTTGCTGCCACAAGAATTGAAAACAAAACATTTAATGAGATTTTCAGAAAGATTATGTATTTTTATGAGTAACAGCATCCTCAGCATTAGCTAAGATTAAAAAAAAATGTGAAAGGGAAATCAGTTCTTAAACTGGAGGCTGTACACCAGGGTTAACTCTATGGAGCCTCAGAGAAACTTTCTCTGTAGTTTTAAGAACTTGTTTTTTTTCTTTCATCTTCTTAAACTTTCATCTTCTTAAACTGTGGTGGAAAATGAGTTACTGCATAGGATTTTTATTTTTTTTAATGCAACTGAGATTAAATGTCTGAAGGCCATAATTTAGGCCGTTTGATACCTAGGTTTTGGAGATTGGAGTACTGGCAGAGATCTTTTGTGTTCAAGAAGCAAAAAGGATTTGCCAGTGGTATTTTTTAGGGTGGCATGGAGGCAAGCCTTTGCAGAAAAGCTTACTCCTGCTGCAGTAATACAGCTAGTGTAGAGGAGAAAAGCACAGTGGTAAATTTAGTGTCATTCCTTCTGCCTTTAGAAATGGTAAGGAAAATAACTGGATAAAAATGGCCTTTTAACTGATATGTGTAGGTAGGTACCTTTTGCTCAATGGTAACAGTTTGCAAACTGGAGAAGGTACCAGGAGATGGCAGCATCCACCAAGGCCTTCATGCATCTGCTCACGTTTAGTTTGTTGGTACTGTGGGACCTCCTTACCTGGAGATTGCTTCAAAATCTTCCATTGGAGTCTTTTTTTCCCCAAAGTCTGTTAAATGTTAATACAGCATTCAGATAGTTCCATTCTGTTGGGCTCAGTGGTTAAAGGGTCTTGTACAAAAAAGGCACGCGAAGGCATTCAGCACTCTGAGCCCTATTTATGGTTTTCATTGCCTCATAGGAGGCATGTGGTTTTGTTTTAAAGCTCTATAAGGACTGCAGAATAATTTGCAGTTGTGTGAAGAGATGGAAGAGATCCAGAGACTAAAGGAGGAGATGAGATTACTGATTTACAGAGCCAGTTTGACCTGTTCCACATACTTGAATATGGCTTGGTGAAGTGACAAAGTTAGAAACTGTTAATTTAGCGACACCAGGGCCAGGTTTACAAAGGTTTTTAAGAACACTGGGAATGTAGCTCAATTTCTTGGCCCAACTTGTTTCAGGCATGCTGGAAGTTAGGAACAATGTTCGTTTGCATGTTGTCAGTGTGCATATACCTTCAAAAATCTGGATCTTTGAGGAAGAGATTTTCTTCCGGCAAACTGGTTTGTAGTGGTGGTCTGTGAGCCTGTGTTCAGCTAGACCTTTTGGGTCCTGTCTGGAGTTGGCTGCATTTGAACAGTGTTTCTATGGGTGATCTGAGCTTTAGGAAGAAAAGAAATATGAAGACACAAATACAGCATTTATTGTCATTTAGTCATCATAAGGACTGTTTCTATTATTAAAAATACAACATCTGCTGGTATTGCATTTTGATGTGTTCCGAAACAGTAAATGTAGACGCTTCTGTTCTATATTGCATTTTATTTCTTTATTATTTCAAGATAACTTGAGAAGATTTTATTAAATTATATTGGTGCCTCTTTATTTTTGGTGCTTGCTGAAGGTTTGTAAGGTTTTTTACTCTAAAAGTTTCAGTGATGTCCAATTCAGTCATTCCTAGTTATTTCTGGGAGGGCCACTGAAAGTCATAGGGAATATTAATATTTAGAACATAACCCTTGAAGAGACAAGGATTTATTTTTTTTAATACCAAAACATAGGCCTGCCATTGCTTATACAGCAACTAAAAATGCCTTCAAGATGACCTATCCTTTAATCTTAGAACAAGAGCGAGCAGCTGGGTCAGCAAGGTGTCAGAGCCTATTCTCATTCCTGTTTTTGACAAGCAGATAGTTTGGTCTCAGGAGTTCCCTTGAAAGCTATCGCTAGCTACTTAAGTTGGCAGCATGGGGGACCTGAAGCCCAATGAAGGATTCGTGTCTCTGAGCCCTACCAGGAAACTCATCTGATCTGCTAAGACAGGGCTCGTAAGCAAAACAGCAGCAAAATGCAATCCTAAAAATTTGAGATTTTAAAATTTTCCTCAGATTATGATTGTCAGGAATTTAGCACCAGATGCTGTGGCAGTACTGAATGAAGTTTATCTAGGTAGAGTTACAGCTGCTCTTTCTCCAGCAAGTTAATAAGATGGCAAGAGTTTTTGAATACCACTGAAGTCTTTGAAATTATGTAAAAGTCCTTTGGATTTATTGAAAACTAATCAGTATGACATAGCAAAGAATCAAGCAAGCCTAATGAAGATGAAAGATTTGAGAAGTTGACTGTGGTGGTGGCTTTTTTTTTTTTTTTTTTTTTTCCCTAAGCACTAGACCTTGTTGATTGGGTAACAAATAGGCTGAGTGTTAATGGGCTGGTTATCAGATGAAATTCAAACTGTTTTTATGTGTTTAATTAGAACCTTTTATTCTTTGTTTAATGCTGTTTTTAATCAAGTCATTAAAGTGCTCTTTTAGCTGAAATTTGGCAGTCTGATTCTTTCATTGAAGAGATTTTAAATATCCTTTACCTAGTCAACAAAATTTGATTAAAATAAGCATGAGTGTTTTTTTCCCCAAACTCTCCTCTCGCCTTCTTAATTAAATGTGTGTCCAAAAATATGCTGTTTGAGTACTTTCCTTGCATCTCTGTCTAGGAAAGAAACATTTAATATAAATGTGAAATTCCAAACTGCCTACAGTATGGACTGAGACTTACAATTCACTTGTTGGACTGTAAAGTGTATCTTACTGTGTGTAGATGCAAAACAAACAAACCAAAAGAAAAACCTAGAGCAGTGTATTGGTGAGAAGTCGTTCTACTCAATAGTAAAAACTCAGATGAGATAATGCAGCATGAAGTCTTATGTATTGAAAACTTTAAGGAATAATTTTGACTGCCTTTAATGATCAGTAGAGTTAAAAGAGCTGGGGACTTGTGTCACTCAATCTAACAGGATAACTTTTAGGATTCGCAGGGCGCTTATATTTTGTGAATACCAACTACCAGAAGTAACACACGAACACATAGTTGCAAATTGATACTTCCTCCTGTGCAAACTTTACAACAGAAAGATTGTTGTGAGGGCAGTAGGCAAAAATTCAGGAATTTGATTCCTTGCTCTTCTACAAGCCACCAAATAATTTTAACTAGAAATGGTTAAACACATTGTGTATATCTGTTTTCCACCTGTAAAAGGTGGCTTTTGTTATGTGGTTGTCACACATATTGGGGACCTTCTGGTGCTCCCACAGTATGAGTATATTGGTATATAAGTGCATTCATATGTCTCCTCTTAAGTGCCACCATGTACAAAGGCGGAACCTGAAATCTATCTAAGAGATATCAGTTTTTACATACCCGGGGGGACCATCTCCAACTATGAATTCAGCCTTCAAGCTCTTGCAGATATCCTGTGTAGATCACAAGCTGGGAATTTGCATTCTTACAAAATTACAAGTAAATGCTAATTCTGTTTAGATTTAAAAGAATGTATTACTTTCTCTTTAGGTGCAAATCTTTAAAAAAAAAAAAAGCCAAAATAGTCAATGATTTTAGTGTTTAAAATATGGTCTTGTGTAGCTGTGGCAGCCTTGTTATGGTATTGACTGTCCCTATTTCCTGCTGAGTTTGCTAGGCTGCTTTGAAGCTCTCTTACCCCGTAGATGAAGTACAAGTTGAATTTAGGTCCCAGTTACTTCCTGTGAGCTATACTGTGCAAATTACACTTGCAGTTACAGTGGTACTTACTGTAACTACTGGTGATAGGACCTTAGTACAAGGAAAAGCTCATGTAGCACGAGTCGATGTGCACTGTTGGCCCATGCATATAAAACCATAATGTCTTCCATGGTACTACAATGAAAAGGAAAAAAAAGTGTGATAACCCCATTTTCTGGAGCTTAGGGTGTTTAATGTGGCCTGGAGGATGTGTAGACTTGTATCTGGGTTCATACGTATAAGCAACTGAAAAAGATCAGTTATCTGTGGTGTCGTAAATCCTTGTTGTTTGAGCTGTGACAGGTGATTATATTGCCAACTGTAAAATCCCTGTAACAGAGCTGGACTTTTACGTGGCAGTGGAGTGAATGACGAACAAAAGTGCTATCAGTTACCCTGACCTACCATCTCGGGTAATCTTTAGGCCACACTGACTCCATCACTTCTTGCCATGTGGCCACTTCACTGCTTCACTAATGCTAATTCTCTTTTGCTCTTCTCTGATTACTCTCTGCTAGTGCAGTCTGCGTTATTTGATATAGATTGCACCTCTCAGGCCACCATATGGTCACTGCTATTTACTCAGGTGGTTAGGTTATGTGGCCTTACATCATGGATGAGCAGTAGGATGATATGGTGAGTCTCATGAGCTTGCCATAATATGAAATGATCTTTGATATCGTCAGCCATGGTGAAGCTGAACTCCTATTTGTGATACGTTTTCCTTTCCTGTCCAGGAAAAGGTAAAATAAATATATAAAAAGCTCATCCTAAGTATGTTGAAAAAGAAGTGGTGGATGATTAGGATCTGTGAATTATTCTGCATTGGAAAAGAAGTTGTTGGAGATGCACCCTAAAAACAAACAAACAAACAAACAAAAAAAACCCCCACAAAACCCAACAAACAAATAATGGAGCTATTAGAATAATGATTTATATAATTTACTTGCTTGAGCTCTGCGGTTTAGAATGCATCATGTTCTTTCTGTGTATTGACTGCATGCACCTTCCAGTGGTGTTTGGCTGAAATATACAGTATTTCAGCTATAGTTCAGGAACACTGCAACTCCAACGTGTTCAATAACCCCCAAAAGCATAAAGACTGCTAAGCTGAAATGGACCCATTTTAGCATGATATTCTTATTTACTTTCTGAAGAACTGAAAAGAATTTTACTTAATTTCATTAGCAATAAGAAAAAAATATTAGTGTTGTTATTTTCAAGGTTGCTTTTATTTAGAAGGCTCCTAGAAGAGCATAGAGGTGATCCTATATAAATCAGAAAAAGCAATAGGTTTTGGAGCATCACTGTGTCCCTAGCTCCTTATGTTGTACTTGAATATTGAAAGGACTCAGAACAGATACAATATGGTATACAACACTACATGATTTATGCCTCTCTACCTGGAGAAATATAGTATAGGATAATAGCTAATAGTCTGATTTTCAGAGGTGTTCAGTGGCAACAACCTCAGCTGAAATGAAAATAGTACCTGCTGAGCTGAAAAGGGAGCCATTAACACCAGCCCTGAAACTGCATTCCATCGTGTTACTGTTTAACATCAGCATCTCAAACTTTTTCTAAACAAAATCTTTTTAGTTTTGTTATTTCTGTTACAGTGGGGCAAGAAAAAAACATTATTAAGGATGTACTTCAATTTTCATTTGAGCCTTCTGTCTCTGTCAGCCTCTGTCCACAAGAGAACTATTTTGGAAATTTGAAGACAATCTGCTTAGTCATTTTTAAAGTAGGCAAGAAGTGGCGTGGGAGAGAGATTTTCCTGGTGTCTCCTGTTGTAGATATATATTCTTAAAAGCAGCATTATATTGAGAGGAAACAGTTGAAGAATAGCCAGACTCAAGGCCTAGCTCATTCTGAGCAGACAACTGTATTCACGAGTGCTTTAATGAAACATCATAGACCTACTCCATTTGAGTCCTTAGTGCACAGCTCTCTGTGCTGAGTGTAGTGGCAGACCTGAGATGGCTGACTTTTTCTGGCTTGCTTACAACAAGCAGAATCTGAAGGTAAGGTTAAATTTAGCCTTCTGTACCTTCTATGCACCGTTGTTGAAAGTTTGTGGTCTAAGGAGCTGTGACTAAGGAGCACTGCTTGATTATTTTCTCTGCTGTCAATAGAAGAACAAAAGTTCAGAACTCAGCTTGGCTATCAAAATGGACAACTAGAATTATTTTGAGGTGCTAGGTGAACAAAAGTAATGCTGAAAGAAGTTTGAGAAAACTAATAAAACTATATGAAAACAATTTAATATACATACATAAATATGCATGTATATACGTGGATCTTCTAGCTGTCTGTCGTTCAGTGTTCATCTCGCATTCCTGTTGCTGTATAACATAAGTAGGTGGGAGCTGGAGGTAGGAAACTGAGAATGTTGTGGAGGAGCAAAATGTAATATTTTGGGATAGGTGTAAATGCAGGGAGGAAAACAGGCTCTAAATTAGGTTTGTGAGGGCAATGGTAGCTAATGTGAACATGGAAATTAAAGCATGAGAATAACCCTTTGTTCATTTCTGTGCTAACAAATCTAACAAATCAAGTCATGACACAGAGCAAAGGTATTTTCAGTAAGTTGGGGAGAATCTAAAAGTTTTCCTCCTTTCTTTGGGTTCATTATGTGGAGAGGAGATGGCTTTTTGGGGTTAAGGGATATAAATGATAGAATATCAATAAGACCCTTGATAACTTGATAAAAAAAAAAAAACAAAAAACAAAAACAAACAAACAAAAAAAACAGAATCATCTGGGTTGGAAGAGACCTCCAAGATCACCGAGTCCAACCTCTGACCTAACACTAACAAGTCCTGCACTAAACCCTATCACTAAGCTCTACATCTAAACCTCTTTTACAGACCTCCAGGGATGGTGACTCAACCACGTCCCTGGGCAGCTTATTCCAATGCCTAACAACCCTTTCAGTAAAGAAGTTTTTCCTAATATCCAACCTAAACCTCCCCTGGCACAGCTTAAGCCCATTCCCCCTCGTCCTGTCACCAGGCACGTGGGAGAATAGACCAACCCCCACCTTGCTACAGCCTCCTTTAAGGTACCTGTGGAGTGCAATAGTCGCCCCTGAGCCTTCTCTTCTCAAGGCTGAACAACCCCATCTCCCTGAGCCGCTCCTCGTAAGACTTGTTCTCCAGACCCCTCACCAGCTTCGTAGCCCTTCTCTGGACTCGCTTGAGCACCTCCATGTCCTTCTTGTAGTGAGGGGCCCAAAACTGAACACAGTACTCGAGGTGCAGCCTCACCAGAGCTGAGTACAGGGGGACAATCCCTTCCCTAGTCCTGCTGGCCACGCTGTTTCTTATACAAGCCAGGGTGCTGTTGGCCTTCTTGGCCACCTGAGCACACTGCTGGTTCATATTCAGCTGACTATCAACCAATACTCCCAGGTCCTTCTCTGCCAGGCAGCTTTCTAACCACATATCTCTCAGCCTGTAGCTCTGCTTGGGGTTATTGTGCCCCAGGTGCAGGACCCGGCACTTGGCCTTGTTGAACTTCATAAGGTTGAACTGAGCCCATCGGTCCAGCCTTTCCAGATCTTCCTGCAGAGCCTTCCTACCCTCGAGCAGATCGACACACGCACCTAACTTGGTGTCGTCTGCAAACTTACTGAGGGTGCACTCGATCCCCTCATCCAGATCATCGATAAAGATATTGAAGAGACCTGGCCCTAGGACTGAGCCCTGGGGGTCTCCACTAGTGACCTGCCTCCAACTGGATTTAATTCCATTCACCACGACTCTTTGGGCCCGGCTACCCAGCCAGTTTTTAACTCAACGAAGCGTATGCCAGTCTAAGCCATGAGCAGCCAGTTTCTTGAGGAGAATGCTGTGGGAAGTGGTGTCAAAAGCCTTACTGAAGTCAAGGTAGACATCCACAGCCTTTCCCTCATCCACTAAGCGTGTCACTTTGTCATAGAAGGAGATCAGGTTTGTCAAGCAGGACCTGCTTTTCATAAACCCATGCTGACTGGGTCTGATTGCCTGCTTGCCCTGCAAGTGCCGTGTGATGACACTCAAGATAATCTGCTCCATAAGCTTCCCTGGCACTGAGGTCAAACTAACAGGCACAAAAAAAAACAAAACAAAACAAACAAAAAAAAACCAACATCCTTCACAGCACTTTTCTGTGTGATGTTCAATGTATGACGATTATGGGTTATTGAAAAATTTTATTGGGATTAATTCAGCTTGCCCTGTGTAATTCACTTTTGGGTCTTCCACACTGTTAATGCCAAATTCATGGCAAGAAAATGACTGTAGTTGCCTGTATGAGATGTACATATGCTGTCATTGCTTAAAAACTGAATTACCTTTTATAACTATTAATTTTGGTTGAAAGTTTTCAGTGCTTTGAAGGCATATCCTATGTCAGGGAATAAAGTAAATATTGAGGTAAAAATATTTCATTATGTAAGTGAAATCCTGAAAGGTTTTGTGTCCAGCCAGTATGTAGGTATATGTGTGTTTTTTTATTTGAGTATATGTCTGCCTACATAATCCCTCATCTTTTAGTTCACGTATTCCCCTTGTGAAAAGTAAAACCATATTGAACACTTTTAAATAGTAATGCTTTACACTTGATAATAGTGTCATTCATCCAGGCATCTCATCCTACTTTAGTTATTAATTGATGTTTGATAGTCCTGGTATGATATAGAAAATATTATCCCCTTTAATTATGGTTAAGCAGAATCACAAAATAGTTAAACACTTGTCTATAGTGGCATTGCCATTCCTGTTTCAAAGAGGTGTTTATTCTGAGTTAGGTCTTCCTGTAAAATCTCAGTAGACATGAAACATGTTAGTTTTTATCTCAATACATCTGCTCGAGGTCAATCCTGAAAGTGTTTGTGTGTTTGTAGGGATGATGGGATGACTGTAATTTCCTATGTTTAGATTAGTAACTGTCTGTGCTTTCTCTCCATCGTTCTTTTTTTAATTATTATTTTTTATTTAATTTGAGATTCCTCCCTTGAGTTAACAACCTTTATTGTAAGATGCACGTTTTTGAAGTGAGGACATAGCCAGCAAGTTGCTCAGAAATTGGATCGGTAATTCTCGTAGTGTTATTGCTATACTAGTTATAAATAGTCCACAATTCTTTTTCAGGGTAAATGCACAACTGAGTACTGAACCAAACACTCTTCCCCATTTCTGAAATGTCTAAAAGCTGTCAAGATCGTTTTTGACTTCTTTTCTTTTCCAGCTTAACCCACACTATCCAGAAGGTAATAATGAAGGAAAAGCTTTGGTAAGTGAAATATACATGTTGCATTTAATCTGGGAAATACTGTGTCCTTAACCTAATAAAGTCCAAAATACAGAAGTCCTTTGTGGCTTTTGCTGTAGTTACATGTCACAACCGCTGTATCTTCTGTATCCTGTATAAGCTAGTGTGCAATTCGGAACTGTTATTACAGAAGGTTTTCCGTTGTGTAAAGGAAGAGATAAGAAGCTTATTCAAATTATGCATCAAATTGGCATTAGTTGGAATTCAGTTCTGCTTAGAAACTGTAGACATTAAATGTATTAATACTTATGAAGTCAGGCATGCTACCTTATGGCAGAAACACCACCACACTCTTTAGCAAGTAAACCAGACAAGCAAATCCGGTTACTTACGTACCAGTATCTATTCAGAGGCCCTGTTAGTGGAGATGAGCCCCCCAAGGGCATGTTTGTCGGTCAAGCATTGTCCTAAATCTAAGGACATGCTGATGCTTTTTTCATTACCTGTATTGAATACATGTAAGGAGATACCATCACAAAGACCTAAGTTGTCCTTGCTGCACTGTGGATGGGTTGGACTTAAAGACTTCCAGGTAGTCTGTAGCTATTACAGGTAAAGGCCTTTGCTAAGAGTGTGCTCGCTAATTCCAACTAATGAGGCAAGGCTAGACATGTTGTAGTTTATAATTTGTGAAAGTAGTGGAGTTAAAACCCCGAGGGAATCTTATTCTTATAGTCCAAGAAAGAATCATTCCTCCATCAGATATATGAGATTGCCATGAAAACACTGAGATCTTCTTAGAAAAAAATCAGTTCAATTTCTTTCTGTTTGCCTTCTGGCTTTTGTTCTTTTAACAGACACATTTTCAAGTTTTTCTCTGAATGGGGAAGATTTTTTTTTTAAATTAAAACCAAGATTCTTACATAATAATTTGCCTCCAGCACTGCAATTTTAATAAAAATGGAGACTGTTGTAAGATTTAGTAACATTGGTTTTCAGTCTTCTGTGGTATTTGGTACAAATAGTAATATAGCAGTAACAGCTAAGCTGGCCAGAGAAATGAGAACTCTCTCTCATGAAAATATAGGAGTTCCAACAGTTGTCTCTCTTTGGTATTGGAATGACATTTGAAGCCTCCGAAGCTTTCTGACAGAAGTCAAGATAAGTTCTAGAACATCCATTGAATATGGTGCTTGCTGGAAGTGCTTGTGTTCATACTCTCATGCTGGGAACGGTGGAGCTGGGTTATCATACAGCTCATCTGCATTAATGTTTTAGTTCACATCATGATGGCACTTCCTTAATTGAATCACCTAATTGTACCCTATTTAAGACACTCAATTTTGCTTTGCGAAGCAATCTCAGAGTGTGTAAACTTGTATTCTGTTGGATCAAATTTAAAGGATGCACATCTGGAATGTATCTTCTGTGCTCTAGGCTCTCACGGCTGTCTAGCCCAAAAAACTAGGCTAGAGCTAATCTGAATTAAAACATATGAAAACATGTATAGGGTAGATGTTAGATCCTCATCACAAAGGGCCCACTCCTACTGTACCGTGCTATACTAATTTGGATATAATATAGAGTCTGCAATTGCAGCATTTCCAGTTCATCTAAATATTATCTGGGTTGGGTAATTAAGATGGAACAAGTGTAATCTGAATGTGAATGTTGAAGGTGACTGCTCTAACAGTTTGGCATAATCCTTCTGAGCATTGGTTTCAACCAAAAACCAAGACCAGAGAAATTTGATTAGACAAATATTTTATTTGAAAATGTAATCAAAACTGATTGACAATCAAAACTGGTTCTCTGTGGAAATTTTTCTTTACACAGTCAGCACTTCATGTGAAAAACATTCTGTGAAAGAACAACTGATAAGTTTTGGTAACACCTCCATATAAATCCAAGCCTAGTGGTGCTTTTAGCATGCTAGAAATCCCTTTGGAGCCTTCTCTCCTTTACGGTCCCATTGGAAATACCATGAATCAGCATTGGCTATTTTAAGTCTTCATCCTGACTTCAAGCAACTTGAGTAGCCAAGCTTCACATCCCTGTGCAGAAATTTATTTTACAATGATGTGTTGTTTTGAATTGTCCCTCAGTAGTATGGCAGTCTTACAGTATTTGGAGTTCTTGAAGGGTAATCTATGTCAGTCTCGTATCCAGTATTCATTTAACATTTAACGTAAGCTTTTCTTGTACCATGGCTTTCATGTCGCATTTCTTCAGCCAAGTGATTGCCTGACTCACTGCAAAGGCATCATATTTTTCATCTTTTGAACAAATTAATTTTGAAGTACTGTCAGTGAAGTAAATCTGCTCTAGAGGGGGGATGGAAGTGGACCTACCCCAGCATAATTTGAAGTTAGAGCTGTAGGAAAATGAAGAGGCATACTTGAATCTCTTCATCTGAAGGAAGAAACTGATCCTCCAGTCTGTTTTGATTTTCATTGCTAGTCTGATGGATAAAAGGGTACCAGCTCCTTCTCTGCTGGTTGGATTTTGACGAAGGCATAGCCATCTGTGTGTTTTGTGCCAACCCTTAACTATAAATGTGTGACGGGGCTTCTTGTGCATGTTCACTGCTTGGTTTACAAGTCTTGATCACAGTTGCTTAGGCAACTGTCAATTTTAGGAAGCAACGATGGAGAAGAATTTTCTATGGTGCAGTAGTGGGCATAGGCATCTAGATTCTGCTTAAGTCTATCTTTTTTGCCCTAAATGACTAGAAGTCTAAAAGGGTTTTGGCTGCTGAGACCATAAATATTGCTGGAAGTGACTAGGACTTTTGTTCCCAAGCTGTGTTTGGGCTGCAGTTCCTTACACATTTATGGGCTGCTGCTTGAGATTTCAGCCAAATTGTCTGGTGAAACACTGCTTTGATTTCTGGTAAAATTTAGCCTTGCATTGAGTTGCTTAATATTCTTTGTACGTGTTTTTCCCACATCTAAACTCCAGAAGATTATTATTATTATTATTATTTGTAGCATGAAGACCTTTCTCTGATTTAAAGGCCTTGTTGGGTAGGGAAGGGTGAGGGGGGCTTCTCCAGCTCTCTAAAGACTAGGAGATTGTAAAGTATAGTGCATCAAAATGCAGTGCTCTGTTATAGTTTCCATTAAATCCCAGATAGGTGTATTTTATGCTGCAAAGTAGTCTATTATTTCCAATCACAGAAATGTACAGCATCTAGAAGAACACTATAAACATTGGGGAAATGATGTCAAGAACAGCTGGGAACATGGCATTTGTTAGCACCTTACTATTAAAAGGCTGTCTTTGGATAGCTACCTTAGCTCCATTCATCTGCATTTTTGGGAGAGAGTGCTAGTCCTAACCAATTCCAAACTAGTTTTACTATTGAGATTTTTCTTAGGATAGAGACTGGTATGCATTTACTTTTCTTGTAAAGAAGTTGGACAGTTTTGCCATGGGTTTCTTGGTCCAATTTGACATACCTCTTTGACTTTTTTCTGTCTATATTTATGAATGCTAAACAATTATGTGATTCAATGTTTTCTTTCTTGCTTCCATCCCAAATTATTTTTTCCCAATAAACACTCCAAGTTCTGTTTTTATTTACCTTCCAGCAACTTTGTTTAATTAAAATTTCATGCATGTCACAGGTGATGCAGTTAAAATAATTAGAATAGGTTTGGGGATTTTTTTTTTTGAGGCTGAAAAACAATCTGAAAAACATACTTAAAAATAAAAATAATCAGTTTTAAAATGTCAGTCTCTCTGCTTATATAAAGCCAGCAGTCAGACCACTTGAGAGGCTCTGCACTCATGGGGAGAAGGAGAGACATGGATGCTGGCACATTATTATTATTCTGCTGCTGCACACAGGTCTGAATCAGCTCTGAAAACACATACATTGTTTCTTACAGAATGTCTCTGGCTCCTAACAACAGAATTGCAACGTGATGTCTCTGCTAAAAATGCGATGACTCACAAATGAGTCAACAGCGAAGGTGTTATAGGAGGCTAACTGCTGTGCTGTCTGCCAGGGCTACGTAACATGCAGGAGCAAGGCTGGCCATTAATTTCCTCGACTTTCTTTTTGTATAGCATTTTTTAAGTCATCTAACCTATGGAGTTCTGCTCACATTACTGCTTTGTGAAAATGCTGATTTTTAAGAGCCTCCTAAGCTGGGTTGACATACTGAGATACCACAGTGTACTAGGTTTAACAGGCATTTTCAGAACTCTGGTTGCTATTAAGTTTAATTTCTGCTGAAATCTGTAGTGCAGTGTAATGTATTCGTTCAGGAGTAGGGCATTATCCTCATCTGTCCCTATGCCACAAGAGGTGTCTTTACCAATTGGAACTGTAGATTGGATTTGCATTCTAAAAGGAAAGGTATTCCTGGCCTGGCATGTTTTTGTATTATTATTATTATTATTTTCTCCAGGATGTTTTTCTTCACTTTTTTTGCAGGAAGGCTCCTTCATAAACAAAACTCCATGTAAATCTGAAGTTTAGGTATGATACTCAGTTGAGATTAATAATATGGGAGCATGGGGTTGGTCACAATTACTGGCAAATTATATTAAGAGCTGTGAAGAAGGCTCATCTCCCAGGCTAAAAGTCCCAAGAAAGACAAGCCTGATTATTTCTAATTGCAGTATAGGTTTTGTCACCAATTATGCCATATTTGCCCTTCAAATTGCAAACACTGTACGTTTGTGCTGGATTTTTTTTTTCTAAAGCTTCTTTTTAAATCAGTGTGATGCACTGCAAGTCAGTGGTGGACGCCCAGGAGTTATGGCATTTGCTGGTAGCCTGGATCAGTATTGCCACTCTTCACCGAAAGGACTGTTTGTTTTCACTAAGTATATCTTCTTCTTTGAACTCCCAGCCTTTGCTTTTCTAACACAAGTCCTTTACTACTGGCTATATGGTAGGGGCATTTTCCCTTATACCCCCTGGCAAAGTCCTGTTGTACATGTGAGTAGTGTACTTCACAAGCCATCTTCTAGTTGAGTGGATGCTTAGGTTTTGTTAGGCAGAACAGGCTGCCTCTGCTATCTGTACCATGTGGTTTTTAGATGGGGTTACTCTTTTGGAAGGAGTAGGTCCAGATCCTGCCAGGTGGAAGAAAAACTGAATTGGCATTTCCCAGATCCTCATTAGTCGTTTAACCAATGAACTACAGAGTGAGGTGATTCCACCATCTTCACCTTGGGCATATATCTAATTTGAATTGCTACAACTTGTGACCAGTTTGTCAGTAATATGGGACAACCAAGACTTTTTTTTCCTTAATGAATTTACTATTTGCTAGAATAGTTTTACTCACAGTTCTTGCACTTTTTCTCTGTACTCCTAGCAGGTAATTCACCTACTTTTTTTTTGGAAAAAAGTCTTGGGAGTGCTTTCTTTGGCTGCCACTGACCCTATCACCACCATCTCTGAAACTGTTCTTTGGCTTCTTCTTCATACTGCTTTAATTTGAATTTTTCTTTCCATGAGTTCCTTTACACATCTGTACCTCCCTTTTCTTCATTGAATCAGTTTTTGCTGGCTGCATCTGCCTGTATGCTGGTTTCTTACTTGTGCAAATGTCATTGTTTTGTTCTGTTTAGGAATGCAGTGCTTCTTCTGTACTGATCATATTGTCTAATTAATTTGAAATATTCTAATTCTTTCCTCTTCTTTCAACTTCCTCATATAAACTCATCAGCAAATTTAATAATGGCTAGATTAAATGCAGGTTCTGATGTCTGCTTACTAAATTTAATTATGAGAAGCTTTCTGTGTACGAGTATGTATGTTCTCTCTCACACACATGTGCATGCACTCAGATGTAAATTCAGACATAAATTTAAGTCTGTATTTTTGTATGTGATGGCTGTATCTCTGTCATGCACTCCCTATGTATGTTGTTTTTAGAGCTCTCAAAGTCAGGGTCACTTTTCATTTCTTTTTTTTTTTTTTTTTTTTTTCAGTGACTAGCGCATTTCACTCATAATGAAGGTTGGGTTGCGAGGTGTCTGAGATCCTAAAATTAAATTATGAAGAGAGTTCTGAGGTTTTTCTGGAGTCCAGTTTGGAACTATTATACAGCTGTTGTGTGGTTCTGATTTTGCTCAGCTAAGCTTTGCATTGCAGTTAGCAGTATTACAGACACTGTCTTGCCCTCTGTTGAGAGGGACTTTTTATTTTATAGACTAGAAACCTGCTCTTGCTCATATGGCAGGTTTGATTTGACAAGTGCCAAGACTGGTTGGCTGGATTTAGGCCTAATGAGCTAACTCCATAGCTCAACAGCATCTACACAATGGCTGGGGAGACTCATGCCTGAGTGGAGTCAGCCCCAAACTGCAGGATGAACTTCCCTGCAGAGAACTAGTGGTTCATTTGAACTACTTAAGCACAGGAGACCTGCCTTTCACTTTGCTTCATGTCTTAGTAACCTGTGCATGTGTGTATGTGCTCATTCTTAATGGCCTATTGGGGGTGGTAAGACATTTGGTAATGAGTGAATATAAAAAAACTTTGCAACATAGAACAGAATATGGTTTCATATTTTGGTCTGTGTTTTTTCCTGGAACTCTAGGGAAAAAAAATAATTGAAGTGTCCTGCCTTTTTGTATACTGGCCTTTTCAGTTTGGAAATTATTGTAGAGTGGGTAGGTTCTAGGAAAACCTAATTAGTTTTGGATGTAAGTTATGGAAATATTAACAAGTTTGGATGCTGTTCTAAACTGCCTTGTATTCCTCACTCCTTTACTGATGTCCTGAATTTTAAATAGATTTTCCAGTTTTCCAGTTTGTTTGGAAATTCGGGAAGTAGATTTTTGTTTGATGCTAGATTCTCACTCCTACCTATTAAGCTCTTAAGAGCATTCACCTGTAGTTTGCCTGCCTTCCCACTTTGGGTCTTATCCTGAGTTTGTAAAACAAAATATATATGGAAATCACCAACGGTGGTGGATAAAAATTTTTGCTATTTTCTCAATCCTCACATACAGGTTAAGTTTCTATGTGCGATCTCGTTTAATATTTTTTTGGGTCAAGAGAATGTGAGGACTGCCAGATGAAAGTTTGCTCTTCTGCAAGACACAGGGGATGTGTCTCCTTTGTCTCAGCAAGCCTTTCTCTCAGAAATGAGTGACAATACTGTAATCACTAGATGTGCCTAAGAAGAATTTTTGAGACTATTTCTTCCTGTTTTTTTTCTTACTGTTTCTCTCCTTTGAAAAAGTAATGGGATGGAAAGCTGGCATTTTTAGGCCTGGTAATAAAAAAAATGGATGTTTTGGAAGGATTCAAAAAGTGCCTTGAAATAAGATGATAACTAGTTATTTCTTACTTAGTTTCACTCATCTTTGATTTTGTAGCTTAATCCATTGGCAATATGAATAATCAAAGCTTTGCCCTTGATTATCCCTTACAGTTAGGTTTTAATCAAGGTACTAATGCAAACCAAGTACAGTCTAGCCTCTTTGCATTGTTTTTTACATGTCTTCCCTAGTGGTGCACTATAAATCATTGTAATATTTCAGATTTCCAGTGTTTGATTTTCTCCTTTGGCTTTCTTCATTCCTCTTTTCTTCTACTCCCACAATATATTTTCTGTATGAGAAAGGCTCTGGGCTGTCTGTTTCTTAATTGGTTATTAGTCTCTTGTAATATGGGTAACTCAGCATGCTGAAGGAACAGCTTTTACTTATGCCAGTAATTCTACTTGTTGCTGTGTGGTTATGGGCGTAGACTCTGAGTTGCTTATTCAAGCAAATATAGGTGAGGTTAGGCTTAGAGAAGGTAGCATTTGGAGTATGTGAAGCCAAGGGGTATATAGGTAATCTAAGGTGAAGATGACTGCTTAGTGGTGCTGGATCACAGAATTCCCATGGACTTTCAGCAGGTGGGGGGAGGAAGATCACCTTCTTTGATGCACACACCAATTTGGAGGCACCAACACAGTTTGGTAAATGTCTCTTGAAAGCCAGGCTCCTGTAAAGGTGTGAAATTCTTCAGTTTCTATGGGCATGCTCAGACCTGTGTTGGATCCAGTCTCTGATGCATTATCAGCCTGTGCTAAGATTTCTAATGCAATCTATCCAGTGCTTTTTTTCCCCCAAAACCCCCTTCCAACACCAAGTACGCCTTAATAGGACAGATATCCAGGCTTTTCCTGTGTGGAAGGTGTGCTGCTTTGATTCTGACCATATGGGAGGGAAAAAAAAAAGAGCAAACTTACATAAAACAACTGTGGAAATAGGCAAATTGTTCACGTTTTTACTTCCCTCCTCCCTTTTAGAAAACCCAATTTTCATTACTTCTCTTCTTTTAACTTTGGCCTTTTCCAAACCAGCACTGTGTAGCTCTATCTGTTGGGAGTGAAAGGTCTGCAACTGCCGCAGGTTTTTGAAGTTGTAGGTGTCAGGTAATAATGTATACTGTACTGCAGTCTCTCTGTAGCTGGTGACCTGCTGTTGTTATAATGACTGTCTGAGACCCCATGTGCCTGGGGCAAAGTGCATCCTTTGTGTTACACACTCCAAAGCCAGTCATGGTGCATTCTTACTAGAATGTAAAAATATATATATATATAAAATTCAAATGTATTACTTGTCCACAAGGTAATTGGAGAATTTATAATGGGCCCTGATGCAAGCAAATAACCCTTGTGCCTAATCAGCAGAGAGATGGCGACCTTCCAGCTTCAAAGAAGAAACGCCAAGCAGGGGAGAAGATTATGTATACTTTGGTCTCTGTGCCACATGGAAATGACATCGCATCTCTCTTTGAACTGGATGCCACCACTCTTCAGAGAGCTGATTGCCTGGTTCCAAGGTAAAAAACAAACAAACAAAAACACAAAAAAACCCTGCATTTACAAGGTTTCTTCCTGGTATTATGCTGGTGAGTAAAGTAGAAAAAAAATCAAATACAAACAAGTATTATCCTTCAGTTACAATCTGAGGAGTGTTCATGGATAAACAAGAGATGTATAAAACACGATATTGCTGCTGTGACTGGGTAAAATAATTATAAGGATAAAACAAGTGATGCTTACAGAGAATCTGTGAAGAGAAAAATAATAGGCTAAATGTTGCACAGGTATATATATATGAAGACAGGATTGAGTCCTGTGCTCTGTTTGAAAAAACTGCACTGCTAGTATATCTAACTGAATTGTCCACAACAAAATAATGTGTATGGTGGTGACCTGTGCTTCTCTTCCCGTGACAGGTCACAATGCCACTGAACACTTCTAATATTCAAATTAAGCCAGCAAGTGTTTTCTGGGCTTTAATTGTGAATATTTGAAATTTCAGCTGTGTTGCTTAGCTGAGGTTGGCTAGATAAGTTACAGTGTTGGTTGTGACTGAATGCGCATGCAGACACTTGGGGCTAGTGGTTATGAGGGTGGATTTTAAAGCTGGGTACCTGCATATGGTGGTGAATACAGCTTTGAAGTGTAAAACTTAGCAGAGCAAGTACCAGGTCATTTGTTTACTTGAGTACTCAAAGCCCATCAGCATGAAAGAAAGTGTGTAAGTGAAGACTATAGTGAATATACTGAAAGAGTAGAATTCAGAGTAAAAATTGTAATTGATTTCTCAGCTCTGCTTTTTGATAATACCACAAATTACCATATGGAAAGAATTTAAAAGAATTTCATGTCTCCTCTTTGTTTGCTTGATTTTTGGTTGAGAACTGAAACTATGGTCTGTTTTACTTTCTGGCTTTTGTGCTGTGACAGGTGGAACAGGTTCATTACTCTGCAGAAAAAATAATAAGAAAATAATTGTTTTTCTTCATTAAATGTATTTCTATTCAGATAGGATTTTAAAACACCTTTTTCTTTTTTTTTCTTTAAGGAATACTACTCCTAAGCTTATGTAAATACTTAAGAACAGCATTCTGCATAATCCCAAAATGCTGTCCTTGCTACAGCTCTATGTTGTGGTTCAGAAAGAAGAGGGAGACAAAGAAAAAAGTTGCTACTGTACCTTTTAGGTCCTCCTCACCCTTTTATTATGACTGTCTGGTGTGACTCATGCTCTCAAGTCTCATGATGTGGTCATTTGTTACAATGAATCCCATCTTGCCTAGTTTAGCTGAGGACTGATCCATCTAACCTGTTGTTTCCTTTGTTCTCCTTTAGGAACTCATATGTCCGACTGAGGCACTTATGCACTAATACTTGGGTTACTAGCACTAGCATTCCAATAGATACTGATGAAGAGAGGCCTGTGATGTTGAAGGTAAATACTAATTTCTTGGGGTTGGAATCCCAACCGCATTACTGAAGTTCTCTGCTGGTGAGCTCAAAGTATAAAATATGCATAATTGGTAAAGGTGAGACAATTGCTTACCCCTATGAAACCAAACACTATTGCAGATTGGGACGTGCCAAACAAAAGAGGACAAGGAAGCTTTTGCCATTGTATCAGTTCCTCTGTCTGAGGTCAGAGACTTGGACTTTGCCAATGATGCAAACAAAGTTTTAGCATCAACTGTTAAAAAGCTGGAGAATGGAACAATAACCCAGAATGAAAGGAGGTTAGTGAGCTTTATTTTTTTTTCCGTCCTAAATTGGTGTTTGTTTACTTATGGTATCATGGTATCACAGTAATGGGTAAGTTCACAAAATCACAGAATGGCTGAGGTTGGAAGGGACCTCAGAAGATCATCTAGCCCAGCCCCCCTGCTGAGCAGGATCACCTAGAGCACATTGCACAGGATGGCATCCAGTCAGGGTTTGAATGACTCCAGAGAAGGAGACTCCACAACCTCTCTGGGCAGCCTCTTCCAGTGCTCTGTCACCCTCAGTAAAGAAGTGCCCCCCTAATATTCAGCCAGAACCTTATGTGCTTCAGTTTGTGCCTGTTGCCTCTTGTCCTGTTTCTGGGCACAACTGAAAAGAGACCGGCTCCATCCTCTCGATACCATCCCCCCAGATATTTATATACATTAATGAGGTCTCCCCTCGGTCTTCTCTCTTCCAAGCTAAACAGGCCCAGTTCTCCGAGCCTGTCCTTGTACAAAAGGTGCTCCAGTCCTCTAATCATCTTTGTAGCCCTCCTCTGGACTCGCTCCAGTAGTTTTATGTCCCACTTGTACTGGGGGGTCCAGAACTGGACACAGTACTCCCAGTGTGGCCTCACCAGGCTGAGTAGAAGGGGACACCACCTCCCTTGACCTGCTGGCAACACTCTTCTGAATGCACCCCAGGATACTGTTAACTGGCCTTCTTTGCCACAGGGGCAGACTGCTGTCCACCAGGACTCCCAGGTCTCTCTCTGCAGAGCTGCCACAGGTCATCCCACAACCTGTACTGGTGCTTGGGGTTATTCCTCCCTAGATGCAGGACCCTTGGGGTTATTCTTCCCTAGGTGCAAGTTCGTAGCACCCGTGTGGAGATACAGGCAATTGCCAGAGGATGCTTTAATGCTGAGAGTAGTAGCCTGAGACTCTCTTTTTTCCATTTCTGTCAGACCTTCTTTGCTGCACCTCAGGGTTGTCTGTGTATCTTGTGTGTAAAATGGTGGTAAACAGCACTTCCCTAGCTCACTGTAATAAGCCACTTCTGAGCTGTAATATCTGGGTCCACTGGATTCAATTCTTATGTTCATGAAAGCCATCTATATGGTGAGCAACATACAGGACTCTTGATTCATGTGTAATTCACTGTACTGCATGTTCATGCTGCTAGGGTAGTAGAAGAAGGTCTTAGAGTGACTGAGTGGCTGCCACAATTGTCCCTTTCCTTTCTTGCTTCTAAGAGGTGCTGATTTCTTCCCTCTGGTGAGAAGCAATGGGACCTGAGGGAATAGTACGAGGCTGTGTTGGGGGAAGTTCAGGCTGGGTGTTAGGTTCTTCACCAAGAGGGTGGTCGGGCACTGGAATAGGCTCCCCGGGGCAGTTGTCATGGTGTTGAGCTTGCTGGAGTTCAAGAAGCATTTGGAAAATACTCTTGGACATATGGCTTGATTTTTCTATGTTCCTGTGTTGTGCCAGGAGTTGGGTTTGATGATCCTTGTGGGTCCGTCCCAACCCAGGGTGTTCTATGATTTTTTCACTGGTTTCCTTTCCTATTTTACATTGTGTTGTTATCTTTAGTGTTTACCTTTTATGTCCATCCATGTTTTAACTGGAGCGCTATTAGAATGTCTGTTTTTCACACCCACCCCTGAATTAAGGAATTTTGTTGTACATTGTAGCCAAATATATCCCACAGTAAGTGATGTAGTTGGCTATTTGTTTTCACCTGTCTGGTAAAACTGAATATTAAACAGCATCTCTGACAGTGTTAATTTCTAACTTGTATTCTGCCATGCATCATAGACAATTTTTTGCCGGAAACATTACTTTTTGGTAATAAAATGGAATTTCTGCTGTCTGTGAGTCCATAGTCTTTTGTCAGTAGTAATTAGAACAGATGGTTCAATATCAGGTGGAGGATTTATCTTAACAGGCAGATCTGTAATGGCTAAGGTGTTGGTACTCAAACTTGAAAAACCATTTCATTACTGAGTAGAACCAAACACGGATACAACATAATCAACGTGTGACATCCCTCTATTAGCCTTGCACTGCTGTGTCACTGCAGTTCAGTATTGTCAAGTCCTGATGTTGATGATTGGTACAACACACACATCAAACATTTTAGAGTGATTTCAGGATAGTGTCATTATTTGTTTCTGTAATTTCAATTGGAAAAAAAAAAAAACAACAAAAAAACCAAGCTTGTTTCCTTGTCTTATCACCTTCCTGACTAGGTAAGTAAGGATTCCAAGAGTTTGTTCCTGGTTATTTCACTCTATACATACCTTTCCTGTCTTTTTTTTAATTATTTTTTATTTTTTTTGTTAGGGAGGTAGCTTTTGTGAACCTTGCTGTTTTCCACCAGCCATCAGTGGGTTGAAATTTTTAAAGCTAAATCTCAGTCAGAGGGTTTAGCAGAAAAGCCCTGCCTTCTTGTGTGTAATAAAAACTTTGTGTAGAGATGAGTTTGAAAATCTATGGAGCATCTCTCTGCTGCTTTCAAAGCATGCATACATGTTTAGTAATTACAGACTAAATATTAGCCAACTTCAGATGCTTCCAAAGAGTAGATGTGCTGGGTTTTGTTTGTGAAGGATTGCTAGTTCTTTTAAGCAAGATTCATTGAAATCCGTGGTCATCAGCGCTTCTCTCTATGTATACCTGGTAAGGTATGTTAGTACCAAGATGGCAATGATCACTGTTAGTATTATTTCTTTCTGTGTTTCCTGAAGATAGGAAAGAAGAAATAGTTACTGTCTCTGTCCATTTTACCATTTCCTTCTGACAAGTATTTTGTTTGTGTGTAGCAAAGAGGGGGTGAAAAAAAGGATTTTTTTCCAAGTCATTTTTCATTATTTTTTGGGTTGGTAGGGAAATAGAGTGTTTTTATTCCTCTAGTGAGTGCATCATCTTGTTTCATGGGCCAATATTACTAATTCACCAGTAAAAATACTTGCTAGGCTGTGTAAGAGTGTCTTTCTGCTGTTTCTGGGCCTTGAGGCCAGCTGGTATAGATTTTGGATTTCTGAATACTCTGCATGAGTTCAGCATCCTGCATTTTTCTCCCTTTCTCCATTTGGTTGTTGTTTAATGCCTTGGTAAACATCTATGATGGATTCAAGCCTCTGCTGACCTGAGACCTGGAAATCTTATGTACATGTCAAACTTAGCTTTGCAGTGATTGAAGTATCATTGTGCTAGATAAAGCTTGTTCTAAAATATGATTTTATTTCTTAATGAATTCTAGCATATGTTGAAAACTCTGTATGATAATGATTTGTCTGTTCATTCTAGGTTTGTAACCAAGTTACTAGAAGATCTGATTTTCTTTGTTGCTGATGTGCCTAACAATGGGCAGGAAGTTTTGGATGTGGTCATAAGTAAGCCAAACCGAGAAAGACAAAAATTAATGCGGGAACAAAATATATTGGCTCAGGTATACCTATGTATTAATAATTTGCTTGTATTTACAAATAGATTGTAAGATAGAGGGAGTTGATAAAATCAGTGTTTTAGGTAATTTGGCTTATGCCATCATGGGTTTATGTCTAATTGGATTGGTCAGATATAAAACTGATTAGTCAAGACCTCTTGGTCTGTGAATCACACAGAAGCACAAAGGACTTTCTGTTGGTTTCATGTAATTCTGAGGACTTTTAAAACTATATTTGTTAGCAAATTGTTGACCAAATTTAAACAAGCCTATTATATGGTCCCAATCCTGTGTTTTCCTTCTACAAAGAAATTTGATGCCCTTATGGATCCCTGACTTTGTCTGAGGGCCAACTCGTATGTAAATCAGAATTAACATTCCTTTAAGTCACTGAAAGTGACTTAAATATTCCTTTAATAAAAATATTCCTTTAAGTTATTGAAATGAAAAATAATAATAAAATAATTTGTTCTCTTTTTTCTTCTTTAATTTAGCTAAAGTTAAGACACTTAACTTACAGTGTTTTAAACTGGAGATAACAGTCAAGAGAAAGTGGTGGAAAATACAAAGCTAAACACATAAGTTGTAATGTCTGAGATAGTCACTGCTCCCCCCTCCCCCCCATATTTAGTGGTATTTAGATAACAAGTATAGTGATTCACTTCTGACTTGGGTCAGTAGGGGCCTTGTGCTGATTCTGTCAGTGGACATAGACAGCTATAGGTTAAGGAAAAGTGTTGATTTGATTTTCATCCTCAGTGGTTTTGATTTTGAACAGATATTTGGAATCCTCAAAGCTCCTTTTAAGGACAAAGGTGAAGGATCAATGCTGAGACTTGAAGACCTAGGTGACCAGAGATATGCCCCATACAAATACATGTTAAGGTTATGTTACAGAGTTCTCAGACATTCCCAGCAGGACTACAGGAAGAACCAGGTCAGTGGTATTCAAGATATTTTTTTCCCTAAATTCTGTAATTATATATCCCAGGTTTGATCTTGCACTCTGTACTTAGAAGCGTGATTCTGTGGTAATCCTCAGGGATGATGAAAGGACTGGGTTCTGTGTAGATTAGTAGTAAGTAGGAAGTCACTCACTTATTACGGCCTCATGCTGTGGAATAGTGCTTTTGTTTTGTAGGCATTTTTATATGAATGGAGTGATCAGCAATGAATGTCATAGGTTCACTGCTTCCTTCAAGGACTCTGGGATATGAAGTGGGAAAGCTAAAAAAACTGTTTCTGTTGCTTAAATATTTATATAGTGATGGCGATGAGTCAAACCAGAGGTTATTCTGAATATGATATAATTCAGAACATGTTATCAAGTACTTTACACAACCCAGCACAGAAAAATTTCACTATTTTTTTAAATCTAAATGGGCTGAAGATGAAAGATTGAACTTTTATGTGTGGTTTCTTTGTTTTCTTTCTAATACTATTCATAAATATTTCTGTCTGGGAGAGGGTACATAGGGGGAAGAGGAGTTTTTTAAAACTATACAAATCTTCATTTTGCCTCTTTTAAAAAAATTGTTTGCCATTTCTTGAATTTTGTATGTATTTTAATGGATTTATTTTGTTTATGAAAGAATAAGAAAAGCTAGTCAAACCTAATATTATATCTTTTTCCTGGGGTACATAATTGAGGTGCTTAGATATTCCTTTGTTCGGGCCAGTTCAGAGAGAAAAGTTTTGAGGATTATTTTGATTGTTAATTGAGAGGAAGATTCTTCTGATTCTAAAAGAGAAACACGAGTGCTTAACAGGTGATGATGCAAATTTTCATTTTTTTCAGGAATATATTGCTAAGAACTTCTGTGTCATGCAATCCCAGATTGGTTATGATATTCTGGCAGAAGACACCATCACAGCTTTGCTACACAACAACAGAAAACTGCTAGAGAAACACATCACAGCTAAAGAAATAGAGACATTTGTTAATTTACTCAGGAGAAATCGAGAGCCAAGGTTTGAAGTGGTCCACATAATATTCTTTTTCTGTACTGATAGGCTTTTATATTTGTAGCAGCAGTGAATCTGCCTGCTATTCATTTTTATGTTGTCTTTCTTCCTGCTAATTTTTTTTTGATGTCATAGACTAAAAAATACATGCACGCTGCTAGAAAATATCAGAAATACCCTTAACTCTTGCAATTTGACAATACCTGCGTTTCAGAACTAGAGCTTGGTGAAGAGCAGGGTTTATACTTTGCAGAACACTTCCGAAAAATTGGCTTTAGTTCAGATTGGGACAGATAAACAAACAGAAATTCTAATTTCTCATAACTCTGCTCCCCTGTGAAACTGCCATTTGTGTTCATTCTCCTGCTAATAACCCTGGTGTGAATGACATAGATGTCAACTTAACTAAGCTTTTATTAATCAGTTCTGCAGTTTTTTTATTAAGCAGTTTTCCGCAGGTACTGACTGCAAGTCAGACCTAAAAGGGGCCTAGGATGGTGAAGATCCCAGTGAACGTGTTCTAGACCAGATTTTGTTTCAAATGAAAAGTTCTGGCCTTGAACTTAGCTCAGTCAGAATTTTTTTATTAGCTTTAGGATAGAATATAATGTAAATTGATTTTTTTTTTAATGGAAAATCTGTTTATTTTTTTAATTAGATTTTTCAGTTGTAGAAGTACCAAAGTAATACAAACATAAGAAATTATGGAACTGAAGGTCAAATACTGTCCTCAGTAATTGTGAATACCACTTTTCTGTTAGGAATTTAGGGAATTGCTCAAGGCCGTGGTGCATCATTTTAGCTCCAACTAGGTAAATACTGCAGAATTGTGTGTTGTTATGTGCTGTTTACTTAATATTATCTCTGTGATGTAATACTGCCGTGAACTATTTATTAATTACCTGGTGCCACAAGACTTAATTTCAGTCATAGGTGAAATTCTTCCTAAATTCATCTTACTTTCTGCATTCATCCTGTGCAACTGGAGATGTGTAGTGCTAAACCAGAAATGATTTTCTAATTCCCTCTGGTAGAAATGTTACCTATAGAGGTTCAAACTATTGGACCCTGGAATGATTGGTAGTAGATAATAAAGTTTTTTACCTGGATTTCTGATGAAATTGAGTGTATGCTGTCTGTACGTGTGCCAGCTTGTATGTGTATATGTGTGCCAGCTTTTATCTGTTGCCTTATTGGCTCTTGAGCCCCTTGCTCACTTTTAGGCACATTTGCTAGAGAAGAGGTGCACTCAAAGATCCTCAGTCCCTGCAAATGTCATAAAAAGAAGAGACTACAGAGAGGAAAGAGGCCCTTTTTATGTTCCAGTGAGGGAAAGGCTGCAGTGTGAGCTACTGTTAATACACACAGAGGGATCCATGGAAGAGAGACAAGAAACATATTTTTTGAATGTCCTGACTGCAAGTGAAACCTCAGACTGAACCTCGTTAAACATCAGAAGATCTACATTTGAGATGCAGATTCATAGGAAACTGATTTCCATGCATTGCAGCTTTCTTAGTTTGGCTTTACATGGAATGACTCCTTTGAATACAGACTGTCTTGCCAGATCTTCTCCCTCTGCTAACTGTTGGCTGTGTCACTTCAGAGACTTAAAAGGCCTTTTAAAAGCTGTAGATGTGTACTCCAGTGCAATGGAGTTCCTCAGAGGACACGTGGCTGTCTCCAGCACAAGTAATATCCCCTTGCTACTTGGGTTAGGGAGTCACCCGTTACCTGCTGCGTAAGATGGGCAAGAATGTGTGCTCTTGCTTTTGGTTCCTGACAAGGACAAGGCCTTCAGTGGAGCTCCCCTGCCAGATCAGTTTAAGACAGCTTCAGGTTGCTTTTAATTTCTGGCACAACTCTTTGTCCTTTGATTTGCTGGTAAATGTCTTAATTGAGGTCTTTGTCTTTCTCTCCTTAGCTGATTGTTCAGCACCATTCAGGTCTGCTCTCAAAGCTATTACTTATCTTTATCTGTTGTGAGTTGCAATAATACAAATATGCAAAGATTGTATTTTGATAAATCTCACAGTATATGCTCCCCTGAGTATATTTGTGGTGGATGCTAGAGATTTCTACAGTGATGTTTCTGTGTAGTATATAAGGTTCATGTTCTGTTGCATCTGTTGTTTTTGTTTTTGTTTTTTGACTGCACAGATTCTTGGATTATCTCTCAGACCTGTGTGTATCTAACACCACAGCAATACCAGTAACTCAGGAACTCATCTGCAAG
The DNA here is from genome assembly GCA_011074415.1 of Stictonetta naevosa. NCBI lineage: Eukaryota > Metazoa > Chordata > Aves > Anseriformes > Anatidae > Stictonetta > Stictonetta naevosa. The sequence goes on from CM021697.1 coordinate 72,382,217, forward strand.
TTTATGCTGAGCCCAGGAAATGCTGACATTCTCATTCAGACCAAGTGAGCATCCATAATCAGAACATAACTTTTTTGCTCTGTGCTCTGTTGTTACATTTGTAGCAGTTCGTTAGTGACTCCATTGTCAATGTTTTGTCCTTGCAGGCTGGTTTCAACACAAATGGACAATCCTTTGGAATGCCCAGTCATCTCAGATGACATTGATGAAGAGGAAGTGTGGCTTTACTGGATCGACAGTAACAAGGAACCTCATGGCAAAGCCATCAGACACCTAGCTCAGGAGGCAAAGGAAGGCACAAAAACTGATTTAGAAGTTCTTACCTACTACAGGTAAAACCGCTTAAAAAAATGGAAGAAAGTGTAAACTCTCCAAGGAGCCTGGTGCAGTTCTGATCCAGCTGATTTGTCAATATCAAAAAAGGAAACCAGGTCATACCAGAAACTGGGATTAAAAGTTTGATTCAGGTTTTTCCTGTAAAAAGCATCACAGTCTCTGCTGTCTATTACAGACAAATAATGGAGTTTTCTTTGTTTGTGGTAGTTTTGTGTCTGTCTAATTTTTCCTCTTACTTTTTATTCATGGGGCTATGTTTTTAGGTTGTGCTGCTCTTGGAAGTCAGACATGTTCTGAAGAAGGAGTTCCTCAGCATTCTGGGGTTTAGAGTGGAGACAGGATCAAGGAACAGTGTCCTATGCAGATTGATAACAAATTGTTCACATGCTTCAGCCTTCCTTTGAACATTGCTTCCTTTGAATTTCAAAGGGAGACCAGTCTTCATGGAGACTGGAGCCTGACATTAGCATTTTTAATGACAAGTTGGTAACTCAATCATTTTTAGAGTTTACACAAGAAAGGCTGACATCAGACTTGTAAAGGGAGATTATGAGGTTCTTTGTTTCATGGTGTTCAAATAAAACAGTTGGAAACATGCTATTATTTTTCTTTCAGGTACCAGCTGAACCTCTTTGCAAGAATGTGCCTGGACCGCCAGTATCTAGCCATCAACCAGATTTCTGCACAACTGTCAGTAGACTTGATTCTACGATGTATGTCTGATGAAAGCCTCCCTTTTGATCTCCGGGCTTCTTTTTGTCGTCTGATGCTACACATGCATGTGGACAGAGATCCACAGGAATCTGTGGTACCTGTCAGATATGCCAGATTGTGGACTGAAATTCCTACCAAGATCACAATTCATGAGTGAGTTGCAAGTTGCAAAAAAAAAGTACAGAAGTATTTTGAAGGGATTAGTCTCAGAACAAAACAGTTGTAGATGTCTAATGTCAACATGTACGCAAAAAGCTATTTTGTTGCAGAATAATGAGCTATTAGTTATTGTTAATCTTGGAAACTTCCATGGATAGGTTTACATGGAAATAGAATCATCTAGGTTGGAAAAGACCTTCAGGATATGAAGTGAAGGTCCAACCATCAGCCTGACCTACTGACTCCCATCACGAAACCATGTCCCTTAGTGCCACATCTTCAGTTTTACTTCATTTTACTTACTCGCATTATTTCTCTTATACAGAACAAACTGGGGATAAAATTGAATGGCCTTTTCTCAGAATAACTGAACTTGAAGTAATCAAATTTTCTAACATTACACATTTACTAGGTTGGAACTCAGTTTTGTACTTCAAGCTCAACTTGAATCCGCAGTGGGAAAGCCAGAATTAACAGTTAGGTGTAGCTGTTGCCCCAGAAATAGTTCACAGAGGCTTTGGCCTCCATCCAGCAAAGTACTTAAGCATGTGTTAAATTTAAGTATAGAAGAAGGGTTCATGGACTTCAGTAGAAACCCTTTCTGGCTTAAGTAATTTGGTGGAACAATGCCATTGGGCTAGACCTAGAAATGGAGGTATCTGGCAGAAGAGAAAAAGAGGAAGAAGTTTAGCAGCCCAGCGGACAGTATTGCTTCTGTTAGTGGGACGACGGACTATTTTGACACATAAGACAACACAGTCCTGATTGGTGGTAGAAATTGATTGTCCCAAGCTGCTTTCTTGGTCCGCTGTCTTTATGGTGGAGATAATAATTGAGAAAAGAAGAGGTGACCTCATTGCTCTCTTCAACTTTCTGTGCAGGGGACGTGGGCGAAGTGGGAGATGCTAGTCTCTTCTTTGTCATAGCTGATGACAGGACACATGGGAATGGCACAAAGCTGTACTGGGGAGGTTCACACTGGACATTAGGAAAAAATTATTTACTGAGACGCTGGTCAAACATTGGAACAGGTTTCCTAGAGAGGTGGTTGATGTCCCATGCCTGTCAGTGTTCAAGAAGCATTTGGATAATGCCCTCAGTAATATGCTTTAACTTTTGGTTATCCCTGAAGTGGTCAGACAATTGGTCTTGATGATTGCTGAAGGTCCCTTCCAACTGTTCTGTTCTATTCTGTTCTCTGGCTGATGAGCACGTTTATGAGTGCTGTCTGTCAGAACCATTGTAATTTTATGTCTCTATTATTCCCGCTCATTGCAATACTTTGTAGTACTGTTGGAAGGAAGGTTTGTGCCTCGTCTGTCTACCATCTTTGCATGTCTATGTAGAATTAACTGACCTCTACTCTGTCTCCTTACAGAGTACTGACAGTGATTTACAGAGAACTGATAGATTTTAAAGCATCATGATTGGTTCGGTTATTCTTTAGTGGCAGCTGATCTTTATATTAGGGGTGTTTAATTTTCCTTCCTTCTGTGCCTTGCATTGTAGGTATGATTCTTTCACAGATTCTTCAAGAAATGAAATGAAGAGGAAATTTGCACTAACTATGGAATTTGTAGAAGAGTACTTGAAAGAAGTTGTAAATCAGCCCTTTCCTTTTGGAGACAAAGAGAAAAATAAACTTACATTTGAGGTACTTCTCAGCTATCTGCTTTCTAACTTACGGTATTTCTCATTTCAGCTAGGTGAATGCTGTCTCTTTCAAAATAAAGGTACTTGCAGAATAATGGTCCAAATGAGGCACCAGTTTCTATTTCAAGTGTTTTTGTTGATGACTTGCTGCAGAAAATAGTATTAGTCTTCCATCAAACAGCTGTATTGTTTCTTCTGAGATTGTTGCATTTGAGTGGCAGAGGACGGGGTGTGTGTGGGGATAAATGGTGGTACGCTCTTTCTATACACAGAAATGCAGAGATTCTTCAGTGTAAGAAGGTACTGTTCTCTGTGTAGGATAGGACACTGAAGGAAATACTCGTAATAATCTAATCCTGTGTTTCAAATATTGTTTGAAATTCCTTACAGAAACTTCAGACAGGCCTAATTCATGTGGGTTCAAATAAAATTGAATAAAGGGGAGATGCTTACAGGTTTTACAGTTCTTACTCCAACCTACCTCCCAAGCTTTGTTGCTTCTGCCTCTGGTCATCTGAAATCACCTCCATTTCAATTTTCCACAGACATCTGCTGTTCTTCTGACTTCCATCTTCTCTGTAGCTGCTGTCTCTTTAAATAGTTTCCTGGTATTTTTCTTCTTGACCTTTCCAGATGCAATTGGATCTTTTCAGTCTGTGCTAAGCCTCATGTTGTTTTCACTCTTCCTCCTTCAACTTGACTGAACTCTGAAAAACATTTGATGTCAATGGCCTTGATCCAAAGCCCATTTAAATCATTGGAAAGATTTGTACTAATGTGAATGCACTCTAGATAGGGATCTCTGTGCAAGCTGCTGTAGAAAATGCAACTGTATTGCACAGCTGAATACCACAAAAGTTGACAATGTTTCCTTAATTTTTAATTTATTTTTGTCACAGGTGGTACATCTGGCTCGAAACCTCATATACTTTGGCTTTTATAGTTTTAGTGAACTTCTTAGACTGACTCGGACACTGCTGGCAATTCTAGATATTGTACAAGTTCCTATGTCGTCATACTTTGAAAGGTTGAGCAAGTTTCAGGATGGAGGTAAGGGAAGCAGCAAAGAATTGTATTCCAGAATGTAAATCAATATTTAGGTTGGAATAATTTATGGAATGTCTCATTCACACACAAACTCTTGAACAGGAATGTATTGAAGGATACATTAAGATGGTTAGTTAAAAAGGAACCTTTTTGAACAGAGCTGCAGACTTCATGACTTGTGGTTACTATGTTGATGCTGCTGCTCCATCACTTGTTTAGAATTGAACTTTCAAGACTGGGTCCACGCTTCAATGTACATTAAGTTGCCCATCCCAAACAAATGCAGAAGTAACATTTGCATGGGCACGACAATGTTGATGTCTCATGTATAGCACAAGTATTTATCAGTCTCCTCAACACTTCACTTAAGGAGAGAATATGATATTGCTGGTACTTGAGTACTGCAGAAGACCAGATGATGGAAGTTCAGATGGGGCCATCTTCTCCATCGGTTTGTCAGTTTTTTTAACCAGACCAGAGTGCCTGTTTGACAATCCAAGGACAATGTTGTATGTTCCATTGCTTTTTGTACTATGTCTTAAAAGTGGCTGTGCTGTCTAAGCTTAAAATAGCATTGAAATTTTGCTATAGAGATGCAAATATTCTTATGTTGAAATGCCTTCTACAGTCTTTGATAAAAATAATAGGATCTCCATCTTTAGATGGTCATATCTTGTCTTCAGCCTCCCTCTTTTCTGTTTGGCAGTTCATAAAACATGAGCCGTGCAAATCCACTTTGCAGCTGTTACTCAGAATAATCCTAAATGTCTGATGGCTATTCCCAAGCATTTTACCATTCTTCCTTCTTTCTCTGGAAGTACATACTTACCCACACATGGGCAGCATTAGGCTATGAAGATGCCTATGTCAAAAGGATGCATAATTTAGAAGCAATTTCATAACACCTAATCAGTATTTTTGAGTACCCAGCTCACAGAATTTCATGCCTGAAGAGTATATTTTATATCTGAAAAAATATTACTCAAGCAAAACAGGTTAGTGCTTTTACTTAAGAAAAGACGCACAAAAACCAATCAGCATAAACTTTAGTGGCAGATCAAGATAAGAGAAAGAGCTCAAGAAATCAGCAAGTACTGTAGTTCCTGACATTTTGGAGACAAATGGTGTGTCTGAAATAACAACAGTTTATAACTTCCACCTAACTTTGTTTTATGTGGCAAGCCGTTTGTGAGGAATGAATCAGATCTTAGGGGCAGGTCTTTGGTTGGCATAAGTTGCTGTAGTTCTAGGGCATGTAAGTCTGCACCAGCTGAATATTTGGCTCCACTCTTTCCACATATTCCCATCCCCCCTTTTTTTAAGTGCTCACATGCAGTGCACATTTAAAACATACAGGGATTTTCAGTCCTTATTATATTTGTAAGCTGAATATGAATGAGAGTCTCAGTAAGTAGGTGGGAACTGAAAAATAATAATCTGATTGAGGATAGTCATTGGACTTCTGTTATGTAGTAATGCTTTAAAGCCAGACCAGTAGTTGTCTTCCACCCACATCTTTGTCTTTGCTACAAGGAAATGAGAAGGTTTGAAAGGAGCTCTGAACACATGGCCTTTAACCTGCTTGTGTTCTCTCTGCATCACTAGGTATGACTTAGCTGTAGCACTGATACAATTTGTCCACACTGAATAAGTAAGAGTTGAGCTTGCTAGATTTGCTGACTTGTGCGGTAGTGTGGTTGCCTGCTTCCGTGTCTGGTCTCTTCAGACTTCATGAACATGTTCTTGAGCCCACAGTAAGATGGAGAAAGTGCTTGTGTTTTCTGTCTTGGAGTGGTGATGGTGTTAGACTGGGCTGGAACTTCTGTGTGTCAGCATGTGTTGAATTGTAAATGGTGCTGAGGCTGAGTGAGTCTTGGCTTGAGACTGGGCTTGAATCTCTGTTTGATTAATACCTTGCTGTACTAGGGCTGCTGAAACAGGTCTGTGTGTGAAATGATCATGTGTCTGAGAGATGTTTTTTATCTTTATCCTCTGGTGGAAGAGGAGAGACCATGGATCTGATTTTGCAGTTCTTTGCATCTTGTGCGGTCAATTCTAGCCAAAGAAGGTTGACCCCAAATCTATTCATGTCATCTAGGTCCTATGGATTCTGGATCCACCTGGTCCAGGATCTATTGTGAAGACTGAGAAATTAACAGGCTAAGAGGGAATTTGGTCTCAGGAATTTAATCTAGATTATCCCTCACTCTAACAGTAAGAATTGCTTGTCAGGCTCAAGATGTAGTTATACATTGTTTTTCAGTCTTATAGTACTTATAAGATTGTACTTACTCCAAAAGTTCCCCTTCCCCTTTTACAGATATTCTCTGTCTTGTAAAACTGAGTCATTGAGAACGTTATTCTTTTTTTCATCAGTTACCTGTCTTGCCTTTTTTGTTGTCCATTTTACCTTATAATACTCATCTCTTAAGTTATTAAGTAAAGAATTACAATAGAAAGCAGCCTAGCCTGTTTTTTGAAATATATGTTGCCGTTTTCTTAAATCAGCATGCTCTGCTGCTTTTTGGGAAGTGTTTTCTTACTCATAATTCCCATAATGTACAAAGAAATGAGATGGATGGTTCCCTGTTCTCATTCAGGATTGTGGAACTCCTCCCTCCAGTGAGGTGGGGGAAGGGGTGATGTCTTACTGTCTTAGAGGTCAGATTCCCCATATCTCTTCAGACTGTGGCAAGGATCTCACTCCACAGCATCCTCTCTGGCAGGTCCAATACTTGAGACATTCATATTGGTATTACCTTTTAAGAATAACATAGAATATTTATTGTAGGTAAGCTTCCCTCCAACTCCACTAATGTTGTGCAGGTTGACGTGGCTTCTTTCTTAAAGAAAGTTAGCTTCTATAACTTGCAAAATTCATTATGTTGATCTTATTTAAATAAGTAAAAATTAGGTGAGATCATATCTGTTCTGAGACTGATGAATTAATGGTATAAATAAATATGCTTAAATTTTACCAAATGCTTGGAACCTTATCTTGTGACTCTAACATAGGAAATTGCTACAGAATACCAGCTTGGACTCTGTATATTTTAATTTTCATCACTATCTTACTGTAAATTTACATAGTTTGATATTAAATGGATACTTAGCAGCAGCATTTCAAGAATAATTATGCCTGTTCAGAAATGCAGTAGGTTTGCAGGTTCTAGAACAAATGACCAGTGAAGAGGAATGACCAAATAGAAAAGTCTTTTTACTACTATTCTGTAGCTCTAGTAGATCCAAGGTCTATAGAAGTTAAGAACTTTGGGTAGGACCTGTTTATTTTACATGATGGATCTTGCATTTTAGTTTTGTTAAAAAAATCTGATTTTTAAGGGGTACTCAGTGCTAGTGCTGCATATTTGGGGACAGACAATATGTCCTGGCTTTGCATTATTGACATCAATTTGTTCCAGGCCAATGACAGCTTCCTGTGTCCAATTCCCATAATGTGGAGTTGTATCGAACTGGTGAGCTTGTCTCTTTCCTGTTTTGCCACTGTTGGACATCATGAAATCTATGATCAAGATTTTAAGAATCGATAAAAGTCTCTTAAGGGTGAGGGGGAAGATGAGGCTGGACTCAGCTGTGGGAAGTATCCTAGAGTTGTGCATCCCAAAACTGAAACAGCCAAATTCACAACCAGCAATCTGAAGTTTTCTTCCTTACTTAATATTTAGTCCTTAAACAGATTTACTTATTATAGTAAAACTACTTACTATGTAAGGAAGTATATACAAGTGTTCAACTGTTAAAGCAAATCTGAAAAATGGGATGTGTTGTTAAGTTTAGTAGAAGTTGCATGAAGGTTTGGATATCTTGAGGAAAAAGGTTAATTTTTTCCAACTCTTAAATTTTGAGTCATATTGATGGCTGAGGTAGTCCTTGATGTTGTGTGCAAGTTTCTCTATGTTGGTTCTGCAAAGATAATGAAAAGATTGTTTACATTATTTTTAATATTTTAACTTGCCTCCTTTAAAAATCGTGATTTTAACCATCAGCTACCATACCCAGAATTGCAGTGTGCATGTGGTTTTCAGGTGTGACCTTATTTGATGAGGACAGACTGGGGAAAACTGACTAGAAACATTTGTGAGATAGGACACTGGAAAAAGAAGAGAAGTGTGTTTTTGGAATGCTTCTTACCTAGCTTGTAGCCTAAAAATAAATTGACTTGGAAATGTTGCAGCCAGCTTCAGTTTCAATCAGAGTATTGTAACTTTAAATATATATATATTTTTATTACTGGAACCTTGTTTTCTTTTTTTTTTCCCTTTAAGATTTTGAAAAATCTGGGGTTTACAAAATATGCTACCTGTATCCTGAAGAGATATTTTTTGTTAAAGTGAGGACTTAATACTGCTGTCATTCTGGTACCTTTCAAGAACATTATAATCTCTTACAGTTTTAATTAAAAGTTAAAGTAGTTGCTTTTCTAATAAGTGCACCCTGCTGTATCATTCTATAGTCAGGAGCCAGTCTGCCTTCTCCAATAATGGTTATTTATTCTCTCTGAATTAAAATGCACATCTTTTTCTCTAAGCGATTGATCTTTCAAATAACTGATTTTAGTCAAACCACATAGCCACAGCATATGTCAGGTCTGAAAGAACATGTAGCTTGCCTGTTAATGCTACCGTGTCAGGTCTGTTTGCCATGCAGCTCAGCTTTATTTAGTTAGCATTATTTGTAAATGATAATAATGACATGCAAAGAATATATTTGTGAATTTAAGCTGCATTATGTCTTGAGATGCAATTCACAGTGCTGGGCATCAACTTTAAAAATCTGTCAGTGGGATAAACTTGGGTTATCTGCAGAGTAGGAGCTCTTCATGAATAGCTAGAATTTTCCTTCAGCAGTAAGAATCTTCCATTTCCCTTTACTTCCACAGAGGAAGGGTATGCTCAGTCTGTTTGACAAATAGGTCTAAAACCTACATATAATAAGTTCCAATTGCTCTTGCTGTTGTGTTTCTCACATGAAGTATGTTTTTTTGTGACTGGCTCAACAGAAGCCCCATTTTACCTGTTCAGGCCAGTAACCAAACATCTCTGCTCCTTCACACTGTGTTTAGATCTTTAATTCGGTAGCACGTCCCTCCTATAGTCTGAAGGGAGTAAAGGATAAAGGTGTGTCCATAGATGTCCCAAGATCTTGGAATACTTCTTCAAAACGTATCAGGAGAAGCCTATGTCATGGTGCAAGCTTTGCTTCTTTGTTGTAATGTAAAGAATTTGACCCTGGCAAGGATCAGAATGGGGAAGCTTCCACTCTCTCCTGAAGACTTCAGGAGTGGTGAGCTACCATCTCTCTGCAAAGGAGTGCTTGCATATCAATGTGTCCGGGGACTACTGTCTAGTCTTCTGCCATTTTGGTTCATCTGGTTAGTCTGCTTAGTCTCTGGGCTGCAAGTAGAGTGCATAGTGCTTAAAAGCACTGTTTTATTGGTTTTTACCAGTAGTGAGAATACTGCTAGAAAGAACAGTGTCGAGAACAAGGTTGGACCTGCCATTTCTTCTGTGACTGTGAGCCTTCTGTACCAAGAAGGACCAGATATCATCCAGGTCTATTAGAAAATATATTGTTTCTCAGCCTTGCATCTGTGTCTGTTAGCTGCTCTTTTATCTAGTTAAGAATTTGAAATATCTTCTTTAGGCATACTTTGATTAGCAGAGCTAATGAGGCAGTGACTGGCTGGCAAACTGGAGCAATAATTTATGCCAGCAATTTACAAAAAAAAAGGGGGGGTTAGATAAGAAATAAGTTTTAACCCTTAGGAAAGCTAGCTGTGTTAGTCACAGATGTCTGCAGTGAAACAACTGCCATTCAGTGCAGGGTATTATCAGACCAAAGGGGAAGTCAGTCTGAGAGTATAATTCTCTGGGATGGACCATTTCTCTTTTCTCTTTATTTCTTTCCTCATCATGAGGCCTGTGCATTAATGTGATTCCAGAGACCATTGCTCTTCTAGGAATCGATACCTGTTTCATAGATTTAACTCTACTGGAAGGCTTGATTCATGTGATGCTTTTTACTGTCAAGGCCAGTGTGCTGATATATGTATTTATTTTTTCCATCTTTCCTTCGTGTACTGTTTGTGGCAAGAAAGCTGTATTTTTGACACTGCTTTGTGGTTTTGGGGATAGGCAACATCAGAAGAATGCCAGGAGAAGGTGAGGTTTGGAGTTTCACCATAGCTAGGTGGTAGTGAGTTTGCATCCAAAAAGGGAGAACTTGTGGATATGCCGTAGTTAACTGGAGGTTGGGATGGGCAGATTCATTTGGGTGTGGATAGCAAATGTATGTGCATTGCATACTGTTGCTTTTTTTTTTTTTTCATTTTTTCTCAGTTCTGAGGGCTGTATAAACTGCAGAAGTGGCCTCACCTTTTGCCCTTAATGTAATGCATTAGGTTTTCTGTGAGGCTCACCTGAGGTCAGCTAGTTGTTGAGCAATGAAAAACAGCCTAATGAAGAAGTAAAGTGTTATTCTTGGCCTGTTTATGGTAGGTTCATCAGTCTTTATGAGCAAGTTCTGTAGAAAACCTGTAAAAATTAATACCTCTTTCGCAAACAGAGCTGTATGGCTTAATGCTTCTGGCAAATAATATATAGCTCTGAAGGGTTTGAAATAAAATATGTTCCTTTAGGTACTAGAGTGTTGTTATTATATGTCTTAAAAATGGCTATAACTTTTCACACAGAAAAATTAAATTGCATGAAGCCAAATCAACAAAGGCAAAGAACTGCAGAGGTAAAGCTGCCACTGGGTGTTTAATTTAGCCCTTGGTAACTAGGCAGTGCTGCAATATGGTCCTCTGCTGGAGGATCCCCAAAGACTGGCAATGTTGCATGCTTTAAGATGGCACTGAAGCTTTTTAAAAGGTCATGCTGGAGGAATAGTGTAGGTCTCACTGCAATACGGAGTCAAGGCCATTTGTAGTCAGGACTTCAATGTCAGCAGTCATTTGGCTGTTACAAGTACCGTCTTAAAACCTGCTTGAACATGCCAGTGCTGAGGCATGGCTTGATAAAAGGTCAGCTTTGCTGAGAGCTGATTTTGATGATGGTAGAAGTTGAGGACTTTCAGCAGCCTGTCATTTGTCTCCTAGTGTAGCAGTGAGCTTGGAAGCTGGTCTAAAGCTTCACCAGAGCACTGGCAAACTTCAGTTTTGCCACATCAGGGGCTACAGCTGGTAAAAGTTAACTTTAAGGGGAAAAATGAGAGCGACTGAGGAGCACTAAGAAAGATTTGGGACTTCATGGGGTTGCATATGGGGAAGGAGGCCTGAAAGGCTGTGGTGAAAGCAGTAGGCCTGGCAGGAAAGAGCAATAAGTATATTGATATCTGTGAGGAAATAGCAATAGGTGTGGTCAGGCCGGCAGTGGCAATTCTGGGTGGTGGTAGGTGCTAATGGGCTTCAGGCTGTAGGTACTGAGTGGGCTCTGAGTGCACCCTTCTGATGCTGTTGTCTTTCCTCTCTTTCCCCCCTAGCAGTGTTGATGGCACAGGAGACTGACTAGGAGGAAGGCTGGGTCCCTTTGTATTGCTATACAAGGCTTGGCCTGTTATCATTTCTGAATGAGGAGTATCCTGTGAGGGAGAAAAGTTTTTTTTTTTTTTTTAATTTTATTTTTTACTGGGGAGTGATGGTGGTGGATAACAGCTGATGCAGAGATCCTAACTTTTAAATTACATTAAATATAGCTCAGCCGTGTCTCCTGTCTAGATCTTCCTTAGAACCCAAGAGCAACTTTCCTTGATCAAGACTGGGGGAGGTAGGGCTCCTTTCCCACCAGCTGAGGTGCTTGGGAGGGACATGAGAAGGTTGCTTAGGATTCGCAGTCCTGTAGAATATTTTGGCAAGTGGGAGGAGGCTTACACTTCATGGAAGTAGAACAGTAAAACCTCTAATAAAGTAGTTCTTGTAGCTGCCAGTGCATCATACAGATGGGACTGATGTTGCTTTGTATCTAGGGATTCAAGCCACAGCTGAACATCAGCCCAAGGCTTCCTTTGGGAATGACAGGGAAGGCAGGAGGAACTGAGCCTCTCTCTTGATTTTTTTGCTATTAAGAGCTAATACAGCCTGTGGGAATGCTTTGTTCTAGAAATGGATAATCCCAGAGTTCAGAAGAGAAGTAGTTTCAAAGAGCTATGAGAAAACATGTGGAGGTCATAGGCAGTTTGTTATTCACTGCAGTCTTTCAGCCTCTGCATTTATTTGTTTCAGTAGTTAATGGTTTTTGTACTAGCACATGCTCTCTGGTTTGTGTCCTCCTACATGGGAACTGAAGTGTTTTCTAGGAGGTATTTGGAAGAAGTTGAAGCATTTGGTCATTCATCTGGTCTTACTCAAATGATACTCAGGTTTGATGAGCCAGAGAGTTGTTTTTGTGACTTCATAATTGCAGAGACGAAGGGAAAAAGGCCCCATTTTTGCAAAACATTTGGTTTGTCTCCTTTTCCTGCCCCTATTTATATATGCAAGATTGAACAATGTGTTGAGCGGGTTAATGGAAGAGTTTTTGGAGCATTGGACACATGTAAACTTATCATTATCTTGTCATTAAGTACCAGATTTTCTGAAAAGCCCATTATATGTTGTCTCCTATTTGAAGAACCCATGGTATGTCAGCTCTTATTTAGTTACCTTGTTTCTAAAGCATTAAACATCCGGCTTCTCCACTCCCTAATGAGAGCTGTTGGGTGTTAGAATGGTTTTGAAAATACAGAAATGTTTTACATTCCTGAGCAGGGAGATGAGCACTACGGAAAGCTGAGCAGAAAATGGCTGAGCAGTTTTGCAAATTGAATTGTTGGAATCCATCTTCCCTCTTATCTGTGCTGAGGAACACTGAGCAATGTTAGTAAAAGCAGATTGTCCCTGTGTGACATGTAGACACCAGGTCAGGTGCATATAGTTAATTTTTAAATAAGCAAGGCTGCAAGTCACTGGTGTCTTGGGGATATCTGTGAAGTAGGAGGCTACTCACTGTAAGATTATTTGCCAACCTTTTAGGCAGTCCATTGTTTATACACATTCAGCTACTGCATGGTTCTCTGTACTGTTTGTGAAATACCTTATATGCTGTGCATACTTGTCCACTAAGAACAAATTGAGGATGCTGCGTAGAAATGGGCTAGGAGCATTTTTAAGAGAAGGTATTAATTGCCACCTGTCTTTGGCAGTTGTTTTCCTTTCTAAATAATGTATTTTGTCTCTTACCATCCAGACTGTATTCCATAGCAGGTTGTTTACTTTTCTGTTTTGCTTTCAGAATTTTTGCAACCAGTAAATGACTTCTCAAGAAAGTATATTTATGTAGAAAATGAAGTGTCAAATTATCCACTATTTCAATTACTTGGGTGGTTGTTATTTTTTTTCCCCCATAATTGACTCCTCTGAAAAGTCTTTTTTTCTCTGAGAGGCCGCAGTGTTGTCAATCATGCCAAATTGTATGAGATTATGTGCTACAGTTTTGTGACAGAAACTGATATTCATTAGGAAGTTGTGATCACTGTAATAAAAAGTAACGAAAAGGAGATGCATGGTTGTCTTTTCAGAACATGACAAGCATTATCTTCTTTCCTCTTATTTCAGTGTCTGTCAATCTGTAGCTCCTTCAAATTGCCACTTGTGTCTACAGTAATTTCACTTTGATTGGCAAACCTTGTGAGACTACATTCAGGCATTTCTAATTGGTTCTACTACTTATGGAACGTTCTTGAGAACTAACTTGTCTTGGTAGGGGGAAGAGCAGAGAGGAAGAACTGGGGTGAGGAAGGGAAAATTGCAATAGAGAAGATTCATTGGAATTGCACTGAGCTCTTTTCCTCTGTTGGTCAAAGTCACAGCTCTGAGCACTTTTGCAGTGGTTTGCTGATGAGATTAGTTGTTGGTTGTCCAGACTAGCTCACTTCCACTGTGCAGTGTCTATTCTCTCCCTCTTTTCAGGCATGTATAAGTGTGACCTTAACATTACAGAAGTGTAATTACAAGTGTGACCTTGACCTTACAGAAGTCAACAAATGAGGGAGGTCAGCTGGATAAGGGTGACAACATGATATAAAGGCACGGTTCAGACTTCTCACTTCATCTCTAGCAAAGTACACATAAAAGTAATCAGGCTTCACAACTATTTTGCTCTGTGTTCATTTTAGCTTGGTTAACTAGCTGAGGCAATAAGTTAATTTTTCTTTGGACATTGGTATGCAGGAAGCACTCTGGAGCTGGAACTGAGATCAGAGCTCTGTTGTTTTAGTCATACACACTGACAACTTAAATCTCTTTTGTTGAAACAACATTTTGTATTGCATTGTTGCAGGCTTATCTGACATGCAGTCAGTCACTTGTTAAGCCACAATAAACTTTCTGTATGTCTTACCTTAGAGACTCATACCCTTTCCTGCTGAGATAACTGTATTAAAGCCAAGAGAACACGAAAGTATGTCAAGAAGGAACAAGTCACTAGTGAGAGTGCTGCTGGCCCCTGATGTTTATGAGTGACAGATTTAAATCCATGCCGGACATGATCTAGACTTCCAAGGCAGGACAGATGCACTGAGTGACATGAATGCTGATCTACTGGGGGAACTTTTGGAAGAGAAGCTGCTGCCCATTCTTTACGTACATGAATGATCCTCATGGCTTCTTTCAAAGAATAGAGCAATTCCTCCCATTGTGGAGATATAGTCAGATACCTCATTTCCATGTGCAAATGTGCTGGTTGACTGCTGTCTACTTAAAGAGATGGCTACGTTTCATCAGGACACTACAAAACATAGTTGTTGAATTTCTTGAAAAGTATGATGAATCGTTCCAGTTGCCATATTATTTGCACTCTGGGAATGTTCTTCCCAAGCCTGTTAATTAAAAATAATAATTGTCAGTATCATATAGTTGCTAGAAATTTTTCCAAGGTGGATTTACCCATAATGCCTTGTTTCACTGATATGGACAGAAATAAAGCAATATGGAGTCACTACCTACTTCAGCTGTAAATACTAAACTGGTTTAAGTAGACTTTTCTCTCACTAAAATCCTTTCCTATGCATTAGTGAAACACAATTTGAAATGGCAGTATTAGTAAGTACCACCTTAACCCTCCTTTGCTTTTCTGCGTTTAGCTGTTTAGATCAGTCTCTAGAGGTCAATAGTCATGGGGTGTGGTGGACAGAGGTTTTATCCTTGTTACAGATTCTCTTATAAAGCTCCTTCACAGCTACCACTCACAGGTTTGTACCATTTTTTACCATTGATGTTCTGCTGATACAGGGAAAAGGCAGCAGTCATCTCATTTCTTTTTATTTCCTGAATGCTTCAATAGGCTCCATAGTACCATTAGCTGAGTACATTCCAGTCTTCATTGTATCACACCTCTCGGTGTCCATTTTAAAGATGGAGAGAGAGAGTATTCTCCTCATTTATGGAGGTGGTCCTGAAATGCAGGGAGAGTGACTAATTTCTTGGTCACAGAGGGAGCTGAATCCCACCACAAGGTTTCCTATCTTCTCTGATGCCTGTTCAGCAGCCCTGTAATGGCTGTCAAATATGCAGGATGTACGTTCCAGGCAAATACCAGCTTTCTTTCTTCAAGAGCATGAGCTTTACTTAAGATGCTGAGCAGAGAGCAGTGATTATTCCCTACCCTATAGCGAGAGGGAGACATGGACCAAAGTGAGAATGAGTAAATGTGATGACTGGGTCTTGGGACTGGGTTTGAGCAGGACTTGTGGAAGAATCAGTATCAATGCCTATCATCTGTGTTGCATGTAAGTTTCTTCCATCAGTGAGGCTTGTATGACTCCTTGTCCAAAAAGACATTACCTTTTTTGCTAACTTTACACTGAGTTGACTTCAGTCTTGAAAGGTGGGCACGAGCTTCTTAAGCTAAAGCAAAATTCTTGTAGATCATTTGGGACAAACTGCAGTTTTATCTAGTTTTCTAGAAGAGTATCTTCTGGACTTGTCTTCAAATTTAGTGGTTTAATTATCAACTGCTAAACCCCATTGACTCAAGCTGTTTTATAAAGAATTCCTGAGCTTTCCAGATAGCATTGCCTCTATTTATATTCAGCTCTTCACAGCTGTGGTGAAAGGGATTTTGAAATCTCCGTTGTGAGTGAGAGGATGGCGTCTTCCCATCTGAGATTTAAAGCGAGGTTATTACAGGCTCTGAAGGAGCTGCGCAACCCATAGACCTTGCTGTGTTCAAATGGGCTTATCAGTCAGCATCAAGGACAGGATGGTTTGAATGAGATTGTTTGAATCACAATTTGGAGATGAAGCAGGTAGAAAAAGTCAGTTTAACCAGAGACACTATAAGGATTAAAGATTCTCCACTTAGTAATCTAGCTTTATATGGATGTAATGAATAACGTTCGATGAAAAATTCATGTTTAGAACACTGGGAGAAATGGGGTGGAAGAAGAAAGAGAGATTCACAGGATGTTATTCCACAGCTGTTTTGTTTGATTTGAAAGGTACAATGTTCATTTTGCAGCAGGAAGGATATTTTGATTTACTTTTATTTGCTTTATGCTGTTGTAAACAGAACTTTCTGTGCTTGCCTAATGTGAGGATTTAGCCCTTAGTTTGACTGTAACTTTTGTTTCCTAACATCATGCAAAGCCAGAAATACATATTTTCCCTTTGTAGGGATTTCAGGTATTTTTTTCAAAAGACCAATTCACACTGATTGCACACCAGACTGGATGCTGAATGGGACCTCAAACACGATACTAATCTGCCTCATTTACTTTGAAAAAACAAATTCTCTGTATGTTTCCTTTTAAAGTCAGGGTTAAAGGCATCTTCTTTCCATGCATGCAGTACTTGAGCTCTGCGGATTGAAGAAAGAAGAGCATAAGAGGAGAATATTGCTAACAACATAAAATATAGCTTTGGCTTTTTACAGCAGATTATCTAGGAAGAGCATTTCCGCAATGTGAGTAAAACTTGGCAGTTGCATGGTGATTAAAACGTACAAAAGACATACAAGAACAATTCAGGTTTACCTCAACAAAGCTACATCTCCTCCATTCTCTGTTTGCTTTTGGTGTAGTCTAAGTCTTGGCACTGTTTCTGCAAAGAGATGCTATCATTCGCTTCCTTTTCTCCATTTGTTCAGATCTGTGCTTTGCAAGAAAGAAAACTAATTCATGTAGGCAGGTAGCATGATATTCTCATTCATACTTCTCCCTGCCTTTACAAGAAGATAGTCATTGATTCCTTGGGATGCTTTTCCTATTGAAATTCACTATAGAGAAAGACCAGTAGGAACAAATGGTATCTCTTGGTTGAGTTTGCTGAACTGGCATCATCGATAGGTACCGTTGTAACTAGACTGAACTAAAGTTTTTTTCCAAATGAGTGTAACTTCATTTTTTTTCTTTGTATAGCTTACAAAGGGTACTGTCATTACAGATAATAGTTTAAATTTCAGGACAACCTTCAGTACCTAACCATCTCTTGGGACTTATTTGAAGGGTATGTTTATGTAAGTGGGAGTGAATGGGGAAAGTATCTCAACTGTCTCTTCTCCTAAATGAGTTCATGTAAGTTGGGACATTGAGGTGCTCAGGCAAGTCCAGAGAAGGGCAAAGAAACTGGTGAGGGGTCTGGAGAGCAAGTCTTACAATGAGCAGCCTGGAGAAGAGGAGGCTCAGGGGCGACCTTATCGCTCTCTGTAGGTACCTTAAAGGAGGCTGTAGAGAGGTGGGGATTGGTCTGTTCTTCCACGTGCCCGGTGATACAACAAGGGGGAATGGGCTCAAATTGTGCCAGGGGAGGTATAGGTTGCATATTAGGAAGAACTTCTTTACTGAAAGGGTTATTAGGCTTTGGAACAGGCTGCCCAGGGAAGTGGTTGAGTCACCATCTCTGGAGGTCTTTAAAATGTGTTAGTGGAGGACTTGTTAGTGTTAGGTCAGAGGTTGGACTAGATGATCTTGGAGGTCTCTTCCAACCTAGATGATTCTGTGATTCTGTGAAGTTGAGGGAATGACTCTTCTGTGAGCCAAATAATTATTTCTCATTTCTGTTATTCACTTATTAAAACAAACAAACTGACATCCAGAACCTCAGAAAGTAAGTACAGAGACATAAATCACACATGTAAATGTATATGGATTTGCAAACTGTCCAGGTGGTCAGTGTGTATAATGGGATTAATCATATTTATCATGAGCTTCAGCAAGCCTAAGCATGCATAGGCATGTTTCCTATTCAGCTTGTTACGTAGAGATACATGTATACTTACACCCAGCAGCAGCTCCAGACTTTGTTGAGATGCTTCTGCCCTGTTTGTTACTCATTCACATACAGTAGAAGGCCAGTAACTCTGGGAAGATGCATCAGTCCTTCTCCTGCTAGTTGTTTTAGTTGTCTTTGGATTGTGGACTGTCATCTGGACCATGTACAGAGATTAATCAGTCTTTCACAGCCTCAAATCTCTACTCTCTGTTAGTGTGACATATATGAAACTTGAGCTTTTGCAATGCCAAAAGCATCTTTACCATCAAGCATTTTACTATGATCAGTCGTTAAGAGGAAGACATCAGTCAGAGTAGGCATGGAAAATTAACTCCTCCTATGTGCCTGCAAAGCAAGGTCATAAATTACAGCGGTAGAAGATATAAATGAAATACCAATAAATGTTCTCTGAAAAAAAAAAGTTTTCTAACAATATACATAGTCAAGAAGTGGAGTAGCTCATTTAGGAATGCTGTAAAAGGTGAGATATTTATCAATTAAATATTATTAAAAACAGGTTAAACAATCCTCTTTCAAAAATTAGATATAGAAGTCTTAGATACAAATAATGTGCCTTTAGATGAAGGATTGAATTACGTGAACTACTGAGATTCCTTTCGCTCCACTTTTTAGGATTTCTTGAACATATTAACAGAGCTGTAGAAAGCTTTTGGTATCTTTTCCATCTGTTGACCGTGTAAGCAATGATTCCCTGGAAAATGAGTGAAAAAAAAAATCACAAAACCACGGAGTAATTTGAGTGAATCTACCCTGATTTTTGATGAGGAATTGAGGACTTGTTTTTCAATAGGCCAATTAAGACTATAAAGGCATTTGACAACACAGTTGTATGTGTCATATATATCTTTGCAAGAAAGCTTCACTGATGGTAAATATATATGTATGTGTTTAATACATAGGAAACAATGTTATGAGGACCATCCATGGTGTAGGAGAGATGATGACCCAAATGGTACTGAGCAGAGGATCTGTATTTCCCCTCAGTGCCCCTGATGTACAGCCAAACATTCACCCGAGCAAGCAAGCCAGCACCTCAGAGAGTGAAGACGTGATTGTAATGGACACCAAATTGAAAATCATTGAGATTTTGCAGGTAATAATGATTGATGGAGTATTAAATGGCAATTCTTTCACATTTATTTATTCACGTAGTCACAGGTTCTGTTACCTGCATTCTTGCTATTTACGGATCTGTTCATTGAGTAAATGATACTTTGATACGAGGAAGAAAACTTCTCTGTGTGAACAATGGTACAGTTGTGGTCCTCACTGTGTTACATTTAAATTCTAAAGGATCTAGGTGCAGTAGAAACTCTATCACTATAAAGAGGCAGAACTTGTACATTAAGCTACCTCTCTAATGTTTTCTAAAGACAGTGTTCCTGTTCCAGTCTCATTACCACTCATTTTACACTGTGGTAGCTTATTTGACTTCAGTATTGACTCTACCTTTGCAGTAGTTTGGTGAAGGGCAGAATTGGACACAGACCCGCTGAAGTCAGGCAAGGCCACACAATTTTGAAGTCCATTTCAGATTTCTACTGTTAGCAGCCCACAGACTATTCTCCTAGCTGAACTGACAAGTTGTCAGTTCATAACAGTAGTGTGCCTTCTGACATAGAATTTTCTCTTTGTGCTATTAGTAAGTAAAGTGGCACACATATGTTCTGCATATCAAATCCCAGTTCCTGCAATACTTATGCAGTGATGGAATTTTTCAGTGTTTTCTGTAAATTCTGCTCATCTGTCGGTACCCTTGTCACTTTTGAAGGATTCCATTTGTTCCGAATGCTTATAAATTATTTAGATTGCCTTAATTACTTGTCATATGAAAGGCTATCAGTTGTTAGATTATCCTCAATACTGCACACGTTACTTTCAGAGCTGCTTTAGTTTAAGGCTTACGGGGGAGAAACAAGTGTTCTGAAGTGATATCACCTAGAGAATACCATTCATGTGTATTGTTTCTCATTTTCATTTGATTTGGCAACTGTATGTATTTCTCTCCATGCTGTCATGCTCTACTGGTTGATACACAGATGAGTGATTCTAGGACACCAACCTCTTCCTGTGCATTCTCTGTCTGCTCAGTGGAAAGAGAATCGCATTTTGTTTCAGCCTTTCATCTTTCACAGCACATTCAGTGCAAGAGCACCCAGGACTGGAGAGTAATCCTGTGTTGTTGCTTTATCGGTGGTTTGTTAGTTATGGTTTAGTTACGTAGTCAAATTACTGCAGATTAGCAAGTTGTCATGTTAGGTGAACCCAGGTATATATGCTTATATATGACCTTAGTTCACAAGTAATGCAGAGTATTTCAGTTTCATTTAAAGTACAATGAAGAAAGATTAACTTAAATCATGTTACCTTTCATTATTGCACTATTACCCTAAAAGGCAAGTAAGATTATTTTAGATTTATTGTATAGTCATGCATAGCTAGTAAAATGGTGATTAAAACTATTCTATTCTAAGAAATATTTAAGTTTATGGTAATTGGATTCTCAGTATATCCTCTTATTCCTTTAAGTAAAGGTGTATTTTTACTTAACAGTTTCTATTCTGCTATCAGCCAGAATTAAACAGATGGCCTGATAGACTTAGTTGACTACATGGGGACTGGAGAAATGTGTGTTTTTAAAAATCTTGCTTCTACAATGACAGGATAACTTGATAATGGAATCAAAATAATCCTGCCTTTTTTCTCTTTTGTTAGAAGATTTTAAAGAAAATATATTGTTATTAAACTGACATTTTATTTGCTTTTAGATGGCATAGTCCAAGTTACCCTAGTGAAATCTTATGACAGCACTCTGGGTCTGGGAGGTTGTATGATTTTAATTAGAGATCAAAGAATCAGGTTGCCACCATTTGCTTAGTCATCACTTGCCACCTGAGTTTTGGTAACTTAATGTACCTGATTTCACCCCCACTGCATGTGAAACATTAAATAATTGTAAACCTCTTCATTGTATGCTTACATTTACTGCAAGCAAGAAGCATGTGCGTGGGAAGTACTGAAGCTCAGTTGATGGGCAGTCAGTTGATAAAATGTAGGATGTGTATCTTTCAGTCCTTCAGTTGGTACTAATGTCTATAGCCAGGTTATTTTCCTCCCTTTTCCAATGTAAAAGCAGCACTTACAGGTTTGATTTAGGATTTTTCCTGTATGAGTTTCAGATTTCACAGCTGAAGACACCGACAATTAAAAGAAAGCATCTGTCAGGCATCTGAGTGGGTGATCCTTGAGCGTGTCATCTTTACTCTCCACCCCACACCACTTCTTATCACTATTGCTTATTAGAAGCCTGGCTGAAATATGAAATAATCTGTTTCAGCATTGGTTTGGATGTACTGTTCTGGCTCGTAGGCAGCATGGACAAGGCAGTGTGCTGGAGCCTCAGGACAAATAAGTCTGCTTCTGAGTATTCAGCAGACAACAGGGAAGTGTTCAGTACATCCCAGGATGGTGGGAAGGAAAAAAGAAATCACAGCAAGCTGAAGCAAATGTAGTGGATTTGTATTTCATAGTGGACATATTTATTTAAAATAGTCATATATCCCTGTACATTCCACCACAAAAACAAACAAAAAAACCCTAACCCAAGTTATTACTTAGGAGAAGAAAAGTCTTATTTTTGAATTTCTTCTTGTAGTTTATTCTCAGTGTTAGACTGGACTATAGAATATCCTACATGCTGTCTATCTATAAGAGAGAATTTGGGGAAAACAATGAACATGTCGATAGCTCTACAACTTCTCCACCTGACACACCAGGAATTCCCTCAGGTAAATGTTGCTATTGTGTTACAATGTAAAATAATTATGTGTAGACTATTACATTTTTACAGATACTTTAGCAAGCAGTAAACTCAACTACACCAGAAGATGCATGTCACTTGAATTTGAAAAGCTTGTGAGAAAATGAAAATCTTAATGAATTCCACAAAAAAGATGCTTGCTGGTCTTTCATCCTCAAACTAAAATGTGATTCCTTTCTCCCATTGTGGCAATTTATTCTCTCATTTGTACTCTCCCCAAAACACTGGAAAATGACAAACATTTTGGAAAAAATGGTTGTGAGGGGATGAGGACTGCTTTAATTGAGGTGAATGTGGCACTGGAATGGCTTGGCTTTTCAAGGAGTGTTCTTGTGCATGCAGAGGTGCTTGAAAGACTGACAGCTGTATATGTGATAAGCTACAGGTAGTGGAGAATTTAATTGGAGGTGCTGTGAAGCAATGGGGTGGTTAGAGAATATTGAAGTCTTAAGTAGTAAGGTATATTAAAGTTATTCCAAAGCAGAATAATAGTGTTTTAAATGATTTGGTTTATGATAAATATTCTGAAGTTCACGTATCTTATTTTGCTGCTTTATGGGGTTTGTCTGGTCTAACAAAAATGTAGAAGTTTCATATTCTGTGTAATTTGTAATACAGCACCATATAGCTCTAGTCCATCACTAGAATTTGGCTCTTCCTTAGTAGTAGTAAAACACAATTTAACCCTGCCCTCCGTCCTATTTCTTCCCTACTGTTCTATCCCTTCTGTTTTTCCCTTGAAAATACAGAGTTTTGCTTAGTTGAGGAATGCAGTAAGACCTGCACTTCATAATATCCACTTTAAAGACAGAGTTCCTCTTCACTGTGCAGATTATACAATGATCAGTATGTTAAAAAACAAAACAAAATGTTATTTTGATTGTTTTCCAGCAATTGTTCCTGACATAGATGAGATTGCAGCTCAGGCTGAAACCATGTTTGCTGGCAGGTATATTCTCTGAAGTTTTACTTCTCTATATTTATCTATTTGTTCACTTTGATAATTATCATGGACAATGTCTCTGTATTCTATATGTGTTTTCATACCTGTTTCTCTTCCTTTGGTGGCTACTTATTACATAACCTACTTGTAGACAGAAATGTGCCAGAAGAGACCTGGATTTCAAACAAGCAAACAGCCCAGTGCATATGACTGGTTGACAGACTGCGATGATCACCCTCTTGATCATCTATAGTTGTAAGACAGTAGAAAGTTTTGCCTTGTTCCCAAAGGCAGCTGGGGAATGGTGTACAGGTGTATTGGGCTAAAACACACTATTTATTTCTCTCTATAATGTCTCATGGGTGCTTTTAAAGAAAGACCATTTTCTGGTGTACCTTATGACTGTCATCCCAAATTTCTTGGATCTGGAGGTTATTGTTAACCCTATTTCTTATTGATCACATGACCTGTTGTCATTGCACGCTGTCCTTGAAATTACTAAGAATGTAATGCCAACAGTAACCGATTTCATATGACTCCACAGATCAACTGTGGACCCACTTGCCATGATCTTCTGGACCACCAGAGGCCTGTAGATCACAAGTTATGCTTGCAGAGTCTTGGAAGTGGTTTCAGCTATGCTGTGAACACCAGCAACAACAACAAAAAAAGCACAGAAAATATCCACACTGGAGAGTTACTACCATTATCACTATATTGGTTTAACTTTGCTGGTACAATTTTATAATTATACCAGTTAAAATGATTCCCATTTAGACAAAGCCTTAGACTTTAAAGTTTTTCCTGGAACTCGGGAGAAAGATCCGCAAGATGGGATTTCTGATCGTTCCTCTCTGTCCCTTATGCATTCTCAATCTTTACCAGTGAGAGCAATGCCTTCAGTCCTCTCCCTGAACTCCCATAATGTAAAACAACACATAGCCCCTGGCATCTGCATCTTTAAAATGAACAGAGACTGAATGTTTTTTTTGGAAACGTTATTTCTGCTTTGATATGTTAAGTGTAAATCTGCTTTCTGTTGCTCCAGATTATACAAGCGATTCCAGAAATATGATGCTTTTGGCAATTCCTACAATTTTTTAGTTTATTTTTTCTTGAATGAAATTTTAATAGCAGATGAAAAGGGAAGGAGTGAAAAGGATAGGGCCAAATTAATCTCTGATTAAATGCTGTTGCCTTCAGTTAGTTTGGACTGTGAATAAGCTTGGCACAATTTATCTGCAACATAAACGAATGTTTTTGCAATATGGATTTTAATCACATTATTTGACACATTTTATACATATTTACTTTAATTCAATTTTGTCCATTCTACTACAAGGTTGCCAAAACAGCATCCAACCATACAATTGAAGTCCTTATAAAAACGTTAAAGGGGTGTTTATAATTTACATCCCACAGCATATTAGATTTGGTTTTAAGAGCTCTGTCAAATGAAGATTGTGTGTGCAGGCATATTTATGTCAAAAGTTTTTACTTATTTTCTACTTAATTTATTTGGTCTTTTTTCCCCTATTTCTGTTGTAGAAAAGAAAAGAACGCGGTTCAGCTTGATGATGAAGGGGGCAGAACTTTTTTACGGGTCCTCATTCATCTTATCATGCACGACTACCCTCCTTTGCTCTCAGGTGCTCTCCATCTGCTCTTTAAGCACTTCAGCCAGAGAGCAGAAGTTCTGCAAGCATTTAAACAGGTACAGATGTGCATAGTATTATTTCAGGGAACTGTGAGGAAAGTATTTCAAAAGGCTGCTTTTCTTACCTGAATTGCTGTTTGTAGCTTGATAATGCTAAAAGGACTTTTAAGAAAAGTCCCAATTAAGCAGAGATTTTCTCGTTGTTGTTAGAGTTGAATATATGTGCTGGTGTATATTCTAGTTGTGCACCCACTATTGAAAATGTATGTCCATGGTGACATCTGGGACACACATATTCCACAGTGAGACTTATTGTTGTGATCCCTAAGAGACTGAGGTAGTAGCTTGTGTTCTGCAAACCATTTACCTGTGTCAGCAACAAGACTTTCCTGTCTTCAGGACTACCTAAGCTGTGTGTAAGGCTTTGTTGTTATAAATGCGATGTTTGCAATTCTAGTTCTAATTCAGGCGTCCTTGCATAGTGCATGATACAGACATGCCCAAATAACAAAGCAAGTAATACAGCCAAACCTGTTTTCAGCTTTTACTCTTTCTGCTTGATAACACTGCATGTGCGTATTCCATGTGTCAGGGGATTAGTACTGGGAAATCTGATGTCATGGGGCTAGATGACAGAGACATCTCTGTTACGTAACCCTATAACATATGTTGTTAAGACCATCTGATGCTTATTTCAGGAGTTTGCTAGCATGTTGTCTTATTGTTATGTAAGATGCAGAGGTTTCTCTTGTTGAAAAACAGATGAATGATAAAGACCTGGAAGCTTTTGTTTATTTTTATTTATTTATTTTTTTTGCTATGTAGCATAATGACCTCCCACCAGGATGTTGAAGTTAAACCTTGCTGATTAGGTGCATAAATAGCTTTTATTATGAGATAAGTTTGAGAAGCTTTACATGTTTTTATATAGGAAGGAGAAAGCTGATTGGCAAATACACAAAAAAGTCTACAGAGAACATGAAATATGAATATTTGTGGATGAGCAGCATTCATAAATTCTGCAAAATAATGAATTGTACTAGACTAAGAGAAGATGATGAAAACTTAGTGTTACAAAATAGTGAATATTTGCCTGCAAGTAGTGATTTTTTTTTAAATTTCCCTATCAGTGTTCCTATCTGCCATGTGACTATATACTTTTAAATAAGTGTGATTTCTTAATAGTGCCTATTGGTTTATTGTATAGATTGTTGTTATTCTGTTGGTAAATTATCTTAATTAATAATCTGGGAGAGCAAAGACCATTAGAAAGAAAGGAAATGTGTAAATTGTGCTAAATCAAGAACTAGAAATAATAATGAAAAAAAAGAACAGATAATTTCAGCAGTAAAAAAAAAAAAGTGAGATAAAGAGGCATCTACTCAGATGGTGGGAAACTGTCTGAACCTGAACATCAGTTTGTGAGCTATTCAAACAAGTTTTTCTGATCTGCTCTAACAGTGTTAAAAGTACGATATTTATCAGTATTTGATTATGGTGATGTAGGTGATCGTTGAAGTTGCTGGCCATTCTCACTTTTCTTTGGATGTCCTGATTCCTTGTCATTCCATTTTTTTTCCTTTCCTTATGAAGTACCATGCTGATGGGATAAACTATTTCTAATTGTGTTGTTTTAATACCATGAGGATCATAATCATAGCATCAGAGCTAACTCTGCTGGGAGCTCAGGGGCTTGAATATATATACTTGTGCTGAAAATGTTTTGCAGCATATTAAAGAAGGAGGGAGAATGCTGTGAGTGTTATAGCTATCCTGCTTTGGGCAACCACAGCTCTGTTAAAGGTTTTTAGTGAATGGAGGCTAAAAAGACTGTTTGTGCCATGTTTCAGTTTCATAGGGAAGGTTGCAAAAAACATATGAAAAGAGAGACTTAAAATGGAAACTGGCAAGCAAATTTCCCAGGTGTAAGTGCTGGTGCTAGTGCTATAATAGCTTTACAATTTACTGTATTTCCAGGTTCAGTTGCTGGTGTCTAATCAAGATGTTGATAACTACAAGCAAATCAAGGCTGATCTTGATCAGCTACGTCTGACTGTAGAAAAATCGGAACTGTGGGTTGAAAAAAACAGTACTTACGAGAGCGGAGATGTGGGCGATAATCAGACCAAAGGGGGAGAAGAGCCAATAGAGGTGAGTTTAAAGCCTTTGCTGCTAGAATTGTTTTGATATGAATTTGTAGTTTGAACAACTGCAAACTGGTGATCTGGTTAATGAAAATAGCAAAAGCAAGAATAACTAGTATTCTGTCTGAGCTTTAGGATTAGACAGAACAGAAGATAAAACTTCTTTCACCAGTGTGGTGGATATTTTCTCCTGCTCTTTTCAGTAACTGTGTTCTTATGTTACAGAGCTGTCTTCCTTAATGTCTCGCAAGCAAGACATAGTATATATGGCATCACTCTGTAACCATGGAAGTCATCTAGGGATCACGTGTTGGCTGTTGTATTGACTTGCTAGAAGAAATAATAGGCAATATTTGTTCCTGCAGCTAGGAAAGACAAGTACAATCAAGCCCACGTTTTTTAAACGTCGTGAGTAAGCCTGTTCTCCACCAAACATAAAATTGACCTAAGATTATTAAGATTTTTGAAGTGAGCAACTTTTTTTTTAACCTTCAGTTTCCCAGACTCTTAGGAAATATTGTGATTTTTAGAGACTTCTGAACTTGAATTTGGAATCGTGAAGATCAGATTTTAGTTAGTTCGTTATTTTTTTTGTTGTTGTTGTTTTATTTTTTTGTTTTGTTTTTTTTAATGAAAGCTGAGGTCCTTATGTAATTGCCTAACTCCTGTGTGAGTTTATAAGAAAATGCAGAGTTTTGCAAGAGTTGCTGTGGTTGAGGTTTGTGACAAAATGGTTGATAACGAAGGCTTTCCCACCAACGTTTATTACCAATCTTCCATTTTCATCAGAGGAAGTGGGGAGAGATGAAGTGTGAATTCTGACAGAGCACTTTCCTTATTTTCTTCGGTGGCAAGATTCTCCTGCACTGGCGAGAAAGTAGGAAGCCAAGTGGAGATGATACAGCATTGTGAAGCTAGTGCATTGTGGGAGAGTAGGAGCCATTGAGAAGACACAGGATGTTTATAGATGTCTATAAGACACTCTATGCCTTTCAGATGGGAAAGTAGATTTTTTGTGGCTTTGTAAGGGGAAAATCCAACCCTTCAAAAGAGAATACAAGTTTCTTGGGGCAGTATAGGTCCTAGTCTTTCTCTGATATAAATTAACTAAATCTAGTGGTGTTGGAATGGGAGAGGAATACAGACTCCGTGAGG
This sequence comes from Stictonetta naevosa, assembly GCA_011074415.1. NCBI lineage: Eukaryota > Metazoa > Chordata > Aves > Anseriformes > Anatidae > Stictonetta > Stictonetta naevosa. The sequence continues at coordinate 72,410,132 of CM021697.1, forward strand.
ATAAGTATGTGTGATTTCTTACTTTCCTCAAGCTTAGCTCTGGTAGGAAAGAAGATAGTCCTTTATGTATTTAATGAATGGAAAAGGAAATGGGACTACAGGATATAGAATTAGATATTACAAGGTTTTTTTTTTAGCAATAATGTATTTTTGAAATGTAATAAGATCCTTTTATTTCTACAGATAGCCCCGATGGCAAAGAAACTCCATGACGGGGTGTCAAAACAATATGCTTGAGATAGAAGCATCTCTAAGTGGAATGTTTTGATTTTTTTTTTCCCATGAGGCATTAGTGGATCTGTGTGGATTAGCAGTGCTTCAGCAGATACACAGTATTATCTCTGACAGATCTGTGAGTGCATTGTATCAGAACAGTAATAGGTAGTCTGCAAAACTGGTTAGATCATCTGGTGGTCATTCCACGAGGGCTGCACCAGTTTACAGTAGCTCAGAATCTTGTCCATTACTTTTTCCCTGTTAAATTATTCTTTAATTGGCAGGAAATGTTTTTACCTGGCAAAACTATAGTGCATTTACTCTTTGTTATCTTAAGTCCGATTTAAGAGGTGAGGCGCTGGTCGTAATCTACAACGTATGAAGCAGGTGACTAGCTGCAAGCAGATAAATATCCCTGTGAGATCCCATGCTTTTTTGGAATGGGTCCTGAGTATTTGGTACTGATCTGGATGAACATCTAGGTTCTTAGGAAACATGCTCCATTGGTCTGTGCTTATTTTATCTCAGACAATGTTGAAGTGTGCACAAGGGCTTAAATTACATTCCAGGACAGCCGTATGTTAAGCCCACATTTCTGTCCTCATATTGCAAGATTGGCATAAGGATTTTTTTAAAAAAATCATATATATATGTATATTCGCCCTTGGGCTTTTGAATCTTTTTGGGTCATTTTTTGGGTCAAGGGCTAGAGACTTGCTTTTTTTTGTTTTGTTTTGTTTTGTTTTTTAAATACAGTCACATAACACCAGAAGTTTTAGGACAGTGGCCCTGTTCTTCTAAATAAAGTATCCACAACACAAGATTTTACAACCATGCAAGATCATTTTGGTAGGAAGTGGAGACCAGAATTACAGGAAAGAGTGTTAGAACTTAGGTCAGACATGAATTAGACACTGCATAGCATTAGGAAGAAATGCTGAAATTGATACCACATAACTGATCCTTGCTTTGGAAAGGAAAAGCAGATAAAGCCTGTTTGCTTGGGTGGCTCTAGTAAGGGTGTTAAGGGTCTATGCATACCCTGGACTACACAAAGTGTGGTCTTTACTGTCCTGTCACTGGAGGATGCGTTGGTGGTGTAGCACCAGAAACATAGAGCTGAGGAGGAGAAATATACATCTCAGTAAAAGGACTCAAAGGTGAAACTCGAATACAGTCCAGTGAAACTTAACAGAACTTCTCATCTTCAAAATCTGATAAGAAAGTTCAGAGAGGTTTCAAATGGTATTAACTTTCAGCACCCTCAGGCGTTTAGTGTTCCTTGCTCTCCTCCTGTGCTGGTCTTTGGTAGATTGCCTGGCTCGTGGAAGTGTTTTAAACAAACATCTCCTGAAGCAACACACATTGGTTGAGATTTTGAACTGAAGCCTGCGAATGCTCCTCACTCCCCTGTTAAATAAATATAGCCCATGAAGGGCAAAACTGTGCTGCCATGATGCAGATTAGTGCCTCACATAGCCATTGTGCTGAATTGAATGAGATTGTCAGCAGTGGGGAACTACTCAGACTAAATGCTAGAACCTGGGCCTCTGTTTGGAGGCTGTTAAAACAATCTCAAAACTGGTGCAGAGTGATATCCTGGTTGCGTGTGAACTTTATGAATAAAAAAAGTATATTTTTTTTTTCAGAAAATCCCATATCCTAAGGGTGGAGGAGAGAGATTCTCAGAAGAGAACCTTTCTCAGTGACTTAAGCTCTATGACTTCCTGTCCCCTGTGGAAAAGCGTGACAGAGAATGTCTATCACGGGGCGTAACAAGGCAAGATATACAACAGAGTGTCTCTGGTATCCCAGTGGTGTGATTATGTCTTGATAACTAAGCCCCTGGAATACTATTACTGGTTCAATAAACAGGTTTTTATTTTGTTAGGAAAAAGGGATGGATTCAGCAGTTTAATGCTGATCAGCATTTCCAGATAAGACGCATAGTTCACATGGATTATGAAACTACTTTGATTAAGGAAGAAGGCTGATAAAAGTAACAGGTAGATTAATCTTGGTTAACCCACAGTCCCAGAACAGAAAAGAGTGGTTAATTATAGCAAAGAGTCTGAAATATCTTCCAAAGTATTGATTCAAACAGCTAGAGAGAAGGCAGCATGCATACTAACAACCTGAACAAATAAAAATCCAATGTTGTTGCATAGATCAACATGACCATGCTGAACAGCAGTGCTGACACTGTTATAAACAATTTCCATGGCCAGGTGGTTCAGCTGTTCTTGCCTAGCTGGAAATTTAGACCAGATGGAGTTTATAGAAGTCCTAATCTTCACAATCAGCTAAGAAAGTCCAGAGAGGGGTTTCAGGTGACCAAAACATTCAGATTGGTGTGCACGTCTTTTTTAGCATTATTCCATTTCCTAAAACATTAGGAAGTTTGAGAACACAATGAAATTTGAAAACGCATGTTGTTGGGCAGAGCAAGTAGTGGCTATTGAAATACTGTTACGGTTCCCATTCTCATAGTGCCTGAATTCCTTGTTGATTCCATTTTATGTCTGTTCAATGTTTTAAGGACATGTTTTTTTTTAGGAGAATCAGAAGCATGAAGACATAGAATAATTGTTTCAAATCATGTTGGAAATATGAAACAAGAGAAGGATGAAACAACAGAAGGATTCTTGAATGTGAATCTTTTAAATCACTGAACAGTAACTGGTGGATAGTTATTGAAGAGTCTTTTTCTTTATCATCTATGTTATGTCTGTGCCCTATTAGTGTTGTGATGTTGTTTCTTTATTTGTTGCTCTGTATAATTAGTTCATGTTGAGGAAATTGCAATAGATCAGCTTTTGTTATATATTCTTTGTTACAGGAGTCAAATATTTTGAGTCCAATAGAGGATGGAACCAAAAAACCCCAGATAGACAGCAATAAAAGCAATAACTACAACATTGTTAAAGAGGTTGGTATATCTGCCAAGAAACTTGCTTGAAATACTTGTGATAAGTAGATTCAGTAGTTGTTTTAAAATATTTTGTGTTTTATCTAATGTGTCATCTTTCTTTTTTTGCATACTTATTTGTTTATTTATAGATTTTGATTCGACTCAGCAAACTTTGTGTTCAGAATAAAAAGTGTCGAAATCAGCAGCAGCGCTTGCTGAAAAATATGGGTGCCCACTTGGTAGTCTTGGACCTTCTGCAGATACCCTATGAAAAGGTTAGTCTGATAATTTTGTTGGTAAAGGACATGAACTCAGTAAAGAGAAATGCCTCAAAAGGCCCAAGAATCAACCTGAAAAATTCTCCTTGCCAAATTTAGTGAAGTGTGGTACAAATGTAAAATGGTGATGCTGTTTACTCTCCCTTAATAGTAATGGGTTTGGGATCTGGATCAAGTTTAAATATGGGATTCTACAAATAATATGTTTTACTAAGAGGTAATGTTGACTACCTAAGGTTCCTGGATGTCAGAGTGCTGTCATCCCATTCCTGACATGGGCAAGCCTTTGAACTGCAGAAACTGTACAGTTAGAAATTACGGTTTAGTGGAGCTCCTGGCAGGGTACCTCAATTCCACTGTTAGATACTAATATGAATGCTATTCTAGGAACATAAGATGAACACATAAGCTTTCAAGGACCAAGTCTGAAATCACTTCAGTATTTCTGTAGTGGCAAGCGTCCAGCCTACTTCCATCTGTAGGCTTTTCATAAGATGTTGTGATTTTGTACTGATTTAGTGGTAGTGACCATACAAGTGAATGATCTAGATAACCTTTTGAAGAGCGCATCTTTCTAGATCTTATGTGAAGCACTGGAAGTAGATAAAAGCTCCTCTGGGCTGTGTTTTCCTGAGTGTTATATACTAATGTTATGATAGAGACACTAGGTTCAGTTTTCTTCAGTAAAATAATAGTGCTTGTTGATAAAGGTGGTTTATCACATCATGGTTAGAATATTATCTGAGAGGAATATAAAATCAGGATGAAACCAGACATATATATTTATGTGGGTTGTATGTGTGAACATGAGTGTAGGTGCACACACGCACATATACATGTATTTTGTATGTAGCTATATAAAAGTCAAAGCTTTTCAGAAGCTTGAAATCAGTGCAGACTAGACAATATTTTTGAAAATCAAGCCACTTAGCACTTTTTTTTTAATGAGGAAATGATAAACGTGCACTAGGAAATCTTGCTTTGAGATCAGTACCTTTAATGTCTTGCGATTATGACTTATTTTAATAGTAGAACCACAAAAAACAAAACAAAACAAAAACAAACAAAAAAAAACCCTGTAGCGTCCTCCAGAAATTCATAGAAGAACAGTAACTGTAGGCTAAGCCATGAGACCCAAGGCTAAGAAAACTGAATGGAATGAATTGGAAACTTTAGTGTTTGTGCCATTACCTGTGACTCCCTATAGTCAAGTAGATTCAGAGTAAGGTATCATCACTAATGGACTCTAAAGGAAACTGGCTTTTACCAGAGACCTGTCTTTTACCAGAGGGAGAATTCCTGGCCTGTAAAGAGTCAGGAGATTTGTTTTGCTCCTGGCTGAATTCACATTGTGCAGATGTAACAGGTATGTTAAGGTACATCCAGCTAATGCATTCTCTTTCTGCAGAGCGATGAAAAGATGAATGAAGTTATGAATCTAGCCCACACTTTTCTTCAGAATTTCTGCCGAGGAAATCCTCAGAACCAAGTTCTCCTCCACAAAAATCTCAATTTATTCTTAACTCCAGGGGTAAGTATTTCATTTTAAATAGAACACTATAAATGGAAGTAAATTTAGGCTCACTGAAAAATGACAGTGCTAAATAAATAATTTAGTTAAATTATGCCTTCTCTGCCTTCTCTCTCTTGTCTTTTCTCTGTTATCATTGCCCTCTATTTCATTGTTTTCAGTGTTGCTATTTTAAAAGTGAAAAACAGTATTATCTATGGGGTTTATTGGAAGTATCTATTAACGTGTGTCATATCATCACATTGTGTGTAGCTTGACTGTGATAATTTATTAGGATGAGTTAACTTACATCTGGACTGTAAGTCGGGGTGAAGATGCTGTGATTATGCTTGCATGAAGCTTTTGTGATCGCAGAATCTGACCCATGTTTTTGGTGATGATGATTAAAAATAAGTTCTATATATGTCTCTGTGTATGTGTGTGTTTACAGATCTGGACATACAGAATAACATCTCCCTCAGTGGCAGATCTACTGAGCATAACATGTTTTAGTGTGAATATTAGGACTGTAGACCTCTGAAGTGTTTGTATTACTTGAGGAAACATTTGTTTTGTTATTTTTTATTTATGCTTTTTTGTGAAGTTAATGAAGGCTGTGATGGAGACTAGATCTCAGATTTCGTTTTATCCAACATTAACACTTAATTCAGGTGCCAAGTATGGAGCCTGCTTGCACTTTTTCATATTTGTTCTTTGGAAGCTAATTTTCTGGTCAGCTCAGTTACTGTGCTTTTGTTCATGTTTTGGCACAAACTCAATGTGTTTGTGAATTCCTTATTCTTTTGAGATGATTCGAAACGGAAGTGTGTGCTCCAGGAGCACACCTGACTCTCATGAGCATTTGGAGCAAGTTTGAAGGAAAAGTTTGCAAAGTGCATACTGTCTGGATGTGCTCTAGCACAGTGCTCTAGCAGTGTACTGTATGTGTGTCTTCACCTTTTATGTGGGCATATATTTTGCTTATGCCTACTTAGGACATTTTGGAGTCACAGGAAAGTGTGGAGAAATGTCATCATAAAATCCAGAAAGGAAAGCGACCTTGAGGTTACTGGTTAATATCTGGGCTGGTACACACTGTATTCTTTCAGTCTTCCTTTACCAGTATGCCTTTCTATAGTCCAGAGCCCCGTGTATTTCTCAACCTCAGAATAAATCTGCTGTTTCAATTTTAATCTGTTTAGCTTCTGGAAGCTGAAACCATGCGGCACATCTTCATGAATAACTACCTTCTTTGTAATGAAATCAGTGAGAGAGTGGTGCAGCATTTTGTACATTGCATTGAGACCCATGGCCGTCATGTGGAATACTTGCGTTTCCTGCAGACCATTGTAAAAGCAGATGGCAAATATGTGAAAAAATGCCAGGACATGGTAATGACAGAGGTAAGTTAATGCTTCATATTTTAATTGTTCACATGATGTCTTTTTTAAAAATTAGTATTTTGAAGTTGCTTTCTTTGCTCTTAATACCAATGGGATAAAATGGCATCACAGCTTTAGAATTTTAACTGGTATCATAAATAATATTTTAGCAGATGTTTTAAGGAGTTTAGTCTAATTTTGTAAGGCCATCTGTACAGCTACTAGAAAGAAAACATGGGTGTTATCATGGTGATACAGAGATGTCTATTTGCAGAAGACGTAGCACGTAAATCTGAGTTACATAAACCTTCATTTTCCTGTAGTGTATCTTAGGATCCCATCAACATGCCCAACTTAAAATATTGTGGTACTCTTTTACCATATAATAGGCTCTTACCTTTATCAATTTGTCTTAAGTGGTGTTGTAGATCACTTTTTTACTGTGTAACCATGTAATGATTCTACCTACTAGTTTCTGCTTTTGTTTATAATGTTGTAATTCTGGGGCATTTCTGCTAGAGTTAGCAGAGCTACTCCAACTAGCTAAATTTGGATTCTGACCTGAAAAATTCCACAGCGTGGTTCATGGACAAACCTTTATGCCAGTAATGTTACTAAGGAAATACCTAATTGACTTCTCTGCAAGAAGGATTTGATATATAGTGTGCATGATAAATGAAGTCTTCAACTTGCAGACTCTTGTGCATTTAACTGTAATTATGTTAAAAGTTCAATGAGATTAATAAAGTGGGGAAAATTGAAAATGGTAAAAAGCCCAGGTAGGTTCATAGTAACAAACACTTTTATTTTCAAAGTGCATTTGTTTTTTTCAAAGCGTATCTTCAGAAAGAAAACAGAGGAAAGCTATAGTTAGTGTATGAGCAGAATTAAAACCTGCTGAAATTTCATTCCACAGCAACAAAGAGGAAAAACTTCTAATTAAGAAAATAAAGCTTCAGCCTACATGGATAACCTTTAATGAAATCCACCTCAACCTTTTCAATTTGACTGAAGTGTTTTAAAGTGTAATATCACTTATAAGCCTTTAATTTACATAATTCAAATAGTTGTGCCTCAGTGCTTTTAGATATTTCCCCATCCACCTCTGCTTCTTGCAGATTTTTACTTTCTCATCAAACACAGTTTTGAGATTTTTCTCAATTTAATTACGTTTCGTTACTAATATATAATAGCACAAAGATACATTGTCATACTACATTTTCAAGCTGATTGCATGATGAAAATCAAAATCAACCTGGATGTGACATTTACATCATGAATTCTGCTGGAATTTAGCAGGGGGGGGAACACCCTTATTTTGATGAAAGAAGGTAAGATGATGACTTGCTTAAAAAAATGCAGGGAATTACAGTTAAGCAATTATGATTTGTTAGAAAAGGATGCTAGTAGTGAAATTTGAATGGTATTGGAATGGCTTGGCAATGTAACAAAAACAGTGTAGCGTAATGGTTGAAATGGAGAAGTCAGGACAGCTTGTAAGCAGACAGCTGAGATGTACTTTGTGACCTTAAATAAGCTGTGCAACTTTTCTGTGCTTCCAGATGGGTTGTGTAAACAATTTACCACAAGACAAGATAGACTGAGAGAGTACAACATGCCTGTAACTACTCCTGTATATTCTTTTACCTTTTGGAAGTATATTGTAGCTTATTCCTGTTTACTGGGAGAAAGTGATAAACTAATCATATTTACATGTTTTAGAATGTGCACACATACCATTTGAAATAGTGCTTCCATAAAATACATTGAAAATTCCCAATCTGGTTTCTTCGTGCGTTTTCAAATCTTGTTCCCTATGTCATTGGAGTGCTACTAATTATATTGACCTACATGAAAGGTTCCTTAGGGCGCTTTTTCTTGTTACAAGCTTGCTTTGAGGTTCCTGGAAGAACAGTGCCTGTCATTGCAAACATTATTACAAAAGGGAAAGCAAAATTTACTTTTGAATCAGATCAATGGGATAACAGACTTTTCTATTATCCTTAGTATTCCAGACTGCTACATTGTGTAGCATCAACAGCTCCTCTGATGCTGGCCAACCTTCGTTATACTTGAATAGAATTCTTAACTCCTTTAACTTAGTTCATGGAGCTTAGTGAGAACTTTCTCTAGCTAGCAACAGGTATTTGTTTTCCTTTTCTGTTTTTAGAAACAATTGTTTCTTTTTAGGTCAATGTTTGGATTCTCTTTGCAAGTTACATTTAAAAGTGGATAAGTTGGGGAAAGACAATGGCATCTTCTTCTTTCCTTGCATTTAAGATTATTACTTTGTCCCCTTAGCTCTTTCTGCGACGTTGCAACATTGTCCGCTTTGGTTTGTGATTCCTCACAGTCAGTATGTAGCAAGTTTGCTGTGCATCATAATATTTGACAAACTCAATATCCCCTAGTATTTCTTACTCATTCATCAGTGATAAGTACATGAAAGGATGAGGGATCAATTTGACTTGCCCTTTTATCAGGCAGTACTGGAAGAGATATATCTAGGTTTGACATAAGATTGTAACTCTGAGGAAACCTGGGAAGATTCAGCTTTCCTCTCCTCTGTTCAAATCATACATAAGTGGAAAGCATGCAGGAATGTGGTGGTCAACTTAATGGAAAGTGACAAAACATCTACCTTCCCAGAGGGTTTGCTGTGGATTTTTTATTATTTTGTATATGAAATGTATTAAGAGCATAGTACTCCAGACATGAGTATTAAAATGTTGGATAGGTCAATGTTCCAACTTTTTGAATACTGTTATTTGCCCCATTTTCTTTTTATCATTTTCATTGAGTGCAATTAAATTTATGACTTCTGGATTCTTATTCTGTCTTCACCTTCCCTCCCAAGCACTTGTACCTTTAAAAACGTTTTTCTCTTCTGTGGATTGTCCAGAAAATGTCTATTTTGAAAGGTCAGACTGGAAACATTTTAAAAATCCAAGGATAAAAAGAGGAATAGGAAGTGCAGGAACAACTGAAATCACAATATTCTATCAAATTGTCAAAGTAAAAATAAGAAAGCAATGAGGAAAACACGGTCCATACAGTGTAAATTCAAAAACTGAAATTTTTGTAACACTGGAAAATGTAATGAATTGTTTCCTGAATGTTGCTACTTCTCAGTTCCTGTGGGAGACTAATTTTCATTCCTGCTTTTGCTGCTTTCTTATTTCTTTACAGCTCCACCAACCTTTGTTTCTACCCTTGAATTCAGTAAGCTAGGATTTTATGTCACGTGTGGACTTGGATATGTGAAATGCCTTATTTGCAAAATAGTATGGCTGTTGTGCTGCCAAGTTGTATTATGTATTAGAAAGGGTTTATGGGAGCTAACACCTTCAATGAGAGTTCACTCTATTTAAATGGAAAGTGATGGAGAGCAGATAGGTCTACGGCTCCACACAAACTCACAGAGCAGCAATGCCAGTAGGAATATTCACAGAATCATAGAATATCCTGAATTGGAAGGGACCCATGAGCATCATCGAGTCCAACTCCTGGCACCACACAGGTCTACCCAAAAATTCAGACCATGTGACTAAGTGCACAGTCCAAATGCTTCTTAAACTCCGACAGGCTTTGTGCAGTGACACATCCACACATTTCTTCAATGCCTGCAGGGATATGGACTCCACCACTTCCCTGGGGAGCCTGTTCGAGTGCGCAACAACCCTCTCAGTGAAGAACCTCTTCCTAATATCCAGCCTGAAACTCCCCTGTCATAGCTTGACACCATTCCCGCAGGTCCTATTGCTGGTCACTAAAGAGACTAGATGTGCCCCTCCACTCCCCCTCACGAGGAAGCTGTAGACCATGATGAGGTCTCCCCTCAGCCTCCTCTTTTCCAGGCTGAACAGGCCAAGTGACCTCAGCTGCTCCTCATATGTCTTCCCCTCTAGGCCCTTCAGCATCTTCGTAGCCCTCCTCTGAACACTCTCCAACAGTTTTACATCCTTTTTGTACCGTGGTGCCTCGAACTGCACACAGTACTCGAGGTGAGGCTGCACAGCGCAGTGCAGAGTTGGACAATCCTTTCCCTCGACCAACTAGCAATGCCATGCTTGACGCACCCCAGGATACGGTTGGCCCTCCTGGCTGCCAGGGCACACTGCTGGCTCATATTCAGCTTGCTGTCAACCACAACCCCCCGATCCCTCTCTGCGGGGCTGCTCTCCAGCATCTTGTCACTGAGTCTGTACATATATCCAGAGCTTCCCCGTCCCAGGTGCAGGACCCGGGGCTTGTTCTTGTTAAACTTCCTGTGGTTGGTGATTGCCCAGCTCTCTAATCTGTCCAGATCTCTCTGCAAGGCCTTTCCACCCTCAACAGAGCCAACAACTCCTCCAAGTTTAGTGTCATCACCAAATTTGCTCAAAATGCCTTCTAGTCCTACATCCAAATTGTTTATAAAAACATTGAAGAGGACTGGCCTTAAAATGGAGCCTTGGGGGACCCCACTAGTGACCATCCACCAGCCTGATGTAGTAGCCTCACATACCACAACCCTTTGAGCCCTGCCCATCAGCCAATTGTTCACCCATTGTATGATGTTTTTGTTTAGCTGTATGCTGGACATTTTGTCCAGTAGGATCCTGTGGGAAACTGTGTCAAAAGCTTTACTGAAATCCAAAAAGATCACATCATCTGGTTTCCCTTCATCGACTAGATGGGTGATCTTATCGTAAAAAGAAATCAAGTTAGTCAAACAGGACCTACCCCTCGTGAATTCATGTTGGCTGGGACCAATGACTGCATTGTCCCCCAGGTGTGCTTCAGTAACTTAAAGAATAATCTTCTCCATAATTTTACCAGGCACTGATGTGAGACTGACAGGCCTGTAATTGCCAGGGTCTTCTCTCTTGCCCATCTTGAAAATTGGTACATTTGCCAGCTTGTAGTCTGCTGGGACCTCTCCAGATTCCCAAGACTGTTGAAAAATAATTGAGAGAAGTGCTGCAAAGATGTCAGCCAGCTCTCTAAGCACCCTGGGATAAATCCCATCCAGACCCATGGACTTGCATGGATCCAGGTGGAGCAGCAAATCCTGCACATGTTCAGGGTTGGTTGGGAGTTTATCATTCTCACTGTCACAGTCCTCCAGCTCAGGGCACCTGGGATCCCAAAGCCCATCATCAGCATTGAAGATGGAGGCGAAGAAGGCATTAAATGTCTCTGCTTTGCCTATGTCCTTGTCTGTGAGGTGACCTTCCCCATCAAGTAGCGGACCTATGTTTTCTCTAGTCCTCCTTTTTCTATTCACATATTCAGTATAGGTGTGTGTGAAGGATGTACAAAACAGTATTAGAGCAAAACTCTTGTGTGAGATCTGCTGAAATGGTGCTGCCAACATCCACTTCTGCTCTGGATCCTCTTGAGATGAGCAATGTACATGTAGCAAAATCAAATATCACATAACACCAGTTCTCTGTTAAATGAAAGTGCTGGCATGGCAATGACCATGTCAAGACTCAACTGCCAAATTTGCACAGTTAGGAAGACTCATCCTTGTTTCAGATGCTGAGCTCTTCCTAACAGAAGAATGGTTAAATTCTGGGTGAGCCACAGGCTTCTTGTGTGAGGTAGCACATAAGATTAAATTTCTGCACCTCAAGCCCCTATCTGTAAAATAGGGATAATAATGCATCCTGGCCTCATAACAAGAGGTAAGGGTAATTAATTAACTTCAAACAAACATTGAGATAGTGGGAATAATGAGGATGGCATAATGTTTTAGGTAAGCACAGAGTTACATAGAGATTAAACTTCAAGTTCACCTTGCATTAGCTCATTCCTTGTTGAGTTGTTCCAGATTTGCACTTATAGTAGATAAGAGCAGAAGTTTGTCTTGGCTATTGTTTTGAAATGTGCATTTGGTAAGTCACATCTGACTAACTTTCTTTTTTTCCAGAATGCTCTCTCTCTAGCTAGAGAATCTTTGTGTACTTAAAGGTAGAACTAAATAATTAAGAAAATGATTGCATTGCAGGGCACTTAAAGCTTTGTGGTATCTTTTTCAGCTGATAAATGGTGGTGAAGATGTGCTGATATTCTACAATGACAGAGCATCATTTCCAGTTCTACTCCAAATGATGTGTTCAGAGCGAGATCGAGCAGATGACAGTGGACCTTTAGCATATCACATCACTCTAGTGGAATTGCTAGCAGCTTGTACAGAAGGGAAAAACGTATATACAGAGATCAAGTGCAATTCACTCCTGCCACTGGATGATATAGTGAGAGTGGTGACCCATGATGACTGCATACCTGAGGTAGGACTCACTGAATGATGAAGCAGACTTACAATTTTTAGAAACTCAGAAAATGTTTTGTTATTTCTAGTATCTTGAAAAGTTAAATATTTGCACAGAAAACAGGTGTTGCTTGTTAAGTTGACTAAATGAGAAAGGATAGCTAATATTTTCTTGAATAGAAAACTCTCCCTTGTACAGCACTGTTAGTCAGCTTGTGATCTGTGATTTTTTTGTGATTTTCTGAGAGTTATTTGTCAAGTTAATATTTTGCCACTGCCTCAATTTGTTGGCAACTGTGGGGTAACATTCGGGGCACACTGAAATCAGTGGGAGCTTTGTTGTGAACTCTTTTTGAACTCTTTTTTTTTTTTTTTTATTATTATTAAGTTTGGCTCCAGTCTGGCAAATGTTTTTATTCACTTCTTATAGAGGCCTAATTCTGCAGGTACTACTAGTTCAGCAGGACTGTTGTACCTCAGGCTGATGAGAATGGAAGTGTGTGTACCAAACCTGATGTGATCAAAAGAAATCTTTTCACAGTCTCTACAGGAACTTGTTCTGGTCCTATGCATTGGTCAGAGATGTGAGATTTCTACAGGCTATCTGTTGGAGGCATGGCTCTCATATCACCGCAGTTGGGCCTTGCAGAAATACATAATCCCTCCATGCCATGAGAAAGCCACCTTGTGATAACTGATTCTTTTCTTATAAGGAAAAATGCTTGCTTTGCTCAAAAGTTCCTCCTAACGTTGAAGTCTGTAGTTCCAGTGCTGCACAAGCTTTCTCTTCCATTTGAGTCTGAGTTAGACCCACCCTGAGTATAAGTGCTACATAGGATTGTAGGAAAATAGGAATTGCAGTCTCAGCTCTGTTAAAGACCTTTTTCTGGTATTTAGCAAGCCTGTTGCAAGGCATCAGCCCACAAGGATCATCTGACTAGTACCTAGGTGTCCTCCATTTTGACAGTTCCTGACTTTGGAGCCAGGCCCTTGTAGTCTGAATGTAATTTTAGTATCCGATATATTATTGATTTGTTTTGTAGGGGGGTTAATGTTAGAGTGTTTGCAAAACCTCTCAATTTTTCTTCACATGATCATTCATTAAGTACATTAATTCATTTGTTGCCACACTTACCACTTAAATCTTCAGAACTAAATGTACAGTATTGCTGCTATTGGTGTTTCTTATTATGTAAAGGATGATCTTTATCATTCAGTGTTTTTGCAGGTAGGCAACAGAATGTTAATGGTTTTTGTTGTTCCATTTCATATTGTTTGTGCATTTGCTGTTCCTGCAGGTGAAAATTGCCTATGTTAATTTTGTTAACCACTGCTATGTGGACACTGAAGTGGAAATGAAAGAAATTTATGCCAGTAACCATATCTGGAAGTTATTTGAGAACTTCCTTGTTGATATGGCAAGGGTAAGCTTTATGAATATTTCAGTATTGTTGTTGATGACAACTGAACTGTCAATAACTTCTTTCTGCAAACTTCATTTATTTTGTTAACTACTCTTTCCAAGGTTGAATATAAACATATATTTTTTAAAACAGATTGCCATTTCTATTGTATTTTATTTATCATCATTCAACCTGCTAATTGCTAACAGTTTTCTCTTCCTAAAAGGTTATTTTGGAACCAATGCCCCCTTCTCTTTTCTTCCAGAAAAATAAGTCATATGTATGGGTTTGACTCACAATGAATTGGGTTGAAAATGTGTTCTTCTATGAGTGTATGTTATATGTCATTGCAGTGGTAATGAAAAACAAACAAACAACAAAAAACATCTGTAATTTCCTTGGTTTACTCTAATAATACAGTGAAGATCAGGGATAAAGAAATTCTTTGTCTCATATTCCTTCTTTAATTTCACCTTGACCTTTTTTTGTCTTTTATTCTACTGTCTCTACATTCTTGGGGCTGCAAAAGGCACGTGTAGAGCTAATTTGTGTATAAGTTGATACTGCAAGGTGATGGGACAGGGTTAGTACTGTAGGCATTCAATTCCTGTGGACCCAAGTCATTTTCTTGGCATCATTACTTGTTGCATTAAGTTTCCAGTCATCAGTTGTTTTAGGCTTCCATTTCCTGATACTTAGGAGACAGAAAAACAGGGAAACAGATGACTTAAAGAAGGATAACATACCGTAGCGGAATTATGAGGGGAAGCTAGTGTGACATAATGAGTACAGCTTATATTTCATATCCCTTCTCTTGCAGGTAATGTGTCTTGTAAGAGCCTAATATTAATGCCAAATGATAGAGTTGCTCTTTCTCTGAAGAAGTAGAAATGCATTTTTTTTGTGCTTGTGGCCTGTATTTGATCATTGTTGCTGGATAGCATTTTAGAGGTGTTACAAAGCACATTGTCTTAAGGCATGCCTATTCTTTCCTGGTCCATGGTCCATTACATTTTATAATCCTTCATCTTTTCACTCCTTACATTCTTTGCTTTGTTGAAATTAGAAAAGGAAAGGTAAAAGAATCTCAATTCGGACCTGCAGCAGACACTTCCACCAAAGTAATTGTGTGCCACAAAATAATTTCTTTAAAACCTTTTGGGAGAAAATACCATACCTCAATAATCACCATGATTTATGGCCACAAGAAGAATGAGTTCAGAGACTTGGGTTTGATAGGCACAGGGACCTGGTCATTTCTTTGTGAAACAGAAAACTTATGTTTTTATTTTTGCCTTTTTCTGGAGACAGGTTAACACAAGAACACTTGTTCTCTCTTTTTTAGTGGTAGCCGTTTTCCGTATTAATGAGACCTTTGCAAATCCTATTTTTTGCTGTTTGTGTTGTTTCTGTGGCTCTGTCCTACAGTGAAAGACCTTCTGGACACACCAACCTCATTTGAAAATTAAGAACAGAAACCTTGGAGGGAGATTCTGTTTTATAACCTTGGTGTTTTTATCCCTAGAAGTATTTTCTCCTGTTTTAATCCCTTTCTGGGTTACCCCTTCCTGCTATGTCCCAGAACTGACCTTCTAGACAGTCTGCCCTCCCTAGCCATTTAATATGATCAATTTTGCTTGCCCTTTGGCTAGAAGCAGACATATGCAGAAAGAGGGCTCTGTCCACAGTTCTTTCTCTTCACGAGCCTGGAGACACGCTGCTTGGTGCCAGATGATTTAGAGTTATCCTGATGCTAGTGAGCCCTGAGTTTGTTTTTCTCCTTCTAATAAGAGATTAGATTCCAGGTCTTCAGAGGTGAATAGCGAGCATATTATTAATGCTGTATTTTGTGTATGTATGCTGTTTTCTCTGAATTGCAAAATGCAGATTTATTTTGTTCTGCAAAGTCGTCAGGGTAGGTGCCTGATTAGTCCTTTTAGTTAAGGTTAGCTGCTAAAAGAACTAGACGAGCTTGTCCGAAGTGGCCTGCTTTCTGCTCTTCTGCCAGGTCCCTCTAGGTAGCTGTATCTTCTGTTATTAAGTGTATTTGTTAAGATTTGGTTTTCTGGGTCCCAGGCAGAGCCCGTGTGTTATAAATACATCAGCGTTACGTAGCTATCAGGACAGTTAGAATGCTGTCAGCTTCATGAAAGATGTTACAATAGCTTTCAAAGCATTTAGAAAAAGAGCCCTTTGATCCTCTGTGTTCCATTGAGCTAAAAGAGATGCTTTTGCGTGGGGGATGGGGAAATGCTTTCCTTTTAGCTGCTACAAATGGCTGTTAGTGGGTGAGTTTGTGAGCTTTGAGTCTGAGTCTGTTATTAGAGAGCAGTAAAGTGAAAGATGGAGAGTGTTATCCTCAGGTTGGATTTCTTTATTTTTTTTTTTTTCCTTTTAAAAAAAAGGAAAGAAAAACCAATTTTCTTATCTGTTGCTACACCCAAGAAGGAAATATTTAGTCCTCAACTGTCATTCTCTCTCAACAATGTGGTACATTGCAAAACAGACACTAGGTGGATTTGTATACAAATTCAGTTTGCCAAAAGCAGTTTCACTTTCAAAGACACTCTTTTTCTACAGTTTCTGCCAACCTACTTTCTCCCAAGTATGACTGAAAGAGAGTGTAGCACTAAGTGAAGTGGGTGCTGCTCAAGGAATGGCTTTCCTTTCCTGCATGTATCTTGTTCCGTAAGTCAGCAGCTGTATTCTGAACAGGATTAAAGGAAGAGCTGGCATCTGGCAGCTGTAAAGTCATCGTGGCTTTCTCTGCAGAATTTTTGAAGTACTATTCATGTGAGTTTAGTCCCAAAGCCTCCTAAGGGGTTTTAAACACTGCTTTCTCAATCTTCATCTCCATTTCATTCATTTCAGGTTTTTTCTTCCACAAGGAAATATTTTTTAGTCCCTAAAGGGCAGAAGGATAAGAGCAAATGAGAGGATTTCCAAATTCCTTCCATGACGGGAATTTTTCAGACCTGTGTTAGAGAACAGTTGTGTCCCCACATAGGGCTCTGCTTGTTAGATGAGTGAAGGGGAAAGCTTAAAAACATATTGGAATTTAGTTTTGTTGATTTCTAAATTCACCATGCTAGCACTGCACAGCTCTCTCTCTTCCCATTGGGATCACAAATGCTCAGCTTCAGAGCTACTGGTTCCAGAGAAAATGGTCATGAAGATTAATTAAAAGCAGAAGAACATCAAGAGGTTTTTAGGTCTTATGTTTTTTTTAAAATTATTTTTTTAAGCTTTATTATAAACTCAATATTTTATGTTCATGAGGATTAGGGAAGAGAAGGTGTCATAATTTTCCCAAACTGAAGGGCTGAAGAGCTTGCTATTTCAATTTAGGCACTGTTGCTTCTCTGACCAAAAGCTTTCCTTTTCTGGGGTGATAAAAATGCACTGTCTTGGGTGGTGACTTATTTATCTGACACGTTTTAGAAAAACAGACAGAGCTCCTCCAGATGCTTAATTCCTGTAGGTTGCAAGTTATCTTTGGCTATTCTTCTGCCTACCACATGACAATGCTTTTGTGTTATACTCTATTCAAAATGCTCTTGTGTTCCCATGAGTCAAATCTTCCACTGAATGTGGATGCTTTTGGATGTCACGTCAGTAACCTTCCTGCTGGTGAAATTGCTGTCTTGTGGTATCCATGTGTCACAGTGGCACAGTGTAATTAGAGAGCATGTTTGCCTTGTGTGAGATTCAGGTGCTGCAGATTATTTCTCTGGTTCTATCACCAGCTTTTCTCTGTGACCTTAAGCAATTCACTCAGCTTCTCTGGACTTAAGTTCCCCATCCATAAAGTGATGTAATGATAACTATGTACTATGCAGATTCATGATTGTGTAAAGAGCTCGGATAGTAATTTGAAAGTAATCCCAGAAGTCTGTAAAGAAAATAAATTCTATTCTTGCATAGATTCTCTAGAACATTGCAGAAGTCTGTGGCTTGCATAGGTGAGAGAGAATAATTTTGTCTTCCCTTTTTTTTTTTTTTTGAACACGACTAGAACTGCTTATTCAAAGGCTGTTGACGAGGTAGGATGAGTATAGTCTATAGTCCTTGTTTGCCTTTCTCACTGTATTTTTCTGTATAGACTCCTTTTAGGTCTCCTTTTACTACTATTTTCACTGACATATGCAAATTCAAAATGACCATAAATATTAATACATGTTGGAAAAAAAATAATAGTGAAGCATGTAAACCCCCCCAGTAATTTTTTCCTTTCTTTAAGCCTGCCATCTCTATGCAGCAACAAACTTTCAGTGTTGTACCAAAGGGTGTCTTCAGGACTCATCTGTATAAATCTTTCCATATCCTCCTACTGTTTAATCATCCTTCTGTGTTCCAGAATTGTCCCAGTACCATTCGTTCTCTTCTTTCATTGTTTTTCACTTGTCATTCATATTTTTCTCATGTGGCTTTCTTAAGAAATGTTGTCTAAAATCTGAAAGGCTGTTGGTATTGTCTACGGTATTTCCTTCTGTTTCCCTCTCTTTAATTTTTTTTTTCTGTAAATGGGCTTCACCATTGCTAGTATTTCCTTCTGTTTCCCTCTCTTTATTTTTTTTTCTGTAAATGGGCTTCACCATTGCTACTCATTGTGGTGATTGATTGTAGCAAGAAGTTAAACATTACATGAAATCTTACTAACCTAATGTGTTTATGTCTCATCTATCTCTAAAGCCTCTTCCAACCTAGCTTCACAAGGGGAGGAAAGGTCCATTTTCTTCTTGAATCTGTCTAAATGTGTAAGTGGAATGCAATGTGCTGATTTAGGGGGATCTTTTTTCATGGTGTAGGAAAGAAAAGACAGCCAACCAGAAGGAATTAGTTCAGAAGATAATGGGATTTAAAAGAAAATGTGTATCTTCAAGAAGAACGACAAGCTACCACAAATACATCTTGAACTCTAAGATAATACGCTCTCATAGATCTTATATAAAAATCATTCTAAGAACATACTAAATCATACTAAGAACAAATCTTATTACATGGGTTGTAATAAATACAAAATAACATAGTTGGCTTACTTAAAAATACTGAATCTCATTGTTGTCTCCTTCTTCCCTGTAGGTTTGTAACACAACCACAGATCGTAAACATGCAGACACATCTCTGGAGAAATATGTCACTGAGCCTGTAATGAACATTGTAAGTGGCTTCTTCAATTCTCCATTTTCAGATAACAGCACCAGCCTCCAGGTAAGAAAAAGAGACTGACAAATACGTAATTCAGACCATTAATGAGATACCTTGTCATAAGAAGGAATAGGGATCCTGTACCTTTTTATTCTCCTTCAATTTCTCTCTTCTCATACCACTGGCTAGCAGCTTAATATTTCTTAATTTTACCCTTTACAACTCTGAAACAGCACACAGCTCAATAAGGTCATATTTACTCCTGGCTCTTGTGAATTCATTGTAGACATACATAGAGTATCTTTTCAGAATCAAGGTCTATCTTTGTATTTGTATGAGAAAAATGCTGTGCATTATGACAAAAAGGACATGGACCTGAGAACCAGGAAGACTCTTCAGTCCTTCTGCTCTGTACTGTGCTTACTTGATATCAGTGGTGATCTTAGTAAAAACTGCATGATTTGGCCTCTGTAGGGGTGCAGAAATGATTTGCATTCCCTGCTGCCCTGAAGAGCAAAGAGTATTTAATTGATCCACAGCTTGAGTGTACAAGCTAAAAAAAACCAACCCATGCACGTGGTTTATGTTATATCAAACCTTAGGACAGTTGTGAGGAGATTGTAAAGTATGAAATTACCTGTTTTTGTTTTCAGACACATCAACCTGTTTTTATTCAGCTGCTGCAGTCTGCCTTTAGAATTTACAACTGTACCTGGCCAAACCCAACTCAGAAAGCCTCAGTGGAGTCATGTATCAAAACTTTGGCTGAAGTGGGTAGGTGCCAGCTTTTTACCTTCATTGCTTTTCTCTGTGTTTTAGGATCAGAATTATTTGAGGTTGAATGTTTTTTTCTTTGACTATCGCATCATGCTGTGACAGTGGTAATTTAAGAAATCCCACTTTGAGGTTAGATTTTGTCTCTTTTTATAATGCATTCAAATGTGTTCCATCAAATAGGGCTGGTAGATGAACCTGTAGGCCACAGAGGTGGGTTTGCTAAATGAGTGATGGTTGAATTTGACCTCAAGGAAGTTATGATATTGAAATAAAACAAAAGCTTCATATAGGGTGTGAGAAAACATAGGCAATTCCATTTGTGCTGGGCTGTTGTGAGCAGTGATGCATGGAATCGTGCATTAGAACACTCATCTTTTTTCCTTCAATTCCTGTGAGAGGTATTTGTCCCATCAATGAGTCGGGGGTGGAAAACAGAATTTTGCCACTCCATAGCTTCGCTGCTTACTCATCACCATCAGGTCTGTGCATTTACTGCTTCTACACAGTCAGCTATGAAAGGGGCATATTGCCTTGCACAGGCACCAAGACTTAATTCACATTTGGTCCCAAGGGCAGCTAGGAAATTATATTGCTTTTAAATAAATTCAAATACTATGTTAGCCAAAGATTGAAAACTTCTTCGGGAGTGATCCCATCCTAAAATAAAAAATACAAAATAAAAAAGATTCTTCACCTGTACGTAGCTAAGACTAGCAAAAGTTCATTCTTAACTTAAATTTTTGTGAACAGTATTTTAAAGTCTTCGGCCACAACTGGAAAAACAGATTATTCAATCTAGTTTCTATAGAATTTATAGAGTAAGGTTTTCCTCAGCATCAATCAAAACTGAGTAGAGGCAGAGACATATAGAAACTGGCTAAATGCTATAGTTGATGCAATGTTTAAGAAGCTTTAATAAATAATGATAAAAAATATGAGAGGATCCCGTAATCATCTGCAGTATCTGTGGCCCTGCAAGAATCAACTCTAAATTTAGATTTTGGGATAGTTTTACAAGGGTATCATCTAACATTTTAGCCAAAATATCTCATTAACTTTTGTGTGAGTGAGAATAGCAGTTACCTAAAAACTTAGCAATCTTCAGATGTTTTATTTGTTTTGCAAATGATTTAATTATGGATCCATCTGGTAAGAGAACTTTGAAAGCCAAAGATGTTTATGCTTTTATGCCTTTATGCTACAGCTACTATAATTTAAAATAAAGCTCTAGTCCCACAAATCCTTTTCTGTGTGTTTAACCCTTCCTTTCCTGCTCACCTCCAGCAGTTCTGGAAAGAGTCATCAGTAAATTACTTCCTTTGGGAGTCTGAGGAAAGAGAGAAGTAAGGCAGGTGAGAGTGTATTTAAGACCAACTTTGGATGCTTCTAGACAGCTCCATGCCTACCTTTCCGTGGAGCTTAACCTAAAAAAAAACACCATTAGAGCTTGGAGAGGTCTTTATATTATCTTATAGAGATAAGGGTGTTTAGAGTCACCTGAGCCTAGTGCTGAGGCAGCCATGCTGAACTTGTCCCCACAGCAGCAAGATGGGGAAAAAATGTGTGTCTCCATAATGAAGCTGATCCACAGTGTTTTGTTTTATTTGCTCATTTAAACTATGCCCTTATGCTGTCCTATGGATCCAGCCTTCTTGCTGCTCTGGCTTCCCATGCATGGGATCCCACTCTTGTCTTGGGTATTGTCAAGTGTGGAGAGTGGAGCTGAGGTGCCCATGAAAGGCACCACCATGTGTCCTCCTCTGGGACTTTCACATCACCAGCAGTGACAGTAGGGCAAGCAGGCTGTGTGTCATCTTGGGGTGCCATGGGCCTGGTAGCATCAGAGGTAGCCCTGAAAGCACACTTTAACATTCAAGTTGATGATTTCATTGTCCATATAATAATAACTGTTTAAGGATTCATTACTGGTACCAATATTGAATACAACTGGTACAATTGTATCATATTAGCAAATTATCACAAATTTTTATTTGGTGTTTTATTCTGCCAGTGCAGAAAGGGAGAAGAAGGCAGCTGTTGAGGAGGTTTTGCCAAAAGAGCAAGCTAAAGAAGTGGAAAATGGAATATTATACCTCCCTGTATAAAAGTTGAGGTGGCTAGCTGAGATTTTAGCCTTGTATGATATTCAGTATTTTATGCATGGTGCCAAACTTGGCTTGCCTTGGCTAATTAAGTAGGCCTGTTCTGCCCTGCTGAAAGCTTTGGAAAAACTACCCCAGTTGGAGGTACTGATGACTCTTAAAATCGAGGCCCATGTAATTGCTGTGCGTACCAGGCTCCCGTGTCTACTGGGTGTTCCACCAGCACAAAATGGTGCTCTTTGAGCAGGCAGGTTTCTTCCGTAATACAAATAGGCCAGCCTTTCCTTTTTTTTATTTTTTATTTTATTCATTTTGCCTCTTTTTCTGGCTGTATATACGGACTAGGTTTGGATTTTGGCTAGGAATCTGTGAGAACTTTTTTTTTTCACCTTGAGAATCTGTCAGCTTTAATGTTAGGGCCTTCATGTTTCACAGCAGGGTTAAAAAAAAAAACTCTAGAAAGATTTTGCTTATATCAGAGAGATAGAGTATTGGACAGATTTACAGCAGGGACCAAAGACTTCTGATGGAAAATAAATGTAGTATAGAGTTGAAAGAACAAACATTTTTTTTGTAGTAGTAGCCCTGGATTTAGAAATGAATCTCAGCAGGAAGAAAGATCATACACAGATTTCCCAAGATATCAAAGATCCATATAATAATGCACTTTTAAAAGACCAATTTCAGAGCAAGTTTGAGCAATGTACATTCTGCTCAGTGCTTACTACTTACGTTGCTGACAGGTGAATATAAGTATTGCCTCAAGAGCTTAAGATCATTACATCTGTCTTCTTATGAGCATTGTAAGAATGTACATTATCTTCCAGGTCAACAAAAGGATATGTTGCAGAAGCTAATTTCTTAAAACCTTGGTACTTCAACTCCACTTGACCACTAGGGAAAAACTTCATAAGCTTTTCAAGCTTCATTTGCGTCTTTGTCTCCAGGCAGTTCTCTGCCTTCAAGTTCAGCAAGAAGTATAGAGGCTTGCTTGACTTTTTCAGCAGACCTTTCTGTGACTCCAAGAGATTGGGAACACAAATATACCAGTGCGCATCAATTTTTTATTGCCTAGTAAACATTTGGCTACAGTTGGATGAATTAAAATAATTACAAAATAGTTTGGGTATAGTAATGCTTCTTGTTCTTGGATTTCTGAAGCAGATTATCACATTAACAAAAATTAACACATTTTACATAGATCACTCTCTCAATTTTCTTTATTATAACGTAGCACTGAGTTTTTGCTTTAAAAAATAACCCAAAAATGAGTGATCAAAATAGCGTCTTCTCACTGGCAAAATTGCTACACATGGAAATTGTTTAAAAGGTCCCCTGATCTTTGTGAAAACAGAGGAACTAAGAAGACAAACAGTTTAATTTATTTCAAATGAATTCATTACCAAAGGACTTTCAGTTCCTACATTCTATAATCTTTTCAAGATTGAGAATGGTAGAGGCCAGAAAGTTTCCCTTTAAAACGATCTGCTGTCTTCCCATATGGTAAAATTGGAGAATGTCACCCGTCCTTAAAACTAAAGATCTGTATTGCATATCTTAAATGGTATTGGAAAAAGTTCTTTCTCCCAGGGCTGACCAGTCTTCTAGGACCTCTGCAAAGAACTACCTTGGCCTCTGAATTAAGTAGTGGTTCTTGTACGTTCACCCTAAGCATCAGTTTTCTCTTCTATTACAAGGTTGAAGCAACTCAGTGTACTGAGCTACATGCTAGATAAATCTAGTTATATTATAGTCTTGTCTCTCTAGTATCCATTAGCTTTTTCCCCTATGTTTTATACAAACTGCATCTTCCCTCTGATACTGTGTGTGTATGTGAAGGATGGTTTCTGTAGCATGTGCATGGCTTTGTTACCACCACCAATAATGAAATAACTTTAATTTCCCAGGTGAGTAAACAGTGGCAGATAGGAACCCACATTTTGTTAGACTATTTCTCTTAGTAGACCCTTTAAAAAAATCTGTTAGCAAGCTGAATCACATTATTTGTTGTCAGATACTAGGATGCTATGCAGGAGAAGCAAAAAGAGTATCTGTGTTTCTATGCTAAAAAATTGGAGACAAGTTTTGTAAGAATTCTGTTTCAGAAGTTCAAAACTGTAACAGGTGCAGAGGAGCTACTACTAGGGTGATCAGGGGAATGGAGAAATTGTATCACAAAAAGAGACTTTATAATAGAGTTCCATGCTTTTTCCATAGCAAAACAAAGGCCTGTATTGTTTCTCTTCAAAAGCACTTAGGAAGATCAATGGTCACGAAGAAAAGTTTTAGCTAAAGGATAGTACTGACCCCAAATCATCAGGATATAAAGTATGTTAGGCTTCAAGTAACCTATATAAAGTTAGATTTTAAATGAGAGGTTCAGAACCAACTTTGGAAGGATGTCCATGATCAACAGGCCACTAGAAAATGTGGAGAGGAGGGATGGCAGAAAATGCAGCTTTGTTTTAAATGAAGCTTAATACATTTTCAAAAGGGATTAAAGAACATGGATTGTCTGTAACAAGAAGAGCAAATGGTCTAAAGGGTGAAGTCCATTTTAGTTGTGTTTATTCTCCAGTTTCATCTCACTGCTACCCCTTTAAGGGTGTACAGAATCAAAAAAAAACACTCCTGTGATACATCTTGACCATGCTTATAAGTGCTTTAAAAACTTTTCCATTTCTGTGTCAAATTACAAATAGGAAACATTAAACATGAAATCTAGGTTAAACTTTCATGCTTCTTTGGAATTATCATACTTGTTTTAATGTCCACATTGATGAACTTTCTTAAAACAGTTTTTTTCAGCCTTGAAAATACTTTGTTTCCTTTCCCATTTGAGTTTTTAAGTCCTTTTTTTTTTTCCGTTTTATAAAAAGCTAGACCTTCATTTTCAATTTTTAGTTCAAATAAGATAATTATCCTGTTGTTACTTTTTTGACAGCAAGAATAATACATTTCAGATTAAAAACATATTTTATTCTATTTTAACTGCTTGTGTTTCCCTAATTGCAAGAAAAATTCAATGATGATCTTTTTACAGACTGATAAATATTTTAGCATAGATTTTTTTTGCTGGAAAAAAACATCCAAGTGAAGGGTTACGAGACTGGCAGGTTTGTGTCTTGTCTACACAAAGCTTTTATTTTCCTTAAAAAGTCATGCTGTTGCTGGCATTAGTGTCTCTCCATCCAAATGTGTTTGTTAAGTAGTCAGTAAATGATTAAGAAGATGGAGGGACTGATTCATGGAGCAAAATTAATTGAACTAAAAATGCATTGCTCTGTTAAGTCACAACTGGGAGTGTGGGAGAACATGAGAGCTGTCTGGGAGTACAGGAGGGGTATAAAATGCAAGGAGAGTAAGGGAGTCACAGATGGGTGCAGCTGTGGGTATTTTGTGACCCAAATTGTATGTCCTACTCCTCCTTGAGGAATTCTAAGGAGTGAAACTCCTGTGTGTCCCCCATAAAACTTACATTGGGGATTGCTTCAAGTAGTGCAAAATGTACTAAATACCATGAAGCTACTAAATACTGTGGCACTTTGTAAATACCACCAAAGTTAATGGAGTGAATTTGTGAAATAGGCCCCTCTGCTTCCAATTTCTGTGATTCTGTGAAGAGACTTACATGCAGGTAAACAAAATACAGCCCATTTCAGCCCTTCACCTAACAGCTGGACAATGCTCTTGGGAATTCTATAGATCCCAGATGGCTCATAGGGAGAAGTCTGAATTTAGGTACTTGATTCTCATTGTTAATATTCACCTTTTCTTTTGGGTCCCCATCTCACAGTACGGTTTCATAGCTGAAACAGGAAAGGGGAGGAAAACTGCTGGGGCATTGAGTATGCCCAGAACCATCCAGCACAGAACATTAGCCATAGCCTTACTGAATTTGGGGTACTGTGTTGCTTACCATTTCTGTTGGTACTGTGTGCTCAATTGTCTTGACTCAGCTGTAGTTATTGCCAATAGAATTAATTGTGAGGGAGCATCAGATAGAGAGTTAGTAATGCAAAGGATTTCCTGAAAAATCATGTTGTTATGGCATTGGCAAAACAGCATAGTATATTCAGGGTGTGACTAGCCCTGTGCAGAGTGGCCTAGCTGGGATTTAGGCAGTATATAAGCAGGCACTGTGACCTCCACTTCAAGGCAGATTTCCGCCTTAGTTGAAGACATATTCTAGTTCATCATGGTAAGTATCCTGCTGGATACCTATTGTACCAGTTTACATGCAGGCATGTAGCATGCTTTTTTCCCAAGTTCACCAGTCAGAGAAGGACAGAATTTTACCCCCTCTTATCTCCTTTGTCTACCAGCTCTAACCCTACTTTGCAAGTTTGAGTTCTGTCCAAAAGTATTTCTAAGTGGAACAAAAATAAACATGCTTTTAAATATTTTATGTTCATACTTTAAGGGAGATTGACACATATTGAAGAGGAAAGCAGCCTACAACACCTAAATTAAAAATAAATACTTATGCTCACATTTGTTCATCAGCTTTCCAAAATGTAAAAATATGTTTCATGTTGTTTTAAATAATGAAATGTGAAACAAATGAAAGATAAACTTTCTACAAGCTGCAAAGAAATAAGAAGACAAAGGCTTTATTTACAGCTTAGACTTCAACAGTGCCCTTTGACAACCAATACAAATCTTAATTACAAATGGAATTATACATATAAGAACTGTTTTCAAAACAAAGGAGTATTTTTTCTCTCTCTCTGGTTTTCTTTGTGATAGTTTTAATTAGCTGCAACTCTTTGAACAATCACAGTCCTTGACTGCTACTCAGACATTGATGGAAGTTGTTAACTTCAAATGGCATCTGTAGAACTACAGAAGTCTGGGTTTTCCTCTGAACAGCGTGCTCCCCATTGCTAAATTTATTTCTGGGTATATCAGGATTCTGCATACGTGCCACTTAATTGAGAAGTAAACATTGTCCGATAACACTCTAGTGATTGACATTATGATACAATAAATTGCATTAATAGGCCACAGCACCCTAACCACTCTGGCAGAACATTAATGGACTTCTTTAACAAAGTAAGCAGCAACAGGGCTAATGTGTCTTGAAAAACAACCCAGTCAAGTAACATGGAAAACAGTCATTAGAAATAATGGCTGGCCATACATAGTATTTTCCTCTTGATAATCCAGAACCTTGCCTTCAAAGCAAGTAGAGAATGGGAAGGAAAAATCAACTGCCAGTGTTGAAATTGCTGTGCTTCTGATGATGATGATTCGTGTATGGTCGTTGGGAAACATGTCAACCCATCCTGACCTAAGGAATTTTTTTTAAGTCTGTGTGGCAAGCTACTTAAAATAAAGTGCTTACCAGAAATAGAATAGGAGAGCTTTTTTCCATCCTAGTTAAGCGCCCTAATCTGCAGTTGAAGGCTCCGGTCCTGCATCAGGATACACCTTCACAGGCACTGGTGAACCAGGGACAGGAGGGCACCCTGCACCAGTGGGAGGTACTCAAAGGATGAGGATTCACATGACAGCATACTTGCTGTAGTCTGAGACTGGGGGTTGAGTTTTCACAGCCAATTTTCATTTTATTATAAATGTTGGCATTACAGTGTAGTATCTGGGGGTAGGGAACGTTTCTGGCTGGGAAATGAGACTCACTGTGCTTGGCAACACATGAGACTTCATTCATCAGAGCCATATGCATGCCTCTGTGCTTGCATGTACTCCTGTTGGTTTTGATGGATATTCTGTTTAGGAAAGAAGGGCATCTGTTGATATCGTGAGTTCCAGGACCTAAAGTTTTAAGAAATAGGAGGGAGAGATGGAATATTTTTGAAGCCTTCTACTTCTATGCAAAGCACTTGTGTTAGTGCAGAGCAATGGGGAAATGCCGTAGAGAAATGACATGTGCAGAACTTCAATATGGGCCAATGCTTTTTAAAAAGCATTTCAATAAGAAAAGAAAAAGTCAGTTACTATCAGCTTATGGTAGAAAACCCCAAATGAACTGTTTCCCCACTCAACTTCTCCATTTATTAACCATAAACTGCACCATGGAAACTAAATGAAAAGACTTAGAATATGAAGCCTAATCTTGTAAATGTGACCTAATCTTTCAAATAGAGGTATTGCTGCGTCAATACCTTGTTTATTTTTTGAATTTCAGGCGACTCATGCTGAGCCTTAGAAGAATGTCACTCTGATCTCCAGTGAAATCTATGGTTCTGTGGAATGGAGAGATGCAGCTAGTACAAATATATTCATAGAGGAAAGGGCAGTTACCTTCTAGCGTTGTCTTTCAAACTTTCTTTTCAAATAACAGTTTGTTATACAATGGTACTTTAATAGTGGATGCACTGTAAGAATTGGAACAAGTCATCCTCCAGTTTTTTTCTCTGATACTCTGTCTTTTGTTACCTCCTCCCTACCCCCAAAGTCTTAAAATAAATAAATAAATAAATAAATAATCACAATATCGATCTGGATTTGCCAATTGTAGCTGTTTATCAGTTATATTGCAGTGATGTCCAAGAATCCCGTAGCTTAACAACCCTGGCTGTGTAGGAAACTGAAGGAAGAGAAAGAAGAGATGGTCTTTCAAATTTGATTTGTATGCACTTGGTTTCTCAAGGATTTTGCAAGATAAATATGCAGAAAAGCAATAAACAGCACTTGGGATAAATTGGCTAAATGCATATATGTCGACTAAGAAGATCTTTCAAATTTACTCCTGAATACAGGAAAAACTAGCTGTTGAAAAAATAATGCGTATTCTTTTTGTTACTCTTATAAATATATTTGTGGTTCTGATTTTTTATGAGTTAGTAAAAAAAAAAAAAAAAAAACTTTAAAAAATAAATGTCTGTACCTATGAAAATATGTACTGGAAATGATCCTCATCTCATTTTAAGTGGTACAGCTCACTTTCTTTAACTAGAGTATAGCTGATATTTACCAGCTTAGGTTTTGATCTTTATTTTTAAAACCCACTGAAGTGAAATCCCAACCCCCATTCCATTGTCCCCCAACTTCAAGTGTATCAGGATTTTGCATGCCATGATCTGCAGAAGATTTTGAAGTTTTTCCCACTGTAAATTTCTTATTTTTTTTCTTCCTCCTAAAGCAAAGAACCGTGGGATTGCAATTCCAGTGGATTTGGATAGCCAGGTCAACACCTTGTTCATGAAGAGTCACTCTAACATGGTACAGAGGGCAGCGATGGGGTGGAGAATGTCAGCCCGCAGTGGACCTCGTTTTAAAGAAGCTCTTGGTGGGCCTGCCTGGGATTACAGAAATATAATAGAAAAACTACAGGTACAAAATAGCAAATGGCTTGGGTGCTAGTAATGGCAGTGCATTTATATAATATGGGCCAGGCGAGGAAAACACCAGAGAGAGACTCATTGCATTTGTAGTGCTGGATTACAGTGAACATTGTACTTCTAGGTGGGAGGAGCAGAGGACTCTTATTTGGTGTCTGTTCAAAGTGAAGCCAACACTCAGGGCCTTTTGATTCATGATCTGAATTCAGAAGTCGGTAGAGGGGTGTAGGAAGTGTGTTTTTTTTACCACAAAGTGATCCACAGAGAAGGATCTCCTTTCTGCCTTGTCATGGTCACATGTCATTTTCCTGTTTGGGGTGTGGAAGGAGGTACTGGGCTTTATAGGAGCCATTATGTCAGGTTTGTGTCACTGGAGATTACTTATGAGATGAAAATCACCTTCTGCATGTAGTGGTTAAATGACATCAAGTGTTTATGGACTAAGAAAACAGCAGAACCCAGAAAAATGGAGGAACCCTACATACCCAGGAAGCAACACTTCAGGTGATATACTAACATCATGTATATATGACAAGCAGTGTTTTTCCAGCACATCATCATCCTGACTGTTCCTGAGTGTTTCTGAGGCATTACTATAGAGGAGAATTTTGAAAGAGAATAGCAACATGAACAGTAATGGGCACCTTCCCCTCCTCACCCGGTTTGAGGAGTGACATGGAGAAAGGAATGAGGTTGCTTTACTGTAACCTGGGCTAACAAGTGCCAGAAATGGGTCAGGTAGCCCACAGTATTTTGCAGCTCCACGGCAACTTTATTCTAGTTTTCTTGGTCAGCTGTAGTGACATTCCTCTTTATTTCCTAGGATGTAGTGTCCTCCTTGGAGCAGCAGTTCACTCCCATGATGCAAGCTGAATTCTCAGTGCTGGTTGATGTGCTGCACAGTCCAGAGCTTCTTTTTCCTGAGGGGAGCGATGCCAGGATAAGATGTGGTGCTTTCATGTCCAAGTAAGTGATTTAAGGAGAGACCTATTTGCTTCTTTGGAAAAGATGACAGGGAGTTAAAATTTTCAACAGCACTCGCCCCTGATTTTCAGCAGCAACTTAAGCATATAGGAGTCTTGAGTTCATATTGAAAGCTTAAACTGAGGTCTTTGGCTGCATGTTTTATGGTTCTTGGAGGTTTAGGAGTCTGGAGAGGAGTAGGGAGAGAGGTTTACTTGACTTGTTTGCCTAGAAATTGAATCTTAGTAGCTTGTTATGATTCTGACAGGCACAACCCACTTCCATTTTCCTAATGGGCTGCTTTTGCTATTAAGTTTCTTCAAATTGACAGCAGAAACTTGGACTTCCCATGGTAGAATCTTCAAGAATTCATAATGAAGTAGGGTGTGCAGTGCTATTTTTTTTTTTTTTTGATAAAGCAAATAAATCTTTTCGTTTGTATTTTAAAGTGCCAACAGATCTTTTTAAAATATATTTCACTTGCACCTCATCGGATCCTGAATTATTAGATTCTTAATTTGCAGTTTGTGCATTGAAATAAAGATGTTCAATATTTTCTGATAGTCCTCTAGTGAGATGCCCTCTCTGCCCTTGAGAAACTCTAATTTAAACAGAGGTAATGTGAGGGAAATGGACACATTAGGCAGCTCTTCTGTTTCCTTGGCTTTCTGCATATTCTGTAGAGGTAGCGTTATAACAATATACTTTATATGTTTAGAAAAATGAAACTAAATTCTGAGCTTGTCCCATCCCATTCCCTATGTCCAAACTCATGTTCAAAGTCAGTACCAAATGAAGTCTAGGGCAGCTGAATGTGGCCCCTGTAATGCAATCAACAGGTTTATCTTGTATTTAATTAACTTCCGTGGCAAAGAATGTTTTGCAGGACTATGCAGGATATCATAAGGTAAAGATGTAACTCTTCAAGAGTTGGCCTGAGAGCTGATTTTTTTGGACTCATAGCTCATAAATTTGGTTAACATGACCATGGGAGAGTCCTGCATGGTTTCTACTGAGTCCAGGCTAGCCTTAGCACACAAACTTAGCAGTAATTTAAATATAATTGGTTCTGTTGTGCTACAGATGATGCAATGTCATCCCTCCCAACCCTGCTTCAGGTGTTTGTAATTTAGGATTATTAATGGGTCTGTGTAAATGGGTAGCCACAGTGCCTTTGCTGTGTGCTGATCGTAGGCCATATATTAAGAACACTGTTCTGTCAACTCTAAGTCAACACTGGTACTGAACGAAAAAAAACAGTCTAAGGCCTTAAGATTTCTTCCTCTCTTCTGTTTTCACAGTCGCAATGCAAGAACTTGCTCTGTACAGAGACTGAAAGGCTTCTTCTGGCATTCTGCTTCTTCTGCTTAAGCAGATTTAAAACTCAAATTCCCATCATAGTCTTAGTTGGAGGCAGAAATAGACCTTGTTTTCTGACTTTAAAACAGTCCTGTAAAGTTGTGTGAATGTGTAAACAATGGTTATGTTTCATCCAAATAACTGTATTTCTGAATGACTCCATGTAAAGTTTTAGGAATGCTTTGGAGATCCTTGTGGATCCTTTTGAGTGGATGCTGTTTGCTAATTATATGATTATTATTATAAACACCGTTGAGGTTAGAAGCTGTATAAAGGCTATAGCTTTTAAGATTTCAACAAGTACGGTGAACACTAATTACCTTTAAATAAACGTTAAGATGAATGCATGCTCATCTCTAAATAGATAAATAAAGGGTGAAAAAGCAAGTTTGGATCTTAATCTGGAAGCATTCAGGAAAAAGTGGATGTAGAATTCTGCCTTCTGTATGGCAAGAAGATACACAAATTGTAGCAAAAAACTCACAACGTGTGGAAAGTCCCATTTCCTTTTTTAATTATGATTTCTCTTGTCTACTTTTATTTCATTGAGGAAAAATATAGCGACAGGCGATTTTTGCATGAAGAAATTGTAGCATGGCTTAGTAACAATGTGCAATGCTCTTTAAGGTTTAATATTTTACTTTAAGGTTGATTAATCACACAAAGAAGCTAATGGAGAAAGAAGAAAAGCTCTGCATTAAAATTCTTCAGACATTACGAGAAATGCTTGACAAGAAAACTAACTTTGCAGAAGAGGTACTGCTACCATTTTACTATTAAATATAGAACTAATTGCATGGTATTAAAATGTTGGCTCTAGGAAAGTAACAGAATCTGACATGATTTCAATTTCTTACATGTTTTAAAGATGATGCGGTGTCTCAGAAACAATGTGGCAAGACAAGAAAGTAAGATTTAAACTAAAGAAACCGTGTGCCTTACATGAATAATTTTGTATCAGGGACTCTACAAGAGTTAAAGCAATGAATTAGCAGTAGCAAGTGTTGGTATATATGATCATTATGTATTGAATATCCTGCATTTCTGGAAACTAGTCCTTAGGTCTGACATCTGACTTTATCTAGCATATAATCAATTGAAAACATAAGTTTTTTTAATTACAAGTGTACATTTTTTTCCTTGCTACCTGTGGTACCAGACTTCTATAATCCATGTGCTTAAGGATCATAAATGTATGACAGGAATATGTAATGTTCAAACAGAGCTGCCAGTTTTGTGAAGAACTGACATAGTCTGTACTCTGTAAAGTGTCTAATTTTTTCTTGCACCTATTAACACTCCCTCTCCTCTTGTTACCCAGTTTTGTCTCACAAAAACTTTTTCAAATACTTACTTTATTTTGCCTTGTGCCTTTGCATATTGGTAGCTAGATTCAGATTTATATCTCAGCTGTCACTTTCTAAAAGTTTTAAGCCTGATCCCTGTACCTTTTGTTGGTTTCTTATCCATATTTCTTAGTATTCCCCCATATTCTTTCAGTATTATTCTTTCTAAAATATGAATCACAGAACTATTACCTAATATTTCCCTGCCATTATTTTCATTTGTTCACAGCTGACATGTTTAGTCAAGTATGTTCATGGGTTTCACTTTATTTTGAGAAAATATGCTGATCACAACCCAGCGTCACACTGTTTCACTGTCTTAGGCTTTTACACCCAAATATTTTGACATGTCTAAGTAACAGTGCTCATTCATACTATTGTACCTGGCAAAATTATCCGTCATTCAGATATAAAAGCTATGAGAATCAAGCTTAGTCCTAATCTAACGTGAAGAAAAATATTATTTTTTTTTTTTTTGTGACTAAGATGTCTATGCCTATTTCTGAATGTATGAGACTTACTTTTACAGTTAAGTCTTTTGGTCCTGTCAAATGATGTGATAAGGTAGCAAGACGCTCTCTTCTCTTTATGATAAATGAGTCATATATTAGAAATGTGAAACATTCACATTGTCTTTGTTTTGACTGTATACTATTTGTTTTGATTTCAACATATGGACATAAGAACATGTCACCAAGTCTAGATAGGGTAAAAGAATCTCAATGCTGAACAGTGAAATTAAGACAAAGGCGAAATAGCAAAACATTAGCCTTTCTCTATACAGAGACAACCAGAGCACACAGAGCAAACCAACCTGCTCTTCATCTCCTGTAAATATGCTAGCTCAAAGAAGAATGTGGGCAGAAAGATGTGTTTTGTTTTTCTTAACGTTATGACGAGTTTCACAGTTGAAGCAGAAATTATTCTTAGTTATTATTTTTTCCTACTCTGATAGCTTTCTGGGTTCATAATCCCACTGCATCACATGGAAAAACTTACTTGCTTTTGTAACTGTATGTTATGAAGAACTGTGCCAAACCTCTCCAAAACAGTTGCGTTGACCCATGAAAAGTTAACAGCATATCAGAACTACGGGGGCGGAGAAGAAAAGCAATGCTTCAACATATGACTTCTAAAACAAAACAAAAAACCTTTCCTGTTCTAATTGCTCTTTGTACCCAATTGTGGATGCTGATAAGCTAAGATTGGGTGAAGCCACCAGAGGGATTGTGCTGCATTGGTATGTAGGGGCACTTCACCCAGCCAGCCCAGCCTCTGTTTCTCAGGAGGGGGCATCAAGAGGTGTATGCCCAGACCCCTCTCTTACTTCCATCATCTCAGTAGCGGCAAGGGCATGATGGATGGAAGAGCTCTTTGGGAAACAAAATTTCTCCTTCATGCTGTATCTTGAATCCCGTAAATTTTACATGTGAGGCACATAATTAGTCAGTGCATACAAATAAATGAGCAAACAAGCTTGTATGATTTGCCAGCGCATCTCTGGCTTTCTACTCTTATGAGTCATTGTTCACAATATGGCCTTCAGAATAGCAAAAATAGCACAATGAATAGCCTATTGAGCATTTCCAACTTTTTTGAACTGTGATGTCACTGCCTGCGATGTTTTTCAATTGTGTTATGCTGATACTAAAAAACTAAAGTACGTATTTAACAGTAACACCAGAACAAAGCTACATTGGGACACATGATTCCCCAACAGAGAGCCCGAGTTTGTTGTTCATCCATCGTAACGTATTTTGTGTGATAAATTACAGAAATGGTAAACCTCTGGTACTGCAGACTTTATCTCAGTAAGAAACCTGGAAGAAATAATTAAATAAAATTTCAACCTCTCTTCATTTCTTTTTACTTCCCACAGTTAAGATCCAGGTCTGGAAACCTGGCCTTCTATTGTCTTTGTCTTTCATTTGGCCACTTACCTTTCATTGACTACCATTTGTTTTGTTGAAGGAACAGTAGGAAAAGATAGCCTTAGGAGCTTATTTCACTGTTTGTAAGCCATTTCCCAATTCTTCCCATGTCCATTCCCTCAAGTCAACTTTATTGTTGAGCCTCCTTATACTGGTGTGTCTCTGGGCTGTGCTGCTTGTGCTTTCCTGGCTCCATCCTTAGTTGTTCTTGCACCTTGCCTTTGAGGCAGTGCTTGCTTGTGCATTGTTTTGCTTAGTGCTGCAACATCTGATTGTGTTAGGAATCAAAGTTTAATTTCAGAAGTTTGATTTAAGGTATATAAATGACACATTAAACCTCTTGGTCATTGATTGGCTTTCATAAGTAATTGCAGGTGATTATCACATTCTCCCTGGAGTTCTGTGTTAAGTCCTAGTCCTATTTGTATTGATTAGGTAACTAACTCAAATGAAACTTGATCTACAGCCTCTCTCTTAAATCAGACTCTTCCAGAACTGTGCTAAGGCACTTGGGTGAAGCAGTATGTGGAGGAAGTCGACAGTTACCTCATCCTATACTGTGGTATAGATAAAAGTATACTTTAGATTAACTGTTTAAGAAGAGAAACAGGAGAGACTGCAAGGACTACACTTGGGCTAGATCCATTCCATCTGGTTTTGTTTCTTATTGGTGGTGGGTTTTATACCCATTTTACAAGAACAGAGGGAACTTGGTCTAGAATTTCTGAAATTTTTATTCAAGTCTTTTTCTTGACTTTTGCCATAGTGCTTGATTTCTGTTTAATTTCTCTGTGAATGCTGATTGTAGACCTCAGAATATGTGTTTTAGAAAATGGAGAACATTTCCAAAAGCACCTGAGAGATGTAGGCCACAGATAACACTTTGCAAATGACTGGAGCAGAGTAAAATCTTAACATTATCTCGCTGCCCTGCTGAAAGCATCTGTCCCTACAACAGTGCTGGTGGGCTAGGAGAGGTGAGTGCTCCCAGCTGCTTCAAAGAGAGTTCAGAAGCTTAATTGAAACCCACCCTCAGTGAATTGGATTAAGTTGTTGAACTCTGACTGAAGTGTGCTCTTATACCAACATCTCAACCCACTCTGGCTGCTGACATGCCTTGGGCATGTACAACCTTCTGATTACCCAATTGTTCTTAAATGAGGCCAACATCTCTGGGAAAAATACTCTCTCTGATAGCATGCATATTTGACAAGTTTACTATAACATTATTGGCTGGTCAGAGTGTTAATACATCATAGTGCATAAGAGAATATGGCAGAATCCAAGTGTGTATATCCTGCCAAATGGTAGTTCCTAGATAAAACATAGTCATAAATAGACTGAACACTTCAGTAAGGGTTATTAGTGCTGCAGAAGTTTTTATACCTTTTTACTGCTTTAGTTGTTGAACTACAGTATAAATAATTGAAAACTTTGAGTATTTTTTAAGTGTCAGCAGAACATGGACTGTGTAAGCTGCTTAATTGCCAGAAATAGTTGTGCTTCTCACTTTGTTTTTTGTTCCTGGAAAAACTCCTGAAAAATATTCTCTTTATCTTAATACATTTGCACCAGCTTTATGATTTAAAATCATAGAATTTCCATTAAAACTTCCAGTTTGGAGTGTTAACATTTCTGTATTCCACTTTAATTCTGAAATGTAAGTGAACCTCCCCTCTTTGTTTTCAGCAACAACACCAAATATACATGTGAAATTTAGTACAGCTTCTTTTTCACTACAAACTTCCCAGATGTTGCCACTATTGGTAATTGGTCATTTTGTGCCAGAACATGTGTCTTTTCATGTGCAGCTGTTGAGAAAACTTGAATGAATTTTTCAAAAGGAATAAAAAGTCCCAGTTCATGTATTGATCTAGCTGTCAAGCTGAAATCAGTGGGAGCTGCAGGTCTTTTTCTGATGGGAAAAATGGTCTCATTGTGTGCCTTAGAAGCCAGCAGAGGTTTCTGGGAGCCATTACAGTGCTGTCCCATTGTTGCAGCTCCAAATCAAAGACATTTCTAAGTTACATTGCCTTCTATTCTATAACCTCATCCTTTCAAGATGGTTTTACTTGTTTGCATCTGTGAATTAGACAGCATTCAGATAAATAACATGTAGGTAAAAAAATAAGTGGGGAAATAAGGAATATTTCAGAACATGAGGGGTTGCTATAATGTATTATAACTTAAAAGGACACATTTTAAGTGGGAGAAAGAACAGGATGTGAAATACCTTTGTTTGTGTTACTACTCACGTTTTGGATTAGTGGCACTACAGACGTTCTGCAGAATCATATTTACCTTTTCACCAATTTTGCTGTCTGCTTTGTTTTTGATCATATAGGAAAATGACTATGCACAAGCCTGATTTTTTTTACCTGTTGTCAATATTCTCCTTACTAAGCTCAGTGAAACTGTAACGTAATATGGGGTTAGAAATACTATTGGAGAATGTTTAAGCTCAATGCTGTTTAAATGATTCTTTAAAAAAATATCTTTACATTTGAGGTGGTAAAGGACATTTTGACAGTGCCTTGCATTAAAACATCTTGCATTAAAACCTTACCTTAGGAAAGCATCCACAGTTTGGAAGGAACTGGAGGTGCAGGGAGGAAGAGCATTTGGTCAGCTTTAGCTGTGGCAGGCTGGTTGCTATGACCAGTCCTTGCTTCTGGTATGGTCAAGAAGCCACTGTTCTGAATTTGTCATGACAGTTAAGTGTGGCAGAAAGTTCAAATACTGGTAGGACAAACTCTGTATGAGGGTTTACATGAAGGCAGTGGTCTGTGGTAGAACCTAAGCCTGCACTGATTCAGTGCAGTGGAAGATTCAAGCTTTGCTATTGCCATGAATCCTCTGAGCCAGTAATTGCAGCAGAAGGAGTGTCAGACCATTCAGATACACAAGACAAAACAGTAAATGTGGTCAGACCCTTAAAGTGCAGTAATTCCTCATTATACCCATATGCTGACATTTTACAAGCCAAAGAAACAAAAACCTACAACGAAACAAATTAATGCAGTTTCACTCTACTCCCTCTCTCTGCTGGAAGCTGGAATAATTAAGCACAGAGATACCGCAAAGCAGGTGATACTGTTGTTTTTACTAGCTAGGTGTTGTTAGCTTTGGTATTTAGTGCCTCAGGCCAGCAGCCACTAAGGGATATTATTACTGCTGCACATTTCTGGTGCTTTGACACACGGCATAAAATAGACTAATCTGAATTAATTTCCCTAATCTTCATGGTACCTCTTCTGTAATGTGCATTGTTCTGGACCATCCCTAGATATTCTACTGGCTTTCTAATCATCAACATTTTATAGACAAGTATTTTGATTCTAGTGCAAGTACCTGCAAGTGGAACAACTCAGTCTATGCAAAGCATGACTTCTTTTTAAGGGACACTTTTTTTCTTTAAGTCACAGGCAGAAGGCATTTGATCCAGATTTGGACTATCATCTGCTTGTGTTTGGAGGGATGTTCAAAGCCCCTTGATTTAGGCCAGTTGTGAGGTACTTGTTGTGGTGTGTGTCGAGCGTAGTCTCAAGCAGAGTGCATTTTGTTCACCTGAAGAGGAACTTCAAAACTCAAAGTCATCTGTCAAGGACAGGTAGGAGACAGCATTTCTAGCCTCTTCTGAAGTGTAAAGTCATGACCTAGTGAAAGACAAAACACTTTAATCTGCTGCGGTGAGAGTGAAGCACATGCCTTCTTTACAGGACTGGGTGCTTTGATTTTGCCCTCTCTTTAATATGTAATTGTTAACTGTCACCATCATCCAAATATATTATCTCTGGAGACTTTAAGATACTTTAAAATCAGCTGACAGTTGAATGAGCAGTGGTATTCACTGCTTATCGGTACTTATTTTTCTTTCTTTCAAAACCTTCGTTTTACATTTATGTATTTATTTATTCTCCAAATCTTAAACAAATCTAGTGGCAGGATACCAAGGCTGAGAAAATTTGTGGTTGTAAATACATTTTCTTCTAAAGACCATAGCCTCTCAGCAGCTCATATTTATCACATTTTCTTTTCACAGAATATGATATTGTTATTATCCAGATTTTTTTTCTTCAGAACTATTAAGCCCCGAATCTTAAATGATAAATTGTTTTGGAACTTGTATCATCTGCTCTTCTCACATATATCTTTCCTCTGAAGGAGCATTTGATACTGTAAAATATTTTTTCTGTAGATACTGATTTACACAGAATCACACAGAATCATCTAGGTTGGAAGAGACCTCCAAGATCACCGAGTCCAACCTCTGACCTCACACTAACAAGTCCTCCACTAAACCATATCCCTAAGCTCTACATCTAAACATCTTTTAAAGACCTCCAGGGATGGTGACTCAACCACTTCTCTGGGCAGCTCATTCCAGTGACTAACAACCCTTTCAGTAAAGAAGCTTTTCCTAATATCCAACCTAAACCTCTCCTGGCATAACTTTAACCCATTCCCCCTCGTCCTGTCACCAGGCATGTGGGAAAATAGACCAAACCCCACCGCGCTACAGCCTCCTTTAAGGTACCTGTAGAGTGCAATAAGGTCGCCCCTGAGACTCCTCTTCTCAAGGCTGAACAATCCCAACTTCCTCAGCCACTCCTCGTACGACTTGCTCTCCAGACCCCTCACCAGCTTCGTTGCCCTTCTCTGGACTCGCTCGAGCACCTCAACGTCCTTCTTATAGTGAGGGGCCCAAAACTGAATACAGTACTTGATGTGCGACCTCACCAGAGCTGAGTACAGGGGGACAATCCCTTCCCTAGTCCTGCTGGCCACGCTGTTTCTTATGCAAGCCAGGGTGCTGTTGGCCTTCTTGGCCACCTGAGCACACTGCTGGCTCATATTCAGCCGACTATCAACCAATACTCCCAGGTCCTTCTCTGCCAAGCAGCTTTCTAACTGCTCATCTCCCATCCTGTAGCTCTGCTTGGGGTTGTTGTGCCCCAGGTGCAGGACCCGGCACTTGGCCTTGTTGAACTTCAAATGGTTGACCTCAGCCCATTGGTCCAGCCTTTCC
The DNA here is from genome assembly GCA_011074415.1 of Stictonetta naevosa. Lineage (NCBI taxonomy): Eukaryota > Metazoa > Chordata > Aves > Anseriformes > Anatidae > Stictonetta > Stictonetta naevosa. The sequence goes on from CM021697.1 coordinate 72,450,053, forward strand.
AGATCCTCCTGCAGAGCCTTCCTACCCTCAAGCAGGTTGACACACGCATTTAGACAGTATCAGACAAAACAATGACAAACTAGAGTAGCTTCTCCTCGCTCTGAACTTCAAATGTCCAACTTGTGCACTGTAATTTCCCCTCTGCATAGTATTTGTGACATTTAAATACTCCATGTATTTTTCCTTCATTTTTTCACATGAATTCCTTTCTATGGATCTGATGTGAAGAACAGCATAGCCAGCAGAGAGATTCCAACCTATTGCAAACTGTTTGGCATCCTTCCCTATTAATACTACTTTTAGTTAAAAGCAATCAGAAAAGAGTGCAAGGGAAGGGATCTGTTTAATAAATGCAACCTTCACAGACCTCTGAATATGATTCATGTCACCTTACTCAAGTACTAAATTGTTGGACCTGATCAAGATCCTTTATATAAAGAATAATAATTGGGTTATTTCTTGTTTTTCAGTTATAAATACATGTTGGATGGATTTCACTAAAGTTTTCAGTTCATCTAGAATTTAAATTCCATGCTCATTAAAGCTATTTGAATTGAATTCTATGTCATGAAGGCATCGGGATCAAGGTTTTATTTCTGTCTGACTTTATTTATGTATTTTAAACTGTGACTAAAACAGCCAGAGATTTTTAGGAATTTAGTAGAAGGTTCTAGCAGATACTAGGTTGGCAAGGGGATAGGTACTGACCTAAGGTGACCAAAGGTGTGTTGTAGATTAGTAAATAAACGGAGTCAGCAGTTTTATCACATGGTTCACATCTACAGATTTGAGGAATTTTGTGTGAGAATGTATTCATATGCATAAATGTAAATATTTATTTTAGATAGATGATTTATTCCTGTTGAATCTCTTTTTGCAATGAGCAGCATATTACCTCCATGGTAGAGTCATATTAGAAGATAAATATTTGAATGTGCTTTCTGTGTCCTGCCATGTTGTTTTGTTTTTAACAGAGTACGTGTTCCTGCTTAGAATATAAAATGTCTGATATACCTTAATGCTCTCAGAGTTACTCAACATGAGGAAAAATACAGTTCCCATGGCCAACCAAATTTTAGCAATTGGTGCTTGTTTAAAGTGTCCGGGTCACATCCTGAGAAGCCTGTATCCGTGCTTATTCTCAGAGGAAGAACTAGTCATATAGGTGCAGTACGTATTTTCCTACCCTGCCTGCCCAGTGCTAGGAGGAGCTGTCTGAAGTGAGAAGGGGAGTTCCAAGGAAAGTGGGAATGATGAGTATGGGGGGAGAAACAAATTGCAGGCATCATGATATCTGGGATAGCTGCAGTTATTCTGGGGTGTTAGGAGGATAAAGCGGAATGAACCTTTTTCCTGACTGTGAGCAGGAGGAAGTTTTTGTGCTCCCCCCACCACACACTGTGTATTAATTGCTATACATCAGGTCTACCTTTCTGAGCAGTTACTATCTCTGCTGGGGAATGTTTGTAACTTTTATTGATGAGCACAGAGGAGTGCTGCAGTATCATAGAGACCACTGTGTGGCAACTGTGGACTTCTCAAAAATGTCTCCTGTCTGTGGGAGCAGGTCAGCTGCTGCTGCTTCTGCACAGACGAATTCCCACAGCAGTCAAATGTCTGCAGTCATGGAGAGGGTGAGAGAAAATGTCTCCTTCAGTCTTGAATTTCCTTGGAAGGGAGAAGGGTTGTTTTGTTTTGTGTTTTTTTGTTGTTGTTGTTGTTGTTGTTGTTGACTGTCACAAATTTACTGTTGCTTTATTTAATATGTTTGAGCAACAGCCCTGTTTGTACTTTGCAATTGCACCAGAGATAGCAGTGAGCAGAATTCAATGCATTGTATTAAGGATGGCCAATGAATATTTATGATAGACTTAGGGGAGTCAGTAATAAAAATGAAATCGGCATGATGCCTCTAGATCCAAATCTTTGATTTCTGTTTTAAGAGAAAATACAATAAAGCAGGGGATAATGGACTCATTATAATGGAATGGTTAATTATGGTTAGTTAGGGTAGCATTAATAGGTGGTGTTACATAAATGCTTTAGTCAAACATTTGTGACTCGGTAATGTGTTTTAGGAATGGAGTTGCTATAGAAAACCTCAGTTTATGGTATTGTTTGGTTTTGTCAGTCAAAACATGAAGAACTAAGGATGCATCTCTTTCAGATACCAGGGTGGGCTATGCTCTTGCTTTTCTCAGGGAAGCAAAGGCAGTAAGAGCCAGCAAGGCCCTTCTGCTTGGCCTCTCGCTATGCTTCTGCTCCTGGCTTTCACCCTGTGAGCAGGAAGGGTTACAAGAAGGTGGCAGTTGCACTCTATTTCCTGTCCTGGTTGTCTTGTCAAATGTGAGGGGATGCTTGGGGTTGTTGCAGAGAGAGGAAGGCTCAGGGTTAGGCATCACCCAGGAAGATGCAAGGGCCCTGGCTAAAGACATGCCCCAGCTGGAGCCTCTTACCTCCATCTGGAGCAAGGAGAGACTAGTGCAATGTGCAGACACACATTGCCTAATGTGGAGAAGCCTAATGAAGGAGTCTGTATTTGACAGGGATGGGAAGCAGGAGCGAATGAGCTATTTTTCTTTTTAATGGTTGCAATTACTTGCTTACCACCCCTGCCACACTAAGCAAGAAGCAGAGGAGGGTTGATCCCAGGCCACAGATGAAAGCTGATCTTGAAGTCTCTGTCTAGCCAGACATGAGGAGGAAATGGAAACTCACTGTTTTCTGATTTGTTTCATACTGATGTAATTTCTAAGGGACTTCATCACTAATGACATCTGGCAAGGGATTAGTCCATACTGTGGTCCAACTCCCCCCCAGCCCCCTTTCAAGGAAAAGAAAGTATATGCTATATTGAACTTCAGAAAACAGCTATTAAGCAACCACAGTACCACAGTAACTGCTTCTGATATGGGTTTTTTGTCTGATGAGGATTTTACCCAGCATGTTTGGCCTTGGAGGAGCTCCTGGATGGTATTACCAGCTGGAATTGTCAGAGCTGCTTTGTCTTCTGTCCCAGGAAAACAGAAGCCTGGCGGGCAGTCACTCTTGCTCTTATTTCATATCCCTGCTTAGTCAGAGTTGCCAACCCTAAGCATTGAAAATCCTGAGTCAGGCCACAAACAAATCGTGAGAGTTGGCTTGAAAATCATGAGATTTTTTTAATTACAAGTAGTTTATTTGGGATTCCTTTGAGCCTTTGGAGTGTCTTTTCTTCAAACTTTTATTCTACAACTCCCAGAGCTTGAAATATGCTTTACTGAATTATGCACATGCTTGTTTACTTAAATGAAAGCCAGGTTCATTTTTGGTTACCTGCCAGGTTCATATTTGGTTACCTCTGGAGTTCCCAGGGAAAAGACCAGAATATCTACATGATGTGTGTTGACCAGGCTGTTCAATGAGGGGCCTGTTCTGGAGTTGATGATAACATTGAGGATTATGAGCTTAATTATCTCAGTGTCACTTTGACCCCTGGGCTTTTTGCAGAGAGGTTTTTTTTTTTTTTTTAGGCAGTGCCTGAAAGTGTTCTTTCAGTTTATGGCAATGAGCACTTTGTGCAGGTTGTGCCTTGTTTACCTTGCAACAGCTTTTCATGGGCAACACGTGGCATCTTGCCAGTGAAGACTGATTATTCCATTTTCTTCCCGCTGCAGTTTCACCATCAGTCAGGTCTTGCTCGGAAGGTGCACGTGCGAATGCTTTCTGTCATAAGCAGTCGCATGTGTAACGTGCTGATGTGCATGGATGTCAGTGAGAGGCTGTACGGGCTCTCAGTTGTCTGACCTGTGAGATGAGGAAGCTTGCTCTTAAGTTTTGGACTAGTGTTGATAATTCCAGATGCAAAGCTGTCACTTGGGGTTGGGGCAAGGACCTTATCAGACTGGAAATTCCTCTTGGCAGAGTTGTCCAAAACATTTTGTCTCTAAGTACTGAGGAGTTACACTAGTGATGTCTCCTTATATTCCTTTTTCCTGCAAGCCTTTTATCGCCTTCCACCCTTTTTGGTTTTGTTTTGTGTTTTGCTACCTTCCTCCTCTTTTGTGCAGGAAACTGCAAGCTGATTTTTGGACTCCTCAGCTGTATATGGTAGCAGTTTGTGTCCCAGTAGCTCCACGTCAAGTAGGGCTGGATGCCAGTCTGTCTGTCTCAGGTGCCAAAGAAATGTAGATAACCTTGAGTTCTCAGGTCTTTGGTATGAAGACTTCTTGCTGACTCCAGGGAAACAACTTGGAGTTGGAGGCAAGATAGAGGGGAAATACTTGTTGCCAATCTCAACCATGCAGAAAAGTGTGACAGGAGGGACCCTGTTCATGCATACTGTTCCTAACTGAACCTTAAGAAAGCATTAAAACTTGCTTGAACCATGTATTTTCTCAGCTACAAGAAACAAGAAGTTCTCAGTTCTAGGGTTCCTCCAGGCCACTCTACTGGGTTTAGTTTAGCCCTTTTGAAAATCAAACTCTTTAAATATACGCAGTTTGACTGTGGCTATCTAAAAATGAAAATCTTTGCATTTATACAAATGCTGGACATAGTTATGAAATTCTTCCTCTTTTATTGGTCAGGGCAGGTTTTTCAAAGTGGCTGGAAATGTTACTGAAGAATAGAGAATAAGCAGTCTTTTCATGATTTTTGTGAAGAAACTCATGTTAACTAGGTTGCTTTTGTGAGGCAGAGGAAATAACAGTGGTAATTCACTGCTGGCAGTAAAGTGGGTGATGGCCAGTGAATTTTACCTGGGGTAACACAGAGGATTGTTGTTGTTATATCACAGTCTTTTTTAAATTTGCCCCGGTTGTTGTTAGCATTTTGGTCAAATACTAATTTTAATTCTGACAACAAAACTGACCATAAGGACCCAGAAGGCCCTTTTCACAAATGGAAGTTGAATGGTTTAAGCTGTACTTTCCTTTTTTTTTCTTCACATTGAAGTATTCTTACAGTGAATAACATCATGTATAGGAAAAACTCAGCTTTTGCTATTTGAGCTTGGATTTTTGTTCTGCTGCCTTGTGCGGAAATGTCTGCGTGAAGAGAAAAAAAAACAACAGCAAGAGTAACAATTTTAAGGGACTGCTTTGGTCTGTGGTGTGCTTAGTCAGAAACAAGTAATTTGTATTGCAGAAATCTGGGCAGAGTGCTACCTATTTCTGCCTGTGTGTGCAAATAACCTGCTATGTCACACAGCCAAAGGAAAGGGAGTCAAATGAGAGCAGAGCTGGCTGTGTTTTAGCCTGCAGAGCACACATGTTGAGCTAGGATTAGGAGGAGGCAGATGAACTGGCTCCTTCTGGGGTCTTAACTGATGCGCTGGGAAGTTAGTTGGAAGGGCTGGCCCTCTGGAGCGTGATCTGCAGATAGGCCCTTGACTTAAGTGAAGCTATTTATATAAACAGATGATTTCCATACCTGTGATACTGAAAGAGCTTGTTTTAACTCAGTAGCAAATTCTAGCATACCAGGTAATCTAAATGCAGGGGTTTGTACTTCTTTTTTTAAAAACAAACAAACAAAAAAACTAGTCAAACAAATCAACTAGTTGATACATCTGTTAATTCAACATGTATTTAAACTAATTTTTAAACAGTAAAGAATTTGAAACTGGAAGAAATAGTTCCATTGATTTCTTAAACCTTATCTATCATTCCTATTTCTCTGCACACTTCTTCCTTTTCTCTCTGTTTCGTTCTGATTTTTAGCTGAAGACAGACTTTATTTGAGAGCAGGAAAGGAAGTGTTGCTGGGATGATGTTTTCTTTTGAACTAGCCAATAGTTTATGGCTAGTTTTAGACGCTTCTGCATCTTAAGTTCAGCTCTTTGACTGCCCCACTCAAGAACCATGAGGTAATAAAATCAAAGTAAATTAAATGTGTTTTCTCAAGCCCTCTGCATGATTCCGAGCTATTAATTTCACGCTACAGCTTTGCCAGATGAAAAGGAGCTACTTTATTGCCCCAGACTGCACAGTGCATGTACATTTCCATCTTCCAGTAGGGGCCTCCAAAGCCACAGGAGGTGGCAAACCAGCCACTGGGCAGCTGCAGCTGTGCACAAAGGGGCTCTTTCAGACACGTTCTTGCTAGAAAAGCACATATGCAGCTAAAACAAGTTACAGTGCCTATCTGACTTGAGCAAGAGCCACCCTGGGGAAACTGTCTTATTTTTTTCTGAAGTTGGTGAATATATATATTGCACTAATGCTTGTTTCTGACTTGGTAGACATTGTGTGTTTGGGCCCAGACTGACTTCATTCTATATTTTTGTGCTGTGAGATGGGTCGTTGAAGGACAAGGTAAGGGAACTGATCTCCCCTCTGACAGGCTGGTTGCTTGAATATGTTGTCACTTTTTGCCATGAGTCTGCTGCCCAGTCCCTGCACTCCTTGCAATGTGCTGCTGCGGTGGAACGTGGTGGGGCAGCAGAGGGTACTTTCAAGTATCGTAAGCCATCTCCTGTTTTGGGCTCCTCTCCAGAGGACCAAATGACTCACCTTCAAAGGTCTCTCTGAAAGTAGAACCAGGACTTTGTGTATGATAGTGCAGAACCTAGCTGTTGGCTTGGTGCCCATTTTCTCTGCCTTAAATCAAGCAGTGTGCTCTTGGGCTTTCTGAATGAAAGATTTGTTGAACAAATAGTATGAAGTCTTAACAAACACTGATTTAGTAAGCTTGGCTTTGGCTTATCTGCATAAATTCTTGTTCTAAAGTTGGCTTCTATTGGGAAAAAGCATGCCTTTTTTATTTTTGGAAATGTTGGCGTACATGAAAGGAGTCACTTCTCAAGTCATACAGACTTCAAAGACTCATCCTGCTGTGCTGGCTAGCTGGAGTTGCAATGCTCTTTCTCCTGGAGGAATAATTTTGGGTCAAGGTGACTCCAAAAACCTACAGTCCAAAGGAAGACAAAACACAGATACGTGGACATAGCATTGTCCATTACAGAGCGCCCAGTGGTGTACGGGCACTGAAAATGAGGATGCATGGGATGGCTGCCAGCTTGCAGCTCAGTAAGTTGGAAGTCAATATGAGGCCGGTGTAAGTTGTGATGCATGTTAACTGTGCTCCTCCCAGCACTCAGCTGTGACCTGCGGCTTTTGTATTTGGCGATGCAGATCTGCAGATGGTGAAACTGGTAGGAATCCCATTGCCTGAAGTACATCTAGCCCCTGCTTTTGACATGGGGAGCAGCGTGCTTTTATCCCCAGCAGTTAAGATATATCCATTATTAAATAGTGCCTGCCTTGTCTGTGGAAAATCCCTTCAGGTGAGTCATACCTGGCGTGATCAGTATGTGCTAGGCAGAAGAGGGCAGTTACCAGACCTCCCTGCATGTGCTCAGGGGCTGCTTAGGGCACAAGCCAGGAGATGTCTCGAGTGGGCCCGGAAGGAGCAGGGACACAGCCTCTGGCCTCTGTGTACCTTGGGGTGGGGGGGAAAGGTGTAGTCAGTTGTATGACCCCCATCTCAGGGGCTCACCACACCCCGTGGCAAGCAGCAGGTGCCTGAGGAACACATGGGTGGCTGCTCTCCGGCCGGCAGTGCCGCAGCCTGTGCTCCCCTGGGAGCACCCTCAGGCAGGGAGGCCAGCTCCCGAGGCCCCCCCAGCATGGGGCAGCCAGTGTGAGGAGACAGCTTTTACCTTGGTCGTTGTGTGTGTCTTCGCCTGCTCTAATCTCCTCCACCTCGCAAGCAATTTAATGAACCATCTTGGCTGCTGGGGGGGAGCAGTCCCATTCTCCTGTGCTGCTGCAAAAGGTCCCCGAAACATGTGAGCGTACATGTGAGTGGGGCGCGCGGGCTAGGGCTGCGGGGCATGATGGCAGGAGAGGCCAGCTGCCAAGCCGATGAGGCGAGGGAGAGCGCCGTCCTCCCCAGCTAGCAGCCACGTGTGATTATGTAACGCCTGCAGTGTCTGGCACCGCGCTCCGGCAGAGGCCGTCACGTGTTGTGCAACGCTCTTGGCCCTGAAATTCAATTAGGTTGCGCGGAATGATCGTGAGTCTGCATGAGATAACCTTTTACTGTTACACACTAGAAAGCAAATGGGTTGATTAGCCGCACATGAATTGATAAATTGCTCCTGTAATTCCAGCAAGGGTATTTGCATTGCATATACATCATCATGCCACCAAAAAGAGCCTGAAATTAAGCATTATGTAACCTGGCTCAAACAGCAACAACAACAGCAGCAACAAAAGGAAACAAACAACGATATCTCCTCATTCTCCCCTGCCCTGCCACTGCCAAAAGATCACAGAAAAAGGTTTTGTTGCTGCTTCACAGAGGGCTTTGGTGCTTGTCTTGTTTGCCTCTAAAAGCATCTTCACAGGCAGCAGAGTGGACTCTTCAAGTTTCAGTGTGACTGACAGGTTGGTTGTCAAGAGGCTGACAGTTTTGTCAAAGCCTGCTGGTTTGCAGACACTGAAGTTTGTGCATGCAGGAGGCCTGTTAGTACTTTTCATAAATTATTTTCTACGTGAGACTCCCTAGTGGTGTTACACAGGGATGTCTGTATGAAGTTGCAAACGTTCTTGCCTTAAACCTCTTGCCTTTTACTCAGTTCTCTGCAAAAAGAAGGTCTTGTGGCTGGGGAGAAAAAAAAACAACAAACTGGGAGGAACTGGAGCAGCTTAAAATTAAAGCAACAGTTTTTATTAATAAGCAGCTAAAGAACAAATTGACATAACAGAACTGAAGGGCAGAGAAGTGATTTCCCCCACCCCCCACTCTGTAACGTTCACCCCACCATTTCTCCAAAATACCTTTTTTTAATCCATAGTTCCCCCTCTGCTAGAAGCTAATGTTCACTGTCTTACCCTTGAAAAGAATAATATTGTTGCCCAGGAACTGAGAAGAAACCAAACCCTCTGAAATTTTAAGCTGTATTAAATCTTCTCTGCTTTCTTAGGGTCAGAATATACTGTTTACAGGCAGTCTGCATAGTAGTCAAAACATTTTCTTCTTAAACATTTCCCCTGCCACCAATATAGTAAGAAAATAGTCATTTATAAAGCTGTGCTTGCAACAAAATCCAATGTTGCTTGATAAGATCAGGTATACTGGTTGTGCACTTGAGGAATATTCAGCAAATAATACCACTTTATATGATACATGCTCTACTACCCTGTATTTATTATATTTTCAAGAGGAAGATATTGTTGTAGTCACTTTTTTATTAATAAGCATCACAAAATTATATTTTTCTGATGTTTAGTGGAGATTTTTCTCCACCTATTTCTCTTCCACTGTCTTTTCACCTCATTTCTGTATACGCAATTAACATACTGATGTTTAAATATAGATTGTGATGTGTAGTTACATAGCCCTGTCCTGCAAGGAGCTGAAAAGTCATCTTTGACTTTTCCTTTTGACTCTTTTTTAAAACTAACAGCTTTTGTGGATAATCTATCACTATTAAAAGACAGAGGGAGGCATGCTGCAGCTACATAAAGATCATTTTACACAAATTGGAATACAATAATACAAGTTATACTGCAACAAATATATGCTACATTTCTGCTAGCTAGCAAGTCTTAAATCCAGAGTGTATAGATGTGTTTGCTAATGAGTGGATACTGAGTTGATTTAATGAGTTGGTGGTGCAGTCGGTGACTGCTCATTATCATCAGAGAATTTAACTTCCTGCAGCAACTCAGAAAATAAATGAGTTTAGCTCAGACTGGACTCTGCTGTAAGTGAATTGAGAACTTTTCCTCACTTCAGCTCTACCAGAGCTTGGTCCCCAGTGCTTCACAGTAGCCATTCGGACCTGTATTTAAGATCTTTTTACCATACATTGGTGATCCATCCGAACAGGCCTAAGGCAGCGATCCCAGACCCTGCCTCTTTGCCAGATTGCAGGGCTGAGGAAGAGGCAGTGCCCAAGTAGGTAAGCAGAGCCAGAGGTCTTTGTAGATGGAGATTGACAACATTCTCTCTCTCAGAAATGGTGACCACTGTTTTCCCAAGCCGTGCGAGAATATTATGGCACCAGTTATTTGTCTAACAGGCATTACAGGAGAAAAAGGAGCTATAAAGGTGTGGAAAGCTCTAAACACAACTTGAGCAGGTTAGAGTGCTTACAGACAAAAGCAAGTCAGAAGTCCTGGTTAGCTCTGCCAGTGGCCTTACATGATGTTAGACTGGTCAAATGCAAACATGCTGTTCAGATACCAGTTACAGAAAAAAACATAAAGAAAGCCCTCACATTTTGCTAGTTTGTAGGGATTTATTCCTTAGCTATCAATGTGCCCACAAAGCTATGGGTTAGTAGATATCACTGAAGCACAGCATATCTGTAGATAAGAGGGCTGGAGCACTTCTATGCAGAAAGGTTGAGGGAACTGGGCTTGTTTAGCTTGGAGAAGAGAAGGCTCTGGGGAGACGTCATTGCAGCCTTCCAGTACTTGAAGGGAGCATATAAACAGGAGGGGGAACGCCTGTTTACATGTGTTGGTAGTGATAGGACAAGGGGGAATGGTTTTAAACTAAGATGGGAGATTTAAGTTAGATAGTAGGAGAAAGTTTTTCACTCAGAGGATGGTGAGGCACTGGAACAGGTTGCCCATAGAGGTTGTGCATGCCCCATCCCTGTAGGCATTCAAGGCTAGGCTGGATGCGGTTCTGGGCAGCCTGCTCTAGTGTCTGGCAACCGTGCCCAGAGCAGGGGGGTTGAAACTAGATGACCTTTAAGGTTCTTTTCAACCCAGGCCATTCTATGATTCTATGATATCTATAACAATGGAATTTGTTTTATTTTGGAGTTGCTAGAAAATCAATGGTAGGGTCTAAGTACAGTACAAGAGGTTTACGTGTGTGCATTTCAAAACAAAAGTTCTTTACCCTTAAAATATACAATTAAAGGTAGAACTGATTCATTTTCTCCCTCCCCTTTGCAGAGTTTTAGAACCCGGCTCTTGACTGCTAGGTGCATTGCTGCTCTCGCAGGATTTTACACAGAGCTGGAACTCATTGATGTATGCAATAAAACTTTAAAACTGTGTTGAGTTTTGGAAATGTTCACCTGTGGGGGAGAAAGAAGGTGGAAAAAAAATGTTAACCTACACAGAATTTTAAAAATAGACCAGGTCCTCCAGGAATTCAATTACAGATGCCTGCCAGCTGCTTCCTCTGCCTGGGACCCGCATTTCTAGCTTCTCTGTTCCTCTGGATGTTCCTTGCAGGGGAACAACCCGTGTGACATGACTGATGAACAGATGGATTGGCGAGAGAGGTGCTCGGGTATGGACTCTGCTGCTATGCCCCCATCCCACCTGCTGCTTGGGCCATCCTTTCATAGTCACGATTTGAGCTGTGCAATTGTTGTACAATGTGGATACCGGCTGTGTGGCTACTGCTGGGACTAGCACTTTATTCTCATGCTATGTGCAATGACTTTTTGAAAAGCTTTTTATTTAGGCCCTGTAGCACTGCTTCTTACAAAAAAAAAAAACACATTATAAGAATCCCATCTTCTTGGATCTGTATTCTGGCTGAGTTCACAGGCAGACATTACATCCCCCATTTGCTAAAACACTGAAATGCAGATGCAGAGCAAAACTGCAGGCTTCATTTCCCCAGAAAATATATGCAGATTGTAATATATTTGCTCACAAAGGCATACACTGGATTTTCCCATAATATGTACCCTGCCCTTAAGGAATGGCTTCCAAACTCATAGTCCAGAGTCAAAATAAATAAATAAATAAATAAAATCTGTGTGTGCTTATTAAATTACATGTACTGTCTTTTGTTGTGATTGTCCTTTTTGGTCTGGTTGCAAATGATTCAGCTGTCCAGTTCCAGTAGAACATTTTCCAGCAATGTCATTTGGATGCAATACTCTTTCTGGTATTGTCCTGTTTTACCCCCATAGGCTTTCTGAGTGTGTGTGCCCATCTGTGTGTGGCAGTGGCAGGAGCTTTCCATCCAGTCTAGCTGTCTGCAGGATCTCACTGGTTCTGTGCAGCCTCACTCTCTTGGGTATCGTTTCACTCTTTGATTGGGAGGAATATGGTTTGAGGGCTTGTGGCAGAAATTCATTTACTAATTCATAGGGGAGGGAAGTGGGGGATGGGAGGGGAGGGAAGGGAAATAATTCTTTGGTACAGAACAACAATCCTCCAAGGACATAGTTACAGCATTTCTTGTTAAAGTACAACGTGTTTGTTTTCAAATCATGTAGAAAATGCCGTGATTCTGTGGCTTAGGCTATTGCTTTCTTAAGACACAGCTATGATGCTGGGGTGGATGCAGCTGCTCTGGGCTGAGCAGTTCCCTACTGGATGTCTGGTCCCACTGATTTCAGGGGAAACTACTTATTCACAGGTCTTTATGTTACATGATGTTGCTGTCTGGCAGCTGGAGACATGAAATTTAAGCTTGATTTAAGATTTCTCAGTGATTTTTAATTTTGATGCAGGGATTCCAGCAGAACTGCATTTAATTGAGAACCTGATCCATAGCTCTTAGATTTAACTATGGGATGTGTCTGCTTACAGTTTGCAGTGCTGCCCTGCAGTAGGGATCTGTAGGCTAGCTTCAGATCAACTCATTAACTTATTTCCCTAGTAGCATTGTGCAGTTACCCTTTCTGGTTCTGTTTTGTTTCATGTTTTCTGAGGTTTCTGTCCATAATGTTGTATGGCTGCACCCCCAGACTCCCAGTTCAGATTTGATGTTAAAATCAAGCAGTTGTGTGCTGTTTATATAAATATATATTTACATATATATATATTCTTTTTTCCCCTGCATAAGATGTTAGATTAGGTTATGGGTTGAAGCTTACACGTTTTGTTTTTAAAAGAGTCCAATATCTTTGTGTAAGTGCTGTGAAGCTGATGTCTGAGAAGTATAAGCGTCATAGCAAGTCACTGGAGCTGACAGATTTCAAAAAGCTGTAGCTGGTTGTGTAAGACACTAGCGATGGTTTGATGTAATGCTGTTTCCAGACAGTGTGGGGATTGCATGTGCCAGTGGTGTGTGTTGCCAGACAGAAACCACAGCAATTCACCCTCAACATAATTACCACCTACAGCAAAGCTAGCAGCTTTTAAATGAGGAGGAGTGGGATTCTTTCTCTAGGAAAACACGAAGGAGTTTAAGTCTTTCTGTAAATCAACTTAATCCTTTCATTAAAAGGGCAAAGAATAGCAACAAATCTCAGCCAACATAGCACATAATGAAATATTTTTAAATACTCTTTGATGTTAAACTGTAGCACTGGCAGAATCCAGAAAATCAGATGGAGCTTATTAGAACTCATACAGCGGCGTTACGTGATGGTTTTAGAGGTGCAGCACAGTCTCTTTTACAGGCAAAGCTTTAATTTGCATTTTCAGGTACCTAGCTTTCACTCTATCTGGATGCTAAGATTAATATTACTATAATTATAGCCGTAGTCACCTACAGGCTGCTTTTGGATGGTTGTTTACTCAAAATAGACAGGAACATTGTTAGAGGGAAAAATATTAAATTGAAAATGTTACATTTAAATTCCTCACTTCCTTTTCTTACCTACTTTACTAATTCCTCTCGTTAATATATTAACTGAATTTGCTTGTGTGTGGATTTGTGGTTTGTTTTATTTTGTATCCTTCATGGAGTGTAGCCATGCAAAATAGATATGCAGGATTAGATTGTTGAGCTGTGCTGATAGGAGCAGCAGATCAGGGAAATGTGAAGTGATAGCCTTTGCACCTGATCCAAGTCCCATTGTAGCAAGTGAAAAGATTTCTAATGATATGAGAGCCATGATAGGATCCCTCTGGCCACACTGTCCTCTTACCCTTGCTGCTAGCACTGTCTGTTCAGTGTTCACTGGGGGCTGGTGACTGGATTCCCCTCCTTTGTGTTAAGTGAGCAGTGTAAAAAGCAACACTCACAACCAGTTAGGACATTTTCTACTCCTGCTCACCAAGAAACCAGTCATCTTTATTGGTGTAGAGGTTTCTTAGTAATTGCTTCTCACTGTTACAAAATGAAGGTAGTTGTAGTACAAATGTAGATGGGGAGAGCTCAGATCAAAATCAAGGGTTATTTTTGTTAATAGCTCTGTGTAGGGACCTAAGCACCCACCCAGCTATCAGATAATCTAAGTGGGCTGATGGTGTTGTGCTACTTTCAAATCTGCCTACTGTTTGCAGGTAGAATCAGTTACTTTGGCATTTATATGATCTGTATTACTCTTTCTTATAATTATGGACACGCAGAAAGACTGATATTAAAATAAAAGGTGTTTTCTTGTGGTGCAGATCTAGGGTATCAGGCATTTTGATGAAGAGTTTATTTTTGTTTGTGAGCCTTTTGCATTTGCACAGTACATGCCTCTGAGGCTGAAAGATCATTCTGTCCTAGCATAACCTTAGGGTGCTTTCAGTGCAAAATACAGCGTTACAATATAGAAACACACTGACTGCCAAATACTTTGGACAAAGTGTGGAAGGAGTCCACTTTCCCCTGCTAGAGGGAGCTGTAAGAAGTGGGTGGAATGCATGTCATTTGATTATGAAACATTCTAGCTGTGCACATCTGCACAACTTAATCTTCTGAGCTGAATATACCTGACAGGCACACCTGTCTGAATATGAGGTCAGCTTAAACTTCTCTGTGTACTTCTTAGCTTGTAACTAGCAGCCACTCTGACATGTTGTCTTTTAGCAGCCGTGCCTTATGAAAGGGTTTGGCTATTAGTTTTGCAATAATTACATTTGTAATCTTGTTGAGAAGCATCTTAATTAGTGATATAAGTACCAACTATGAGAACTGTGTTCAATCCATGTGAGCTCTCAGCTGTGAAATAGTTTATATTATTGTAAGTCTCCTTGAGATGGATTTTTCATTTCCTGAAACATTACACTGGCCTCACCTGTGCCTGAACTGTATTTGTGTACAATTCAATACCAAAAGCAGGAGAAAGTTTCTCATGTGCTTTCCTGTGAATCTTTGCTCTAGGTGAGGGAGGAAACAGGTGCACTTGCTGTATGGAAAAGGGCTGGCTGGATGATCAATAGATCAGATAATTGGGTGGACAGGGGTGATTATCCTTTGCCACTGTTAGGCACAGAGTTAAGATGATGGTTTTCTTTCTCTATTGAGTTGCTGCTACCTGCTAGCTAGAGTGGTATTTAGGCCAAGAGATGGGCTTGCAGTGGTGAAGCCATGCTTGTCCAGCTAAGATACCCATGGCATCTCTTGACTATCAAAGGCAGTCAGGAAACATGCAGCCTGCTGCCCAACAGGAGCATTTAGCATCTCCCCACAAAGACCCAGTGATCTGTGAAGGACGCGGGAATGCAGTATAACATTTGATGTGAAATAGCTGTCCTTTCATGTAGCCAGCATGTGCGATACCATAAGCCCCATGGTAGATATTTAGAGTAACTTGCCCCCCGCCTTTTCTAATTGATAATTGAGTTATTTTAATTATGGCTGTCTTTACTTATGCCTGCTTTGTGTTGGCTCCAACTAGTGTTGTGTTGGCTCCAACTTGGAGCCCTGATCTGGGTAAAACTTAAGGCAGGACAGTATTCTCAGACAAGGCGCCTACCTGTGCTTCCCTTCATCATCAGTGCAGGCTCAGGACCATGGCATCCCTCAGGAGTGAGGCCTATAAGAGCTGGCAATTCCTCCCAGTCCTGCTTTTTTCTTTTGTGTTATGATATAAAATTTATATCTGTGTGTCAAGAAATAGATAATAATGGTTATCTCAGAATTCATTGTTATTTAGCAGTGCTGTTACAAGGCCAGTAGCCTAACGCTACAAAGTTGTTTGTAATGTTTAGCTTCTGCACCTAAAGCAGTGAGGTAGCCATGGTAACTGTCTGGCCTATAACACAGAACCTGGTCTGCCTTCTCGCGTAGGTCAGAGCACACACCTTCCTGGATACTGACTAAATTTACTGTTGCTTAAACATCAGGTACTTTTAAAGAGAGACTGGCTCAGCTTTTTTTTTTTTTTTTAAATAGAATTTCATATTTAGCAGTTTGAGCCTCTGCATTCTGCTGTTAAGGGCAATACAAAAAGCCTTTACCAATGCAAATAATTCTGTTGCCCACACCTATTCAGATTAAACCTAAGTCTCACACTGAAAATGTTAAGGGCTTCACAGCAAGGAAATTCCAAATTGTTTCTACTTTGTACTTTACCACTGAGGAATCATTGTAATGTGAAGTTTAAGACAGCACCTCTTCATCTAGGTCTTCCATCATATATTCAGTGTATTCAGTTTCCTTTGAATTCCCTTGAGTGAATGTGCTCCAGGATTAGACTCCAGAGGCTATCCTCTTTCCTTCCCCATCTTCTCATTGATTTGCAAAATACATATTCATAGAAAAATCTTTGTAAGGTGCATGTTCACTGACGATTTATTCCTGTTCTAATCTATAATGTATTTTTACTTTTGTCAGAGGTACTACCATGCATATACCAAAGCATGAACAAAATTCTAGGTAAAACTGAATGAAATGCTTGGAACTTCTTTTCACCTGCCACCTTGAGCTTGTCACGTCCTTTTTTGACATTGTTTCACTTCATCTTGGTCTGTTCTGTCAGTTCCAATGTTTTTGATATAATGAATCATCAAGTATGCTTCTTTCTATTATTGAAGTTAGTGATTTGAATGTGAAAGTTGAAGAGCAAGTCCAGCTAATAGCCAGATGCTTCTTTCTCAAATACTCACTTGCCCTTTTCCAATCCCCTGCAGAGCTGTTTTATGAAAGAAGAAGGCATGATTACCAGTTACTGAGGGGAAGAAGCTACACATCAAGTGTCACATGTGTGGTATTATAACATGACATTGGTATAACCAGTGGGCAGGGAGGAAAAAGGCAAATTCAGATGGGACAAGAAGGAAGAAAAAAGATGGAAGACAGCAAAACAGGAGAGACAAAATCCAGACCCTCTCCCAGTCTTGTATGTTGTGCCTTCTGCACCATATAAATCTGTCAGGCTTTTGGCTAAGTCTTGGCAGCTCTGGGTGCCACAGTTTGAATACTAATAATTCTTCCTACATATGGTGAATTTTAGGTCAGAAAATGACATTAGGTGTGTAGGCAGAGGCATCTGCCTAAGTGACATTCAATCCTAAGCAGCCAAAAAGACATTTCATCAAAAAGTGGAGTCACAGGGAGACAGAAAGGCGCTTAATATGTATAGGAAATCAATTTATGTAACAAAGTCATTGCAAAGTTGTAATTAATCAAAGGAACTAAATAATGGTGACATTCTGGGCAGTGTTATTTAGGGCTAAATGAGGGATCTGGTGTTCATAGGCTGTCATCAGTACTGAGATGTCTGATGCTGTGGCTGTCTATGCCATGCAAAGGCATTCTTTAGTGTCTAAGAAGATGAAGTATTTTGAACGTTGTTAGTACAAGAGAAGAAAAATGAGCTGTGGGAGGTAGAAGTACAAGTCTGAAGAGTTACCTGGCTGAGCAAATGAACATGGGTACCTCAGGTCAACACCTCCAGAATGTTTCACCAAAGAGAGGAGCCTAGAGCTTCTCCCTAAGAAGCTGCCTTTTGTTCAAAAGCTGAAGTGGCTTCTACCTGCCATCATTTTTACATACAGCAGTATCATATTCCTAAGCAAAGATGAAGACAGAGAGATGAAATGCAGACATTTTACGTTAATGTACTCCATTGCATGGCAATTCTGTTTTTTTTTTTTTTTTTTTTTTTTTTTTACCTGTACAATGTAGAGTTTCAGACAGTGTTTTGGGTCACTGTAACATTCTACTCTGGGTGTCTCCTCATTGGAGATTTAATAAAAACAATTCTTCTTTTGCATCTACAGTGCACTGTACTAGTTTTTGGATCCAGTACAAATAGACTTGTTATACTTCATGTTCTTTTAAACACATGAGGACTGCCAAAGAAGATCAGACCAGAGGATTAGAGTGCTGTCTCTCTGTGTGGCCATCAGCAGATGCTTCAGAAGAAGGTTTAAGAATCCCCACTGTAGGCAGAACTGAAGTTTTCTATTCTTCCTGAAGTCTTGGGATAATCCTTAACAGTAAGATCATAAATCTGTGGCCCCTAAAGCATGAGTTTTTGTCTTCTTTCCCATAGTTGTTTTTTTAACATTTCTATTGTAATAGGTTTTGCTTGTTGTCTATAGAAATGCCCAAATCCTCCTTGAGTCTTGCTGAATTTGTGGTCTCGGTGACTTCCCATGGTAATGAGTTCTGCCATCTAATTATGTGGGGGTTAAAAGTATTTCTTTATCCCTTTTTCATTGACCATCTCTGGATTCCGCTAAAGGCCCCAACTTGTATGAGAGAGGAAACAGGAATTCCTGACCTCTTGTCTCCTTACCACTCACACTTTTCTGTACTATCATATCTTTTCATCTTGATTCCAATGTGAGCAATCTCAGTCTTTAATATGACAGATTTTCCACACCTTTCTGTGCTCCCAGCACTTCTCTGAGCCTGCTGGAAGATAGCAACTTGCAGTAGACACAGAACTTCAGATAAAACTATACATACCATTGACCTAATTTAAGGCACTAATTTTGTTTATACTGTTTCCCACCCCATTCAAGCTTTATTGAGGTTTT
The DNA here is from genome assembly GCA_011074415.1 of Stictonetta naevosa. Classification (NCBI taxonomy): domain Eukaryota; kingdom Metazoa; phylum Chordata; class Aves; order Anseriformes; family Anatidae; genus Stictonetta; species Stictonetta naevosa. The sequence goes on from CM021697.1 coordinate 72,468,616, forward strand.
CACAGAGATATGCTAATTAAGTGCAGCAGCAATGCTGCATTCAGGATAGAGGGTTTTGTTTTGTTTTACTAATAATCAGAAAACTGAAATCACAGAAGTCACTAAAATGTGAATTATGTAGCCCCTAAGATTGCTGGTGAATTTTGTTTTGTAATTCATTTGAAACACCAGTTTGTTGATAGGCATGTATAGTCTAATTTCTAGATATTGGAACTGTAAAGTTCATCTTGGTTTTCATAATGCCGTTGAGCCCTAATGTTGGGATGTTGCATGCCATTTATCAGAGAGATGTCATTAGTGAAGATATCAGCACTCTTGAAGCACAGTAGAAAAAATTGCAAACAGTTACAGGACCTCCAGAGCAGGTTTTCTTCAGGCTCATCTTCAATGTATGCTTTACTTAACAGCTCTATAGAAGCATATGACTTTCCATTTCCATAGCTACCTGCTGTGCATGTAGGAACCTTCCAGTGTTATTATATTTCTCCTTGGAAGCAATAGAAATTTAGGCACTATAATGGCAAGAGCTTCATAATAAATGTATACTAAAATATATTATGATGAACAGCTACAGCACATGTGCAGCAGTCTTATCTCTGTCATAAATAACTCAGCATTTTTAGCAAATATTAAATATAAGGAGGCAATTTAATATTATGGATGAACAGCTTGTGTATTAAATTTTATATAAACATGAATCTCTCTTTTAGTAGTGGGAATGTAAAAAGCTGAGATGGCCTCATGAAAATGTGTCTCTGTCTCTCCCTCTTCTTTAACTTTGAACAGCTGATTTAATTTTGAGCAAATTTTGGTTGTTTTTTTCAGCCAGTTCTAGAGGTGTTTGAATGTGTTTTTTTTTCTGTTCAAACTAGAAGAAAACTTTTTTCCTGATCTTGTGAAACTTAGCATTTAGAAATTGCTGTTGCTCCTAAAATAAAAAGACAGCTAAGAAGCTATCAAAATCTGGCATGACAGCTAATATACCTCTGAAAGTTATTAAAACCAAAATGTTACATTGTTAACAATGTTTCAGTTTCATTCAGCAGCTTGGGCTAATGGAACTGGTTTATGAAACTTCTGCTGCAGTGTTATACAAAGTCAGAATTATTTCCATAGCACTCTTCAAAGGATGGTATTAGGTCTATTTGTTTGAACTGATGAAATCTTAGACTCCAAGAGTAGAAAGGCTAATATTGGCCTCTAATTTAAAAGGGAAGATTGAGAACTGCTTTGAAAACGGAGCGTTTTTCCTAGTAAAAGATGCCTTCAAAAATCAGAATGTTTGTCCTTTGGAAGGGAAGTTCTATTAAAGAACTTTAGATATGCCAACAAAGACCAATTCCAGCATCCATTCACTGCAGTTTTGTGAATCCACAGGTAAAAGCATAAGTATACCCTGATTGCCCCTGTACAGGTGCTTAATATGTTAATAGCATTAATGGGAGTTGAAGTATGTTGGGGTAACATAGTGTCTGATTCAAGAAGGGCAAATCACTCTTCGTTCCTGGAGAATAAACTTGCCAAATGCTTTTTTCCTCCCAAGGATTTCAGTGTTGAGGTCATCATAGAGCCCAATTCTTCCACAAGGCAGCACAGCCTTTGCCAGAACAGCAACAGAGCTCAGATCTTAAATCAGTTCATTTTACTTGTGATTGCCATTTCTAATACTTTCTGAAGGGGTCTTTCCCTTCTGGGCTGGCCTTATTTCATAATTCTGGATTATCATTAATTCATAGTTACTTGGGCTCCTTTGCTGACAGTGGATACGCAGATTTGCTGAGTTGCTGCATGAGGAAGAAGAGATGTGGTGCTTTACTATAGCCATGTGTCAGTGACTGTGTTCTTGCTGAGAGTCAGAAGCAAGGATCTGAGCTCCTCTTAGCACACAGAATCAGCAACTGCTGCAGAAGGTTGCTTAATATTTACTTGATATTTACCACCTCTGGCAATTGAAGTCATGAGTCAGGCTCCTAAAAATGAAACTACTTTGGTTTGGTTTCTTAATGATAAAAAACACAACAGCATATTGTGGGTTTTTTAGTTCTTGTTTTTTTTCTCCTCTGGCTCTTGCCACACAGATTTCACATTTTCATGTACTTTTTCTGGGACCTGGAGCACTAGAAATCTTAGTGTGTCTGTGTGTGTAGTTTTTTTTTTGTTTGTTTGTTTGTTTGTTTGTTTTTTTAATGTGGACTGGAATTTTCATACAAGCACACAATTCTATGTGCTGAAGTTAAAGTGCCAGCCATCATGAAAAGGATAACACAATTGGAGAATTAACAATTAAGGAAAATTCCCAATTAAGGTTACTGGAAAACTGTTCCAACTACTAAGGTGTGTTGTTTTTTTTTTTTCTTTTAAATCAGAGAACATTGAATTAATTAAAAAATTTTCAAATCATCCCTGTCAAGATGGATAGCTAAAAAAAAGACCAAGGGCTAGATTTGTATTGTGTCTAGCTTAGCTTTACTTTTTTGTTTGTCTGAAATACCTCCTGTTTTTAGAGAGAGAGTACGATCAGGGCAGTAGCTGGCTTTGCTCAAGGTGGGAATTGTTCTCTTTGGCATAAAAATGGAGGAAGATATTTTGTTTTCTTTGCCATGCTGTGCAGCGTAGAGCAAAGGGAGAATCTGCCTATCATTGCAAATAACACTTAGGCCATCTCATAGTGTATCTTGACCCCATCCAGGCTATTCTTTTGAGTTGACGTGTGCTCATCTTCCAGCAAGGTGGATGCTAAGGCTGTTTCCATATACTGTTGATAACATTGGCTGATTAAATATTGCTGCTGTCCTGAACTGCCCCAAGGTAGACTTCCTTTAGCTGCTTCAGTTTTGCTGCTGCCTAAATCTGCTTTGGCCAGCTGTTTTCCTTTGCAGTGGCTGCAGTCTGTGCCAAACTGTAGTACTGCAAACTCCCTTGGCCCAGCTTTGTATGTTGCCTTTCAAGAAGTTAAAGTCAGTTCAGATCTTTCCTTTTATGCTGTTTAAGGCCTGGTTTTGTACAGTCTTTAGGCACCTAAAAATGCAAGTGTACTTAGAGGTAGACATGCATGCACATGCACACTTGGATTTCTCCTTAATGCCTAAAGTTCAAGAAACCAGCACTTCTAGGGATCTATATAGCTAAGGTTGATTATCACTGTCAAAAGCACAGCTGTAAATTGTATGAGAGATTCTGGCAATTACATGTACTGGGTGTTGTAGTATTCAGGCAGGAATGAGTGGCCTTGGAGGAAAAATGGTTGTTTTTAGTAAGGTCTTGGGATTGTTTTGAGACAAGGCACCCATCCCATGATTATTTTTGTAGAATCATAGACTATCCTGAGTTGGAAGGGACCCACAAGGATCATGGAGTCCAGCTCCTGGCTCCACACAGGACCACCCCAAACCAGACTCCATGTCTGAGAGCATTGTCCAAATGCTTCTTGAACTCCAGCAGGTTCGGTGCCGTGACCACTGCCCTCAGGAGCCTGTCCCAGTGCCTGACTACCTTCTGGGTGCAGAACCTTTTCCTAACACCCAGCCCGATCCTCCCCTGTCCCAGCTCCATGCCGTTCCCTTGGGTCCTGTCGCTGTTCCCAGAGAACAGAGCTCAGTGCCTGCCCCTCCATTCTCCTCATGAATGAGCTGCAGGCTGCCACTAGGCCTCCCCTCAGCCTCCTCTGCTCAGGGCTGAACAAACCAAGGGACCTCAGCTGCTCCTCATAAATCTTGCCCTCTACACCCTTCACCACCTTTGTAGCCCTCCTTTGGACACTAATAGTTTTATGGCCTTATATAGTGGTGTCCAAAGCTGCACACAGTACTTGAGGTGAGACTGCACCAGTGCAGAGTAGAGGAGGAGATTTTGTAAGGTAGTAAATGCTGAGAATTGGTTCCTTTTAATAATAATTAATATTAATTAAAAAAAAAAAAAAAAAAGATGTACAGAGCAGCTCTTGCAAAGTGACTAGGATTAACTGGGAACATTTGTGTATACCCAAGAAGGTGATACAGGTTCAATGGCATATCCACAATAAAACCCCAGACCAGAAGGTAGTCATTTGGTATTTAATGGATCCAAAACTTGTGGCAAGTCCACTGAAAGACTTCAAGAGGCCTGGTAATCTGAATTAGAAAATAATCCTGATAACCTGTTTTAGCAAATGTGTAGGTTTCTTCCAACATAAGTGATGACATGACTATCAGGAATGCCTCAGAACAAATTCCGAACTTCTGTAGTGTCTTCATCAATCTTTTCTAGTGAAAAAGGACGAAGTTGAGAAATCAGTGGAACCTGGTGGTTCGTAAAAATGAGCAGGTGAAAAATGAAATACAGAAGTGTCTTCAGAGCCACTTGGAAAATCCTGAGCCACTAGTGAAGAACCTAGCATACCTAATTCAAATAGGATAGGAAGTATGTCTGCAATGCATCCCTTATATAGTAAATCAGGTATCTTTGTCTTTGTAGTTCAACACAATAGCAACACAGTGAAACAGAATAATGTAATGAAAGTACTTTTTGGCCACTTTTATTATTTTTCCCTAGCTACCTGTTTCAAATTGCTCTTCAAATGTCAAAGCACTGTAGTATTCATAAGTATGAATCTGGAAATTAAGCGTCTGTGTTTGTAAATATTCACATTAGGACACTTAGGGGTAAATTTTCCTTGGAGAGCATGGAGAGTTCCACACAGAAATTCTGTTAACAAATAATAGGATTTTTGTGCACAACTCCCTATGAATCACTTTGAAAGTTTGAAAGAGTTAGATAATTTTAGTCTTTGAAAATTATGCTTTCCAGATTTGGTCTTTTTCTACAGTACATTATTAATGCTACAGTCATTAATGCTTCTGAATAATCATGGTCAAATCTTACATTGTTTTCTTTCAGTGGTGGAGAACTTGCTTTATTGTGCACCTCAATGCTTTGTCTTGTACAAGACAACGTTGCAAAGGCAAAAATACAAACGTGCAAAACCAATCAGTTTTGCACATTATGACCACAGATGGAAACCATGTAGCCAAATGAATAACAGAAAAAGTGAGAGATATTAACAGTAATACTTGGCTATAACAAAGACTTGTTCCATGTTTATAAATGTTATGAATGTGTTTAGAGACCCTATACTTGGACAACAAAATAAACATTTGACAGGTAATATTTTATGGCTCAGTAGTAAAATACTACACAAAATTAAACTGAATTTTTGAAATGCTTTTTTCCTCAATCTAAATCTGAATGTGCCAATGCTGAGGTTTTCACTAATCCAAACTGTTTTCATCAACTGCTGTATTCATAGTGGAGACACTTTCTAGAGATACTGCCAAAAAAATAATCTTTCTTTTAATATGTCATTTTCCTGAGCTTCTTCAGGTTGCAAAATTGGACGGTTACCAGGCAAAAACTGGTTTTCTTGCAATGTATCCATTATTATTTTCACTATCCATATTTAAAATAGACTGGCAATAGCATTTGTTTTGCAGTATTCTGGCACTTCAGCTTCCAGCTTTATGTGGAAGCTGGAATTGCAAAGGACAGAACTGAAAGACTGGAAAAAAAAATTAACTACTTTTTTAAACCACTGTGGCGTGGTTTTAGAGAAAGGTCATACTTGTGGTTCTTTATTTTATCTGACCCTGTCAGTGGATCTCTGCACTAGTTACAACCTTGGGTTTATCAGTTAGCATTTGTGATGTAGTCAAGTTGTATTAATACAAGTGGAATTAATACCAGATTTGTGTAGGATTGAACAATGGCACATTTAAAATGTGGGACATCTCTGCCTAATGAGAGACAGCTGAGAGGTGTGGGTGGCCAGTTCTGCTCTCCTAGGAGAACTGTGTCATGAAGTCTGGTGCATTTTTTTTTTCCAATTTGTAAAGTTGTATAAAAACTTTTGCCAGGCAAAGTACGTGTCTACTCCTTCTCCTACTGAAGTTGCTGGCAAAGCTTCCACTGATTTTAGTGGAAGCAGTGCTGGACACCAGCTGAACCTAACCTCATTTTTAAAAGTGCTTTTTCCTAGGGGTGAATAAATGCCCCAGTGTACAAATAACTCTTCTCTTGGGTGTCATATTTTATTGGTGAAAATATATCAGTTTCAACTATCAGTTGGCTGTTGTAAGATCTTGATATAAAAGATCAAAACTAGGAAAATGCTCACTCTGTGTAAAAACTAACAAACAACCCCCAAAGCAAACAACCTCCCCAGCCCCATAAGCCCCCTGGAAGTTGCTGGCATCATTAAGACAGCATATTTCTACTTTGAGGTTGTAGGAGGAGTTCAGACTGCGAGGTTCTGTTCTAAGCACATGCTTGTGTAACACTGTGCACATGATAGCTGTATGCCTGTTGATCCATTTTGGAGCTGAGACGATGTCTATGCCATCTTCCATTTCAAAAGCAGGTTGAACCATAAATTAATGAAGGGTTCTTCAGCTTTCATGCTTCGTATCTTCACAGAAGCCACTTGCACAGAACTTGTTCTCCCCCTTACTGTATTTCATTGCCAAAGGAAATAAAGGAACAAAGTAGTATAAAAATGGGCAAAAAACAACAAAAAATCATCCCAAAGCAGACCCTCAGATGAAGCAAAACAGAAATTCCATTTATAAATGGTGAGAAGAAATGTGTAGGTGATTTTTTTAAACAACCTTCATAGAAAGCCAGGCTTCAAACCTCATCTATATTTATTACAGGAAAAGGTGGCATGTTATCTTCATAGATTATGTGAATTACATATTTTTGTCATGTAGCTTGTTCTCCTAATGTAGACCACAAGATCTTCAAATAGTTTCTGTCTGGGAACCCACCCAGTCATGATTTAGTAACTGAGCAAGAGAGACTCTATGACACCTCTTCATAAGATGTTCCAATAGCTAAATGCATTTACTCTTGCAGCAAGGAGGATGGGGGGGACTGGGGGATGGGGAGGATGGACAATAGTAACCCACGAATGGAAAAAGTCAGCCCTTTCCACCTCTTTTCTAGCTTCTCACCATTGTATATTATGCCTTTATCTTGTAGGTTGAAGTCATCCATTATCAGATTTCTCATGCAGATAGTCAAAAACAGAGTTCATGTAGTTCATGTTTAGGCTGAAAAGCTCAGTAGATTGAAAGCCTTGAATTTCTGATGAGAAGGCATGTTTTATTTTCTAATCACTCTTGTGGAGCTTCTCCAAACCTAGTCCAATTTGTCAGCATTCTTTTGATGCAGTATTCGTACAGTAACATGCCTCTGCATGTAGAGAAGTAAGGTAGTTTCATGAATCCTTCTCAGTAGCTCTGGTTGTAATTGCCAGAATCATGTGATTTTGGGAGATATCATTCTGCTGACTTTGTCCAACGACTTCAGTTCTTCCTTAGAGTCATATCCTCCTAGAGTAGAGTCTCACATTTTGTGATGCTCTTTATTCTATTGTCATTATATTTGTAACTAGACAAAAAAAGATCTGGACATTGTGAGACCCATATTGTTTACTTCTACTCAGTTTAATGAGTGATGCCTAAACTGTATATCAGTGACCTGACCTCATCCCATTTTCTTTTTGTGTAATTTGAAAAAGCTTTTAAGGATTATATTCTGTATTCTTCCATTTGATTCAAAAATAAAAGTAAAAATCAGGCAGACAATAAATATTTTCTGAGTTGCCCATTAGAAGTCTGTGCACTCATTTGTGTTTTCTTGCTTTAAGTTGCAAATTGAATTCTGTCATAGCTGTTAATGCATTTAATAAGTATCATTGTGGGGCTATAGCACTGTAGTTTTTCAATCAAAAATTTGGCCTTACAGGATTGTGTCATACTAGCACTTTATCAGACTTCACCAGAGTGATATTTTCACCATGAGCAGAACCAGAGAAGATAATCAACAGAAGTTGGAGAAGGTCTATTTCTCTTAAACCCATACTGAGGCAATTATTACGACATGATGCCAATATTATAACTACTGCTGATTTATAGTACCTTCCTTTAATTATGTGTTAATGGAGCTCAAAATCATCCATTCCTTTGTTTTGCCCAGAACTGATACCGAACTCACAGCTTATATTTTACGTAGGTCATCCCAATTAAGTTTTCTAAGAGTATCATTACATGCTAGATTTCTCTTAGTACTCTGGGATTTTGTTTCTGTTCCAAACCTACTGAAAACCTGTATTAGTAGACTAGAGGTCCCAAACAGCTCCTCTGTAATATTTGGCTACAAGTTACTGACATCTGACGATTTAATGTGCTTATCATTCACGCATCCACCTGGATTAATACGGGAATATAGTCACATCATCCACCGTGTCAGAAAAATATTTGTTGGACATGACTGCCTTCTCTGGGTTGTCACTGATTTGAACATTTCCACCTCATCATTTTAATATAAGTGAAAACTAGAAGAGATCCCCAGACCTATAGACCATAGATCTCCCCAGACCTATAGAGATCACAGACTATAAAGTATCATTCAAATTCCTTATGCAATCTGCAAGTTGTATGAGGCAGGACAAATAATTCTGGCACTGTTATACACGGGGCTGTATAAAGTTTAAAGACCAACTAGTATAATGAAATATGGACTGAGAAAAACTTAATTTGTGTCTATGTGTTCCTATTGGAATAATTTTTCCCTATTGGAAACTTTTGTTTGTCAATCCCTAGCTATTTTAAACTGCAACAATAACCAGTTGTTGCTTTCTTGTGTCCTCAGTCTTTACCCTAGCTTTTGTTAGAGACAATGCAGTTGTATTCATGTGTAACAATAAGACTGTTATGTTTCATTGTGTTTTTTTTTTTCAGGGCTATACAATGTTCTAGCCATTATAGAAGGATTGCAGTCAGCTGAGTGATGTTTACATACCATTTCCATACCCTAATAAGAGGTATAAAGAAAAGTTTATTGTAACCAGCAGGGGAGAGATTCGGCATGGAATGCCAGGACTTCTGTTGTGTGTAGAAAAGTAGTCAAGGGAAGACAGTACTGTGCTGCCTAGTGTGCTTTTGTTTTTGGCCTCTGCTTCAGTAATGTGTCAGTAATAGTTGCTGCAAACTGGTTGTTCATACTACTGCTGCACTCATTTGCTTTTGGGCAATGTTAATTTTGTGGGTGTACTAAGATAGGAAATTGCTTACAAGGACATCAGTGGCATGGCTGTCTCACTTGCCCTGGCAGCAGTTTGTCTCATCCACATGATGGGGCAGTTCTTGACTGTTTTTAGGCATTCCCATAGAAGCATACCCAGGCACCCACACCAGCAGTATCAGCACTTGTTCTGGGTGCAGGGTCTTTTCAGCATTTTGTAGCACGATGCCTCACGCCATCATGCACTGGGCGTGACTCACATTTCTGATACATCGTGTAATCATTCCTCACCTCCAGTACATGCTGCTGGGCTGCAGAGAAGCAGTTTCCACTCTTTGTAGTGGCAGCTAAATTTCACAAGAAACTTAATGACCTGTGGAAGTCACATGGATGCCCAAGGTCATCACAAGGGAGCTGAAGATCCTAAGCTTGCAAATGTGGGGCTGAGACTGAAGGTGCATTTCTGATACAACTGTCAGGCAAAGCAGAGGTTCCATTCCTGCTTTTCAAATACAATGCCCTCGACTTTTGACAGGCTTCTGAGAACTGAAAGTGTTGTCTGGATTCATAGGAGGTTGAGAGAGAGACAAAGGGAGGGAGAGAGAGCAGGAATCCTAATAATGAAAACTTGCTCCTTGGAGCAGGAAATGAAGTCCATGTCTTAGTTTGGGTACGATCAGGGCAAGATTCCTCATTCCATAGCCAGCTGAAGAAATGTATTCTTATTACTGCTCCTCCTGTTGTCTTTGAAGGTAGCAAGGCAGGAAAAAAAAATCTGAGATATGCTAACAGTTACTTTTTTCCAGGCAAAAAGACCCAAGTGCTAAATCATTCAGGTTATTAGTCAAATGCTATTTCATGGTCTTAAACATTCTTCCTGATAAAATAAAGGCTGTTTTGATTGAACAATAAAACTTGTGATCATGGGTGTTATTTTTAACAATATATAGATGTTTTTTGATGTTTCTTCCCATGACCGTACTGTGGCTGTTTATATAATTTACCATGGCACTCTGTTAGTCGACAATAGACTGCATAGACTGCTGGTTTAGGATGTTGACTCAAGCTTAGTGGTTAATCAAATGGTATGGCAAATACCAGCCTTTCTTATTAAAAGCATGTCTCAATGCAGTGCCTATTTCTGTGTCCTGGTCCAGTGTTATGAAGAGTTTCTCCTCTGTGATCCTATTTGTGTGAAACAGTTTCATGATTCTGTGATATATACACCTGAGAGAGTTTGAAAAGACTTTATCCCTGTTCTTAGTCTGTGTTTCTCACTTCTTCAATAATATGTTTGGCTTCTTTATGAGATGTGGGAAGTGAGGTTCACTTTCCTGTAAGACACTGGAGTTTGGTCACAACTAGGGACAGGATGTTGAGCAGGAGAAGCTGGCACACTTAGAAATCTTGAAATTTCTTATGAGCTACCCTAGCATATTTTGCCCATGTGTGTAGGGTTAAACCCCATTGCAAACTAGGCTGGGAAAGAATCTGTCTCCATGTGTGGTCCTCAGAAATTTCTGGTTCTTGGTCTTCCTCTGTTATGTAGACCACAGCCGGCTTAACCTTACCTGAAAAATTCACCTAATAAATTCCTTGGCACTGGAGATGTGTAGGTTTTTTGCAGCTATTGTGTTTATGGCTTTTGATTTTTTTTTTTAATATGGGTCTTGCAATTTTCTTGGCTGATTGGGGGAACTTTGTATAGACTATTATCAAATGAAAACATCAGAATGTTTTCTAGGAAAAGGAAAAAACTAGGAAAGAATGTTTTGCATTGTCAACCTACATATACAGAATATTGCATTCTGACACCTGTTTGAGGTGGACAAGCCCATTGTTTTTGAGGTACGTGAAGCAACGAAACCGTGGAGTGGCATGTGCCTGCCTTTGGAAATACTGCTAAGTTGACAGAGATGTGTGTGGATAGTAGTTCTGAGGTATTTCTGGGCCTTACTTCCCCACTGCTTGGTGTCTATGGTGATCATGGTGATGAATTAATTGAAAAGTTGACGGTCACACTAACATGCAAATGCTGATGAGTTGGTAAATACTGAGAATGCTTCTGGTGCACATATTTTTAAGACCTGTTTTTCATTAAAAACAGTAGGTGAGTAAATGTAAGGAAAAAGTCTCATTTTGCTGCTAACTATTGAAATAAATGATTTTTCTCCTTCTGTGGTAATCATCAGAGGCCTTGCCATACTTTTTTCTTAATAAAGTCTTAGGTTACACATACACCTACAGTCATTGTCACCTGCTGACTCTATAAAGCTGAGTGTTGACTGCAGGTGTTCCCAGGAGACCAAAGGCAAAATGAAAATGCCAAGCAATTGGTACCCCCACTCTTAATTCAGTGTGTCTTGTGTTGCAGAACATATGCAAAATGAAAGGGAAGATCTTCAGAGAGCTGCATGAAAATATTAACTGGTTGTGGTTTTGGAAGTAAAGGAACAAGGAGATACAGTGAATGCTTTTTAAGCTCTTCTATCAAATGTCGTATCTCTGTTTTAATATTTCATGTGATGTGGCTTCTTTCAGATGATCAGATGGATTATATGAGATCAGAGAAAAGGGAGTGATACTACTCAGATGCAGAAAACAGAAAGAAAGTACTGTCATGGCAGGGGAGGGCACAGACTACAGAGCATTAGTTCTTTGTAAAACGTGTTTCAAAATCTACATATTCCAGATATCCAGTAAAAAATATTGAGGTAGAAGTATTTGATTTATAATCAATAAGTTTAAAATAAACTTCAAAGAAAGCTTGTGAAATGGTATTTTAGAATTCTTGCAATGAAATTTGTTAGATAAGACCATTAGATGCTTGTTTTCTGGACAACTTTACCATTTGTATGCTTACTAATTATAAAGGAAAGACTTAATAAATTATGTATCAATGTTAAACAGCTTGCTTTTCAAACAAAGGAAACTGGTCACTACTGTAGTTTCTTCTGCTATTTTTATCTTTCTCTTACAGGGCAACAATTTAAGGAAAATACTCCTATATCGCTACTTCAAAGGAGAATATGGAAGTGGTATGAATGGGCCTCTGTCTGCCAGCTACGGCAAAACTGCACATGTGGGAGGTAAATCAACACACATCATTTAAGAGAAACAAAACTAGCAGTACCATTTCTCCTAAAAGGCATGTTGGAAGTGCTCCAGGGATTTAGTTGGTAAATAAATCAAACAATTCTGTAACCAGTTAGAAGAGAGGTAGTATCAGACTTCTCCTGTTTTTAAGTTGCATACACTTGTCTCAGATGGCTGACGTACATTTGGCAGCACTGAAGTAGGAACTAACCCCCACCCCCCAGTCAATCATTCAATTCAATTCCAATTGGTAACACCATTTGCTAGTAAATTCACATCCAGGAACCAGCAAAGCATGCAACATTTGTACAAAGATACTGCTGTTTCTGGAAACCAAACTACTTTTAGAAATTCCAGATCCTTTATTGATATGTGAAAAAATAAGACATAAGGAAAAGCTTGTCAAAAAGATGTTGGTTAAGCAATGGAACAGATTTCCCAGAGAGGCTGTAGAACATCACTTTTTGGACTTGCTCAAAACTTTACTGGACAGGACTCTGAGGAACCTGCTCTAACCATCATGAGCAGGAGATTTGAGTAGATCTCTAAAAGTCCCTTATAAACTAATTTTTGCATGATTCTGTTATAGAAGCTGTTGGAGGTTACTGTAGGGGGCTTTCTAATATTACCAAAAATAACATGTCATAGGAAATAAGGTAGACTAAGGTGTGGAGTTGCATCATAATAAAGCTTGCCATTGCATTTTCAGCATATGTTAAAGGCACATCGAGATTTGTGGGCATTTCCAAATGATCAGCTGACCAGAGATCAGTGACTATGTCAGTGTTAACACTGTGGAAATGTTTTACAGTCTGTCTGTCTTGTACATCAAATATTTCCCTGGCAACCAGGAGAACAGAGTAATATTTTTTTACTTCTCTCTGTAAAAAGTGTATGCATATATATGGTTTCATTACTAACATCTGATATATTTTGTTGGTATTACTTTGTTTAAAACAGTACTGTATTTTTCCTCATGTGGTAGATGCAGTTACATTTGTTTAAATGTGTGCATAGCAGCAAAGATTATCTGTAATAATAAAAGATGGTTGATTTAATGAGTTAATACAGTTCAACAAAGTCCCTTAAAATCATACCTTAAATTAAATTGGATTAACTCAAGTCTCAGTTCTTAAAGAACATTGTGATATTGCTGGTCTAGGAATTAGATTGACAAAAATATTTAGCTAGAAGGTCATACCGATAACTAGAGTGGATTTACTGGTATATATCAATCCTTGTAATATATTGGACCTGTGACTGAAAAACAGATTTAAAAGTGTTTTTAGACAACTGATCGTACACATTTTTGTGTATGCAACAGTGGAATTAAAAAAAGGGGGTTCTATGGACAAAGCAGTGTTGTTTCCAACTTTATTTCAAACTTTATTGTCGGAATATTAGAACAGTGGTTTGGGATTTTGTTTTATTCCTTATTCTTGGAGCCGAACATTGTACTTTCATACAAAAATCTTGTTTGTATCAAGGGGAATTTTCCCTCAAACAGAATTCCAAGATTAAATGTATTACATTGCTACTGTATGCACAAGGTAATTTTTACTAATAGATTTGCTTCCATAAATACACATGAAACAAACATGAATAGTATTTATTTGTCTGATTTGCAGGTGGATTTGCAGGACAAGACTCAGATAAGTCTGGGGTATCCATGTTTGATATTCAGTGCCTTCTGGACAAAGAGGGTGCATCAGAACTAGTCATAGATGTTATAGTAAACACCAAAAATGACAGAATTTTCTCAGAAGGCATTTTGCTTGGTATTGCATTGCTTGAAGGTGGAAACACACAAACACAGGTACTTGTTTGATTTACTTATTCACATATTGCTTTTCAAATGCATGTAGTCTGGAGACAAATAAAAAGAACATTTTTGCAGTGAGTTCTGTAGGAATTTTATCACTATAAAATGTATTCCTAAAATGCAAATGTAAATAAGCCCTGTTATAATACTCATACTGTAGACTCTTCAATAGAAGAAAGCATTTTTCAACTGTCCTTTTCTATGGAGTACAGTACTTCTTTTAATCTGGTCTTTGCCATATGAGCATTATATCCAGATATTTCAAGATTCATATTGTAAATTTAATAATTACAATACCTTCAGGTTTATAATAGCAAAAAAAGTAAAAATCTGGAAACATTTGAGGCATTTTTTCAAAATCTCTGGAGAGAAAAACTGGCCATTTGGCCAATTGGCCTATGGAATATCCCATTCCATAGGAAATATCAGCTTTAAACTATGGATTCTAGTTTTTGTGAATATCACTCTCACACAAGCCAAATAAGATGTCTGTTTATTCTTACTGTATCTATGATCAGCAGAGATACCATAAGAGAGGAGAGGTGGCATTAATCTCTCCCTGCATTTCCACATAGCTCATCATTGCCTGTGAAGGGAACCTAAGTAACCAACTTATACCTCATTTCAAGACTATGAAAGTTAAATGTGAGGAATCCCACCCTATATATGTATTCTGTAAAAAAAAAAAAAAAAAAAAAAAAAAGATGTGCAATCTGTCACCCTTATAGAGTGTTCAGAAAGTGTTAAAGAGGTGAGATGTTGTAGCAGCTTTCTAAAATGAATTGTTAGGGAATTGTAAAAGGACTTCACTTGTGAGATAGATGTTTGTAAACTGCTGGAAACGGTACTCAGCCTGCTTGACAGTAATACTAAGGGATGGGACTTAAAAACCTAAAATATTAATTCCAGTTCTGTGACTGTGAAGAACTAAGAATTTGTACAGGCTAAGCTGTAACATTACATGTAAATGTAGATGTTTCATGGTTCCCCTTGTAATTACATAATACAAAATACTTTCACAATTATTTATAAATGGAATATTGTAACTCCAGAATGCCTGGAGAAATGGAGAGTGTCATGAAGTTATTTAGTTTCAGAGTGTAACATTTGTGACATATGAAAGATTCCAAATAACACTGTTCACCAATTTAGCTAAATGTAAAAATATTATGATCAATATTCGTTACCAGCCCTGTGTATCACTTTGTGAAAGAACTGGTCATGCAGTGGCCACCATTTTTTCTGTGTAAGTGAAGTAATGATTCATTATATGTTTCACAAAAATAGTGTATTTTTTTTCTTAGAAGAATGATAACTTGAGTGTCATTTTTTTTTATTTTCTTTTTCCTTCAGTATTCAACTTATCAGCAACTGAAGGAGCAAAAAAAGTCAGAAAAATTCTTTAAAGTCCTGTATGACCACATGAAAGCTGCTCAGCAAGAGATACGATCAACAGTGACAGTGAACACTATTGATTTGGGGAGCAAAAAGAAAGATGATGATAGTGACCTAACGGTATCTGTTCCCAAAAAGAGAGGTAAGGAGTCACCCATGTAAAATAGGGAAGAGGGTAGTGCGTTACATTGAAGCTGCATGTATTGCACCACTGATAATAACCTGCATTGATCAAGAAGATTCAACAGTAATCAATATTAATTTGCCTCATTTGCCTGTTTTTCTCTAAATTGCAGCCCATATCTTAAGCTGGTTACATGGAATTATCATTGATGAAGTCAGTGAAACGATGCCGATTTACACCAGTAGAAGATATAGACCCAAATTTGTAGAGAAGCAGAAGTAGAGGCTGCTGCTAATGGGGCTATTTCACAAGAGCAAGCACAGGAACTGATTTCTTACCCTGTGGTCTTTCCATTGTTCTCATTTATTGTATATGGAAGAGAAATAGTAGGGCTTTTTGTTTTAATGTTCTACTTAATTCTGGTTTGTGATTTATTTGGAACATGCTATCCCTGCATGAATGTTGCTTTGATATTCTTTGTAAGTTGCCTAGAGGTCTTCAAAAAGTTAGGCACCAAAAAAGAAAAAGTCACATTCATTATTATTTTTTTTTCCTGTTTAATAAAACAAGGGAAAACAGCTTCAAAAATTAAGGAAAACTATCTTTTTTTCAGTGAAGGGTTCAACACTGCATCTGAAAGAGGGTATGAAAGGTCAGCTAACAGAAGCATCTTCTGCAACATCCAAGGCTTACTCTGTATATAGAAGAGAAATGGACCCAGAAATAGATCTTATGGGCTCAGGAACAGATGCTGCAAATGCAGAAGAGAAGTCCACAGAAGAAGCAATAATGAGTCCTGCTATTGCAATCATGCAGCCAATATTGAGATTTCTTCAGCTGCTGTGTGAGAACCACAACCGAGAGCTCCAGGTGAAGTGTTTCTGAGCAAAGTTGCAAAATAAGTATTGCAGGAGCTGGAACTTCATGAATGAAGGAAAACATGTCTGTGCCTGGCTCCTGTTACAGAATAAGAGTGTCTAAAATATTGTTGGTCTTTTGGCCTAAGGGGTAATATAGCCCTTTTCAAGAACTGTTTGCATGTTCAGTTTAAGAGCATGTTTACGCCCTCAGAGTGGCTTGGGAACCTTAACATAGCCACATGGAATTGAGAGGTTTCAAAAAGTTCCTGTTAAAATGGTTTCTCTGCACAAGTGGTGGGTCACTTACCGCAGGCTTGAAGATTCCAGGAAGTTTCTGGACAAAGTTTGGGTACTGCTCTTTTCCCTAGATATTATGATTAAAGGCTGCAAGATGCAACATGAGTCCCTGCTATCAGTTCCTCTGGTAAAAATTACTGTCCCCACAGCAACTTTTGCAAAGTGAATTTTCTCTAAATACGCCTCAGTGTCAGTAACCTCCCTGAAAGTAGTGCTGGGGATGCCTTGAACTAAACTGCTGTTCTTCACTGACACTGCTATGGAGCAGTCTGAATGCGCTGCTCTACCTGCCCAGCTATGGGGCAAGAACCTTCCAAACAAAGGATCATGATAAACAGATGGATGGGGTCAGGCGTGCAGGATATCTATAAGACAGGTTTTTGCAGATGTTTGCAAAGTTCATGTTTCAAAGTCCTCCTTTCTCTACTGACTTAATCAAATGATAGTTCTCAACTGCTGCACTAAAACGTAATATATTTTCTACAGTGTAGTGTACTTCAGTGCTAAGGTAGAGTAATCATGCGGTCATAATTGTACCCTTCAGGATTTTCATGAAAAAGACTGTGTGTTTGACATGACTCTAACAAACTTTCTCTCCTTTTTTTTTTTTTTTATGATTCTTTTCTCCATCCACCAGAATTTTTTAAGACATCAGAACAATAAAACAAATTACAACCTTGTTTGTGAGACCCTTCAGTTTTTGGACTGTATCTGTGGAAGCACAACAGGTGGACTAGGCTTACTAGGGCTTTACATCAATGAGAGGAATGTGGCTCTTGTGAACCAGACATTGGAAAGCTTGACAGAATATTGCCAAGGTCCATGCCATGAAAATCAGGTAGGCCTTGAGTAACTGCTGGTTGCAGAAGTATCTACTTGAGTGTGTGGTATCTTTGTGCTTATCATAAACTCTTCAATGTTTTTAATAACAAGTTCACTTGCAAATACTGTGACTAAGCTGAACACATGTCAAACCTGTGTAAGAACTGAGAAATTCTTTCAAGTCAGAACTAAAAATAGACTCTTCCTGTAGAAAGTCAGCTTACATGTAGGGTTTCCAGTCCTTTTGGAGAGTTTTATGTCTTATGTCAGTGGGTCCATGGTTTAAATCTCGCTTCATGAAACTTTGGATTTCAAATCACAACTGTAGAAAGTACATTGCATATACAGCTGTGATGGTTTTGTTTGTTTGTTTTTCTGTTTTGTTTTTCCACTTTCATTCATTTTGCCTTTGGTTTTATATCGGTTGCTAATATTTACTTTCCTGATTTAACCTAACTGCCACAGAGTTTAACTTACTGTTCTGCTATATTACATATCAGCACCTTATATTATGATATCAGTAGGAAAATGAATGAGGCTAAAGACCATGTTTCTAATCAAATATATAGTTCTGTGCCTTGCTTAATGAAGACTTTCTAACTGTGACTGTTGGTAGATTTCTCTACAGTGCTATGCTGAGGCAAGTGAAGAATGTACTTACATGCTGCTGTAATTGATCTGAAGAGAACAAAACTGTAGTAGAGTTGTCTGGATGAAATTTCAGAATTTTCACTGTGGATTGGGAATGGAAAAATCAAAGTGGGCAAAAACACAAAGACACAATCTATTCTTGGTAATAGAAATAGCTGAAGAAATACATACAATATTAATGCTCATTCATTAACATGCACACATGAAGTGCAAAGTGCTTTTGTCGCTGTTGCTGGTAATCAACTGCCTTTACTTAAAACCTTAGAAACAAGCAAACAAATAGAAGTATTTTAGTGGGCTAAATTTTAAACAGTCATATTTGATCCAGTAATGAATGGGGGAAAACATTTGTAAAAAAGAGTAATTACAGGACTAGAAATGAGGAAAATCTGTTCTCAAGTTAACTTGTTCACTAACTTTATAGAGGAACACTGATAATGGAAGGGAATGATTAGTTAGACTTATTTAGGCTTACCTACTGCTGGGAAGTCACTCAGGATTACAGTTATGCTTGTGTACACCAACTGCAAATCTCATTCAGTGCATTTCAGAGGCGAATGCTCCACACTATCATTTTCATCTGATTTGTTGTTGTTTTTTATCTCTCTGTCTTTCTGGAAAACTTCTCCTTTCCTATTGTCCTGTAAACCTGTTAGAAAAAAAATACCATATGCTTATACAGCTGACATTTATTTATGTGGCTTAGAAGGTCCAGAACTCCAGCCATAAAAGCACTGGGGAAGTACAGTTGATCATATTTACAGTTTTGATTTCTGCGTGCAGAAACGTCTTTGTGTGCAGCATATGTCCAAATGTGTGTAGATAACCTTAATCTTTGCAAACAGGTTATGCTATAAGACAGTGATATTAATGCTGGTTGCTGAATGCAAATTTAGAATTTGAGTGTGCAAATATGATTCAAGTGTGTCTTTTATGTTTGTGTGTGTCCAGCCAAATCTGGCAGCGCTCCTGTGGGTTGCTGTCTCTAACTTGTACCACTTGGTGCCTAATCCTGCATGACTCACTGCAAGCAAATTTTAGCTTACACCACTTTTCCCCCAGTTGTATACCTCACTATTGGCAGTATTGGGATTAGTTCTGTGCACCAAGTCTTCCTCAGCACAACTTGTGGCACATTTTCCGGCTGCTCTGCTTTGGCTGGGAGGTTCATTGTAATCACAGGGTCATTCAAGTTTTGCACCCTTGTTTTGGAAATTTGCTGATGTGCGTATTCTCTCTCTCTCCCCTCCTCACCCCTTTTTTTTCTCTCCCTGTCTCCCTCCCTTCTCTCTCTATGACTCTGTTCTCTTCTCTTATTTTAGACCTGCATAGCCACCCATGAATCTAATGGGATTGATATTATAATTGCACTCATCTTGAATGACATAAACCCTCTTGGCAAATACTGCATGGACTTGGTGCTTCAGCTAAAGGTACAGTAAATGTAAATTTGTTTATTTAAATTTGAGTAATAAAAGAAGACATACCTATGCAAGAGCTCTAGTTGACCTGACATTTACTTAGTCTTATCATAGCATGATATACTCAGCAGCCCTGGAAAACAAGTGGTGCAAATGAATTCAAATTGGCTTAATCCACTTCGGTCCTTCTACAATAGGACTTTTGACCAACTGTTGTGTTTGGGAGTATACCCTCAGCTTTTTTGAAATAATCCTATCAAATAGACATGATGTAGCTAGCATGAAGAGTCCATGTGGTGGGCACAAAATCTCATTGGATTGATAAACAGGTATACTGTTAATGCAATGTAACATCAGGCACTTTCTGTATATACTGAATTCTGTGATTCTGTGGACTTAAAAAAAAATATTTGAGAAGGAGATGTTGGGAAAAAGAATAATAAGTCAGATGACCTGTAATTAAGATGTCAAATGAAGTTGATGATGTGGTTAAATTAAATTACATTTTATTTCCCTTCTCAGTGTCTTCTGAGGGAATGGTGAAGTGTAGAGTGGGAGTGCTTGAATTTTGTCTTGAGAATTGGATAGGTTCATAGATAAGTTTCTCTGGTCTGTGTGCCATCACATGCAGAGGGAAACTTTGCGGCTATACTGTCTGCCAAGTAGGGTAGAACATGTCCAGAAAGAGCCTTAGATTATTTTTTCTTGCCTTCTGAATGAAGTATTTCCATTGCAGATGGTCTGTTTCCTCCCCAAAACCAGCAAATACTTTGTGGTAGCTGCATTGCATCATACTGGCAACATTATGGATGTCTAATAAAATAATTAATATAGCCATATATCATGTACAATGAAACATTGAATCAACAATGTTTTACACATGATTTTAATAACTGTAATTACATGTTTGAATGGCAGTATAATTCAGGTCCCCCTCAAGCAAAACACTTAAGCAGACATTTAACTTTGAACTCGGAGATAGTTCTTTTGAAGTCCAAATTTCAGTCTCTGTAAAGACCTAGCTACGTTCACTCCAGTGCCATTTTGATTTGCCATTACTACAAAACTTGAAAATGTTTGTAAAACATATTTTCTATCTAATTCCCAAGACTGGAGTTTAATGGCATTGCTACAATGACCAGTTTGGCCATTTTCATGGGGCACTATGTATGCCTCACTTACATAGCAGAAGTTGTAGTGAATGATATCAAAGGGTCAAATTGCAGAACTAATTACGGTATTACAAAATCAGTGTCATTTAGGTTAGAAGGGACATCTGGAGGTCACATAGTTCGACGCCTCCACTCAAGCAAGGTCAGCTAGAGCAGGTGACCAGTTGGATTTTATTATCTCCAAGGACAGAGATGCTACAACCCATCTGGGCAAAATTCCAGTGTTTGCCAACTTCAAAGTAAAAAAGTGTTTTCTTGTGTTCAGATGGAATTTCATTTATGTTTTAATTTGTGTCTGTTACCTCTTGTCCTGTCACTGAGCACTACTGAGAAGAGCCTGGCTCCTTCTTCATTCTCTTCCATCAGGTATTTTTACTTGATAATACTTCATATTGATAAGATTCCCCTGAGCCCTCTCTTTTCCAGGCTGAACAGTCCCAGCTCTCTTCAGCCACTCCTAATGGAAAATTCATTTAACAGAGCAGCTCTTTGCTGGACTTGTTCTAGTAAGTCCATATCGTTTGTGTATTATGAAGCCCAGAACTGGATACAGTACTGAGCTAGATGTGATGTCAAGAGTTAGATGCAAATTAGGAAGTTACCATTCTGTTTGTTTGTTTGTTTGTTTGTTTCATGAGTGACAATACATCCAAGTAGTACAGCACTGAGTTTACCAGGTAACGTTTAGCATTGGCAGTTTGTCAGTGCTTATAGACAACTCAGAAGTTGTACATTTTGCAGTGAAAATACAAAATTTCAAGTATATAGTCCCACACACACATACAAACACATTTAGATGCTTTTTTCAGGGTACACTACATACTGAACTCATACCCCTTCAACCAAAGCAAAGGCCATGCAGAATTATATTTTCACATACCGTCTTAATTTGCCTTGTTTTACACATACTTTGTGATGTGGTATTTAATTACATCTTCATGGATTATATTTTCCATTGAACTCCTGAATCATTTGGTGAGCAGGACAGACAATGTTCATTGAGTGAACAGATGTCCAATGTTCTGTTCTGCCTTTTGTTATTATGAGTATGACCCTCCCGGCCTTTCTTACTGACCTGGTAAAGTATATGACCTCAATATATGCCACTCTAAATAGTGGCAGGATGAAGAGACATTGTCAGTCTAGTAGCCCATGCAATTCCCTGGAAAAGGGTGGAGAGACTAATAAATGTCTTTTGGGCTTCTCTTGTAATAATGTGTAAGATGAAATGGGAACCCAGGAAAAGAAAAATGAAGGCCAGACTGGGGACTGGTTCTTCATAGTACTAATATGTTCTGAAGAACTTTATATTCTGTTTTCAAAGTATTGGACCTCTTTTCACCACTGATATCTGGGAAAAGAAACCAGGGTTTCATGGTCTCAAAGCATGCAGAAAATGAGAAACAAGTGGTTAAAGGAGCATCTCAAAGTCAGGTGTAGGTGATCAGATAGAGAAGGGGAAGGCGAAAGTGACTTACGAGTCAGAAATTTCCTTCTTTTGTGCAAGGATCCTTTCTAGAGGATGTGCCTGCTTGCTGTACTTCTAGGCACACCACTTTTTCTGAGTCAGTAGCAAGAAGCTGGCTATTAATGATAGTAAGAACAACCCACCCTTTACCTTTCTTCACTTCATAGAAGCTGCAGTAGGATTCTCTCCACCCTTAGGATTGCCTGCACTGGGAATGGCTTCAAAGCCCTTCTCAGCTATGAGCGAATAGACTGAGGCCTCCTTACACTGTTTCCACTCTTTACTTCTCAAGCTTCCTGATAGCCTGTCTTGTCCCCTTCCCTTCTCATTCTGAGATCCTACCAGTGCTGCCACAACTGACTTGGTCACTCACCATTGTAAAGGAACTCTGCAGCAGAATAGAAGCAACCAGTTTTTCAGAGCAGCACCCTGTTAGGAGTCTCACTTTCTGTCTTTTCCTTCCCCCTGATGCCATTCAATGTACACGTTCAAGTTTTGCTATGTAGGTTGCAAGGTGAAGAATCTGGCTAGACCTTTCCAGTGGACAGTCCTGATTTGAATTCAGAAACAAAAGGGTGGCTATGGAAAAATTCATATGGCATCCCATTATCCTTCAGCCGCATCCCATTATCCTTCAGCCAGTTCCAGTCTGATCTTCTCATTCATTGTTCTTTGTCCTTATCTCAATTTTGTGTTTGCAAGCTCAGTCTTCTCTCTCCTGGCTTTTCACTCAACTCCCAGTCGCCTCTCCTAGAAGGTCCTAGTTCCCCAGTCATGTACGAATTTTCATTCTATTCTTCCACTCTCCTTCCATCTTTCCCTTTCATCTGCTGCTGACTTTTAATCCTACAATCCTCCAGTTCTTTATCCAGCTGTCTTTATATAGTTGTATCGAGTTCTCCTCATACATTCTCATATCTTTCTCATTTTCACACATTCTCTCAAACTCAGTGCTAGATATTACCTTTTGTGCTGCCCATGAGATACTCTAGACTTAATTCAGTTGCACACAAAAGTACTATTTGAATTGCCTGTGTGCATCTTGCCTGGCTTCCAAGTGCTGCTCCACGAGAGTATGGGTTTCTTATTTCAGAAACCCACCCAAAGCTAGGAGCTATGACAGCAGACTTAGGAAATAGTTTCTGTTTGGTTCACTGGCTTCAGGTGTTTTCCTAGCCAGTCCTACCTTCATCCTTACTCCCTCTGTTCCATTTTGTGTTTTCCTCCAATAAACTTCTGTCCCTGTTCAGTCTCCCTTTTATCCAAGTTCTTCTTTCAACATCTTTCAAAGCAGGCAGTCCTTCCCTCCATGTTCCATAAACCTAGGCAAGTACCTATGAGCAAACACAGACCGGAAACTGCTCGGAAGTATCTGTTGTTCCCCATGCTGGAGCATACTATTCAGAAGTACCTTGTCAGGCTGGACAAATAATCTGATAAGAACCTCATGAACTTGGAAAAAAGGAAAACACAAACTCCTGCATCTGGGGTGGATTAACCCATGCAATAGTAGAGGCAGGGGACTAAATGACTGAGAAGCAGCTTTGTAGAAAGAGATGGTTGTCCTGGTTGAGAAGTTAAGCATGAGTCAGCAGGAGACCCTTGCAGCAGAGAAACCCAATGAAATCTTGGGCTGTATTTGCGAGAGTGCAGCCAGCAGGTTGGGGGAAGTGATCTTTCACTTTTGTTTGACACTAGACTGCATCTGAAGTACCTTGCTTATTTTGGAGCTCTGTGGTGTGGGAAAGCATTGGGGTACTGGAGTAATTGAACTGGAGTGCTGTTAAACTGATGTATGAGGTGAGAGGTTCAGCCTGCACAGGAGCTGGCTTCAAGGAGACCTCTTGATGCAACCACCACAGGAGTAGCACAGAAAAGGTAGAGCCAGAGTTCTCTTGGAGATGCATAGTGGAAGGGTGAGGGACAATGAACACAAGCTGGAGTATGGGAAATTCTAATTAGATACAATAATATTTTTTTTTCTTGTGAAGGTCATCAAGCTGGGAACTGGTGCCCAGGAAGGCTGTGAGGTCTCCTTCTTTGGAGGTGTTCAGACCTCAGCTTCACACAGCCCTGTGCAGGGGCTTTGAGCAAGGGCTGGGGCTGCTGAAAAGATCAGTCCGGAGGTGAACCTTGAACGCCTGACTTTGTGGTCCAACCTGCCTGATTTTGTGATTCTGTGCCTAACAAAAAGAAAGCCTGTGGACTTTTAGTTGTGAAAGTCTAGAAAGTTTCTACAGTGCAGTATTCAAACCATAATTTAAAAAATATTTACCAGTTGGACAAATTTGTCTGGGTTCTCTGGGGACTACAACTTGAATTGTTATGTTACCTTGGCCTCTAGTGGCCCACATTTTTGGCTCTGCTATCAAAACTTGGAGATACAAAGACTGCTTAAAACAGAAGTTCCTTGAACATGCAGAAAATAACATCTTTTTTATTTTTTATTTGTTTTGCTTCAGTCCCAAAAGCAGCTGAACCCTTTCCCTCTGAAATTGTCCTTTCTAATTATCTGAGGCACACCCTTGCTGTGAGAAATTTCAGTTTGAATTGCTAACATTTGACAATAAGCAGCTGAGAACAAGGTTGTATAATGGGTTTAGAGTTTTACTAACTCTTACCTGTACCATGGTACTGCAGTCTATGTGCATGTATTCAAACAGCTCAGTCTGCTGTGGGGAGTGATGAGGGGATGCTCCCCAATGGTACATGCAACATGTGGACCAAGGCAGACACACTGTGCCAGAAAGCAGTAAGTAGCTAAGAAGCCTCACCAAACAGGTGAACATGGGCATGGTGTCTCTGCAGTTTACAAATATGAACAGATTTAACTCTTGTACCACCACCTCCAGCAAGGTGTTGAGTTACAGAGAAGTTAAACAACTTACCCAGAATCACACAGGAAGCTTCTGGCTGAGCTAGAAACTGAAGTGTTGTGCACTGAGTGAGGCCTGTTAAGGTGCTTAAACCTCCAAAACCATTCTTTCGTTCCTATTCACAACAATTGATCTAACTGGCAGTAAGACTGTAAGTAAGTCTCCAAAGTCTAAAGCACTATTGGGTTATAGCTGCTGAAGCTCACGATATTTAATCTGTGTGAGAGATCTCAGTTAAAAGCAGCCTGTTGACAGAGCGAAGGATATCTTTATACATTCCCCAAAGAATATATGATAGTGAAACAAAATTCCAGGAATGTATGAAAACAGTTTATTTTACAGCCCTTCAAATAATAATGAATTAGGGTTTAGAAAAACCAGAGGGGAAGAAAACCTGCCTGAATGATGAAACCTTTTGTCTAATACATTTTGTAATTACCTCTGCTGAGTATTGTTTTAACAGAATGCTGTGACAAAAATTGCTAGGTGAGCAATAAGAAAAGGAAATGGGATTTCATTTCTTGTGCACAGTATAGAACAGAACTATGTATTTGTCAGATTTTTTTTAATATTTAAAATGCTTCCTCAAATATAGTGTGTTGGGTTAGTTAGTCTTACAGTATGCTGACATGAAAATGGGAGAAAAGCCCTATTAAATATGTCAGTAGAATGAAAGATGCAAGTAGTCTAAAATCTTATCCACTAAAAAAGTGGTCCCAGTAATCTCAATTAAAACAAATGCAAGGATCGTTAATCCATGAAATAGATTTTAAATTTGCATTAACTTGGTTTTGTATCTTTAGAACAATGCCTCCAAGCTTTTGCTGGCTATTATGGAAAGCAGGCATGACAGTGAGAATGCAGAAAGAATCCTTTTCAACATGAGACCAAGGGAACTGGTGAGAAAACTTCTGAATATTCATAAATCTTGTGGCTGAAAAAAAAATTGTCATTAAAATGTTTTAAAATGATCTGCATCTAGGCTGAAGAGTGTTGGCAGCATATAGTGACACAATGTATCAGGATAATACTAAGTCACAAAAGTACTTTAAAAGGATCAAGCATGCATGATTTCAGTCTCTACAACTTCATTATTTTTATCCATTCCAAGCATTTTTCTGTAATTGTTTCTTAACTAAATTATCATACTCTCGTAGACTGTCTTCAAGTATACTTTGTCATGGGCTGGGAAATTAAGCTTGTACAGTTTGTGAAACAGTGCTAACAGAAACGTGTGCATGTGCATTTATATATAAGTCTCATGAACATACAACAAAAATTACAAACAGTTATTGCTGTGTTTTGGAATAGGCGTGATACTTGCATAGGTCTCCAAGAATGTTAAATAGATTGGAAGTCTGGAGAAATTGTTTCCAAACAAATGGACCATGTAACAACGGTGACTGGAAAACCTGTTTTGTGGGGAGATCTGTGGGCATCAGCAGGATCAGGCCTTTCCTGGGGAATGGAGGATTTTTCCCCTTGTTTGGAATTACCCCAGCGCCCTGCCCAGATCTGTATCTTCTTTCCTTTTTGGCTTAGTTTTTTTTCTTTTTTTCTTTTTCTTTCTTTTTATTTTTCTGTTAAACTATAAGGAGAGCTCTGAGTTGCATTGCAGCCTGCTCTATCCACAGAGAGATCGCGCCTGCACTGTAAGTGCCAAAAGGCACTACCTGTGCTACCTGTTGATCTGTCTTTAAAACATCTGTGAAAATACCTTCCCAAAAAGACTCAACGTTCCTGTTCCTTTCTCATGGTTGCAGTTTTGCTGACGAGAAGTATAGCAGTTTGGAGCTTCATAAATACTTCAAGCTCTTCTTTATTCAGAAAGTGTTTTCCAGGCTGCTCACTCTTCTTTTAGAACTGCAGGGCACCCATCCAAGTTTGGGCTGAACAAAGTGAATGTGTTCAAACACTGTGTGCTTTTTCCCTGAGAATGACAGTTATTTGATCTCTCCTTGGTTCGGCTTGTGTTGCAGGTGGATGTGATGAAGAATGCGTATAACCAAGGCCTAGAATGTGACCATGAGGAGGAGAATGGAGATGATGGCATCTCCCCAAAAGATGTTGGCCATAACATCTATATTTTGGCACATCAGGTATGTCTTTACTTGTTGTGCAACCGCTTGCAGAAAAGTATTAAATGCTTAAATTCCACACAAAACTTGTCTGATCAAAAATCCTTTCTTGTGATTTCTGTCTGACGTTTGTGTATAACATGACCTTAGCTGTAAAGCTGCTGATAGCAGGACAGGTAAGCAGTCTCAGTGTAAGAGTAGGCACTCTGAGGAATTTGGTAGGTACTACCTGTGTGAAATAATAATGTAGAGCAATGCAATTAATGTACATACAGCTTTGTCTTTCTTTAACAGATCATATATATCAATCAAATCATAAATCAAGTTATTATTTCTATATTCTAATTAGTAGCTTCAGTAATGGTATCAAGTGAACTTGAATTGAAAAGATTGACATTATTTTAGATATATTAATTACTCAGCCAATAAGAGTAATTGGTCCTCTTTACTGTTGCTTCCATCTGTATTATGTTGTGCCCTCGAGCTTTTTCTTCTCTCATGGTAAAGATAGAATGTACGCTGATGGTTTTTGTTTAATGAGACACTCATTTTTCAGAGCAGTTGGAATCAAAAATAGTTTCTTCATTTTTCAATCACATTAAGAGATTTGATTGAAAGATTTTTTTAATCAAAAAAGTAAAGACCACATATTTCTTGATTATATCATAAATGATAGCATTTGGTATTTCAGAAGGGGATGTGTATTTAAAAAATGTTTTTATGAAGTAAGAAGAGATAAATAGAAATAAAGGGAGTGTTCTTTATTATTATACTTGTTAAGTGTTTTCGGTTTATTCATTATATGTAAGTGTTTTTAGGAATTAAATACTTAATGGAAAAAGAGAGGAAAGCAATCTTTAGTTACACTAGTATTATGCAATGCTTCTTTGAAGCAAGGAATGGAAAAAATCACTGAATTATGCTCACGTGCTTGCAGAACATTTAAGTAAGTCTTATTATGTGGTTATGGATGACCATGATCAACTCTTGTTTTGTATGTAGGTCTGTACATAAGATACCCATCAAAGATCACAGTACTTGAGGAAAGTATCTGTAGCTTCTTACATTCTATGACTATTTACTCCATGTATCAATGCTTATAATGAAAATTTAAATATCTGCCAAACCAAAATGTCAGTATTTTACTGTATTTTATGTCTTCTGCTTACAGCTTGTGTTAAATGACTTAGCAGAGTTCATGTCAATGGCAAATAAATTTTAGGGAATAGAATATAAACCTAAAATTATATATGTAGTGACTGCTGGGGTCATTTTACCAGAGAGGTCACTACTAAGGGTACACTAG
This sequence comes from Stictonetta naevosa, assembly GCA_011074415.1. Classification (NCBI taxonomy): domain Eukaryota; kingdom Metazoa; phylum Chordata; class Aves; order Anseriformes; family Anatidae; genus Stictonetta; species Stictonetta naevosa. Next base: position 72,497,061 of record CM021697.1, read on the forward strand.
TTAGCTGAGGTGTAGAGTGAATTCTGTCCCTAGACAAATATTCATGTGCCAGGGAAGCTCATCAACCCCTCCATAGCTGTTCCAAATGCTTCATCTGTAGTGGGTGTTTTGGTTGTGTAAGGCTCATGGCAGCAATTTACTGTGCTACTTCTCGTTCTGTAGAATTAAATAGCATGATTGGCTCTGTATGCTGTAAAAAATTACCATCTTTTTACAAAAATTACTGTTTTCATCATCTTTCCATAATACAGTGCATGTGTCTGTTTACAATGGCTTTGCAGCCGTGTCAAGCCCCATATCAAAACAGAGCAATGGAAGGGCAGGCAGTCTGGGTTCTTTCCCTCTCCTCTGCTAATGAAAAGCTATGATTCTTGGCACAGAACTGCTGATCCTTGACCCCAAACTCTTTCCACGTGTGCCCTTTTACTTGTTCTGGGATGGGCAGGATGTGAACTTGGTCCCTCCTCAGTAAAGCCATTGTTGCTGGGTTCCTTTTCTGGTTCCACTCAAACTGCCCTCTTCTGCTTTGCTGTGTCTGAGGGGCTTATTGGTGTCTGGGCCTTCCACTCAGCTTAGCCAACCTAATTTACATAACATGTATTTGCTCTACTCCTTACAGTTTCACAGTCCATCTGACTTTTTTTTTTTTTTTTTTTCCTACAACCAGCATGGATCTTCAGTCACTTTCCTGACACTTGCATGTGACCACTTGCTCTAGTTACAGCTTTTTGGTCCCTCTGTATTAGCAGAATCAAGACGAAGAGTTCCTCTTTTGCTGTTAGAGCCCTCAAACACAGACAGTTTATTTTGGTGAGCCTAGACTTTCAGTTTTTGTGGTTGCACTTTTCAGGGCTCTGGTGGGTTCTGCATTTTGCCACCACTACATCCTTCCTTGCCCCTCCTGTGGCTGATTTTACCAGAAGCAAAAGGCATTCTTGTAAATGTTTGACCCACAGTGCATAGTAACTTTTAAATATGTTACAAGCAAGGCTGATATTTCTGTTATTAAATATCCTTTACACCCTCTCAGCCCCCACCCCAAATGCACATGCAGGCACATGTATGCACGTGCATACACACACACACACAGGCAGACACAGATAGGCTGGGACACAATGGTAAGATATTGACTGTTAAATATGCCATATCATAACAGTTACCACTTCTCTTCCAAATCTTTCTATGTCCTCCTTCCCTTTACATTTTCATCCTTCTCCAGCCTGCCACATGCAGTAGCTGTGCTGCTCACCTTGCACTGGCTTCAGGGTTGTCTGGATACTGTTGTTCCCTACTTTTCCTGTTCAATGTATTACGAGCAGAGAATGGAGCAGCACTAAAAGAAGAACATAATTATCCATGAGGAACTTACCCTAAATTGCACCTTCACGCTGTAGCCTGGCTTTAGGGCAGGGACTCGTTCCAGATGTAGCTCTTCTGCAGCCTCAAGCACAAGCTGGTGCATGAGCTTACATCCTGGAAAAATAAGCCTGTTATTGCTAAAGACTGGTCACAATTCTCTTGAAAATCCATGGAGAAGATTTTTTTTTTCTTTGTCTTGTTCAAATGTCATGTTCAGAGCCAAATCTTGAACTTGACATTCCTAATTTCTTACAGTAGTCTCAGGTGAATACCAGTGGTATGTTACAGATAGTTCCATCAGTTCTTATACCTCTTCTTTTCAAGCTTCAGTCAAGAGTAATTGCTGTGGTGTTTTTATTGCTGTCCCTTTTAAAAGATCCTGTTAAAGCAGGCTATGCTTTGTTTTGCAAAGCTAGGAAGGCCATTGTCAAAGAGACTTTGTCTTGATCTGATGTCTCTGTAAAGTTTACAAAAGCTTTTGACATAGTAGCACACAACACTTGAATACTTAGTCTAATGCTTCTGCACAAGAGGTGAATAGGTTACAAAAATGGTTACAAAAATGAAATCTTAAAAGGCCAAATAAATCCTCTGGCTTTTCAGATGACTGCTTGAGCTTCCCAGCTGTTAGTTATAAAAAAGTATTTCAGCAGTTCGTAAACTAAAAAAGCTCTATAGGAGTTAATAGTATTTCTGTGAAGTTCATGACCCCTTTATGTTGTCTATAAAATAAGAAAATGCAGTAGTTATAACCACAGGCTTCTATAGATTGCATGTATGTATATATGTACTTCTGTTAACAATATATACTTTAGAGTGTTTCTCTGTGTTTTTCTGCTAGTTGCAAACTCTCTAAGTCAGGCATGAAGCCCTAGCTAATGCACTGTACCTTTCAGCAGGAGCATATTCATGAGGCTCAGAGAACATTAAATAAATTTACATAGCTTCTAGTCAGCTTGCAGCTTGGGAAGAATGCACTTTCATCTGCCTGTAGAACTGTGTAGACATGTCCTTGATCTAGAAGGATGTGAGTAGGTAAGCAGTAGGAAAGCAAGTTATGGTACTACAATAAAATTTTCAATGCCTTGCGAATATCCTTCTGGTTCCCAAAGCTTTTACGGTAGTATGGAAGTACTGACCTAGTGTGGCATCCCTTTCATGATGCATGTTCTGAGACTCTCAGATGAGCAAAATGTTTACTCAAATGCTTAATTTTAAGAACATGCTTAAATGCCTTGCTGGAGAAGGAACATAGGTCTTGAAATTCCACAGTACATTGTAGCCTCCGGCTGAATAGGAGGGATTTTGATGAGGTTAAGCTAAAATTTTATTGAAATCCCAAGGGAGTACCAAAACTACTTACATAAATATGATAATTTCCTAATGGCCCTAAGACTTACTGAAAAAACATTTCCTCCATCCTATAAAGTTAGAAGAAATTGACACTGCTTGTTGTTATCAATGCAGGTATATGGCATAAATAAACACAAGCTTGATCTAGTTTATATTCTGATAAACTAACATCGTTGGAAGTTCCCTTTCATTGATAAATTCTTAAAAGCAAACGGGTAAAAGAAACAGGATTTTGCTGTGACTTGTAAGGTTCTTGCTGCATGTACTACTAAGTATACTGTAGCAACTGGAGATGTCATACTCCTTCCCTTCGGGTGCTAATTTTAAAGGTACTGAGCAAAATAAGTCATTCAGCCATATATGTTTTCTTTATAAAGTACGTTAATAGCAAAATCAATATTTCTTTATCAAATGTGACAAACTTTATAGAAGTATTCTTACTGCCATGTTTACTTCATGTAGTATACTGCATACTGGTGTATGCACATGAAGAATATTTACTAACTAGGTAATTTTTAATTGACAATATTATTGTTAATAATTAATGGCATGGATTTATAGTTTGGAAGTACTAATGCACTACAGGCTGTATTTTTTATTTTTAGAAGTTAGGGTTTTTTTTGACACCTGACATAGGATTTGTTTGATAATGAGACTTGCATACAATATATTCACTAAGGAGAAAGTTAAGGCCTTTTTTTTGTGTGTGTTTGTGTGTCTGGTTTTTTTAAAGGTAGTTGCCCAAATATGTTAATTTCTATGAAGCACAAAGCTTTTGTTTCTGTGGCTTTCTGTTTATCATGCTGTCTGTACCTTCCACTTTATTTTCTGCATCAACGCTGTACCTAGAACCATGTGCATATGGGCTCTTACATGCTATGGCAGAACAGATAAATGACAATAATAACTGTAATTCTGGAAGTATTTAAAGAATTAGGTTAGGCTTTTATAGGTTTTGGATTAGTTAAAAGCTTTAGTTAATTTTGTTTCCCCCTCTCATAGAGTAGGTGGTATTACCAAGTTTACAGATGAAGACACCAAGCCAGAAGTAGGTGTAGACAGCAAGTCATTTAGCCATCATGGGAAGAGAAGACAGCTTGTTTGATCCCCAGTGCTTTTCTTTAACTGCTACACTGGTTTTCCTCCTATGCTCACTTGATCCCAGCTACTTTACTAATGAGGAAAATAGGCATTTAATGGGTAATACAGTTGACAGTTGAGAAGTGCATAATCCCTGAGCACATCAGTACTCCAAGAGCCTTTTAAAGAGATCATGCTAAAATATATATTTCAAATAAAGTTTCTTGTGCTGCTAATATTATGGATTGTTTGGATTGTTGAGGCAGGAAGAGCTTTCATAGTACAATTGATACAACTGGGAGAGGGGAGAGAGGAGTATTGCAAGGCTTAGAGGTTTTTTTTATGTGTAGTTATTTTTGGTGTTGTAGTGTGAAGCAGCTGTTGGCTTTCCTTCACTTGGCTGTATTTTGACATTTAGATAGATTACCTTAGACCCTCGTTACTCCTTTTCTGTTGTGTCTGTATGTGTGTGCACACAGAATAAAATACATTTATTTAAATATGTGCTATAAGTTAAATGTGAATTCTCATACGCTGCTGTTTGTCTTGATCTGCATACAATTCAAGTCAGGACAAAGGATTTCATGGCAAGACCTTGCTTGAAATGATGTGAACAGATTTTCCATGCTTCAATATCTGGGGAGCACGAGAATTATTACTGTGAATATGTTCCTCTAGATAGGAGATAGGATCACTGCCTGTAGCTTGTCCTTTGGTATGAAAATCCAAAGCTTTCTGAACTGGTAGGGTTGTCCCAGGCAGAAAAAGAGTATTCTGCATAAGGAAATGTGACTGTAGTAAGGGATAAATTTAGGGTGAAATGTGACTGTTCAAAAAGAAATGTTGATGAAGAAGACAGAATGAAGAAGACAGAAATTATTTACTTAATAGTGTGCATTTCCAAGCACCTTCTGTAAGCAAAGAAACACCTGGAATGCTGTTCAGGATAGGGAATAGGTGGAACCAGTTACAACCCCCACATTCTGCAGAGGGCATTAATTGGCTAAAACAATAGCATCGTGGTTATAATATGGAAAAAGTGGAAACAGGATCCAAGTGAAAAAGTCTTGTAAGAACATTCTTTCCCCTTCCCCCTGTATGGTGTTGTAGGGGTCCATAACAGTTACCTAAAAGAGATCTCCCTTTCCTTATGGGAACTGTGAGTTCCCAGACCACTTTGCTCTGAAAGATAGGCTTATCCTCATCCAGTTGGGAAGTACCTTTTAGCTCCAGCAAGGATCTGCCAGAAGAGCTGAGATCTTGCAGCCGCATTGTTCAGTGAATTTTTAAGTCTGCTGATCAACATTGCCTCTTTCTGCCAATCCTCTGATAAATGCCTTTGCTCAAAAACAGCCCCATAAGCCTCTATCTTTACAAAGCATTAGGCTGTGCCTAGGTTCTGCAGACAAAGATTTTAAGTTGATTCTCTTCCAAGAACAAAATAGTTTGGTTCATTTGGATTTCTATAAATCTCTGATTGGTGCACTCTAAAGAAGTGGTGCCTTTAGTGTGCTAGAGCAGGATTTTGGAAAAAAAGACCTAAATACAAAAAGGTCTGAGTTTGTCTGGTGTAAATGGATGTACTGTACCAGTATCACTGGTTATATTGAGTGGATATATAGATCAGTCAGGTTTTGTTATAGCAAGGAAAATTTTCAAATTTTGCAGCTGATGTGAGCAATCTCTCAAGGAACAGTTGTCAGGTATTCATAGAGATAGCCTTCCCAAGCATCTGATGGCACTTTATATACTTAAATAAACGAGGCTACCTTTTGAATTCAGAGGATTATCAGACCTATCCTTCATGATAAACCTGTCCTTCTGTCCTTCAGGATGAGTAGCTCTGAGTTAGTGCCATAATGATGCTCCCTTGTGCAGGACAGATAAAATTTTTAGATCTCAAGGATACATTTTTTTGCAAGGCTTTGCTGAGGTTTGTAACTTTTCATTTTCTTTTTTTGTTATTTTGCATCTCTCTCATAACAGCAAAGCTTTTGCTGATAGCAGTGCCAAAACAAGGGGCTAATGGGGACCAGTCCCAGAAACCTTGACTGTCAGGAGACTCGTATCCTTGGCTGCCAGACCTGAAACTTCTCACATAACTTTTATGCTCCACATGTTGTTTTGTAGTTATCATTGTGATGAGAGAGGCTATGGCATCAAAGTGACACCAGCTAATTAAATGTCAGCAGAATCAGAAGCTGTTGCAAAGCTTTTACACTTAGATTGAAACAGAAACCAATGACGCACATCACCCTCCTTGCAGCTCATTAGGATGGTATATAACTCTACCTTTAGCCAGCTGCAGTATAGAGAGACAGTATGGAGGCTGCTACAGGGGCTTGACACTAATGAGCACCTGAAACATTAAACAAATGTCTGTGGCTGTTGTTAGGTCTCATATTAAAACCTTGGCAACTTGTCCTTCATTGTTAGGTCGCAGGTTAAAACCTTAACAACTTGTCCTTCAATATTTTCTTTTTCTCCCCTTCATGGAAGCATTTTCCTCAGAATCCTGTCATGACTTCGATAGGGATCTACACGGGGACCTCTGTTTCCCTCTGGAATCCTGTTGACTTGGGTTACTAGGAGCTGCTGGGATTCAGGCTAGATGTAGGCTGGCCACAAAGGCTTTAAGTTATTTTCTACAGCTCTAGAGTTAAGATCAAGTATATATTATACATATATGTATGTTTTAGTAAATGTAATATTAATGAGGTATGTATCCTGTTTGGCTGTGGTGACTGTGCATTTCACTAATGTAGAGGTGGCCTTAATATTTCTTTTTTTTTTTTTTTTTTTGTGGGGTTTCTTCTTCTGTCTTTAACTATTTTAATCCTGTGTCTTTATGTTTTGTGGTTTACAAGATTTTTGTCATTGAGAAATACGTTGTATTGGTGTTAGGGCCCAAACATTAAACCAGAAGAAATATATTTTCTTTGTCGAATATCTGTGTTGTGAAATCTTCACATTAGTCTGTAGTTTTACTCTGAAAATTGCCTGTAGGAGAACAACATAGTCTTACTTAAGACATTTTCTGCTCTCAGGCTCCATTTACAGTCCTGTATTAGTAATAATCATACTACCTTTTCATTGCTGTCTGAAACAGCACGGGCTGGGGAGAATTACTTTAATTTCCTTTGATTCTTTATCGCCAGCAGGCCAGTTACTTAGCTTCCCATTTTAAGAATGGGTCTTCATTTACCCATATCCTCAAATAGGACTGTCTCCACTGAAGGTAGACAAGTGATACTTATTTACAGTAGTAGAGAACTTGACCTGTTGTCCTCAAACCTTACACCTGTCTTAGAACTTCCTACTTGCATCTTCCATACACAGTCTTCATTAGATGATAGATGGGCCAAAAAGAGCACAGCTTGACTTAAAGCTTTTCAATTGAGTTTACGTGGAGGAGTGTTAAGTAGAAATGAAAATAATTTTATTTGTAAGCAGTAAGTTCGATCCAGAAGCCAGTGAGAGACAATAAATGTGGAGCCACACAGTGCCATCTTTACCAAGTCACTCTTCAAATTAGACTACACTTTCAGTTGCCCTCAGCTGCAAAATTGTCTGCTCAGAAATGTATGTAATGTAGCCACTTACTTTGTTCAGATTGCTGCAAACACCCCTTGTTAAGAAAGCTGTATTACACAGTGTTGAATTGTAATAGTCTACTGTAGGTGAAGGCTTGCTCTGGCAGAAGTGAGGCTTTTCCATTAAAGGTGACCTTCAGATGAACCAAAGTGCTCTTTTTCTTATATATAAAGCACAACTAAGGTATTTTACTCTGAGCTAAGAGGAACTTGCTTTGTTTGTTTTGAAGGGAAGTTAAGGTAGCCTTGGAAATATCATGAAAGTGAAGTCTGGTCTTGTTTAATATTATCAGAGCAGTTCTAATAGGCCTCAGATATCTGCACGGTGAAATCCTACACCTTAATTAAAAACAGGGGGGGACGTCTTCTCTAACACAGACATACTTTTTTAGCTTTCTCAATTGTTCAGTAGTCATTGAAGTAGTTACAGGTTAACAAAAATAAAGAGCATTAATCAGAATGTCAAAATATGTCTGTTCCTCACAGTTGCTCAGTTTTAATTCTCATCTCCTCTGATGTCATAATTTAATTTGGTATCTCAGTCATCAAAGAGTTTTCTAGAATTGACAGGATCTGAATTTGTAATCTGCAAACAGGCATATCTACCTCAGTTACTTTCCTCTTCATTTAAACTTACTTAAGAAGAACAGAAAAATAAAAATGAGGTCCACTTTGCACTTTTTAGATGGCAGCTTTAAGAGTTACTGATTAAAAGTATCCAGCTCTGAAAAGAAAACAGTTTCTCTGCTGTTATGTATTGGCAACAATTTTCAGAACTTGTTTATGAATGGTCTGTGGGAGCCTTAAATGAACTTCAACTTTCCAGTCTTTTCTTTCTATGAGTTTGCCTGCAGAGCACCATTTAGCTGCTAGCTGTTTGGGTAAAGCTGCATTATTTGTGAATGTTTGATGAGGACAGAGATGTAATTTTTTCACTTTTTGATTTCCCACCATGAACTGTTGCTTTACAGGTACTAGGTGAAACTGCTCTACCGAGCACATAGCCATAATACAAAGTTAGAAAGAACAACTCACTGTTTTAATTTCTCTTCTCTTTATTTCTGTGCCCCTAAATTATTTTAAAAGACATTTTTATCTGTTAATTGGAGGGTTAGCAAGTGTTCAACAGCATGACTGAAGAAGCTGGGAAATCTCACCACTGTAATTATATGAAGGGAGACATATTTCATTCCCTGTCTGTCTCCACAGTTGGCAACTGTCCTGTTTCATACCCCACAAAGTATATGCATCAGACCCTTGCAGAGATTAGGAAATGCATGCCTTTTGAAAGTTTGCAGCTTCAGCTGCTTACATACTACTTTAGTCTGATATGGTTTTGACTGAATGACCAAGTTAGTTTTTTGTGTGTTACAGAAATACCTGTCAAAGAGGTGGGATACAGAACAAGATTGTCTGAACAGACTTATTACCTCACTATTGCTATCAGAAGTAGGATGGCCACATTAATGGCTGGACCTCAAATGTTTTAATCATGGAGGCTGACTGAGGACTTAATGCCTCTTAACAAGCTGCTTTGAAGATTGGTAGATGGCTTATCCAAGCCTGTACAAGTACAGAGGCGTTCTACCAAAACCTAGCAGTGTGTAGTAGAGCTGATGGGTTTGATAGATAGGGCTGGTGAGCTGCATCCAGGTTGGGGGGTCACACTGTGCAAAAGACACCATGGTACTATACTGTAAACACATGAGATGAAGCTTAAGGGTGGGAAATGTGAGGAGAGAGCTGGAGATGATGCAAGTCTCACACTTCAAGTGAAAGGCAGAGCTGTTTTCCATGTAGTTTGGTTAGACCCTGGAGAAAAGTGTGAGCCCATTCTGGAAGTGCTTGAGTTGCTTTATCCTCCACGCCTGGTGCCAGAGGAAGGGAGGTTGAGTGGCAGTCAAATTCTACTCTTATGGCTTAAAGAAGAAAATGTGGCCACATCTAAGACTTAAAGACTTAAGACTGTGGTTTCCCTTGCCACATTATCCCCAAAATAAGAATCATGATCAGTTTCTCATTTTGCTTGTATGGAAAGCTAGCCTTCCTTTTCTTCATGATCCACGTGATAGGTAGCAATAGATAGGTATTTTGCAGAGAGTATCTGTTCTGAATAAGAAGAGAAACCTAGGAAGTAAAGTGCTTGACAATAAAATGATTTGGAGAGTTCCTGGAAAGGGTGTGCCATTCACAGCTCTCTTATCTCAAGCTCATATATACATTTTGTATGTGTGTAAAGTGTTGGTGTCTTTTAGAGGTGGTTTTCTTGCTGTGTGGATTTGGGATCCATATGCTTGCTGATCTGTTAATGTTCTTGGTCGTTGTCAGACTGGGTGTGTAACATGTTGATAAGCGTGTTAATAAGGTCTTATTTTGGGTGCAATGTTTTATCTGCCTTTCATAGATGTTACATGTAACTGGGATCTTGTTTCTTATTATACCGTTAAGAAGACTAGCTCTATATTTCTGCTTTTTCTTCCTTTTCCACTGAACGATCTTGTTATCTTCCCATAATCATCTCTGACACTTCCATTATCTAGTTATGTCCTTCTTTCCTATGCTCCCCAAAATTTTGCTCACAGTATTTACATGAGGCTATCTACAAGTGTAGTTGTCCAATCATGTTGGAACACTCTATTGCATACTGTTGTCCACATCCTATGTTCAGTATGGCCACTGTATACCAAAAACCAGATGTGACTGATGTATGCATTGAGCCAGTTTGGCTCATTTAGGCACTGCTGCTCGTGACAGTTTACACGCACCTTGAAAAAGTGTTTCACACCCATCCCCTCGAGTTAAATTTTGTTTTGTTTCAGCACATATTTTATCAGCAGACCTGAACTTTACCCACATGCATAGTACTTTTTTTTTTGCAAGTAAGCTTTGCCTGTGAAAGAAATTACGAAGAAGACAAATGCAAGTAAAGCTAGTTGAAGTATTAGCAGGTCATTTTGTCTTCTGCTGGCTTTCATCAGGGATAAAAGAACAGCAAAACCACATAAGAAGTAGTAATAAAATGACTATGGAGACTGCAAACATAATAGTGATAGAGATCACTTAACTGTGATGGCTTCTCCTATGTGATAATGTCAAGGTGTTTCATTTCTCCATACACTGGAAGGTAGATCACTATTACCCACAATTTGAATCACACACCACATGGAGGCAGGGACTAGAGGTGATGTCTCAGCAGTTATATGAGGCCACAGAAGACCCAGAAACAGAATCCAAAGAGTCTGGACCACCCAGGGTCTTGCTCATGTACCACAGGCCATCAGGGGAATATTAGCTCTAAACCCTTTTGGTTGCTCTGTACAGTATAATCATCTAAATGAAATCAATGAATACTTGATTTGAGAGTCTCCCATTGCTCAATCCCTGCTGTTCCTAACGTTTGTTAACAGATTGCTTTGTGGTAGAGTGCAAAGGTGCCGCTCTATAAAACTGTAATGACTTCTGGAAAGGAAGTTGCCCTATGTATTGCAGAAAGCACCATTCAATTTTGATTGGAACATAAGGAGTTGGGAAGTTGTTATTACTGTTAGTACAGCCAACTGGAATAAAAATTTCTGCTCAGCTATAGTTAAGATGACACTTCCTTTTTCTTTGCTTTCTCTTTCTCTCCTTATTTACCAATGGAATATGAGTGTTTTCATTCACCCTGGGCAGGGAGCTGGAGTGTGGTAAGACCCTGGCACTCAGAGGAAGAGTATCTCACTTTCTGTCTCTGGTCCTCTTGTGTGTCTCACCCATTCCATTTGCTACTCCCTTCGTTTTCTCTTTGCTGTTGTTTCTCAGTCCTTGGGGTTTTCCTTGTCAGTCTCCTGGCAGCTTTTTTATCCTAGAGAGCCTAAGCAGAAAATGAAATGTTTGGTGAGATGGCTGGGGTTTCCCCTTGTGAGGGGTTTTGGTGGTGCCAGATCTCACATTGCCTGGCTCTGGGAGCCAAGGGACTGAAGGGGAAAAAAGGAGAAGGGATTGCAGCTGTAAATGAGTCCCAGCTGCATGAGTCTGTTTGCACAACAAGGTGAAAGTAATCTGAACAGGTGCTGCTCTTGCTGCAAGTTAGATTCTGTCTCTTTTCTCCCTGGTGAAAGACCAGTGGCCTTTCGGCTGTAAATTACAGTACAGTACGTCTTGTTACTAAGTAGGTATGAAGATAATTTACAGCACATCTATGAGATCTCATGCATTGCACATCAGGTCTGTACAAATAGCTCTTGCCTCACTTTCCCCAAGGTCCACAGGTCATGAACTTCAAGGATTGTCTAGAGGCCTCACCATGCCCTGCCACGCTAGACAGGGCTGACTGGCACACCAAAAGGCTTGCCAGCGAGCTGAAGCAGGTGTTTGAGGAAAAGGCAGAGAGGGCACTGTGCAGTGCTTGCAGTTTGCACGTCTGTCCAGTGCTCTTGCCACAGTGAGCCCCACCAGCCAGCACGCTCCCCAGCTGCTGCCCTGCCCCTGCCAGGCCTGCTTGTGTGCCAGGAACCTCCCCATCAGATAGCAGATTGTTCTGCTGCCTTACAAGTAGGAGAAGAAACTCGAGAGAAATGGTGACAAGCATAATGTATACAGGGGTGAAAGATGTTTTTTCTCTATTTTTAAAATTTTTGTAATACTTCTCAATAGCAATACTTTAAAGTGTTTCATGGCACAGAGACTATTTGTGTCTTTATTTGTATTTTTCATCCAGTTATACAGAACTTATAGTAATACTTCTTTGGTCTTTTCTAGAAAATTAATTTAATACATTTGACACTTTGCCAGTGAACTGACTCTTCCATGAAAACCATACTTGTTTACAAGACATTAAGCGTCACCCATATAGATCCCTTTGTGCTGTTCTAATCATAAAAAAATCATTTTTACCCCCCATATTTGATAGTCTCTAATTGCTAGATAGTTGAATGAATATAAATAGATCTCTCAGATTTCCAGGGTCTTCTGCCTGCTGTTTCTAGCTCATATTTATAGGACTCCTGTCCTTTTTTGGGCCTGAAGTAAAGCCTGGTGAAATTGGCAGGGGTTTTGACAACTGTCTCATCTGTGTTCTGGGACAGCCTCTGATGCAGACCATGCTACAGAGGAAACCCCTTACAGCATACAAGTTAGAACCAAGGACTGACTTGTTCTTTTAAAAATACAGAAGGGATTTTTTCTGTTTTACAGAAATAATGAAATATTGAGAGTTACTTTCTCTTTTCCCAGCATTTTTTCCACAGACGCACACATGTATACCTACATATTTTAGCAAACCAATCCAGTATCCCAAGTCAATGAGTTATTGAGAGACTGATGACATGAATGTTCACAGATTTAAATCACTGTTTCTTTGATAAAATTTAAATAATTGCATTTATGTTGAAGGAAATATTGACTTTAAAACAAAAAAAACCTGCAGGAAAGCCATATATTTTAATTGCATAAAATGTGTCTGCTTTGTTTTTCCATGCTACTAATCATATATGGAATCCCAAATGACCAGCAGATCTGATTTTATAATCATTTTGTGTGAGGAATTCAGACTGAGTATTACTTGTAATTCTGTCATTTTTCTCTAGTGTTTCTTTATTAATGACATCAGTGTTCTTGGTCTGTCCTAAATCTTTCACATTTTGTAGTGATGTTTATTACAGTATTTTCCAAATTTTTGAAGCAAAAGTCTTCTAAGATGAACAACAGTCCTTCCTGGGGAACTGACTGAAAGCCAAATGATCTTTATTCATATAGCTATTGCTTTACACTTCCCCTCTTTGGAAATCACCGCTCCATTATATGTTATTGCTTCCTCTTCCTTACATGCCTTTGTGAGTAGTAATGTACAATGTTGACATTTAAAATATCATCACTGGTATGGTTGATGGATGAGTGAATGACTGACTGAGAGAGTTCTCAGAGGTGATTTTTTGGAGGTCTCTCTGCAAATTCAGGCTCTAGTGAAGACTGTTTTCTGTATCAGTTATGCTCTCTGTGTATTTTTTAGCTTTGTGTTGCAAATGTGAACAGGGCTGTTGTTTTTCTTAGTCACTATAGTCCATGTCCATCTAATGTCTTGCCCTTCAGCTGCCCCAAAAGATTTGTGCAGCACTACAGAAGCAACACAACTACATCACAGGAGTTAAATGTGTAAAAGTGTCAGAGCTTGCACAACCTTTACATGCCAGTCACATATTGTCACCTAGAGCGTATTACCAGCTTGGATAAGCTTTCCATATTTTACAGTACAGTTTGTTGCTATATTGCTATTTTCACTGCTGTGTCTTTGATCTCAGAAAATGCTCTGCACTGGTCAGGAAGTCTGTTGACATAGTCCTATTTGCCCATGTGTGCCCTTGAGTTCGTTACAGGATGAAGGAAAGATCATGAAAGCAAAGCTTCAGAAAACATTGTCGTTGCCAAATAACACAGCATTTATAAAGCTGTTCTGTGTCTTACTGTGGTCCACTGCTTCATATCTGAGCAATCCACACCATTCTTTCACTGATACAGCTTTGACAATACAGAAATATTAACAGTACTTATTACTGTGGCAGTGTGGAGGAATCCATCTCACATAAGAACTGTAATACAAGTAGAAAATAGATACACCCTTTGTCCTGAGATTACTGTCTGAATGTCTAGACTACAAATATCAGTGAATACAAAGAGGTGGGAAGCAGAAAGAAACGATGTTATGAGCACTTACAGTGTAGCACTACTGTTGACAACTTTAGATAGGTTTCACTTCTGAAATCTGCTGTATCTCCTCCAGCTTGGTCAGCAATTCCTGGTTGTTTCCAATGTGTCTCCAGAACAGGAGTTCCTGGCCCATTCTTCAGATCATTTTATCTAATGCTAGTGTCAGGAAGCCCCAGCTAAATGATGCTAGACTCTGTACACACATCAGCACAAGCACAACTGTCTAAAAGCACAGTCTAATAAAGTATAATGAATCTCACTGAATGCACATGGTTTTAACGTATGTGGTTGCTGTTCCCATGAAACCTGATAGTGAAATATGCACTGTATTGGTGCTGTCTCAAATCACCTGCAGTCTGTTAAATTAACATACTGTACTTGTCAGTTCCATTATGGCCAAATAGGACTGAGATGATTTTCCCTTTTAACACATGTGGTAAGGGAACTTTCATTACTGACATTTATCAAGACATACTTTTACAATACTATTTATGGACAGTTAAAAGCATATCAGGAATCAATATCTTGAGATTTTATATGTCTTATAAACTGTATTTCCAATTCTGTATACAAATTCCAGTATATTTATAAATTAAGGTTTTTGTGGTACTAATGCAAATTCCAGAATCTGTATAAGTCCCTTTCTCCAAATTGGCATTAATTTAATATGAGGAGAACTGTCCATATATCCTTGACTTGTCATTTATTAGAAGACTCAAAATCTTAATGGTTGACATTGGAGACAAAGAGCTGACATACAGGCAAATGTCTTCTGTGTTACGTAATATAATAAATAAATACTTAAATAAATAAAGGACTATATTTGCTTCTGGTTATGCTAATTCTTCACTCCAAGCAGGGTGTGATTGCATTCTATCTAGTCAGTTCTTTTCTTTGTGTCTTAAAGAAGAGCTATAGCCAAAGTAAAGGCCATTTAGAGATGGACAAGGAAAGTAATTGAGTCACGGAAAGTCTTCTATTTGAGAAAGGATGGAAAATATAGGATTTTTTTTATTATTATTATTTAAAGAGACAGGTAACAGAGGACATGACATTAGTGTACGAAATGATGAATGATACAGAGAAGGTGAATTGGGTGCTCTTGCTTGCCCTTTCTTAAGTACAGAAGCAGGGGAACATTCAATAAAGCTGAAAGACAAAAATAGTAACACTATTTGAAGGCAGTTTTTAAACAATAATTACCTTGTTATCACAAGCTCATCGTGTTTCTCTGTGATGCTACTGCATATATTGAGGGGGATGCAAAATGCCTGAATTCACGTTGTCCTTTTAAGCAGATGTTGTGGACGTGCAAAGACTGCTGACTGGATCAGGTTATATGCCTTGTGTGAAGGAGAACTAGTCAGTCTTAAGAATCTCTTTTAGCCTTAAAAATAAGTGGAAGATGCATAAGGCATAAATACATGTAATGAGACTATCAATATATTTACTAGATAAAGCAAAAAGTAAGTATTGAAAGCAGGTATCTATTAGTGATGGAAAGAATATTATTCTGCAGTTGTCTGCCCTATGATTTTCACGTGTCCTGAAGTAAATATCAGCTCGGGATCCTTTTTAAAAGGCTGGTATTCTGCCACATTGGCTCAGTGCTCTACTCTAAGGGCCAAGCAGACTTCTGTCCATGAGTAGGAAATAGATTTATTCTTTCTGACTATTTATCCTGAATATTCTTTTGGTTTTGGATATTTAATTTAATATTCTTCTTTGATTAATAAGTTTGTATAAAGAGCTAGAAGAAAATTTATTTTGTACATTCTGGGGAACTGATAAACAGAATAATGTATACGTATCTCTCTCCCACCATTCTTAGATAAAAAAGGTATGGTGGGACTTGCAAATGGTTTAGGAATGAGTGTGATCACTTTCTGGTTAAATTACTAAATTTCTGTTTAGATCAATTTTTACTTTTAGACTTGATCCCTTACACTCTTTTTGTAGATTTGTAATTAATTTATAACTCCTCAACATGCTGCTTTGTTTCACTTAGTACAGCTCTAATCCACCTGTGGTGTTCAGCAGTTCAAAACCTGTTTCCTGCAGTCATTTCTAATGTTTGCATCTAGTCTGTCATGGTAATGTCTGTGTAATGGTTAAGACCTAGATTGTGACTGTAAGATAGCCTTTCCTTTCTATGCCTCAGTTTCCCCCACCTTAAAATTGGGAAACTTGTATCACCTTCCTGTATGAAACACCTCAGGGTTTTTGGATGAAAACCACTCCCTATTATATAGGGAAAACTACATGTTTAGTAGCATTTCTTCATGCCTTTCTAATTAAGTCTTTTGTTTTTCATTGACCTAAGAGAAATCATGAATGCATTTGCTGACACTATCAGTATTAACCTTTGTGAAGTTATCAAGCATTTTAAATATTTACAATTCAACAAGATCTGATGTATTTTATGAATCATGCAAAATATATCATTTGTATAAGTTTGTAGGAGGAGTTGCATATTTATGTGTCTGTGCATGCACAGACATGCTGTGTATATAAGGTGTACACTAAAAATGTATTTACCTGCCATTGTAGTCTAGCTGCCTCTGAAATAGTTACCTATGTTGTTTTGGCAGCCCTGAAATTCCATGCTACAACATGGTGAAGAACAGTTTAGCCACTTGAAATCACAGAGAAAATTTAATTGTAAGTGTAATTACTAGTCAAAAGTATGCAAATTTTATGTCTAAACTCAAGTGAAAAGGAGCATTCAGTCTAATTTTTTGGTATCGGTCAAAAAACATCCAAAAACCATCTAGGCTGCTGGATAAGCTGCCATCCATAAATCTCAGCCAAAGACTTGCTGCTGACTTTTTAAGACTAAATTATTTCTGTTGTTCTCAAGTAATTACATTTTTTTTGTTATCTATGGAAGGAGCCCCACTGGGTTCAGCATGTAAGTATATGGGGAGGAGGAGGAGAGGATTTGTGTTAGTTAAGTAGAAATGATAAAGCTGAAAACAAAGCAGCAGGAAATAAATCCGATTTTTTTTTCTCTTTCTAGTTGGCTCGTCACAATAAAACATTGCAACAGATGCTGAAGCCAGGGTCAGATCCAGATGAAGGAGATGAAGCCTTGAGCCATTATGCCAATCATACGGCACAGATAGAGGTAAAGAATTGCTCACTAGAAGATTGAGTATGAGACAAATTTATATCTTGTGCAGGGCATGTCACCTCTGTTTAGACTTCGGAACAGCAAAGCTTATTCAAATATGTAGATTACTTATGAGAAGAGAAAGTTGAGTGATACGATTTTGGCTACGGGAGAAAAAGGAATGCACCTATGTTAAAAGTGGCTCTAAATAATCATTTTACAGTAACTTTCTTTTGTTTTATCAACCATGTTTTGTTAGGGAAATAATGACTGTGGATAGTAGCTGTGTCATGAAGTCAAGAGTAATCTTGTGTGGTGCATCATTCAAATAAATAATCATGAGTTTCAAAGCCAGTGATGCTAACTGATCAAATTAAAAGTTTGGCTGCAGTATAAAGAGGTTTTGAAGTGATGTAGACATTCAGTATGCCTTTTGTTAAAAGAGCAAGGCTTAGCCTGTTCATCTGTTCTTTTCTCTATTTTAAGCTTTACCGCTGCCATGGATTGAATTTAGATCAAGAACCACAGAGGTATTTAGGTTCTCAACTCTTGTACCAGATCCTGTGTTCTTACAGGTTTCATGGGGTTATAAGCATCAAGATGGGAGTTGGGAACAGAAGAATCTCTAACCCTTAGTGGCTTCATAAAGAGAAGAATGTCTCTGGTACAAAGATGTCTGCTTCCATGGACTGAAGAAGTGGCATCTGGCTATCTCTTGGACATGCTTTATCAAGTCCAAAATTGGCTGAAAATGAAAACTGTACAGCGTGTTTTCACATAGGATCAGCCTGAATCTGAGCCAATAATTTTAGCTTCAGTGGGTCCCAGGCTCCGTCTAGTTTGGACCGGAGCTTGCGTGTACAGGGAGCAGTCTGATGCAAGCACCTCAAGTCCATTTTGTCCTGGCTGCTGTCAAGACAGGCTGCTGCTGGGGTCCTTCTCTGTGCTAGCCAACATCCTTTTTGCCTGATAATGCTCACATTGTATCACCACAGGATAGATGGAAGCTCCATGGCTGTTGTGGTTGTCCAGACAACAGCTAAGTGCTCCTTTTAACATGTTTTAACACTATGGACGCTCTTAAGTTATCTCTTAGCAAGTATCAGCTGAGTAAGTTGTATGAGTAGACTGCAAATTTAGGTATCAAAACAAGCACTGTGGTCTGCTTCTGCATAGCCAATAGCTTCTTTCAAGAGTAGTTTCTAAAACCTCCTGCAATGTCATGGCTGTTAAATCCAATAAAGCCTGTTTCTTCAGCAGATATGGAGGGATCTATTTCATGGGCCTCTATTGTCTGGGAGGCTTTTTGAATACCATTCTGCAGAGCAACACATGCAGCCTACCTCTTTATTTGAGTCTTTGACTGAACTGATGTTCTGTCATAGTCCCTCACTTGCCACATAGTCCCATTGCACATCTGCTGGCTTGAGAAGCAACTGCTTACTTAGGATGCTTCAAAATAGCCTGTTCAATTCAACATAATGCACATGTCATTGGGCACACGTGTATAATTATCCTTCATTTATAATGCAAATGTGCTTGAATATGTTATATGTAAAAATGGCTTAAGATGGGTTAGATTTTTAGGATGTTCACATAATTAATATGAATTAGAGGAGAGAAAGGAAGGTTCTTAAATGCAGGACTGTGACTGGAAAAGTGAAAATAATCCCAGCTTTGCTCCTAAATTGAATGAATGTTTGCTGTTCTTTTACTGAAAGCAGTTTTAGACCTGTTTAGCATTTTAGATATAGCTCCCTGATATTGGGGTATCTCATTTGTTTTATTTGAAAGTCAAATAGTCTGTGTTTGTTTGTTTGTTTGTTTTTTCTCCACTGCTGCCTGTACAGGAACATGTTTAGGAGTAAAAATGAGTTTTCTATCCATTTCTCCATTATTAGTAATGCAGACTCCATGATCAGAATGAGAAAGCAATTTTGATGACAGTGTAGTGAGATGGAATAAAATCTAGCTCACTTACCAATAACTCAGTAGGCTCTGAAATAAAAACAATGCAAGACTTTGTTTTTTTGCCAAGTAAGCAGAGAAAGACTGGTAAGATATGGGTTCTATCTGAGTAACAAGGTGCTATTTTTGCATGGTCACCTTCACAACTTCTGTCATCATAGAAATAAATTCAAGGTGAGGAAAGAATTCTGTAATCAGTCAGAAAGCCCCTGAACTTCAGCACTGTTTAGTGGCAGAGATTCACTTCAATCCATTGCAAAATCGAAGCATTCTGATTTTGAACATTTTTTTTTATATTTGGGGTAAGATTGGACCTAGGTTTCAGTTGAGGCATATTTTTGCCACTGTATTTTCATGCAAGCTTTTGAAGATAGAACTGTGGTTTCACTTTATGTTTCAGGATTAATTGGTTCAGTTTCTTTGTAACATTCCAATAATTTATGCATTAATTTATAAATAATAAGGGAGCTGTGAGCAAGAACAAATATAACAAAATGGTTGGAAAGTCACTGATCCTGAAAAAAAAAATAATGTTAATTTTATTTATAGATTGTTCGTCATGATAGAACAATGGAACAGATCGTCTTTCCTGTCCCTAATATTTGTGAATTCCTTACACGGGAGTCCAAAAGTCGGGTGTTCAATACAACAGAGAGAGATGAACAAGGAAGCAAAGTCAATGACTTCTTCCAACAGACAGAGGATCTGTACAACGAGATGAAATGGCAAAAGAAAATTAGGAGTAAGTATAACAAGTTCAAAAAATGGCTTAATTATGCTAAAACCTTGTTTTTAAGCCTTCAAGTATTTTCAGTTTTAATAAAACACTTTTCACTGTTCACTCTGATATTGCAACAGCCAAAACTGCTCAGGACTTGTGTGTGTAGGGTCAGCATAGTGTAGGTCATCTGAGCCACTTGCATGCCACCATAGAAGAGGCATAATATGGAGTAGTTACTAACATAAATAATGTGTTCAAGATGATGTTCTGGACTCCAAAAGCTAAATTGAGGGATGGATGAACTGGGTGTAGCTCTACTAAACTCGATAGGGTTGCACCTAATTAAGCCAAGACCCCTAATATTTAACAAAAACATGTGTAGCTGCATATTTGAGGTTTGCAGATTCCTAAAAGACCATTAAAAAACTTGTAAATGTCAGTCATTTAAAAATGTCTCTCACCAGAACCTCAGCTGCTTTAAATCTGCATGACTCCCATGGAGTCTGTTCCCTTTGCCAGTTCACATCAGCCTTGCCTGACTAGGCTGTATGTCCCCATCTGTCAGCCCATTCTGGTATATGTCCTGTGGTAGTGGGAGAGGCATATGTACTTTCTTAAGCTACTTGCAACTTGCAAATCTGACAGGCACAGTGGAGATCATGGGAGAGAGGTCAAAGCAGGGACCTGAACAGGAGGTGCAGGGAAACCAAGCCAGGTACCATGAATTTCTTGTTCAGTTCACTGGTGGGCATTACAGTTGCTGGCCTCACCAGGAATGGGGCTGCCACTGCTGCTCATGTCCTGGGGATGGGAAGGCTCCTGCCAGCTCAGCAACTGTCAACTGTGCCCTTTGCATTTGGAGCATAGAATCAAGGCTATGAACTAATTAAGCATCTACAGTATCCTTGAGAGATAAAGAAGATGGATATATTATATATATATGTATATAAAAATATGTGAGAGTGTATCATTTTATTCACTGCTAAAATGCAGATACTGCTGGGGTAGCAGACATCAGCTGTTTAACAGCTCAGAACAGCATTATGCAATTGATTAGGAAGGAAGTGAAGAATAGGATCTATGCTCAGATCAGCAGGGAGTTTGGATAGTTAAAGCAATATGGTTTAGTGCAGCATCTTTAATGTTATGGAAACAGGAATATTGGATGGTTTTTTAAATGTCAATTCCTGGGCAATTTTCAGAGGCAGTTGTAAATTTTCAGTATGAATCCTGGTGGCCCAGGTCCACTTTTCTTGGTGGCACTGTGAAAAATTTGTCTGTATGGACAAACCAAACAGAGTAGAAGTTGTAAAATACATGATTTCAGAATAACTCCCTAACTGCACAATCTATGTGGGAATAAAAGTCACTATATTGTAGAAAAATTACTCTATTAACAGAAGCGTATCTGGTTTTCTTGCTTAAGAAACGCACATAAAACAGCGCAACCCTACACTTGCATAGACCAGACCTGCCTAATGCTGTAAGCAAGGAAAATTGGTTTGTTTTTATTCAGAACAGAAATTCCCCATTTTCTTTCATCAGTGGAATGGCCCATAAATCTCCATGATTTTTCTTTGTTTGAAAAGATAATGTAAGTTTCGGCTTGGTTCGTTCTTCAGCCAAGTATCTGTTAGCATGCAGTCTGTATTGCTTAAATTGACACATGTCATTTGCAGTGGCTCCAAGTGCTTAAATTCCAGCAGTCAACAGCATGAGGTTACCACAATGAAATCTGAATAGTCACCTAATCACAATTAAAGTTTATTTAGACTAAAGCCTGAGACAGTCATATTCAGTTGAAGGAGTCTATATTAAAAGTTAGCTAGGTGCAGGCAAGTCAAGAACATGCTCTTAAGGCTTGCAGGAGACTCTCAGTACTTTAAAATCTAATTAATAGGAATGCATCATCTTCAAATAGCTAAACTTCTCTGGCTGGGGGTTTTCTTACACCATTGCACAGAGAGGCTTGTTTTAAATGTTCATTTAAATGTTCATTTAAACATATGATAGTGCAGTCGCATATATGAAGTGGTTGCCTGGGTCTTAGTACCCTCTGATGATGTTCCTAGGCTTTTTGCTGAATCATTTACGTGACTCTGGACACAAAATCTTAACCCTGATTTGCCTACTTCCCTTTTTAGTCACTTCTAACTAGGTTATAGGTTCTTTGGGATACAGACTGCTTCTGTATTTTTTATACAGTACTTCATATATGGAGGTCCTGGCTTAACTGGAGTCCTTTTGCAGCTTGAAGTAATTATAACAGCACACAGCTGTTGGTCAGCAGTTAATCTTGGATGTCTGAGGATCATACAGGAAATAGTTTTTGCAGAACCAAACCCAGTCAGACTGAATTTTACCTGTTCTCCAAAAATAGATGGAGATGTATTTAGTTTGATAGAGGTGGGGAAAATGCTGTAGTTCTGAAGCCTTGCATTTTCTTTGAATATCATCAGTATTTTTCGTCCAAGTGGGCCAGCTGGATGACCTGCTGTGGGTCTTCTGTCTGCCTGGCATGCAGTGTGCCTTTAAACTTGTTTGTTTGTTTGACTTTGTGTCTCCCTGCACAGAGGCTACAGTTTCAGAGGCAGGTGAGAAGACCACACATGATCCAATCCTAAAATCTCAGCAGAGGCACAACTCTCATGTATAAATAATCTGTATTGGGATATTTGGATGAAAAACTCTGCTTGCAACTATGTTTTATGGCAAACCTATGTTTGTTGTTTGTCTGTTTTAGTTAATTTTAAAGGTCTGCATATGTATTTTGTTTATCTCAGTTTTCTTCATTAAACTGTACTATGTACTATTTAATTCCCTTGAGGCCATTACTGATAGAGTTGATGCCTGCTTTCTTTTCATTGATTGGTGCTTTTCTCCCCTTTCTAGATAATCCACCCCTGTTTTGGTTCTCTAGACACATCTCCCTCTGGGGGAGCATATCCTTCAACCTTGCTGTATTCATCAATTTAGCAGTTGCTCTGTTTTATCCCTTTGGAGATGATGGAGATGAAGGCAAGTTGAGTTTGGTTTCATTTTTCCTTTTAATTTTAGATACTTTCCATTCTAAGGTAACACACTTATGTATAACTGCATCTTCAGTTATGCTCATATCTGCAGCAACGATTTAGTGCCTTCTAAGTAGACACCAGATGTTGTCTGAGATGTGGCAGTTGGTCTTCAGTGTATCACATGCCCTGTGCAATGTGAAGTAAAATGGACAGAACATAGCAGCCAAGCTGAAGATTAGTTAGCTAATTCTTTTATATCTATGTATATATAGAGATATTATTACTATATGGCAGTGTACTATTGCACACGTTAAGTTACAGCTGGTGAGCTGAAGAAGGGTTCATTGCAGCAGAGGGACTGAGATTCCTTGAAACTGACCAATTTGAATAACTTGCAGTCTTAAAATGTGTGGAATATAATGATATAAAAACTGTCTCATAGGGTTTTGACTATTTTATTGGGATAGAAGAGCAACTATTGCAGGGGACAAACGTGTTATATAAAAATATGCTTAAAATACGTGATTCTGTTTCTGTTTCATCACGACATAGGAAATATAATGAATATTAAATTTCATTAAATGCAGCAGACTAGCAGGAGGTCTCTTTGGATTGAAAACAAGCTTAATTGGGCTAAAGATGACTGGTAATGGGAGTAGAGCCATTCACCTCTGGGTTTCTATCCAGTCCAGTCAGCAATGTGACTGAAAGTCACCTCTGTCTGATGGCATGTGAACCCTGCTGGTGGAAGCAGTCCAGCTTCTCGTAGATACATGTACTTTTCACAAGCACCAGAACTGGCACCATCAAACAAACATTCCTGTTGGCTGGCTAAACAGAAAAGCAGCAGATTAAAGTATATTGGCATGGAGACCACATTGCCCTTTCACCCCACGGGGCGGTCTCTGCAGGTAAAGGCACAGGTATCTCCGTAGCCTTGTGTAGCAAAGTTTGCAGGGTTCTGCTGTGGAAATGGGAAGCATTTGTACATAGTGCTTTCCTGATTGTGAACTGAAGAGCTGCTCAGGGTACACACGTGTCAGAGCCTATGCAGGGTGAGAGAAGAAACAAAGAGTTAAAAATAAACCTTTTAAGCTACTAAATTTTTAGTTAATCTGTGCTCACTGAAATCCTCTGGTCTGCAGTCAATAGGTATTAATACTTGGAACTGCAGATGTATGTAGTATTAGTTTAAATGGCCCCAGTAATCCAGTGATTTCAGTGATAGTGTGTTTCAGGATTCCTATTTCTAGTGCCTGTAGCAGTAGAAGAGACTGCTGAACAATAAACAGTAAGTGTGGCCGAAGGGGATTAGCATGGTCATGAGGCAGACCCCTTACTTCCAGCCTCCAAAAACTGATCTCAGAGCTGGAGTTTTCTCACATTTTTTCCCTTCACCTTGTGTAAATCCAGCCATGTTCATATGTTTGAGGTACCTGGACTGATCGAATCATCCCAAGAATGCTGCCTTTTAGTAGATTTCTGCAACTCTTATATCATATGGCATAAGCAAAATTATCCTCCAGATGAGGTCTCTGCCTCATGCATATCTGTTACATGACATGAAATTGTTTGACTTGCAGTAGGGAAGAAGGAAAAATGATTTTTAAGGAAACACTGAGTGTTTTGGTCTTATCTTTCAGCTCCAATCTGAAGCTATTTTTTAGGATCCATTAAAAGTTTCCAAATCTTGTTGGCAAAGGAACTACCCGGCAGAGCTGACCTTTAACTTCTTGCCAAGGGTATAAACACTCCCAAACTTTGGAAAAGTTTGGATGCCATCTGAATTTTGAGAACAGGGCTTCACCTCATTGTTTTCTAATCTCACTGATGCTGCTTAGCTGTATATCTCTTGCCAAACAGATAGTGTTATTCCTGTTGTGAGCCTAGCTAAATTTTCTATTCCATTCTCCCCTGTCACTGACCTTTCAGTTCATCGGATAACAATAGGAGTCAGTGTAAGAGTATGACAGCGCTCTGAGATCTGAATGTGCTTTTTAAATTAGAGCAGCATGGTGTGTTTCCAGGGCTTTAAGCAGAGGAGGGAGGGAAAGCAGGGGCATTACTCAAAACTCAGGGAGAGCCTGGAGCCAGCTTCTTGCACAGACTGACTCTGAAGGCAGCGACTCACATGCCTGTGGGAGCTCAGCAAGAGCAGAGACCCGCCACCTCCCCAGGAGTAAGGCACAGCTATTCAGCAGCTCCTGGCAATGCAGATGCTGCCTTCTCATGCCCAGCTCCCCGTGGCTGCCTCCCACTGCGGCAAGTGTCTTGCTCTCGTGCAGAGGCGGAGTCTGCCTGCCGCTGAATGCCTGCAGCCCTTCAGAAGAAAGCCGCTTTTCTAAAAGCAGGATGCTTTGGTGCTCTTTAGATTGGAAATGTGACGCTGCAGCAGTGCCACTTGCTGCGCTACCCTAAGGGCCAGCTATTTCTGTAGCTGAGCAATCATGGAATTAGACCGAAGGAGTCCTAATGATCCCTGCAGAAGGGAGCTGATTAGTAGCTTGCTCCAGGAGAAGGGTAAACTGTTTCATCTCTGAGCGTTCCTCAGATTTTAATGGAAATTTCATTAGCTGCTCTTATTATTACCTGTGCAAATCAACAATACTATGAAAATATGATAATAATAGTTCTTGCTGCAATTAGGGCAAGTTGTGGTCAGCAGTTGTAATGCATGAGTCACGCTTTTTGTTAGCTATATTGGCAAAGGAATTGATCTTTTGGATCTGTTTCTTGGTTAAAAAAAAATAAAAAGAAAAAAATGTCTCCAAAGATGCCTCTCTCAACTTTCCCTTTCTCCTCCATACAGGCACACTTTCTCCATTGTTTTCAGTCCTCCTTTGGATTGCAGTGGCACTTTGTACAGCAATGCTGTTTTTCATCTCCAAGCCTGTTGGCATTCGACCTTTTTTGGTGTCGGTTATTCTCAGGTCTATATATACTATTGGGCTTGGTCCTACTTTGATACTTCTTGGTGCTGCTAATGTAAGTACTTAAAAAGCAAGCAGAAATTTCAGCAGAAGTAGAGATATTAAGGGTCTTCTATTAAAAAAATCCCTCGGTTAGAACTGTGTGAAGAACTTCTTTTCCAGGTTCACAGGTTGAGCAAAAATATATATATATATTAAAAATCCAGTCATCCTGAAAGAGCAGTATCAGCAAACTGAAAAACTGAGAAAAAAGGGATTTTGGTTTTGTTAACATACAAATATTTTAAAAATAAAAGCAATATGAAATTTAAAAGAAATACTGCTGAGTAAAAGGAATCAAATTTACAGTTCCTCATGTTAAAAGAATATTTTTCTCTACCAACATGCTCAGCAAAGCTGACACAAATTTGTAAGGTGTTCTGTGAGCTTAAATCTATATTTTTGAGGAAAGTTTTCAAAATTAAAAATTCTCTCAGCCCTTTCTCAGATTCTTAATTTATTCATGTCTGGTTTTTGCATGTTTACTGAGCTTTGTAAGATGCTCATAAGTCATGCTCATAAGTAATCTATTTACATTTCTGCCTGACTGCTACAGCTCTAACTCACCTTAGCACCAGGCAGCGAAGTATTAGGCTGTTTGCCACCAATTCTTTGAAAATTGTGCATGCTTAAAAATACCCAGGGTCATAATCAAAGGTAAACGTAAGCAAGCAGTGCTTGTCCATGTGAAATTTTTGAAAGAAGAAACATATTGAGTCCTTATTGCTTGACCTGGACTACAAAACACATGAGGTTAGCTCCTTTCATGTGTACTTCTGCACTGCTTTTCACATGCAGGAACATGTTTTTCACATGCTCAGGAACAATGGCAAATCTGATGCCATTGCTTAAATACCATACTTCCAAAATGCCATTGGTATTTTTTTTTTTTTTATGGTAGGTACTCCCAGCCTCACCCACCCACCTCCCCATACACATGCTATTTAGTTACTATTGTTCTCCTTGTAGTTGCATTCATAGCTGCTGTTGCATGGTCTCAGGTCTGAACTCAGAATTTTTAGGAATTCACTCCCCAGTTGTTTTTTAATGCCTTATGACATTAATCTGCCTACTCATTAATTTATAGAGATAAATCAGAAAGCAACGAGACAGTGCAGGGTTGGAGGGGTGATATACTTCCAGTTACTCTCATGGACTCACTCCCAGCGTGCCTTGGAGATGGATTTATCTTATTTGAACTTCAGCCATCTAAAAGTTGAGCATTTAGTCCACGTAGCCTATCTAGATTTTTTGCATGCTATGGCAAAGATGAACAGGATTTTTTCTGATGGAGTAAACCTAGCCTTTGTTTACACCCCACAGCTTTGCAACAAAATAGTGTTTCTGGTGAGCTTCGTTGGAAACCGTGGAACTTTTACTCGTGGCTACAGAGCAGTCATCATGGACATGGCTTTTCTCTATCATGTAGCATATGTCCTGGTCTGCATGCTGGGCCTCTGTGTGCATGAATTCTTCTACAGTTTCCTGGTAAGTCTGTGCTTTTGCAGAGGGGAAAAGTTTGCAAAAATAGAAAATACCGTTACCCATGCAGCTGTCTTCAATTTCTTCCTGACAATCAAGCCAAATCATGTGTATTTTTAGCGCGCCGTTGTGTTGCTGCCCCTTAGGAGCTGCTGTTTTCATTAGAACCTGTTTCTGTTAGAAGTTGTTCTACTTGTTTTAGAGCTGAAAGTTTGCCCATTTCTTTTCAGAAAATCATCACACAGACTGCTTCTTTCTTCTATCCCTATCCATCATACATTTATTCTGTCTATGTTGTTCCTATATCTTGTGTCAGTTGTGTCTTCAGACTGTAGACTCTCTGAGACAGGAGTTGTCCACTGGTGTGTGCATCATCCCTATACCAAAAGATCCCATTCCTCAGTTCACGTTGCAATCCTAATAAATAAAAGAGTGACTTGGGGAATAAAGATGGCGTGCCTCTAGTGTAGCGGGAAGATTCATCACTACAAATGTATCCCACTTCCATTTTCTTTAGTTGCCATTACCCAGATGGAATGCCTTTTTATAATGTGATACAGGTGCAGTGAAAATGAATCATACAAAATTATGCTAACCTCAGCTAACTGCTCCCTTCATGCTGAATAGCAATAAAAGGTGTTTCACTGCTCTTGTTTTTTAACCGTTTTGCTTTATACTAAAACATGAAACTTTTAGGGAGACTGACTAAATTGTGGTCATTTACATGTGTTCACCTTCCTGTTGTCATATCTTTCTCAGCTTCCTGAATAGCAGTGAACTCCCAGCATCTCATAGAGGTGCGTTAAGCACTCTAAAATTTAGGCATTCAGTTCTTACTGTGGCAGAGCTCCTGCTGAAGTTGTTTTCCAGGTCTACATCTTGACATTAAAGTCACCTTCAAAGTTGCACAGACTTCAGAGGAGTCAAGATTTTGAGGCTTTAGCTGCAGAACCTTTTCAAATGGATGCAACTCACCTGCTAATTAACGTCTGTCTTAAAAAATGCGCATCGAATTGTATTACTCCTTCAGTGAGTAAGGGTTATTTACTGTAAAATACTGTCTGAACTGCAGTGTAGTTTAAGAAACATTTTAAATGCTTACTTTTTCAGTGACTGCTATCATCAAATGTCCATGATTCATGGATGTTATAACTGTCCACATTCCCAAGTTCCAGGTGTTCACTTCGTAGTGAAAGTGTTCCAAATCTTGCATTTGTTCCTCATATTAAGCTTTGTCTTGTATGGGATGAATGATAACTATCTTCCCTCTTTCTTCCTTTATTATTAATCCTTTCACAAGGCTGTGGATTTCAGATCTTGTGAATTGTGACTAATACCTTCTTCTGTGGACCATTTTGATAAATCACAGTGTGTCACTTTATATCTGTAATCTGTGTGTTTTGAAGTGGAAATACATATATTATAGATAAGGTCCAAAGCACTATAACACATCAATAGAATTGGAAGAGAAAAAAGCTATAGTTTCTTGAAAAGCACTTACCACATTTAATTGCTATTTGAGGCATTTGACATTTAAAGCAATATTATCTTCATGTATACTTTTCTTTAATGTTAAATACTAGGAAAACATATAGCACAGGGTAAAGAAGAGCAGTTTGGGGTTTTATACAAACATTGCAATGAATTTAACCTTGTCCTAAAAAGAAATGGCCCTAATCCTTTCACATGAGTGACTTTTAAATGATCCCATGAGCTCAAAGAAACAGTTTACAGACATGTAATTATGTGTGTGCATGAGTGCATTTTTGAGATGCAGCCCATGCATGTTTATCAGATGGGAAATAACATGAAAAATTAATTTGTGGATGTATCACAGAATCACAAAATAGTCTAGGTTGGAAGAGACCTCCAGGATCACCGAGTCCAACCTCTGACCTCACACTAACAAGTCCTCCACTAAACCATATCCCTAAGCTCTACATCTAAACGTCTTTTAAAGACCTCCAGGGATGGTGATTCAACCACTTCCCTGGGCAGCCTATTCCAAAGCTTAACAACCCTTTCAGTAAAGAAGTTTTTCCTAATATCCAACCTAAACCTCCCCTGGCACAATTTTAGCCCATTCCCCCTCGTCCTGTTACCACGTGGGAGAATAGACGTGGGAGAATAGTATGTGGGAGAATAGACCAACAGCCACCTCGCTACAGCCTCCTTTAAGGTACCTGTGGAGTGCGATAAGGTTGCCCCTGAGCCTCCTCTTCTCCAGGCTAAATAGTCCCAGCTCCCTCAGCCGCTCCTCATAAGACTTGTTCTCCAGACCCTTCACCAGCTTCGTAGCCCTTCTCTGGACTCGCTCGAGCACCTCCATGTCCTTCTTGTAGTGAAGGGCCCAAAACTGAACACAGTACTCGAGGTGTGGCCTCACCAGAGCTGAGTACAGGGGGATAATCACTTCCCTGGACCTACTGGCCACGCTGTTTCTTATACAAGCCAGGATGCTGTTGGCCTTCTAGGCCGCCTGAGCACACTGCTGGCTCATATTCAGCCGACTATCAACCAATACTCCCAGGTCCTTCTCTGCCAGGCAGCTTTCTAACCACACATCTCCCAGCCTGTAGCTCTGT
This sequence comes from Stictonetta naevosa, assembly GCA_011074415.1. Taxonomy (NCBI): domain Eukaryota; kingdom Metazoa; phylum Chordata; class Aves; order Anseriformes; family Anatidae; genus Stictonetta; species Stictonetta naevosa. The sequence continues at coordinate 72,526,981 of CM021697.1, forward strand.
TTGGGGTTGTTGTGCCCCAGGTGGAGGACCCGGCACTTGGCCTTGTTGAACTTCATACAGTTGGCCTCAGCCCATCGGTCCAGCCTATCCAGATCTTCCTGCAGAGCCTTCCTACCCTCAAGCAGATCAATACACGCACCTAACTTGGTGTTGTCTGCAAACTTACTGAGGGTGCACTCAATTCCCTCATCCAGATCATCGATAAAGATGTTAAAGAGGACTGGCCCCAGTACCAAGACCTGGGGGACTCCACTAGTGACCTGCCTCCAGCTGGATTTGACTCCATTCACCACAACTCTCTGGGCCCGGCCATCCAGCCAGCTCTTAACCCAATGAAGCGTATGCCAGTCCAAGCCAAGAGCAGCCAGTTTCCTGAGGAGAATGCTGTGGGGAACGGTGTCAAAAGCCTTACTGAAGTCAAGGTAGACCACATCCACAGCCTTTCCCTCATCCACTAAGCGTGTCACCTTGTCATAGAAGGAGATGAGGTTCATCAAGCAGGACCTGCCCTTCATAAACCCATGCTGACTGGGCCTGATCGCCTGCTTGCCCTGCAAGTGCCGCATGATGACGCTCAAGATAATCTGCTCCATGAGCTTCCCTGGCACTGAGGTCAAACTAACAGGCCTATAGTTCCCTGGGTCTACCTTCTGGCCCTTCTTGTAGATGGGCGTCACGTTTGCTAGCCGCCAGTCGAGTGGGACCTCCCCTGATAGCCAGGACTGCCGATAAATGATGGAAAGCGGCTTGGCCAGCTCTTCCGCTAGTTCTCTCAATACCCTCGGGTGGATCCCATCTGGCCCCATCGACTTGCGTACATCCAAATGCTGTAGCAGGTCACCAACCATTTCCTCGTGGATTGTGGGGGCCACATTCTGCTCCTCATCTCCTTCCACCAGCTCAGGGTACCGGGCGTCCAGAGAACAACTGGTTTTGCTGCTATAGACTGAGACAAAGAAGGCGTTAAGCACCTCAGCTTTTTCCTCATCTCTGGTAACTACGTTTCCCCCCACATCCAGTAAAGGGTGAAGATTCTCCTTAGTCCTCCTTTTTGTACTGATATATTTATAAAAACATTTTTGTTGTCTTTAACAGCAGTAGCCAGATTGAGCTCCAGATGAGCTTTGGCCTTTCTAATTTTATCCCTGCACCACCTCACAATATCCTTATAGTCCCCCTGAGTGGCCCACCCTCTTTTCCAAAGATTATAAAACCTCTTTTTCCTTCTAAGCTCAAGCCGCAGCTCTCTGTTCAGCCAGGCTGGTCTTCTTCCGCGCCAGCTTGTCTTTGGGCACGTGGGGACAGATCGCTCCTGAGCCATTAAGATTTCTTTCTTGAAGAGCGCCCAGCCTTCCTGGGCTCCTCTGCCCTTCAGAATCGCCTCCCAAGGGACTCTGCCAACCAGTGTCCTGAACAGCTCAAAGTCAGCCCTCCAGAAGTCCAAGACAGCAGTTTTACTGCTCCCCTTCCTTACTTCATCAAGTATCGAGAACTCTACCATTTCGTGGTCACTCTGCCCAAGACAGCCCCCGACCACCACATCTCCCACCAGTCCTTCTCTGTTAGTGAACAGAAGGTCTAGCGGGGCACCTCCCCTGGTAGGCTCGCCAACCAGCTGCGTCAGGAAGCTATCTTCCACGCTCTCCAAAACCTCCTAGACTGCTTTCTCTGGGTTGTGTTGTGCTTCCAGGATATGTCTGGGAAGTTAAAGTCCCTCACAAGAACAAGCGCTGATGATTTTGCAACTTCTGCCAGCTGCCTGTAGAACTCCTCATCCGTCTCCTTGTCCTGGTTTGGGGGTCTATAACAGACCCCCAACAGGATGCTTGCCTTGTTGGCCTTTCCGCTGATCCTAACCCATAGGGACTCAACCTTATCATTCCCAGCCTCAAGCGTGACAACATCAAAACACTCTCTAATATAGAGAGCCACTCCACCACCCCTTCTGTGCTGCCTGTCCCTTCTGAAGAGCCTATAGCCAGACATTGCAGCACTCCAGTCATGAGAGTGGTCCCACCACGTTTCCGTGATGGCAACCAAGTCATAGCCTGCCTGCTGCACAATGGCTTCCAGCTCCTCCTGCTTGTTGCCCATGCTGCGTGCATTAGTGTAGATGCACTTCATTTGAGCCTTTGCCTTCTCCCCCAGCCTTGCTATTGTTCCCCCTGGCACACCTCCAACAAGCTTTGTTTCATCCCCGTCCCCCTTCTTACCTAGTTTAAAGCCCTCTCAATGAGCCCTGGGCAAGGATCTGTTTTCCCCTTGGAGACAGTTGGGACCCATCTGCAGCCATCAGGCCAGGTGCCGAGTAAAGCGCCCCGTGGTCGAAGAACCCAAAATTCCTGTGTTGGCACCAGCCTCTGAGCCACAAGTTTATCAGGTGGGCTTTCCGTGTCCTCTCTGAACCCTTCCCTGCCACTGTAGGGATGGATGAAAACACCACCTGTATTCCCGCTCCGTCCACTAACCGTCCCAGCCCCCTGAAGTCACGTTTTATAGCTTTCAGGCTTCTCTCATCAATGTTATCACTGCCAGCCTGGACTATCAGTAGTGGGTAGTAATCGGAGGGGCGAACCAGGTTAGGAAGCCTTCTGGCAACTTCCCTGACCCTGGCCCCAGATAGGCAGCAGACTTCCCTACAGGTAGGGTCAGGCCGACAAATAGGGCCCTCTGTTCCCCTGAGAAGGGAGTCGCCCACAGCGATCACCCTTCTTTCTTTCTTGGTGGAAGCAGTCTTGAGGCGTGGAACAGACTTCCTCGCCCTAGGCTTCCTGGGTAAACTTTCTACCACATCCTCATCCACCACTGTCTCAAGCTCCAGGGCTTCAAATCTGTTGCATAAGGGCACCTGGGAAGGTGGGGCAGGTGGGGGGGGCGTTTCCTGCAACGTCGAGCAGGAAATGGTCTCCATTCCTCCTCCACTCCTGGGTCCCTTCCCTCTGCCCGATAGTGACCAGGCAGGGGGGTCCACCCCCCTTTGGGGAGTCTCACTCCGGTGCCTCTCCTTCAGACCTTGCAGGGAGTTGTTCCACCAGTCTATCTTCCGCTCGCACTCCCTGACGGCCCTCAACCTCTCCACCTCCTCCTTGAGTTCTGCCACCAGGCAGACCAGGTCATCCACCTGCTCGCACCTCACGCACACAGTATCTCTGCCTCCCTCAGACGGCAGCAACAGGCTCTGACACCCCCTGCATCCAGGGGCCTGAACTGCCACATTTTTGAGCGGGCAGTCTGTCTGGGTGGCTACAGACTTTCTAGAGAGATCTCTCTGCCTAGCGTGGACCATCGCGGCCTCGCTAGTGGTAGAAAGCCGTCAGATGAGTTGTTCTTAGGGGCGGGGGGATCGCTCCGCACTCCCTGCTCGCCCTGCCTGCGCGAACTGCCACGCCCCGCCCTGGTCGCTCACTCGCGCTCCCTAGGGGCTGCTTTTGAACGGCCGGGGAGGGGGCGCTGTTGGCTCCCCCTACGCCTCGTCAGCGTCCCTCACGAGGGCTGCCGGGTCGTGGCGGCTCCCTCGGCTGCCTCGAGTGGCCTCGATGCCGGGAAAATAGCCCTGCCTGTCCCAATTCCCCACTTTGCTGCAGAACGCGTCTGCCCCGGAGCCGATCGCCTCGGCAAGAGGCGATACATAGTAGAGCCATAGTATGGAGATATGTAGATACTATGTCTCCACAGTATGGAGACACTGTTTTTTAATTTTAATCCAGCCTGCTTTTGAATATGGGGAAAAAATGGTTCTTGTTGGTAACTATTACCTTGTGTCTGGGTTAGACTCGTATATAAGTATACATTTTAGCTTTTGATTTTGCTATAATCTGTCTTAAAATTTCAAGTTCTGTGCTATATTATCTCTCCTATATCCCAAGTTCCCACTGAAATCAATGTGAATTGTGTGTTTATGAAGCTGAGATTACAGAACATGGCTAGATGTATGTTTCAGTAGTTCTGATTATGTTCCTATGTAGTATCTATATACATTCATTTTTATTAATTTGTATTCCTTTTTTCTTCTACACTATACTTTTCCCAGCTGTTTGATCTGGTGTACAGAGAGGAGACTTTGCTAAACGTGATAAAAAGTGTTACCCGGAATGGTCGTTCCATTATCCTCACCGCAGTGCTAGCACTCATCCTGGTTTATCTCTTTTCCATCATTGGGTTCCTCTTCTTGAAGGATGACTTTATCATGGAGGTCGACAGGTTGAAAATCAGGACCCCTGTTGCAGGTACTGCTTTTTATATTAAAATTTGTTTCCAAAATACACCTTTTATGTCTGACTAACCAAACTTTGCTCTAGGGAAATTTTAATTTTGTGCTTAAGTCTCTGGGTAAAATTTCATGTGTAGGGTTGTTTTTGACTAGACTTTTCTGTTGTAATACTAAAATCCAGCACTCACAATTGATTTATTACATTTTTTTTTTAACATTTTCTAACTCATGCTAACATAAAGAAGAAATTCCTACATTTCCTAAGTATTTGGAAGAGCAACTCAAAGTGGATTCTATTGGTTCTCATCCCACCTTAAAACTAGTGCTTAGGATTTTCTGTGTTCTGCATGAGGCATGTGATCTTTTAATGTTTAGTTAATATATTCATCTGATTACTATTTAAGCTTCATCCAACAGAAATTTATTACAGAATCCATACTTCTGCTGATAGGAGATTTCCTGGAGCATCTCTTAAATTCAGTGTGTTTTTCACAAACATCACTCTTAGTGTATAATCCTGTCTTCAGTAAAATTATTAGAAGCTTTTTAACCGTTTCTTAAAAAGCCAGAATTTCAATTTATTACAATGAGAGATTTCACATGGACAGAGAGTTACAAACTCACTTTGCTAGAAAAAAGTATGTCTGATGTGTTGAGATCTTTGTACATGCTGCCAACCAGCCTGCAGGGAGCGTGGACAGAGAAGTAACTTTCTGCATAGAAAGACCTGAAAATAGCTTTTGATTAAATTCCTAAGGTATGATTTTCCCAAATGCTGAGCTCTTCAGACCTGTATGCAAGCATAGAACAACTAATAGGATCCATCCCAGATTGTGTGTGCTCTGTGTTTGTCAGCCTTTTCCTAGCTTTACTGTTTCAGGACCTACAGCACACAAATGAGGCAAAGCTCATTCAAGACTCGTCGATGTGGGGGAGTGTGATGTGTTCATATAGCTATTTGATAACCACGGGAAAAAAGGAACTTAACAAATTTCTTTTATAGACCTTGCTTTTTGCCACTGATCAACTTCAAAGGGCTAAGTTGGCTTATATTTGATTTACCATTCATTTTGGGACAGAATTTATAATCTGAAGTTTCATTTTGAAAAATAATTGTGGCCATCTTAGGAGAAAGGAAGCTAGATTTAGTGGAGCACTGATCTGATCCAGTGCAGTAGTTCCTGTGTGTTTGTGTTTCTTCTGTTGGATTCTTAACAGATTTTTGTGGTGTGTTTGCATGTGTATTCTTGCTGGCTTTATACATTGCCATTTCTGATCAAACACTAATCAAGAAAATATGCTGATGGTATATGAATGGAACATTATGCATCCCAATATAAGTGCTTTTTTTTTTTTCTTTATAAAATCGCACAAAGAGAGAGTCAGAGTGGATGTGTTTTCTATGTTACAGAGATTGTCATAGACTGTTACTTTGGTTGTATGATTTTGCCTTCATTTTTTCTCCTTAAACCTTTTTGTATCTGTGATTTGAAATGCAGAAAATTGCTGAAGATGCACAAGACAAAATTGGTTTGATAAAATCAAGCTGATGTACACATTTACCCACTTTGGGAATGTTAAATTAGTGTTTTTCTTGAACCCATACATATTTACAAATGAGTATCAAACTGTGTTATAATTCTTGAAAATCTTTAAATATTCTACATTCAGGATAACTGAACATCAGCTTGTGTCCTTCTTGTCAGCTTCTGTGAATAATTTATCTAATGGTTTTAAAACTGACATTATTTTCATATCTGACAGTTGCTTCTTGCTTTGGATATATCTTTTTCTAACCAGAAGTAGCAGCATTTGATGTAGATTCATTAATTTCAGGAGATGAAATGGGAATAGTTGTGATATATAGTAAATATAAAACTGAGTTTTTGTTCCTTGTGCTTGCTTTGAGTTGTTAGGCAGACTGTTTGAGGAAGGAGGAATTGGTAGTATAATTTGTTCTGCTTTTTCTTCTCAACTTTTCAAATCAGTGACTTGCTTCTAGAAAAATAATGACTTAAAACTTTTTGTCAATGCAGTGTCTATCTTTTCATCAATATTCTGCTGTTTTCTTAGGTGTTGGTGAAGTCCCCACTACAACCCTCACATCAATGATGGGTGCCTGTGCAAAAGAGAATTGTTCCACAAGCATCCCACTCATTAACCCAGGTTAGTACAAAACCTCACCAAATTGGTGATCAATTAGAATTGAGGGATTTGTGTGTTATTATTACAGAGACTGCGTGCGAATGATTGTTGTTGGAAGTCAGAAGTACTCAACTCCTTGAAGGCTTAGAGCTCAGTTGGGAACTTGTCTATAATTCAAGTGCTTCCCACACCTGATTTCCAATTGCATCAACATTGATTTTGTTGTAATATCATGCTGAATCATTATGCTTGAACATACAGGTCTCTTTTTTTGAGCTGACTTTGCTGAGAGGAAAAGCTTGCTGCTTGCCTGCAGCATCTTCACCTGCACACAGTGAGCCACTATTAGATCCATTTAGGGCGCATAAGTTGATTTTAACAGTGTAGCATGTATCAGAACGCTCTTGTGTATACTTTTTACGTGCATCTAGGCTGAGGTTGTAATGTAGCCAGAAGAGTAAAATCCCAGATTCAGGACCAAGTAACTGTCTCTTAATGACTTACTGTGTCTCAGCTAAGCATGGGCAGGAGTCCATCCATGCATTCCTAGCTTGTGGCAAATACAAGGAAATGCAGACTGTTGCAAGCCATGTTTGTGATAAGCAAGTTGTGTTTCTTCATGCTTGTTGCAAGTGAAAAGCTCAATTGCTCTACTTCAGCAGATCAGTCCATCCGGTTTTACTCTGATACCTGTGTTATGAAACTGATCTGCGTACCAGAAGGACACTGTCAACTTTAAATACACTTCATTAAAATAAAAGGCTTGTGTGGTGTGTTCTACTGGTGTCAAGCCAGTTACCAGACATTGGTTCAAGAAGGAATTTGTCATAGATCAAGCTGACAGAGTGCTTTGCTCTATTTGCCGTTTGAGGCAACAGGATCATGCAGGACCTCTGATAGTAGTGCTACTCCATCTCTCCTGCTCTTATCCTGTGACACATTGTAGTTGAGGTGTATGGTCTTCACTACAGTTGTTATGTTTGTGCAGTGTGGGTGTGTGCCGTGGATGGTCCACAGGCTTAGACTACTTACTGCTACACTTGCATGTGGTTGCTAGGGGCTGCAGCTGAGAACAAAAGTGGTCCCTTCCTATCCTGTGTTCCAGTATAACACCATTTCACATGCTTTATTCTCCCACTACAGATTTTTGAGCTTTTAGGATCAAGGGTATGTGGGAGAGAGCTATAAAAGTAGGCTTTTCCTCCCCAGCTGGTGTGTAAACAGCCCTCATAAACAAAATGGGAAGCTGTCTGACTAGATGGAGAAAACAGTCTTTCCCCAGGAGCTATTGACAAAGCTGCTACATTCAAAAAGTAATCAGTCAGTCAAAAGAGATGCAGTATGGCTTTTGCCAAGCTCTTTAAATGATAGAAATCTCACATTTCTTATTTCTTGGCCACTGTTTCTTTAAAATTAAACAATAATGAAAGGGGGCTATACAGAACAACTAAGTACACTGGCACTTAATCTTGGAGTGCTTTTATTCATCCAATAACATTAGAGAAACTACATTTAGTGAGAACTAAAGATTCATTTTAGCCAATGAATCACCTGTCAAAAAGTACTATTCTACCTTATGTCTTCTCCTGGGAAAGATCTCCCTTCTGGTGAAACTATGAGTACAGGAGATTTGCAAAGGCTGGTCAGCCTGGGAGTTGGTAGGGTTCATGGTGTAGTAGCATAAAGAAATCCACAGCTGTCTGTAGGATACATAAAATGTTCTAAATGACATCTCAGGGCCACAGCAGAGACATAAAAATCTGGCATTTTGGATCAGATCACTGCTGATCACTTGTTCTAATGAGATTGTGCCTCTACCTTGAGTTTTACTGGTTGAGCCTGCATTCAGTCATAACTCATTTTGGTGAGAGAGTTAACCAGCCTGTCTGATTAACTCTACTCAGTACTTTACTTAGAGAGCACGTCCTGTCTACAGCCTGCTGCTTCTCTGCTGCACTGAGCTGTCAGCCCCAAAATACTTGGTCTCATCTCCCTTGGAGTCTTCCACTCTTTCCTCCAAGGGCATTTCAATATCACTTAAGTCTTTGCCTGATGAAGTGCTTAATCCACTTAAAGGAACTTCACATCCCAAGTGTGTGGCCTTGGACTTATCCCTCCCCTTCATGCTCTTTAGCCCATAGAGACCAGTGCTAGAAAGATGCACAAACACTTCTTTGCAGAATGGGACATTTTCTTTACTCATTCCAGTCACAGGCTTGTTACCACTCTAGGCATGTTCAGCTAGGTCCATGTGAGCACTCATGTGTTGCCCCTGCTTGTGTCGAAGCTCAGTCTCAGAAGCCAGGTAGCTGTGGGCCACCAGATGAGGATTTTTGAAATGAATCTTCCTATCATCCCACTGTACTGCCCTGTGATTGACATCACAACACCAGAACCTGACCATCTGCTGTTTCCAACACCTGACCCAGTTCTTGCAAAAAGTGAAAATTTGTTCTCTAGCTACATAAATGAAATAGAAGCTGTGGCTTTTATAAAGATTGTTTTTTATTTCTGTTGTGAACAGTCATCTTCTCAAGCACTAATATTAGCTCCAAAAACATTAATGGATTAAAGTTTGGAAAGAGGAAATAGGAACAGGATGCAAAAGCAGAGGTGATGACTGAGATCACAATGTGAGTAAAAAAAAATTACAGATGTGACAGAGAAAAAAAAAGGTTTCATTGTTTCAATATTTGAGCAGGGTTTTTTTCTTTGTTTTTATCTGGAGTTATTAGTGGTAGCAGTGTCAGTAATGACTCTATAACTCAACAGGAAGTCTATCCTGATATCTGCTTTTGCTTTTACTTTTCCTTTTGCTAAGAGTTTCTTATATCAGGAGTTTATTTCCATTTAATTTGCTTGTGTAGCAAAAGCAGTGGTGGCAAAAGCAGCAGATACCACCTTTGTTCTGCAAGTACCTATTGCGATACATACACCACAGTTTGGGAACCCATGTCTTAAGTCCAAATTGCTTGTCTGTAATGTGAATGCTTTCAGTCAATTCACTGGATCTCAGTGCCCCAGATGTGATGTTTTGGGGGCTGTTAAATATGCTGTTTCAGTTAACTATTGCAGCAGGCTTATTAAACTGTGTTAGAAAAAGTGCATGAAGTGAGCCAAGTGAGAATTGCTGCTTTCACTGCTTAAGTAAACGTATCCCTAAAGAGAAAGGCAGAGGGAGACAGGAAAAGCAGCAGTTACAGTCCTGACCCTTCAGCACAAGCCTGCAGAACACCGGGAAAAAGTCAAGCAGGGCTCTTCGAAAGGAGGCTGTTGATGCAGCCACAGCATGGGAGTGCATGGTGGGAGGAATTCTGGCCAAGGCAGAGGGAGTTCCTCTGGGGACTTGTGTTCCAGCCCAGCTCCTCTGCACATTCAAATACCTCCTGCACAATAGTACCCTCTGTGGCTCAGCCAAAACCACACAGCAGCTCTGCAGCAGCGATAAGAATAGAATCTAAGTTTGCAGGCTGAGGTCAGTGAGAGTCTTTCATTTAATGTATATCAGACCTGCACTTACACACGTGCTCTGGTGGAAAGATCATGGACAGATTTACTAATATAAAAGCCAGCCTCTCCTGAATGACTTGAAATGCTAACATGACTTGTCTTGTACATTCGTAGGTAGAGGAATGATTTCACAGGAAGACAATCCTTTTGTGAATGTGCTTCTAATTCTGTGTTTATGCTGCTTCTCTTCTGCATGTCAGCTGTGCACTTAGAAGGCCTACTGAAAAAGCAGTCATACTAAAACCAGTGGGAGTACTTGAGAGGGAAGGGATACTCCCATGACTAGAGATGGCAACTCTGGGTCATTAACAGAGTTACTGGTGGGAGAACTGCTTGGGATTTTTGCTGTTTCTCTTCAGGCTAAATATGCCTGCTGCATCTAAGTATGTCACCAGCAGTGACATGCAAATGGATAGGCATGATCATTGAAATTCTAGCTGGAGAATATAAAAGGCAGATGTGTATTGCAGTTGCTTTCTCTCGTAGAGAATCATGGCTTTGTTTGATGAGTGATTATTCAATGCTGTGATTCATAATGGTGATCTTTTCCTGTTTATAGGTGAGGAAGAGGAGGATGGAATTGAAAGGACCTGTGACACCCTGCTCATGTGTATTGTGACGGTATTAAACCAAGGCCTGCGAAATGGTGGTGGTGTGGGAGACGTGCTCAGAAAGCCTTCCAAAGACGTAAGTGGTTTGGCTGAGGAAATGCGTTACTCCCTGTGCATCTCATGAATGCCAAAGTCAATTTTTGGAGGTTATAGACAGTATTTTTATCTAGTCTGCTCTAAAGTTACACAGTTGATTTATCCATGTAATTTTTACGTCCCAGATGGAATACTTAATGGGAAGAGCTATGCTTTGTATGATGATATTACTTGAAGAAAGAAACTCTAGGCAGTAGTTTATCCTTTCTTGAAAACTGGAGCATGTCATAACCTTCTAAGCACTGCTAAGAAGTATTGCTGGGTTGGATCAGTTTGCTATTGCACTAAGAATTATAAGTGCAAACTTTTGAAAAGGATTGAATGATGAATGTATGTCAAGACTCTCATTCTAGTACCTAAAGTGTTTCTTTAGCTGAATTTCAGCTTGGCATCTGCCCTGGAATAGGTCCTGTTGTTTATTTATACTGAACTAGCATCAAAGTCAAAACAAAATTTCATACATCATGGTAGAAGTCCTCTTCTTGAAGTCTTCTTCAAAATGCAGTTCATTTAAGAATTATTCGTAAAATTTGGGTTTTATGCATTTTGATTTGAGTTCAAGAAGAACAGCATAAATAAAGGTAATCTAGCTGCACTTTGTCTGGTGGGCCACACCATAACAGGATTAAACTCACAAGTGATATTTCATCAGAGCTTGCAAGAGTCCAGAGACAAATAACTGAGATCTGGATGGAAGAGCTCCTTGTGTGAGCAGTAGGAATATAGGTCCTAACTCATAGAACAGGAGGTTCTAGACTGGGGACTACAGACCATCCCCATAAAGTCTATAAACACTTACAAATTTTGAAAATTACCCTTGCCACTTAGTAGTAATCTGATGCTAACTACATCAAAGGATGTCACAGAAGGTAGCACATACCCAAATGACTGTGTGGGAAGCTGAGAAAATCAATGGCTTTCAAGTTAGTGTCACGGTGAAGAGAAGGACCTCAATTTTATGTTCCTCCTTCTTACACTGAATGTTGTCTCCTGTTTGCCACAGAATGACTTTGCTGTTTTATTAGAGATGTTAATGAGAGTCCAATCCATCCTTAGCAAGAAGGAAAATAGCTAAGATGTGAACATACAAAACTATGGGAAAATTGGGAATATAAGCATTTAAAAGTGGCATGTGTGTGCATGTGTGTGCATGTGCATGCTGTTCTAGGAAGACAAAAAAGTGGTCTTCCAACCCTGAGCCAGCTTATAGCCATGGCACTGGTTTAGCATAGTGCTAGAACCATCGATGCTCTCTGCTTGGACAGAGTATAGTAGACTGGTCTTGTCATCATGCAGGCACTCTCCCCTGGTTTCCAATTGTTCAGTGTGCAAACTTGGCATCAGTTTGGAATATTTCACAAGAACTTACCATCAGCATATCCCTATGTGCTACAGTGCAGTACTAAGAAGAGTAATCATAGCTGTCAGTGGGTACTAGAAACTGTATATCCCTGTTTCTGTACTGGGAAGATAATTATCTTCAGTAGAGGAGACTATAGTAATGCATCTACACTGCATCTGGTACACAAGCTAGTCTCCTCTTCCTGCTATAGGAAACAGCACAAGGGACCACAGGAATACTGAAGAGAGCATATTTGGCATATGAAGCCATATCTTCTTTGCCTACTTGTATAGGTAGTCCCTATCTATTTTTGTAAGTAAGGCTAACAGAATTTGGCTTATGAAAAGAAAGATGCATAGCTTTGCTGAGCTAATGTGAAAATGTTATTTAATATTTTAGAGAGGTGCTATTTTTGTATCTTATTGCAACCTTATTATTGTTTCAGGAGCCCTTGTTTGCTGCACGAGTTGTTTATGATCTTCTGTTTTATTTCATTGTCATAATTATTGTTCTGAACTTAATTTTTGGAGTCATCATTGATACATTTGCTGATCTCAGGAGTGAAAAGCAGAAAAAGGAAGAAATACTGAAGACGACCTGTTTCATCTGTGGTAGGTGTTTCTGAGCTATGGAGATATTAGATGCGTAAAGGCAAAAAATGAACTATTTCTCAATAAATAAAGTGTGAACCTAAGGGGTGGTTATCTTCTGGAAAGAAAGTCCGTAAAAATGTCCAAGTTTGGTTCTAAATTTATTCCTTCTCAGTAGGAAACAGATTTGGTTTAGGAGTCAAAAGGTAAGCTCTGCTAAGAGGTGACTTCTCAGTCTCTACCCAGAATCTGAGGGAGGAGAACTGTGTCTCACACTTGCATCATCACCACTAATGGAGTTGGTGCAGCTGCTGACTTTATTTCACAAAGCGTGATGCAGATGAAAGTACAGCTTGCTATTTCACAGCACAGTGCATTCCAGAAGGGTGACAATGGCAAAATCTGCCTGTTTCAGAAGGTGACATGAAATAGGGAACAAAAGAATTAAATAAAAATCATTCTCACAAAGCCCACATATGAATCGCGCTTATTTTGAGGTGCAGTCACAAAGAGGGGCAGACCTTCACTCCTCTGGGGAACTTTAGAAATACCTTCTTTTTTTGTAGACTGGGTGTTGTTTCCATGGTTGTACTGACAGGGATGAACAGCCACAGTGCACAGAGGCTTTAGTATCACTGAAGGGCTCTACAAGAGATCCAAGGAGGAGAGCTGTAATATGGAGAAAACCGTTCGTGAATCCTCTCCTTCCTCACTATGGCACTGTTCTTCAGAGATTCGACTGGATACAACAAAAAATAAAATGAAATTCTTACAACTACATCTCTGCAAAGACTCACCCTCACTGCTAGGTTTAAGTGCACAAACAGTCCCACCGCAGCTTAACTGGGACTATTCACATGCTTGGTGCTAAGCGCGTGCATAAATCCTCGCAAGATCAGGACTGAGATTGCATGCTGTGTGCTAACCAGTATACATTTAGAAAGAATCAGAGCCAACACTTGTAAAGTACTTTATAGCCTTCAGCATAGAAGGCACTGTAAAACGGTAACATATTTATTATACTGTTATTGTTATTAAGCAGAAATATCACAAAAAAAGAATAAACTGTGCTGAAAGAATTCTGTCAGGAATGCCTTCTAGCCTGGTATTTTCTTGCCTGGCAATTACTGCATGCGGCTATAGCTTTTAAATTAAGATCCTTCACATTTATGAACTTTTAAATTAAGTTAGATTCCTTTCTCCAACGTATTTAACGGATTTGGGTATTTTTATGTTGATTTTTTTTTAATATCAAGTTCATGTCTTTTGCAGGACTGGAGAGGGACAAATTTGATAACAAGACAGTTTCGTTTGAGGAGCATATAAAGTCAGAACACAACATGTGGCATTATTTGTACTTTATAGTTCTTGTCAAAGTTAAAGATCCAACTGAATACACTGGTCCAGAGAGTTATGTGGCACAAATGATTGTGGTAAGTCAATTTGGGCATGTACTTTATGCAACTGAGAGATGTTCTGTGCAGTTAGAGCAGAGCATATCTATCCTTTTCCCTCTGTCTGAACAATGGGAGGCATCGATCTGTATTTTTAAAGATCTCTTCACGTGTCTTAGTCTGCAACAAAGCCCAGTCTTACACATAATGAAAAAGATGAAGGCACAGGCCACAGTTGCTAGTTTGGCTTTCGTGCTGTCATGCTCTGTGGGTTCCACTCCCTCATTAGCCAAACCAGAGGCAGAGGAGCATGCATAACATCTGCTACTGCTTTGTCCAGTGTCTCTGGGCGGCTGTCCAGAAAAATAATGTCTCCTGCTGAACGGTGAAGCACAGGGTCAGTGTTGAGGTGCTAGCCTTTTCTACTGTGACTGCTCTGAACAAGCTATTGAAAAGACCAAGAACTTCTTCGGGGATTTGAAGAGCTGCAGAAACTCTTCATCATGAAGAGTTTATTGGATTCAGACTTGGATTCAGAGACAAAAATTTGATGGCACGGGGGCAGAGAGATGTTCAATCACATTTCATTTCCAGCTTACTGCCAAAGAGAGTTCCTTCCAGTGAAAGAGAGGGATGGGTTGTCAATGGTACCTGGTTTGGGGCTTCATTTTTGAGGAATTCCAGAACAGCCCCACAAAGAGTGGCATTCAAGGGACATTTCTTACTGCCTTTGTGATAGTCTGGTATACCATTTTCTTCTTGTGGATTTCCTGTCAGTTACTGCACTGCTAAGGGCCTATGCTGGGATTTGTGGCTGCAGGACTAACATATGTCTGAATCCCACAGGCGAGTGTAACCAAATGCACATCAGGCTTTGCTGTTCATGTGTTTCTGGAGCCACATTTCCTATGGAGAATATCTACTCTGTTATCTTTCATTGAGCTTTTCATTATGCATCCTACTCAATCTCACTTGTGAAATTCCGGGTGCCCTTATAGTCCTCAGCCTAGCCAAGGGGAAGAGTCTTCTCCTTTAACTTTAGCTGTCTGAAAGTCAGGCACCTGGTTTAAATAGATGTCAGTACAGAAAGCTGTATCATTTATCCTGCCTTAAGATAGGTGTCTAGGATGGCTGGGGTGACATACTGTGGCAGTGCCTTTCTCACTCCATTGAGAGCCAAAATTATTAGCTTAGACAAGAGTCCTAAGAGGGAGCTGGCTGAAGTTGGAGAAGATGACTCACATTGCACAGACCTGTGCAGAGCTTACCTTGAAGAATGGCTTTAGACAGCAGGTCTAAACTGAATGCTGTGGTGAAACAGAGCTTTTATAAGTGCTATTACCGCTATGTGGGAAGGCAGTGTAGCAGGTCATGGGAATTTAGTGCACAAGTACAGGGGAACTGCCTATGTCAATGGAAACTTAGAACTGCCAGTCCCATTGACCAGCTTAGTGCATTTATGCTGTTGGGCAGTAATGGATCTTCCGTATGACGTGTGAGATAGAAAACCTAAGACAAAAGCTTGTATTCTCTGCTCCATTACAGGAAATTATTCATAGTGTCAAGTTGTCCTCTAATACCTGAAAATATTTCTAGCTTATCTCAGAAATGCTCTTTAATTCATGGAATCAACATCTCTGGGCTCTAGGACTTGTCTCCTTTGTCTGTTCCTTCCTACTCTCTTCTCCCTCTCTTTCCCTGCAATGTTTATATGGTTTTTAACTTTGAGAGTATGTATGTTAAGTATTAATGTTTAATTCTGAAGGATGCATTAATATTCATAGTAAGTGTATTCATCCTATGGCAGCAGTGGTTTGAATTTTCTGATGCAATTCACTAATGTATTTTACGTTTGCATTAATAGTCAGAACTATTGTTTGAATACCTAAAACATTAACAGAAAAGTGCCAAAACGTGTGACCTCAAGCACTGTACTGATGTCTCAAAGACGCTCCATGACAGGATACTGGTGGTTTGAGTGGTTAATAGTAATCAAGGTTTTGGAATTAATAAACCCTCTGAAAGAGGGCTTTTTTGTTTTGTTTTCTGTTTTTTTTTTTTTTTTTTCCATGAGTATATATAAAATTAATGGCTGTTGTGGATGAGGGAGAGGTACATACAGACCTAGAAATGTATTGTAATGTTTAGAAGGAACGGAAAATGGAATGGAGGAGTGGGGAAAAAAAGAAAAACAAATGTTTGAACAAACTACAGGTGGCTGATATGGGATTAGTAATTGTATCTTTGTGTAGTTTAAATTCCCCAGTACAAAACCTAGGGTAGGTGTGCTGCAGAAATACTGCTTCTGTGAATCAGAATCAATTGGGAACATTTAAGTGAAGAAAAAAAGGACTCTTGCTCTTGGAGCCAGAGATTACTTGATACCACATGGTACAAGGACTATTAAGAAATTAAATAAAATAATCTGACTGGAAGAATGGAGTTTCCTGGAAGTATGAGATTCAGCTAGAAGAATTTGAGAGCTATAACTTTGCTTATGGCCAAAAGAAGATTCAAAAGTGAAACACTCAGAGGTAGTTTTACAGGTGTCACCATCTGTCAGTGCTGATGTAGCTTATGTGTTTTGTGTGTTTCAAACCCATCATGATAATAATGAAATTATATTGGAAATATGCAAGATGTACTACATTCATTGCAGCAATTTTTGGCCTTAAGACAAAGAGGGAAACAAATTGCTTAAGACTTTTCAGCTGAATGGAGGCTGAGAACCACTCTTGTGATTCTCGAAGAGGTAACAAAGTCCCTGATAAGAGATTTAAGTTCTGCTTAGGATCTAGCACAAGACAAACAAACTTCAAATTAATCTTTCACAAGGGAATTGGGACTTACCAGTGGAACTGACTCATCACCAAATGAGGCTGATAGGGAGTTTATGGGGATGTGACACTGTAGTTCAGATGGAAGTCCAAAATGCATAGCAAAGAGGCTCAAGGCAGAAGGGTATGCAGCATTCAAAGTCAAAGGCAAGAAAAGAATATGAAGTTTCCTTTCCTGAATTGACTTGAAGATAATGCCCAGCATATCGGAAAAGATGCAAGACATGCAGTGGATTACAATATTTAATAGTGAAATGGGCACTATAGACAAAGAGGAGGATGGAAGTATTGTTCAAAAGCATTTTTCACTCAGTAATGGATAGCATTACTGTACAATTTCTCTACAATTACCTTAAAGGAGGCTATAGCAAGCTGGGGATTGGTCTCTTCTCCCCTGCACTAAGTGATAAGACGAGGAAATGCCCTTAAGTTGCACGAGGGGAGGTTTAGGCTGGATATTAGGAAAAATTTCTTCACTGAAAGGGTTGTGAAATATTAGAACAGGTTGCCCAGAGAAGCGGTTGAGTCACTGTCCCTGGAGGTCTTCAAAAAATGCGTAGATGTAGTGCATAGTGGCATGGTTTAGTGGTGGACTTGACAGTGCTAGGTTAAAGGTTGGACCAGATGATCTATGAATCTATGATTCTGACATTGTGGCAGAAGATGGATTGACCAGCAAGTCAAAAATGAGAGGGAGAAGTTGTTATTTTTTAATTTGGGTGCCACTGATTAAGCCAGTAGGTTATGGAAGTCAGTATGGCTAGCACTATACGCAGTGGAAGATAAATGTGGAGAATGTCTGAATTCACAGTAGAATGTGCTGGCAGGACCTGTGGGTGATTAATAAATTGGAGATGGTTAAAGGTAGAGAGAGATCCTTGAAAGGTCACCTGTTGTTTGGATGAAGTGTGGCAAACCTTTGCTCTCATTTATTTAAAAAAAAAAAAAAAAGGTGAAAAGTGTGTGGGAAGGTGGAAGAACAGCTCAGTCTCAGGGCATTTTTGAAGGGGACAAGGAGGACTGAGAATTTACATTAGGGTGATACAGAATATGAAGTTCCATGAATAGTACACCTGGAAAAGCTCTGCTAGCTCTACGAGTTTTTATTATAATTAGGTAGGCATTTATGGCTGTTTCTGTAGCTTTAAGGGATCAAATTCTATGTTTCCACAGCCAGAGTACTTGGAGAGAATTTCTACTCAAATCTAATCCTCAAGGTTCGGACCCATCCCTATATATATATGTCGGTCAATTTTTGGAGTATGCTTCAGTAGCTTCTTATAGCTTCTTAATAGAAAGTGGAGTTTAGTTCCAAGTGTCATCCTCACTATGCCTACAACTATGGTTAGGAACCAATTATTAATTGTACTTTTCTACTTCTGTACTCCAGAAAGCAACATTGAAGTGGTTATCAGTATAACTAAACACCAGGGGAAATGTCTGCATTTTCTGGTAGTCTTGTTTCTTCATTGTCCAGACTCATCAAGAGCACAAAATATGACTGACTGTGATACTTGTTTACCAATCATTTGTTCAGCAAACAGTGAAGCATCTGGATTGAAAGTTTGGTGATAGCACAAACGGAAAAAAAAATACAGCCCTCACTCAAAGGAAACATTTTTGCAGGTTCCCAAGTTCACTTCCATTTCTGTTCCAGGGGTGGCTTGTTTCAAGGCATTTCTA
Source organism: Stictonetta naevosa (assembly GCA_011074415.1). NCBI lineage: Eukaryota > Metazoa > Chordata > Aves > Anseriformes > Anatidae > Stictonetta > Stictonetta naevosa. Next base: position 72,545,399 of record CM021697.1, read on the forward strand.
TGAGCTTGCATGTCTCTAGCCTCAGAAGTTCTTGGGGCAGAGGACTTCTTTTGCTTTCTTCCTGTGGAGCATAGACATTGGTGCAAGCTCATAATATTTGCTGTGATTTTGAGTTTCCCATCAGTTCTGAATTTGCTTCAGTGCTTAGCACACTGTTCTGAGAAGTGACTGAAGTAATCAGTAGCTATCCAGCTCATATAAAATATTTTATATTTATTTTTAAGAAAAAAGGTGCCATGTATAAAAGGTATTGTAAAACAACACATAGTTTATTCACCTCTAGCTTTTTAGACAGTGCCTGTTTGGAGATGTTGATGGGAATAAAGCACTTGAGATCTTTTAGTGATGCCCATTCTTCTGGCACACGATCTTGTATCAGTTCTTGGGTGAAATATTAATGAATATTAAATCAGGGCAGTAGGTATTATTATTTGTTTATTTTCCAGGCTTCTTCTATGAAGTCAGACAGGTATTACTTCATATCCAAAAATACAGAAACTTTGAAAAGATGGATACATGCATTATATTTGGACTGAGAAACTGCATGAATGATTCCCCTATTGGATTTTCTTTCCAGCAGAAAAAACTTCTCATCTGACCCGTTTGACCAGAAATTCCGTCCCTAGTAAACCCACAGAGATGCACATAACTTGTGTTGTATCAATACAGCAATCTTTGAATGTTCCTTGTGTCCATTTGTCAGAGGAGACAGTTTAATGTGATAACTGGAACAGAGAAGGTTAACATCCAAATTTTAGGCTTCTCTTTTCAGCGATGCAATTGATACATGCAGATTTCACCTAAGCATTAATAGCTGCAAATAGATAAATGCAGGCAAAAAAATGTAGATGATTACTGATTTTTTGGCAGCAAGTCAGAGAGAGATACGAATTAGCCTATGGCTTGTACCTCCATTCATTTGCAAAAATAAAAGGCTGTAGACATAGTAATTACATTAATTATTTTGCCCATTGAAAGAATGACAGACTTTAGAAAACAAAGCCCTAAAAGTTTTGTTCTCGCATGCCCTGTCACAGTTCTTAGCAAGTTTCATAATGGATTTTATCAGCATTAGTGCTACCTGTCATAACTACATAATTACAGCACCTAATTATATTATTACTTATTTACTCTAATTATGTAATTGGATGTAATTGGTGCAATTACATAACTCCTCAATCAGCTGAAAACTGCTCTAAAACCAGCCTATGTTCATAAGAGTAAAGGATAGATACTGTGATGCGTTAAGCCACGTCCATAAAGCAAGGCAATCTTCAGTAGGAAATTAATGGTTCTGTCCTCCAGCCATTGAGGTTATTGGGACCTTGAGCCTTTTATGCTGTGATAGTATCTTAATAGTATTCCTTTACACCTTCTTTTGTCTGTAAATATATCTTCCCTGAATAGCAAATCCCTAATCTTAAGCATATCTTCCGGCTATTCAGGATCCCAGTACTTCCACTGAAATCCAAAGAAAAATTCCCATCTCCATCATAAGAATTAGGCAGAAAAGACAGCTTGAGCAACATCAGCCTGAAATTCTGAATAGCAATTTTTCTTACTTACTCAGTTCTTTTAGACACTTTTGTGCCTAGCCATTGGTAATGTGACAAAATATTTTAACTACTTCATTTGTAACATTTAGAAACTTCATTTTGAAGGTGTCAGCTTAATTTTATTGATATTATTAAATAAATATTTGGCATAATGTCTTGAACATGTCCCTGTTGGGAGGAAAAAGGCTTTCCCCATTTGGAAAAAATCTATTTTTGTTGTTGTTGTGTTGGTTTTTTTTGGGGGGGGGAGGAGAGTTGGTTCTGGTTTGGTTTTAAGTACTGGAGTTTGAAAATTGAGCTGAGTTTAGTGCTCTCTTGAGCTAGTGCTGTTGTGTCTTCCTACCTCCAGTCTCATGCTTTTGCCTTCTTTTTCTGTTTGATACACAGAAGTAGGTATTACGTTCAGAAGCAGCACTGGGAATAATGCCAAGTGAGCCATCAAGGAGTCTCACAATAGCTGTCATTCTGCCCATACTGTGCACTGGGCAATGCAAACCATTTAATGTTGGCTTCCTTCTCTCTTCTGCCTTGATGCCCCTGGGTTCAGACCTTGGCAGTGACGCTGCAAGGTCCCGGCCAGTCTGTGAGGCTTGTGGGCAGCTCTGACCCCAGTGGAGCTGTCAGGTGTCAGAGGTGCCATGGCAGGGACAGTGGGCAAATCCTTCCTAGAGCCAGGCTTCCTTGTGGATAGTCCCTGGCATGCCACTATGTGGCCAGCAAAAGGATTTTTTGCATTTTAGGCAGCCTCAGCAGAAGCGGCTACCTGTTGAAACTGCAGAAGCAGGAGCCAAGCAGAGCCTGCAGAGCCTGACAGCAGTGTGTCATGAGCCTGACTGCCCACCCTTTGGCACTGCCAGGCAGCGAGCCGGACATCCAGCCTATTCCATGGCCATCCCTGAGCAATCCATGGGGAACCCCAGCTCTGGAGGAGGCAGGTCTGAAGGAAATACGAGTGGATGAGGTAAAGGCAGTGAAAAAACACTGCAAGGAAAGGGGAACAGAAGGTAGGCAAGCAGGAGAAGGGTTCGTAGAACAAGCTGTTCTTCACTGCTGTCAGTTTTTTTTCAAAGAATGTAATAAAATAATATGTACTAAAAGGGCTGTTGACCTCAGGTCTTAAAATATAACTTCTTTGGAGAAGAAAAAAAAAGTTCTGACATCCAGGATTTTTCTATTCTGTTATCCATTGTCTCTTTGAGTTTTGGGAGGCAAAAATTTTCCCTGCTAATTTTTCTCTCTAGTCTGTAGATACTCAACCTACCTCAACCATTCTGTGATAGCCTAATACAGCCAAGGATTGCTAAACACAGTATGGGTAGTATCTAAGAATGACTTAAAACAGAGAAATGTCAATCCAAGGTAACATTCGTACTGCAAAAGGGACACTCTGACGCTCTGGGTGTTTTTCACACACACTCTGGTGGTTCAAGCTAGACAATTTGAGAAGTTTCCTCCCCCAGATGTCCACCCTTCCCTTCTGTTGTGATTTACCACAACAATAGCAGAGGGGGCAGGACAAGCAATGCATTTGTTCATTCATGAGCTTCTGCAGTTCACAGCATGGAGTATTAATGTGAAAATTGTTGGCCATTTAAGTCACACCAGTCTGAACTGCAGTGCTTGAGGAGAGGACACACCACTGATTCTTTGCCTCTTTATTGGTAGGAAAAGAATCAGCAGGGAGAAAGGGCACACAGCTGACAGGGGTGACCCTGTCAACTGCTATGGCTAAATCTGCCAGGGAATGTGAGCTGTGGTTCTTAAACCGGCTCACTATAAATAAACTTGTATTTTTAAGGTTTCTTCATTATCAAAAATTCTAGTTCAACACCAAGTTTCTGATCTGGCAAGTTACAGACTTTGACATGCTCACAGGACTGGACTTGTGCACCCAAATGTTCTGCTGGAGTGGGGCATAGAGTTTATAACTTTGGGGAAGCTAATAATGCTTCTATTGTTATGTCTGATTTATTTGACTGTTAAAAACTGGCCTTCATCCAAAAAAGAGCAGATGTTATCAAAGCAAAACTTGCAAGGATGAGATGTATGTACGTAGCATTAAGCTATGCAACTTTTCCTTAATTACTTTTAAAAGACTGATACAATCAATGCATGTCACATTATGAGTACTTACTGTGGCAGTTATACCAATAGCACAAAAGCTGGGTGCTAAATAAGATCTGAGGTCTCACTGACAGGCTAATTTCCTAGGAAATACAATGTCAGTTTTGTCTGCAGTCAGGTTTTCATAAAATAAGCAATTAAAGAAATATGCCTAAATAGATGATTTACTGCTCCTATTTTTTGTTATTCTCAGTATAGGACAGCTAGCGAGCAATAATCTTTCTATGGCCTTCTACATGCAAGCAGGCCCTCTGTGATGTTCAGGGCTTCACTTCAGGTGCACCAAGTCCTTGAAAAAAAGTCATTTTTCTGCTTAAAGGCCTGCCTAAAACTTACAGAGGATCCCAGAGCCATTGAGTGGTGATAGGCAGTCACTGAATAGAACTGGAATTGTGCTTAGCACAGGCTCAGCCACTGCTTTTGCCCCTCTCCCCTCATATACCTGAGTGTTACCCAGTTTTATATTTACAGAACATATTACAGTTTGTTGCTTTTCCTTCTACTAAGTATTGAATTATTTTTCTATTGTTGCTTTTCCTATTGTTCAAAAATAACATTCATTTCTTCAGATAGCCCATTATTATTTTGCTTCTCCATACAATTTTGCATCTATGTTATTATCTTACAAAAGAGCTCAACACCTCCCTCTCTACTTCATAAAATAAGCAATTATAGTAACTTGCCTAATTAGCTGATTTCCTGCTCATTTGTGTGTTTGTCAAAGCATGAAAAGTTAGCATCACATGAGGACTTTGCATCTCTCTACAAAGCTCCTATTCTACAAGAGAGCTGAACATCTTTTCTGCTTCAGGGGCTCTGCATCTTTCAGAACGGGGCTCTTTGGTCCACCGTAAATATTTTGGCTGGCCTCATTGACTAGGTGATGTGTGAGGTATAGGGAAATAAAAGGACAGGTGAGCTTCCTTTGGGACCTCATTTAAAAGCTTGAGGTTTTAGTGGCTTTAAGTTTATATACATTCTTTCCAGACAGGCCAAATTAATTCTCCTGTTGATGCTTGAATGGGAAACCAGGGATTTGATCCTGCTTCCTTAGAAATGATGTCATTAGCTGGAGTGAGAGAAAAATCAACATCAACCACAGGTGCTACAGCACAGGCAGATGTGGTGTGTGCAGTGAGGGCCTGGAGATAGCCTTCATCCCTCCAGCTGACTCAGTGAGGGGATGGCCATGCCACTATGCCACACCATTGTCCCTGCTACATCCATGCTCAGCCTCACATGTTCTTGTTAACCCTAAGGGGACAGATCCCTGCACAAGCACAAGCCTGGCTTTTTTTTCCTTTCCTTTGAAATTACTTCTGAATAAAAAGCTGTGATGTAATTGCAATTTACAGAGTGGAACCTAAAACCATCCAAAAACATATTCATCCTGAGGTACGTGTTTTTTTTCCCTGAGGTCTGAAAGCAGTCAGTTGATAATACCCAGCACTGGTCTTTTTGGACCCTGTGGTATTGTAGCTCTGTTGTAAGCTTAGCTTGATTTCCTCTGCATTTGAAAGATACAGCTGCCTGTCTGTTGAGCAATATTTAGGCTTCAAGGACTGATTCTGCTGTAAGGATGGGTTCTGCCTTGATAGTACAGTGTAGTTAAAGCCTCCCTGTCCTTCTTCCAAATTCAGTTCATTCGATTTGCAAATTAAAATAAATGAGTCGAGTTGGGTTTCTGTTTGTTTGCTGCTGGCCTTAAGGACTCAAGGAGGGGTCTGGACATGAGGCAGTGTTCCTTGAAACTTGCACATCCCCACGAACATCCAGTGGAGGTGTTCCAGCTGGAGCGTCCTCAAGCTGAGCAGCACTGCTGCCAGGACATGGGCTGTGGTTCCCTGCTGGAATCCACTCCCTCCTCGACCTGCCAGAGGCTGGAGCTGTTAACTTTACAGGCAGCTTGCAAAAGCCATCTTTTATCCCTTTGTTAAGAAGCATGGGGCCTGAGATGGATCTGTGTGTGGGCATACCTTTATTCTCCGATTTCAAATGACGAAAAGGCTGTCCATGGCATTGGATAAGCACCTACGGTTGTGCTTGAAAACCTGGCAGAAGCCGAGGCTGTGTTCTCTTGGGAATGGAAGTATATGGCTTTACCTAATGAAACCTGGACCTTAACTGGGGTCATGGATATTGATAAGAAGTTCAGGCCCAGAGGAATGATGTGATGATCAGGTTGCAAAGCATACAAACTGAATTCATTTCATTTTGTACTCTAGGAGAAGCAAAAAACACGGGCACACTTCAGTGTTATTTGAGAATACTACTGCAACATTTGAAAACAATTATTGTTCTTTGTATTACAGTGGTACTAAGCTTCTGGGTTCTTGAATGAGAAAGGCACTCCAAAATTGTCCACAGCTAAGGCAGCTACAGATTCTGAGGAAAAGAAGGACTCTGAGTTTCCCAAAGATAGAAGGGCCACTAATAAAAGCACAGGGATATGAGTCTGAGGTTGTTGTCTTACCAGGGACGCCATTTAAAAGTAAATATGTGTAACTTTGGTTGGACTTGAAATACTGGGATGAGATTCTGCAAGAATTAGAACGGGGAAAAGCTGCAAAATGTAGCACTGGCTCTGAGTTCTCGTTTTTGAGAGACAGTAAGAATTGGGAGGATTGCGTACAGCAGTAGTATGAACTCATTTTACAAGGTCTCATGGATATGATGAAGTTGCTTGTTTTCTCTATCTGTTGTGGGAAGAAAAATCCACAGATCTGTATTACTCTGCATGGATAAGTTTCTGAATTTGTATAACTTTGGTCTCATTGTGCCATTTATCTTTTGGGATCTTTATGAGATTTTTGTCAGCTTTTTCGATTTGGTTTCAAAGCTAGTTCATGGAGTCTTCTCTCTTTTTAGTTCAGTGGTTGTGTGTATGATAAAAAGCTAAGATTGCATCATCTTTAATAAAAGAGAAGATATATAGCCTAAAGAAATCAGATTAGTTGTGGAGAAAGAAATCAATCAGGTTGGCAAATCGTATCTGTGGGACAAAGTGCAAAATGTTTGTTTCATACAGTATTTATTGAACAAATTTGTTGAGAAGATGGTTAAAAATGTTGTACAGAAAAAAACAGGAACCATTTTGTTCAATTTAAATGACATTGATGTATTTTTTACATCATGAAATCTTGCAATATTACCAACAACAATCCCTGATAAAGTACTTTACACAATTGCCTCACAGGACATTTTGAGATAAAAGTATATATTGGAGATTGTAAATTGGCTGCATCCAATTTATATGTAATGGAACCCACTACAGCCATCCTACAGAATTCAATAGATCAGGAATCACATTACAGTTCTGTGAGTTTGGAGTAGTAGTAGCTTAAAGAGTCTCCAAAACAAACAGGCAACTTTAAATCATATTTAATGAATCCTGTGTATTTTATACACATGTGATTAAAATGTTTTGTTTCTGTTTTTCATTTTATGGGGTGCTGCTGAAGGAAAATTGTAAAATTGTAACTCTGGATTTGTGAAACTGATCATCTGCTTGTTCTCAAGAGAAAATACATTTTAATTGAACAGAACAAACCATATCTAAATGCTGGATTGGAAAAAAAAAAAAGAAAGAAAAAGAAAAAATAAGAGGGAACAGCGGATCTGTACAGAAGATCCATTTCAATATTTTTCTAACAATGCGAGCAAGTGAGCTAAATGAAAGTATGGTACAGGCAGATAGAAGTTCACATTGTAGCAATGCATTTTTCTCTTTTATTGATTTGTGCCTGCAGCTTCTGAAAATGGCAGACATGAACCTGAGTGAACAGACGTTTCACCTCGAGGGCCCAATTTTGCTGGTTTCCACCTATTTCCCAAAGTCACTGGGAATAAAAGTGCCCTGTGTGTCCCAGTAGGTACCTTGTGGGACCCGGTGGGATCTGTGTCTCATCCAGCCACAGGCAGAGCTGCCAAGGGACCTCTCTTTGGCCTCCGTGCATGCAGGCAAGGAGTTGTGCAGACGAGTTGAGCAGAGGAATGCCCACAAGCCATGGACGACCATTTGAACACAGCAAGTGGTTTGAAAACAGGTTGCAGAGCATGTTGGTACTGTTCAGGTCCATATGGCTGAAAGGTGGCCATGGCTTGGTGGTGTTTTGTCAAGAGACTTCAAAGAGAAACCTGCATCTCTTTCCTCTCTGAAAAATGCTCGAGTATGTGCATTTATGCAAGTGTGTGGTAAATGCATGATCATACCTTTGTTTAAAAAGACAGTTGTTCTCTACAGCCCATTAGGGATAGTAATGTAGGATAGATAATAATTCTAATTAATTTTAAAAGAAAAAAAATGTACTTTAAGCTGTCCTTTCATATTGCACCATGTGTAAAATACATCAGAGTTAAAATGGACCCAAAGCAGAACACTGAGATCAGGATTGAAAATCCTGATGCCTCGATGCCTCGATGCCGGGAGTATCCTAAACCAGAACAATCATGCTGCAATCAGTGAAGCTATGCCTGTGCAAAGCTGAGAACAAGGTCGAGTCCTGAGCCTCTGAAAAATGAGTCTCCAGCTGAGTCTTTATATTTCCCAAAGATTTTGTTACACCAAATTGAAGCTAAAGCTAGAAAATGGACAGTACTTGCAAAATGCAAGGTGACAGGGGCAGAGAATTAAAGCTAAATCTCAAAAAAAAAAAATGCATACATTTCAACAAGTATGAGCCTGAATCCCATGCTACAAAAGATATGAAGTAAAGGTCATCGTTTGGAGGTTAACAGGCAAGTTAGACCCTGATCCACTGTTTGAAACCAGCACTTACATTGACAAAAAGAGATCAAAATTTGTGATATCCTTACCAGCTGAACAGTAGGTGTGTATCTAAGGAGCAGGCAACCTCTCTGTCCCCAGCAGTGGTATGATTCTGCAGGGTGTGTTTACATTGCGGTGGTATTAGTGGACTTCAGTATCTAGAGTGCTCCTGCTAGAATGCTTTGCAAAAGGAAATCAATACTAACAGAAGATCAGAAGAATGGGGGCTTTAGAGAGAGAGTCCATGCAGGTTGGTGGTGTGCGGATAGGAATGGATAAGCACCATAATTCTGTTCACTTTAAATGCAGTCAACAGAAATATTATTGGAAAGCACAGGCATTCAGCTAGATGTGAGCCAGCATGGCAAATGAACAGTGAATTTGCTGAGATGATGGTAAGAGTAGTGGGGGAGGGAGAGGGAGAATGAAGCTGGAGCTGGAGGCACGTTGGTGGTTGTGGTGGAGCTCCATGAGCAGCTCAGCCCCTCTCCTGTCACAGGGGTCCCCTACACAGTGAGCCACTGAGAGGTGCCACCTAGCATTGGAGGAACTGAGACTGTGCAAATCAACAGCAGCACTGCAGTGAGCTGTGAAGGAGGAGATGGAGAACTGCCAGGTGCCTCTGCGCAGAGACAGCCATTGCATTATGCTGTTCTTCTACTGAGACAGCTGGAACTAAAACAGAGCCTCCCATGCTGCCATTAAAAGGTTCTTTTTTTAAGGACATGTGCACTTAATGTCAGAATATTGAAACCATACCCATGTGAATAAAGTTAGTAAGCCAGTGATTCATTGCTGTTTCAAATCTCTATCTAGCCACAGTAGATTTCTGCTCAGTAGTGACAGTCTGTGTCCACATGCAGGCTATGATTTACAGCTCTGTGTTTTGTATCAACATCTGTTTAACAAAAGAAAAAAAAAAAAGCCAAGAACATTTATTTTCTAATCTCTGTACCAGATGTTTCTTTATGTACAAGATCCAGGGATTATATCAGAAATAATTTAATTATTTTAAATGAATAATCTGAAGTGTTTTTCCTAAAGTATGCCCTGTAACCACTAACAACGTAAAAACTTAGGAATGTGGAAAAATAAAGTCATATCTTGCACAAATCTGTAATTATATCTATTTTAAGGGCACAGATATTAAGCACCAAAACCTATCCTGAGATGGTGGTGTTGGGATTCTTGAAGATGTGCAGAGGAGAATATCAATTCTCAGAGTTATGATAGAGATAAGGTGGCAGAGAGTGATGGAAACAGCAGAACAAAGCAACGGTTGAGAAATGAACACATGCTGCAGGCAAAGAAAGACGTGGGAAGCCAATGTGGCTTCAAGGAGAGAAGGTGCCCGCTAATGCTGGGGTGGGATGAAAGCTCAGGCCCCCTGAGCACACAAAGGTTGTGCCATGAGCCCACTGCCAGCTGAAGTCCCCGTGCACCTGCAGGTCCCCTGGGTTTCCACCTGGAGGGGAGCTGGATGGTGCGGTCCTCATGCACTGGTGCCAAAGCTACTTAGTTCAGTTTGTGCTTTCCACCCTCTAGGCTAAGGTTGCTCAGAGTTGAAGGAAGAACAGTGCCACAGAAAATGTCTGTGTGCAGCTCCTGATGTCCTGGCCTATTTTTTCTCAATTTTGCAGGTCCAGGTCCAGAATTCATTCAGGGGCTTTGTTTCTAGGACAGGAAACAGTGCGAAGAGTAAGGGTTCTCCTTTCTCAGCTGGTGCAGAGCACTGCCTTTCCTTGCTATCCCCTTGCGGTGGCAGAGGGCTGCTTTGCCATTGCTGCCAAGGAGAGCAGGCATGTGCAGACCTAACAGCAGAACATGACAGCATAAGTCAGGAGAGGAAGGGAGTCACAGTGTGTTCCACAGGGTGCACTTAGCATAGGGCTATAGAACAATTCAGCTTAAGAGGGATCGCCAGAGATCCCCCAGTTCCACCCCAGCTCAAAGCAGATCGAGATGAAGCAGGTTTCTCAGGGTCTCATCCATTTGCATTGTGAGTATCTGCAAGAATGGGCATCTCACCACCTCTCTGGGCATCTGTTCCAGTACTTGCCCATCCTCCCACTAAAAAGAATCTTGTTTTTCTATTTAATTGGAATTTCCCATGTTCCAGCTTCCACTGTATCCTTACACTGTGCACCTTGAGGGGAGCCTGGCTCCATCTTCTACCCCAAGGTAGTTGCAAGTGGCAATACTCTTTCGAGGTCCCTTCCAACCCCTACAATTCTGTGATTCTGTGAATACTTGCCCCTTGGCCTTCTCCAGGCTGAACAGACCCAGCTCTCTCAGCTTGCTCTCATAAGCCCTTGCTCCAGTTTGTCAATGTCTTTTTTGGTACTGGGAAGCTGCAAAGTGGACGTGGTACAGCAGATGCAGTCCTACAAGTGCCAGCTGGATGTGGAGAATCACTTCCCTCGACGTGCTGGCTGCACCCTGGCTGGGGCAGCCCAGGATGCATTTGGCCTTTTTCACTGTAAGGGCATGCCACTGACTCACATTCTTATCGCTTACGTATGGTTTTGCCCACAGCAGCAGTGCTAGATCACATTCAGAAAATATTTCTGTGATTGTTTTCATCTCTTGGAGGTGAATGCCAGTGTTTCATGTCTGCTTGATGAGCTGGAACTTTGGGGTCTCTTTCTTGGAAAAGCAGGATCTTGTACAGTGTTTCAAGCTGAGTATCAAAATAGCCACATACACCATCAGAGATTTGAGGTTTATTATCATTCCTCTCCATATTTTGGGGGGGGTATCACAAACCGGAACACTGATACTGAAACTCCATGAGACATTCATAAGTTGACTGGCCCAGATAACAGTCCTGCAGAACTCACAGTTACACAGAATTCAGGTGATAGATTCTGTTGCAGCCCTCAAAAACATTCAGCCAAGTTAAAATAAAAGTAAATGCATCAATGACACTGCTAACGCAGACTGTGGGTCTGTATTACAATTCCAATCTTCTTTTAGTGGGAAACAGATTTCTATATTTTTCCGTGCACTGTCGAAGTTGTAGGATTTATCAATCTAGTATAGACCCAGCCAGACATATTAGTTTTCTTATTGCATAAAGATTTATCTGTAATTACCAAGGTTTATTTTTATTTTCCTTGAATTACTGTTGTGGTTGCATTTAGCTGCATAACAATTCCTGATTTCCCTCCGTATATTTTTGTACAGCACAGTTTGCTTATCAAATACATTCTTAACATTAAAGTGTCAAACAGGATTTGCAGAAAGCTATTTGGGTTTGTAGTTTAGGGTGAATGTTTATCAAATTGTGGATTAGCTGAATCATGCACTGAACCAAATTATTATTGTCTGTGATTAAATCACAAAGTGGTTATTGCCCTGTGTAATCTAAAGCACAAGATAGTTTAAATCTTTAAAATCCCTTTTTAAGGTGACTATAGGAGCTACATAGCTAGAGTTTTAGGACCAGGCAGTTTTCCATCCCTAGGCAGGAAAAAAAAACAGCTTTCAAAAGGTAGCTTGGACTGATCACACTCTGCTTATATGGGCAACTGATCTAGGAAAGAAATGGATGGACTTATTTACGCTTCAGACACACAGAATCGTTTTTCAGTAAATAGACCTCTCTGTACCTGGAGCTAAAGTATTTTTTCAAGGTGCTGGGTTGGAAAAGGGGAATGAACGGCTCTGCTAGTTCTTGTACCTGAAAGGACACGAACAGCCTGCCTAAGAGCAGCAGTGTCTGAAGTCTGTTTCTATTCATGCGGAGATGCAGGTCTGAGGGCATAACTGAGTCACAAGGGGTTGAGCTGTGCAGCGTTGCCCAGCAAGGCCACTTGTGTGCCACCAGCAGTGGCTCCTTTGAATGCCCCAGAAGCAGGGTCTCACCACCCCAGCACACACTGGTCATCTCTCTAAAGCCATAGGAGGCTTTTGGCAGGCTGCCACCCAGTTCCCATCCACGCAGCACATGCCAGCAAATGCGCATCACAGAGCAGAGCTCCACTTGCAGCCCAGTGCAGCACACTGAGCCTCGTAGCAATTTCCACGCTCATCCTTCGTGCTCCTTGGCAGCCTCTAGCTGGGATGATCTGAGTGCTTTAAGGATGCTCATTTCTGGAGCCTTGCTGTGTGGTAACTAATCTTGATGGCCATGTACTGGCCTCACTGAGTCACAAAGGAGCGAATGGCTTCTGCAAGACGGGAAAGTGGTGGGCTGGGGAAGGCAAGGGCAGCTGGGGAGGTCACAACCCAGGAGGAGTCATTGAGTAGTCACAGCTCCTTTTCTTTTCGTGTAGATAGGAGGGAAGTCCTGAAGCTGCTTGTTTTCATGTCGCAGTACAGGGTCAGGGGGTAGAAAGGGCTAAGAGTCACTGCACTAGGCAGTGCCTTCTAGGGAAATGAAAGTCTTGTGCAGCTGGTGGTGGTGTGGTACTCTGAGCCTATGGCGAAGGCACAGGCAGAAAATATGCATTAAGCAGCCTTCACTCCTCTACTTCATCCCTCTTGTCCTACTCTTTGACCTATTTTCTCTCATTGTTATCTAGTAATCTATTTTTTTAAAAGATTCAGCACAGTCTCTCCTGCTGGTTGCAGCTGATCCATCTCTCTGCTAGCCTGTGAAACCAACACCTCCTAAAGAAACGTCCGCTGCCAATTACTCTGGAGACATGGATTCAGCTCAGCGTGAGAGTTCAATTGAAGCCAGTTGGCTGTGCCACCAGGACAGGGATGGCTCAGGAAAGACTTTTTACAAAGTATAGAAACTCAGAACAAATTTCTTCCCTCTTTTCTTCATCCATGCTCAGGAGAAAGTCGCTTAGAAAAGTCCAAGAGGCAAACATAGCTTTTTAGTCTGAGTGTTCCTCTCTGTGATTCCTCAGGTGTGTGCCCTTGCAGTGGGCATCTTGAGGCTATGTGCACGCAGGGTACCTTGCAGCGAGGTGCTCGCCCCGGGTGAGCCTTCTCTCCTAATGGAGTCCTGCCAGGGGAATTTGCTGCTGGGGAGGAAGGAGGGAGTGGGTGTGCTGGATCACCACATGAAATGTCTGCTCTGCTCATGTGCAGTCTCCTTGGCCCACAGCCTTTTGGCTAGCCCCACCTGCCCTTTTTTGTCTTCCTTCCAGCTGAACTGACAGAGGGGAGGCTGCGGTTCCTTTCTGTCCCTGCAGCCTTCCTGTCTGGCTGACTCTCTGCCCTGGACACAGACGTATACTTAAATATGAATTCTGCAAGGCACACATCATGCTCAAGGATGGAGGGTGTAGCAGGAAGATGCTGTGATCTGTAGGTGGGCTGCTGCGGTTAGGCTAAGGAGAGCAGCTATCTTGTGCGAGAATGAAATAACAGTAAAAACATATTGCCTTCAGCCCCAGCTGCTTAGAAAGAAGGTTTCAGTACTTTGTAACAATTCATTTTGGAGTGCTGCATCCACATATCTCATCCTCTGTGAGTTAATTTCTGCTTGAGTTATGCCACCTTGCACTAGCCTGGTTTCTGCTTATAGACTGAGTCCTGTGACAGCTGTTTGCAGAGGTCTGTCCTGCTCCCTACCAGCAGCCTGCCTTGCTTGCACAGGTTGTTGGCTCAAAATGTCTGTGTGAATTCCATCTCGGGCAAAATGGATGGATTTCTAAGGATAATGGCTAAGGCTTGGCAGCTCACACACTTCGAAGTCCTGTCCCCATACCAGTCAAGAAGGTAGGTGGCAGCAAGTTAGAGGGCAGCAGGAGCACACCTGCAGCGCAGACAAGGCATGTTCCAGCTTTAACATGTGTTAGCTGGTCAAGGTCAACCCTGGACTGAGCCCATAAATATTTAAGTCCCTGAAAAAATGTATGGTGTTGTACAAACTTGTTAACTACCTCAAGTTAACTGGCAAGCAATTACCTTGGAGTAAAAATAGCTTTCCTGTAGCCAAGCAGTCACAGAGTTCCTGTCCCCCTGTGAACACTTCCAATTCACTAAATTTTTCTGCAAGGGAACCTTTTCCGATTTGCGTTGTAGAGCCTCGCAGGTTTGTGATTGAAAGGTTTTGTCCCCAGAGGCAATTGCTGTTAGTTTGTGGTTCAGGCTCAGCAAATAGGGCCATGTGCTGAAGCTAATTTTCATGCTGCCCTTTAATAATACTAGAGTTTTGCGATCCAATGAAAAAAACATGATAATATTGACCAGCAAAAGCATGCCATTCAGCGAGGGAATATAACTTGTGTGCTCATTATAATGGGATTGTTGGTGAAGGCCAGATAAGTATTTTTAACTTAAAGACAGGTTGTCTGATATTTTTCATGACAAAAATACACAGCTGGACTGGATTTCTTTGGAAGTGTATGCAGGCGAGAATCAAGAAGCAAAGCTCTTCCACAGCACTTGGGACTACCAAGTGAGAGACCTGTGATCAGCTGTTTCACCCAGCTATAAAAGTCAGTAACTTATTTTTATGAGACCTCCAGTCCATGCAGACCCATCAGCTTCCCTTAGAACTTGGCTCAAGCCCTTGCTTGATCCTCCACAACCTGTCAAAATAATGTCCAGATCTTCTTGGTGTGTAACTAAACCACAGCTGGATTTCTTTTTTGGGACTGATTACCCCAGCATTGCTGGGAAGGCAGATCTGGACACATAGGAGTGAGCAGCATCTGTCACTGAGCTCCCAGGACTCTGGGGCTCCTGATGGCCAAGGTGGGCTGGCACAGGGTTCAGAGTTGGCCCAGCCAGCTACCATCAGCACCGCAGCACTGTGTGGCAGCTGGTGAGTTGCTGCCTGCCCTGTCCCTGTCTTCACCTGTTCCTGGTCACCCCTCTCCCCATACAGTATAAAGTTATGTAGAGCTGGAGGGAAGCAGGTGACACTTGGGAGCCTTGGGAGGCAAGACGACTGAGCCAGGATGTCTGGCATCCACACGGGTTTGTGCGGTGTGCCTCTGGATGCTGCAGCGTGGTGGAGGGTCAGTCTGCAAAAGCCCTTCCAACACAGCTGGTGGTCTCTGCCTTGCGCTCTGGAGAAGCGAGGGAGTGGCGAATGGAAAACAAAACTAGCAAGTGCATTTCACAGTCCTGGCAGCAGTACTCAGCAAACATGAGAACCACAGTGATGGTGTCTCAAATTCCTCTCCCTCTGCAGCTTGGCTTTAGAAACTTTGGCATTGCGGTGAGTCTTGCCAAAAAGGACTTTAGCCTCTCAGCTGGCTCCTGTGGCAATGTGTCCTTGAGGTTGGTACCTTCAGGTGCTTCAAGCAAGAGAAGATGTGATGGGGGTAGATATCAGAGCTTTCCAGGAAATATTCAGACACAACTGCAGCTCTGTTCACTGTAACTCCTTTGAATTCATGTTCTGTGACTGTAGTGGCAGACAAATTTGCTGGCAAATGTTTTACAAAAAAAAAAAAAAAAGGCATTGATCCAGCAAAGTGCTGTGCACAAACTAAGCTTAGTCTAGGTGACTACACCTGCACTTAATGCTAGGCACGTGATGAATGCTCTGCTAGATCCTAGCCAAAGTAAATTTAAAATAAATATCAGAGCGTGCTTGTGGAAAATGAATGCTGGTCTTGTAAGCATACAGGACTGCAGCAGAAATCAGAGTCTACTGCTCCATGTGTCCGACAGGGATATCCAGCAGGGAGGAGCCACGTGATCTCCACCAGCAGAGCTGGTGAAAACAGGTTTTGATTTGAATGAGTTATGACCCATTGAAAATGGCATCATGCGTAACCACAGCAAATTGTCATAACGAGATCACGAGGCTCGAAGAAGTGGGCAGTGAGGAAAGACCTCATTCCGCCAGTGCACACGGCTGACTGAGCCATGGGCTGCAAAATGCAACGAAGGGGCACACCGTCTTGTTCCCCAGACATCTTGTCATCATAGTGACAGGACCAGAGGTTGTGCAGCCAGACAAAAATTCATTAGAATTATTGAGTTAAGAGGAAGAAAACAATCCAGAGCTCGTTTGGCTTTGCATTTAGGCTTAGCCAGGGTAACAGAGGGGGTTGGGCTAACCCAAATAATGGAAAAATATAAGCACTGTAGGTGCTTCCATCCTCACTGTAGCTTTCTGAGTTAGCCTGGGTGTTTCTAAACCATGTTCTGTCAGAGGGCAGGGTCTGGTGTTGAGGCAGAGCATGGCATGGTCGAAAGCAGCCCTCTCTCTGGAAGCACAGTAAAACTGTATTCACTTGGCATTTCCCCGGGCTCATAAATGTTTGGATCTCTGTGAATATGCCCACGGGAGGGGGTAAAAATGGGGGGAAATGGTGCTACCTGTGGGGAGCCATCCACCGTGCAGGGGACAGGAAGAACCATGCTCCAGCTCATGCTATTTCTCTTAAAGTTTTCAAGTGCACGTGTCTGTGGGGGCTTGTTGCAAAACATCATGCATATGATCTAACCACATCCTCCCACTCCCCCCAAGGTGGAGGGCAGAGGTGCGCTAATGTAACGCATCAGTAGATAGGGGACCTATTTCCCTTGTCTCGTGCATTAAGGCAAATCAGGCTGCTTGCTGCTCGGTTGCCACCCCTCCCAGGCTTACACCCTCCAGTCTCCATCTATTACATGCTACACGCAAATATGTGTGTCTCTGAGGATTCAGACTCATGCTGTTAGACAGCATCGCAACTTACATTTTTGGTACGATTAGATTCATAGCTTGAGTCCATGGACATCCATGTGGTGCTTGGTCCTTAGCAGGTTAGCCCTTGGCTGTGGGGCTGTGCTTGTGTTTGCTTGAGACGTACGGTCTTAGTGGCACACTGAAGCCCAAGCCATTCACAGGACCCCGAATTTGCCCCTGTGGGCAGCTGAACTCAATCCGAGATCCCTCTGCTCTTGCAGTAGGCACACTCCAGGCCAGCCTGGAGAGGGCTGCAGCTTGTCTCGTTTTCCTGATGTTGGCTCACAGGCACTGCTGCAGGGACAGTTGACAGATGGAGGCCAGCCAGGCTGAAGAGAGGCGCTGGGGAAATGTGTCTTGCATGCACTTCAAAGCAAGGCACAGGGAGCACAGAGGAGGTACCAGAGAAGTCTCCCCATGCATTTGTGCATGCCAGAGCCACAGATGGGAGGTGGATTTAACAGCCCACACCACAATCCAGGTGCACCAGTGGAGAACCAAGATTTTGCTGTTGGTGCCTTCTTTGTAGACAGAGGGAAGAATAGAAAGGGCTGTGTGAAATACCTGCTCAATGAAGTGGTTGTTAAGCTCACTTTGCTGTGTGTTGTCTGCTGAGTAGAAGTTCCACTGAGTTTTCATTTTCTGATTTTCATTTTCTGGTCACATACTGTTGAAGTAGTATTGCATAAACCCTCACTAACATTGCTGTTTCTTTCATCCCCATGTAGGAGAAGAATTTGGACTGGTTCCCTCGGATGAGAGCCATGTCTCTGGTTAGCAATGAAGGTGACAGTGAGCAAAATGAAATCAGGAACCTGCAGGAGAGGCTGGAGTCAACCATGAGCCTTGTAAAACAGCTTTCCAGTCAGCTTGCCGAGCTCAAGGAACAGGTGAGTGCCCTGCCCTGTGCAGCAACCTGAGCACATGTGGGTGAGTGCGCTGGCTTCCCTCAGGTTGCAGTCAGGACAGTGTTACAAAAGAGACTTCTGTCCTAGAAAAATTTTATCTTCCAGTAAGCTTTCTGAATAGACACACTGATAGGGGTTTGGGCTGAAATTGTACTCCATTAGCAACAGCAGAGAACAGGTAAGGGGAATGAGTTATGAAATCTTTACCATGGGTGTGTGAGGACAGAGGGAAGCTGCAGAAGCAGTGGTGGGCTTTGCATGTGCAGGTACTGCAAACCTGGCAGTAAAACAAGAGTAGCATCAGAAAGAGCTGCATACTGATAGGAGTCTGTAAAAGCTTTCTGAGTCTGACACATGGGGGTTTCCCCCTGCTAAATATCCACTATGCTGTTGTGAGAACAATTTGCTGAGCCTGTCGCTTCGCTTGTGTCGCCCTCTGTGCCCGTCCCTTGTCTCCCCTCCCCTAGCATACAGTGGTACTGGCCTTCCTCACAGCCCTGCCTCTGCCTCACCCACCTTTCTCTCACTGCAGGGTCAAAAGGCCAGCTCCCGTTTTACCTAAGATGCCAGTCACCTCTGGTTTGTTCATTACAGTTTCAGAAAAGCATCTTCATGCTTTCTTTATGGAAAGCACTTCCAGTGGCATCAAGTTATCTAATCATCCCCCTTCAGATCCCTCGTTAAAACTCGTCCTCCCTGTGAGAAACTTGACAAAGGTTTAGGCTGGATGAACTGCAACCATTGCTTATAGTGCTTATCCTACTGTCCTGGGTGGCTTTTTCATCCCCCTCCGCCTGAACCTGCTTTCTCCTGGCTTAAATTTAAACTCTTTGGGGTTGGGACCATCTTTTAATTCTGTCATTGTTCAGTACCAAGTGCAAATGCTGACACTCTGCAGGGATACACAACACGATAGCAGCGCAAGGAATGCACTGTAAAAACTGCCACTGGAAAAGAACAGTGTACAAATGAGAATGAAATGTCCATCCTTTGCAGGAAACAGATCTTCCACTTCAAAGGCATCTCTTACTTCTGATTTTTAATGCTGAAGAATAGAATTCTACTCCCTGTTGTTTTGCTTATATGTATCTTGTTCTGTGACTGCTAAATAATAGTAAAAAGTAAAAAGAAAAAAAAAAAAAAGAATCTCAACTCGTCTGTCTCTCTCTGCCTTTCCACCTTAGATGACAGAACAAAGGAAGAATAAGCAGAGGCTGGGCTTTCTTGGATCAAACACACCCCATGTGAATCATCACATGCCACCACCCTGATACCATGGGGAGAAGCCGTGACTAGCCTTTCATCAGTATTCCTGCTTTATTATAGAATAAAAAGCTGAGATTGAGAGGAGTGAACAGTGCCTATTGTTACAAAGTTAGAAACAACCAAGTGCCAAGATGTTAAGTGGTTTAGCTCTGGGAACAATTTGTAGCTGTTTTTCATGGTTGAAAGGGACCACGACCTAGAATGCAAGAGATACAAGGGAGCTCGTTTGTATTCATTCAAGGGGTCTGACTCAGCTGGGTTTGCGCTCTGCAACTCAATGGCTTCGGTGGTAGCTGCTGCCTGTGATGGAAGTCAGGGCAGCGCTTGGCCGCATCCCTCAAGCTGCCTTCAGCTTTCTCCTCAAAGTGCTGGAATAACCAAGACAAGCAGAAGAAGGAGAAATGTTTATTAGCGCAAATATAACAGCTTGGTTCAGAATCAATAGAAGTTGCTCCTTGCCTTACTTGCCAAATAGCAACATTAGTCATATTTGCTTGGCATCTACTATTTTTTAATTACCATAAATATGTCAGTTGGGTAAGCAATAATGTTGCTTCAAGTAACTTCTACTAGGAGGGAAAGGGGAGAAACCTCAAAAGACTGGAAAAAAAAGGGGCGAGAAAAAAAAAGAAAAAGAATTGCAAAGAGAAACATTAATGCTTTTGAATTTTAGCTGTCACCATGCAATTTCTTATTTATAACATGGAGCACAATGGATCTACAGCTGTGGGAATGTTATGCACATAACACTGACAACATAACTGGAAGTGATTTCTTTCTCCTGGATTCAGATGTTCTCGATTAATGTGGCCATGAGATTTCACATACTGAGGAGTTAAACTGTTTTTAAAATTCAAGTTCCAATGGAGGATTCAGGAAAAAAATACATATTTCTGTAGTTTGAAGCATGTATGGATTTTTTTATAGATATTTTTTATTTTGTAAAAAGCTTAGAAGTGCCTTTCTGTATGGAGCCGTAATGGTGTCATTACCTTCCATAAACACACTGTCAGAGAGAGTTGACTTTAGTAAATAAGCACCATATTTTGCCAGCTTTCTTCTGAGCTGAAGATCATGAGCTTAACCTTCCTCTGCCTGCTCTTCCTCATTTTCGGGGGTTGCAGGATCAGCCTGGGTGACAGGGGACAGAGACAGATGCCAGAGGAGCTCTCTTCCAGCTCTAGACTCTAAGAAAGGCAGCAGCCAAATCATCTGTGCAGGTTTTTGGTGTATTCTGTACTTCCTGGGATGGTTTGAAAAGGAGAGTTACAAGTTATCCACAGAGCCCAAGAAGCATTTAGGGGAAGATTTTCAGGGCACAAATGGAAGTTGTGGTCCCAGTTCACTTTTCATTTGCTTAGATTTTGGATACCTAATTGTCTTTAGTGCATTTGAAAATGTCCCAGTTAAAGTGGAGTCACTTTCTAAATCAAATTATTTTTACAATAAGTTCCACCTGAAACTTACTCATTTTGTTACAAAAGCCATTTTGATAAAGGGTGAAAATACTGTTGGCTCCAGTATTTCTAGTATCTCCCTGAAAAAATGCTGTCTTGTTAAGACACAATTCAAACCAGCAGACCTAGAATAAAGAGAAGGGAGGAGCACTTCCCTCCTTTCATCCCAAATTCAAGCCTGTTCTTGGAAGCCATATCCTTTTTTGTGTGTGTGTCAATGAGGTGGATGAGATAAAAATAATGTACTTTAGGGTCTGGCTACCATTGGAGCATTTCCCATTGGCTTCTGTTGGGTCCTTCAAATACACTGTGTGAAAAGCAGAAATCTGTGTATTTTCTGAAAAGAAACTGTCTGTTGACTGTAAGGATATTTAGCACCTAGAGCATCCCGGTTGTGAGAAGTGATGGCCTTCCCAAGTGCAGGGTGTATTTTTCCTGTATGAAACTCTTCTGGAAACCTTGATCCAGCCAGAGCTCTGCCTTCACGTGCTAAGGCAAGGAGCACGTGGTGATCATCAGAACCAGCACAAGGCTGATGAAAGCGAGCAGTGGGACACAAGGGTGGGGAGCTAAAGTCATCTACAGCTCCTCTGGCAGTGTTGGGATCGCAGCCTTGGTGCGTCCAAACCCCAGTTGTTTCGTGGGCAGGAGGAGTGCTTGAAGGCAGCGTGGGCAGCCCCAGGGCTGGTCGGTGCTGCGGAGTGCTGGCCGATGGCAGGAGAGCAGAGCAGATGCTGTGGCACAAAGAGCTGATGGTAGGTAAGCTGCTAGGCAAGAGGAGAGCTCCAAGCGGAATACAGAAGAGCGTTTGTCTTCGGTGAATGACTGGGATCTTTTAGGAATAAATCTCAGAGTATACCTTCATGCTTACTGTTATAAGGCTATGATGCTACTGCTCCAGCATAGCTGTGCTGGTGAAACCCCCCTCAGTAAGGCTTGTCTGTGAGGACAGGCTTCATGTAGCAATTATCGTCTGACACTGAGAGACGTACAGTGAATTTTTTCTGGGAGTTTGCATCAGCCACATGCCGTGCAGTAACCAACCCATGGAAAATAAGGCCAGATTTGCCTCTCTGACTAGTCCTATTGTAAAGCATGAAGCCAAAGGAGTTGCACACAAACATAAAGTCAGTGGTAAGTTTGTAGAGACTCAGCCCCTGCAGCTGTATTAATTCAAATGAGTTTATGCAGCCCATCAGATCTAGTCACAGCTTCTGTTTCAATAGCAATTTCCACTTCCTCACGCATATGTATGGCCATTAAAGGTATAGAGCACAGTTTATCAGAACTAGGATGAATTATTCACTATTTATTGGGGAGTTGCTACAATTGGAAGTGGTTGGCACTTTTGTTGTTTACACTTGGAAAAGCAGCTGAACCACTGTGCATCACAGGAGGTTTCTGCTGCTTGAGGCAGAACCCTTGAGACTTGATGCATTTGTGCCCTGAGCTGGTGTGGTTGCATGCTGCTGGTGCTCTGTCTGGTGCCCTGACTGACATCCCCCTCAAGAACCCAAATTTTGCTCTTGAGAAGGGAGAGCAAAGCCATCAAGAACTAAGAGCTAATAGGTGCCAATTAGCCTTTGCCACATTGCCTTTCTGCTGTTTATAGCTTCAGAGAGAGCCCCCTGTAATCGATGCAAGTAGGTGATGCTACTTGCACAGACTGTAAATACATGTCACTGAGCGCTCTGACGTTTTTGCTGATTCTGCCACAGCTTAGGCCCTGTCCTGCAGCTCTCATCCATGCAAGTAATCTTTACCCATCCATGTGGTAACTTCAACAGGAGGCTTTTTACTTGAATAATAGTTGCAGGAGCCAGAGCCCAAGCCTTAAAGATTGTGAAATATCCCCATCAATGAGTTTATAACAAGGGAAAAAAATCATTGTTTTACACTTATATTTATATGTATATCTCTGTTTAGTACAGCTGGGGTATCTTTTTCTTAGGCAAGCATCATCATTTGCATAGCCTATTTATATCAAATGATTGCAAAGCTAAAACATCTAAGAGCTTTTAATATCTTAGAGGGATTTATAATTATAAGCTCCTTGACAGTTAAAATCTACTTAAGTAAATGTGTCCATTGCTGCTGAATGTACCTTTTAATAAAGTATGTCATTTAATATATGTGTTTGTCTCACTTATTCTTGGTGCTACAGTGTAGGGAAATATGTGTTGCTGAATTGAAGGCTTCTGGGAAACATGGAGCATTTGTCCCACTTCAGAGACTGGGCTGTTGCAGTAAATGTTCCAGGGTTATGCCTCAGTTTCTTCTACGCAACAAATCAGGTGCCATCAGCACAGTCCTGAATGGAGAGAGGCCAAGTCCAGCAATGAAAGTGAGGATTTACTTTGCATCAGGCACAGAGCATTCCCTTCAGGAGAAGGGATTGGATTGCTGGAGGAGTGGTGACAGGCATATAATTTGCTTGAGTGCTTTTTGTTCTCTGCTCACTGTCACTGAGGTGACGGCTGCAAGCGTCACTGATGGTGCCCAATGCCCCCAGGGTATCCTGTTGCACATTGGCTCAGCCCTCAGCCCCGGGGAAGCTCTCACCGCCTGCTTGGGTCTGGCCTGAGGAGTCAGTGAGTCACTGTGGGGCTTTGAGCATCCTGAGCATCGCGTACAACAGTCAGCGGGGCCTGAGTGACTCCGTGTCCTCATGTGCCTCATGAGGGCAACTGGGCAGCCCCACCAGGGCTCGCAAGCAGCATGTGATGCATGTGCTCAAGTGCATGCTTGTGCAGCTAATCTCTGCTTCCAGCTGTCAACATCCTTTCAAGGCAGAGTTACTGGTGGTGCTGCAGAACCTGTTACTTCCATCACAGCCTCCCCTTGCCAGTTCAAGTCTTTATTTTGGAAATCCAGCCCCCAGATAATGGGAGTGCACAGGTTAAAGGCTTAAAGGCTCTCTGTGACTTCTGCTGGGGTGGAGGGTTGGGAGGGTGGGGGGTTGTGTGTGTGATTTTTTTTTTCTGACTTTTTTATTTCATGTTTTCAGTGTAACTGTTTCAAGTAGCATATTGAGAGAGAGACCAGGAGGTTTCCCCTCTCTTCTAGGTGAAAGGATTGAGGAAGACAAAGAGCCAGAGGCCATTGTCTCTTTACACCCAGATGACTCCGGCTGAGGAAATCTGTGGTCTTGTGAAAAAAAGGAAGTACCCTACAAACCTGGGACAGAAGAACATATACAATGTACAAGCTTCTTCTTTTTCTTCCTTTTTCTTTTTTTTCTAGCTGTGTTTATTACAGTAAGTCGGTATTTATGAGGAAAAGAATGAGGTCTTGGTGAGAAAAAAAGACTGTTAATTAATAAGAAAAATCTTATTAAATGGAGCATACTGTTATTTCTGTGCACTCGTGATACCAACCTGCCAAGTTTTTGAGTGGAACAGACTTTATATTACATTCTAAGGTATGACTGTAAAGTTAAATAGAAAGGAGTTTGTTTGCTACTAGTTTTTTTAGATCATCTGCAAAATGCATGTCCTAAGAGAAAAAGTGTTTTCATACAGTAAGCTTTCAACCTAAGATTATGGACATATTAAAAGAAAAGCCCCCAAACCAGAATTAAGCTCCTCAGCCCAAATGGTGGCTGTTTCACACATGAAACTTAGAACTGGGGCTTCTGTTTTCAATACCTTTCTCATTCAAAAGGCATTCCAGGGAGCAAGCATCTCCCTCAGCATCAGCCATGCAGATTTCAGTGGACTCACACCGGTGTGCCCTGAGAGCGAATTAGGCTCATTAGTTTCCACAGTCACTGCTGTTGTGACAAAAGCAACTGCAAGCGAGGATGTTTGCTTTGGAATGAGCATGCTTGTTTTCTGGGGATGGTGGCCAAGTTTATTTTTAAGCTGAGAAAACTGAGATTCCAGTCTGCTAACCTTTCTGCTGTCCCAGGATGCCCACAGGAGCAACCGGCAGTGTGGCTCCTGTTTGTAGGCGCTTGGACTGAACGTTCCCTATTTGCACAAAATCATCCCAAACAGACATGAAATGACAAAAAAGGAATTCAAACTCCAGGAATTTTAAATGTGGTGCGTAATGCTATCATCAGTTCACACTTGCCTGGTCTATTTATATGCTGTACTTTTTTAGTGTGAAGCAGGAAGTCGCGAGGCACAAGACAAATAGCCTTTATAACTTGGCTATTTTAAAGTGTTTCTGTTGCTGCAAACAGCCAACAGTTACCTATTTTTATTTTTGTACAACAGATTTCTTACCCTACGCCCCCCACCTTTTGCCATCTCGCTCCATGTGTCCACCTCTGCTGCTCTGGTGAGGGTGAGACCTGGCCATGTCCAGAACACCCCAGGAGGGCTGGGAAGCCAAACCAACAGACTCAGCTCGTAGGAGCACAGATGACCTGGCAGTGTCATGTCCTTATGACTCTAAAAACTCCATTTAAACATTGCAGACCGTGTTGTCAACTAGTGCATTATCTAACTTGGTACAAGCAGGGTTTTTTAACAGTCCTTGAGGAAAATTATTGCACAAGCTTCAACCAAGTCATGGAGCTTTAGGCTGTCTAAAGCCTGTTAAACTGTGGAGATGGCAAAGTGATACAAAGTGATGAACGGCTTCTGCTCCAAATCTTAACAAAACCCACTGGAGAAAAGCAGCACGCCACCCATGGAAGCCAGCTCAGAGATGTTGCTTGAGTCTGGCTGAGCCCCATTCTGGCAGTGTTTTGGGTGGCTGAGGGACAAGAGCACCGTCACAGCAGGGCTGCTGCCATGCATGGTGGCGGGGAGCAGCTGCAGACACTAGGCTCTGGGGCCAGCCAAGGCATTGCATTACGTGGGTCCTACCTTCCCACCCGCCCCCACCATTCAAAAGCCCGTGAGTTCATCCAGATAGGAATAGTGGTTTGGGGATTTTGTTACAGCATGAAGGCTCCATATCCCTTTATACAATACTCCCTCCTGGCCCCCAAATTTTGCAGCATGCTGTGTTCCCAATAGCACAGAGTTGCCATGTAAACCATGGACTCTGGCACCTCGTCATAATTTTGTGCAATGGCCTTCAACTGTGATATGTCAACCCACATTTCTTAATCCTCTCCTAGGAGCATTTGCTCTCTTCCCACAGCTGTAAGGGTGTATTCACCACTCTCCCTTCCCTGCCATGCCAAGTTTTATGGCGCGAGACATCCAAGAGCTCTGCTAGCTTGGGAGCTGTAGCAGAGACTGTAGCTGTGCTCAGCCAAGCACAGGGTGACTTTGAAACAAGATTCAAAAACAACATTTTCAGTCTTCGTTGCTCTTGGACTATGGCAGTTGGCTGAGAGTTTGTATTTTTCAGGTCAACTTCTGCTGTTTTTTGAGGGTGGCTGAGGCCCATTTGTAACCCACCAGGGAGCTGTAACAGTGGCTTTTTCTGGCCTTAAAGTGTTTACCCTAATTTGATAAAGACAACAGAATTCTTGGTGTCTCCAAAAAAAACCCCAAGCCTTCATCTTTCTGTTTTGATCGCTCTCAAAATGTGTATGTGTGTGATCATGTGTGGTTTGCACACATGCAACTCCATTTGAGGGTATTTGGGAACACTGGCATGCAGAAACAAGGGCGGGTTGGCTGCAGACCTAAACAAGCAGAGCAGCTGGTGTTGCGAGCACTGCTGTCCCATGGGAAATGCAGATTTTTCTGCCTGTGGCAGAACTTTGCTGCTACAGGAGAAGGAGTCAGGAGAGGAGAGTGTGGTCCCTGGAGACGTCCTGCTCTTCTCGTGAAGTGTAACATCTGCCTGAGCCCCTGGTTGCTCAGCTGGGAGTTGGGGAGATGCTTGTGGGGGGGCATCATGCACCTAGCCAAAGACTGCGGGAGTTGTAAATATGCTGTGCTACAGACATAATTTATCATGCAGAACAAGAAAGGGGAGGAAGTAAAGTTCAAGGGAAGGTCTCAAGTGTACGGGGAAATGTCGTCAGGAATGGTGGTTGTACTGGTGGGGTTTACAAGAAGGTTACTCTCAAGTTATCATGAAGAGTTGTTATCAGAGGTTGACTGGCCATGTCTTTGTCAATCTTGGTTGTCTTTTCAGAGCACAGGACTTACCCAGAAGCTACCAGTCCAGTGAAAAAGCTGTTGCTCAGGGTCCTTGGTCTACGAAATTTGTTTTTTTAAAAGTTTGTCCACAGCACCTCACTTGGGATGAGTGCTATTTTACATGGTTAGCACAAATCTAAATAAACACAGAAATATAAACTGAGCTGGAAATTTACTGAGTACAAGCTGTCTTGCAAAATTGTCTGTGTTTCCTGGCTCTGGATGGGATGGAAATACCACAAAACTCGTTTCTCTCATAGTAACGTGATACTTCTGCTTCCGGGCTCAGCTGAAAGAGTGAGGTGGAGGCACGTAAAAGATCAGGAAAAAAAAAAAAAAAAAAAAAAAAAAAA